>CM038676.1:618932696-619532696 GCA_021605205.1 Aegilops longissima
ATAAAGTGCCTCGGCATTACATAAGTCTGGTACCTCATCCGGTCCAGATCCCAACCACACCACCGTACATTTATGAACTCTACCAAAGTTTGCAAGAAAATGACACCGTTCTATTCTCTACGGATATGAACTAGCTTAACCTCCCTTCCTCCTAGCATCAAACGCCTAACCCGATCAACAAGCAAGGCAAAACGAGATCTATCCCTCGTCGGCGCTAGTATCGCATGTACCGCCACCCCGCAGTCTATCTCCATCTCAATAGGAAAAGGGGTCCATTGAAGTGCCAAGTTGAGCCCCTCCATGCAGGCCTGCAGCTCGGCTTCCAGAGGATCCAAACACGTCCGGAGTTCTCTGCATGAAGAAATAATGATGCCGCCCGTGTCGCTCCGGAGGACCATGCCTGTACCAGCCTCTCCGCTAGTGGCATTGTAGGAGCCGTCGACGTTGAGCTTCGCCCACCCCGTCGCCGGTCGAGACCAGCGCAACACCGTGGTTGGAGCAGGAGTCTCGTGCTGCATGGGCCGGGAATGGCTAACAGCGTCCACCACCTGCTTCCCCTTGATTGGATCCGCATGAGGAGAGTTCTGAATGCCCACCAATGAATCAACGTAGCTGATGAGGTAGTTTTTGGACGCTTTGATTGGTGGTGGCTTCTTGTGGTGCACCATCTCATTTCGAACATACCAGCAGCGCCATAATGTCATCATGAGCTCCATCCTCTCCGTGTCCGGCAGCTCACATAGGGCTTGGGCAAGCCATTCCGTTCCCGTCCGATGGAAGGATGTAACAGCAGGTATTCTCCATTGGTCCGCCATGGCCTGCCAGAGTGCGACCGCCATTGGGCATCTGCAAAAAACATGGAACGTGTCTTCCGGCTCCAAGGCACAGAGAGGGCATTTGTCAGAAATAAACCTGCAGGCCCCGGCGGGGTTTATTCACCCAAGTGGGTAGACAATCTGTGAGCAACCGCCAGGTGAAGATTCGAACCTTAGGAGGAGCAGGGCACCTCCAAATAAAAGCCCAGACGGCTCGTCGCCCGTCTGGTGCCCTGCTCGCCATGACTGAAGAGAACCAAAGATGATCCTCAAGAGCAAGTCGATAAGCACTCCTCACGGTGAAGTTCCCGCTGCGTTCCGGCTCCCATGCAAGCATGTCTGGACCCAACCCAGGAAAGGTTTTAATTGTTGCAATCACCTCCGCGTCGACCGGCAAAAAAATGCTCCGAACCAAGTCCATATTCCATGCTCCATGGTCATCCAGCAAGTCACATACACGCCGCACCCGACATCTTCCTTGGGGGTAGCAGGCCTCCCGCTCCCATTCCTGGGGTGTTGGAAATATGCCCTAGAGGCAATAATAAAAGCATTATTATTATATTTCCTTGTTCATGATAATTGTCTTTTTTATTCATGCTATAATTGTATTATCCGGAAATCGTAATACATGTGTGAATACATAGACCACAATACGTCCCTAGTGAGCCTCTAGTTGACTAGCTCGTTGGTCAATAGATAGTCATGGTTTCTTGACTATGGACATTGGATGTCGTTGATAACGGGATCACGTCATTAGGAGAATGACGTGATGGACAAGAGCCAATCCTAAGCATAGCACAAGATCGTGTAGTTCGTTTTGCTAGAGCTTTTTCCAATGTCAAGTATCTCTTCCTTAGACCTTGAGATCGTGTAACTCCCGGATACCGTAGGAATGCTTTGGTGTACCAAACGCCACAACGAATCGGGTGACTATAAAGGTGCATTACAGGTATCTCCAAAGTGTCTGTTGGGTTGACACGGATCGAGACAGGATTTGTCACTCCGCATGACGGAGAGGTATCACCGAGCCCACTCGGTAGTGCATCATCATAATGAGCTCAAAGTGACCAAGTGTCCGGTCACGGGATCATGCCTTACGGCACGAGTAAAGTGACTTGCCGTAACGAGACTGAACGAGGTATTAGGATACCGACGATCGAGTCTCGGGCAAGTAACATACCGTCTGACAAAGGGAATAGTATACGGGGTTGCTTGAATCCTCGACATCGTGGTTCATCCGATGACATCATCGAGGAGCATGTGGGAGCCAACATGGGTATCCAGATCCCGCTGTTGGTTATTGACCGAGAGCGCCTCGGTCATGTTCGATGTCTCCGAACCCGTAGGGTCTACACACTTAAGGTTCGGTGACGCTAGGGTTATTAGGAAGACTTGTATGTGATTACCGAATGTTGTTCGGAGTCCCGGATGAGATCCCGGACGTCACGAGGAGTTCCGGAATGGTCCGGAGGTAAAGATTTATATATGGGAAGTCGTCAAACGGACACCGGAAAAGTTTCGGGGCATATCGGTATTGTACCGGGTCCACGGGAAGGGTTCCGGAGGTCCACCGGTAGAGGCCACCCCTCCCGGGGGGCAACATGGGCTGCGTGGGGAGGGAGCCAGCCCCTGGTGGGCTGGGCGCACCCCCTCCCTTGGGCCCTTGCGCCTAGGGTTGAAGGGGGAACCCTAGAGGGGCGCCCTTGCTTGGGGGCAAGCCCCCTCCCCTGGCCGCCCCCTCTAGATGCATCTAGAGGGCCGCCCCTCCTCCCTTCCCTATAAATAGAGGGGTGAGGGAGGCTGCATACACAACTTGAAGGCGCAGCCCCTCCCCTCCCCAACACCTCTCCTCCTCCGCGTGTGCTTGGCGAAGCCCTGCCGGAGAACTGTCACTCCATCGTCATCACGCCGTCGTGCTGCTGCTGGATCCATCTTCCTCAACCTCTCCTTCCTCCTTTCTGGATCAAGACGGAGGAGACGTCATCCGTACCGTACGTGTGTTGAACGCGGAGGTGCTGTCCGTTCAGCACTTTGGTCATCGGTGATCCGAGTACGACTCCATCATCACCATCCCCTTGAACGCTTCCGCACTCGATCTACAAGTGGTATGTAGATGCAAACTCACTCCCTTGACTCGTTGCTTAGATGAACTCATAGATGGATCTTGGTGAAACCGTAGGAAAAATTTTAATTTTCTGCAACGTTCCCCAACAGTGGCATCATGAGCTAGGTCTATGCGTAGTTCTCTTTTGCATGAGTAGAACACAATTTTGTTGTGGGCGTAGATCTTGTCAACTTGCTTGCCGCTACTAGTCTTATCTTGCTTCCGCGGTATTGTGGGATGAAGCGGCCCGGACCAACCTTACACGTACGCTTACGTGAGACCGGTTCCACCGACTAACATGCACTAGTTGCATAAGGTGGCTAGCGGGTGTCTGTCTCTCCCACTTTAGTTGGAGCGGATTCGATGAAAAGGGTCCTTATGAAGGGTAAATAGAAGTTGACAAAATCACGTTGTGGTTATTCGTAGGTAAGAAAACGTTCTTGCTAGAACCCAATTGCAGCCACGTAAAAGATGCAACAACAATTAGAGGACGTCTAACTTGTTTTTGCAGCAATTGTCATGTGATGTGATATGGCCAAGTTGTGATGAATGATGAATGACATATTGTGATGTATGAGATCATGTTCTTGTAATAGGAATCACGACTTGCATGTCGATGAGTATGACAACCGGCAGGAGCCATAGGAGTTGTCTTTATTTTTGTATGACCTGCATGTCATTGAAGAACGCCATGTAAATTACTTTACTTTATTGCTAAACGCGTTAGCCATAGAAGTAGAAGTAGTCGTTGGTGTGACAACTTCATGGAGGCACAATGATGGAGATCATGATGATGGAGATCATGGTGTCATGCCGGTGACAAGATGATCATGGAGCCCCGAAGATGGAGATCAATGGAGCTATATGATATTGGCCATATCATGTCACTACTATATAATTGCATGTGATGTTTATTATGTTTATGCATCTTGTTTACTTAGAACGACGGTAGTAAATAAAGATGATCCTTACAACAATTTCAAGAAGTGTTCTCCCTAACTGTGCACCGTTGCTAAAGTTCGTCGCTTCTAAGCACCACGTGATGATCGGTGTGATGGATTCTTACGCTCACATACAACGGTGTAAGACAGATTTACACACGCAAAACACTTAGGGTTAACTTGACGAGCCTAGCATGTACAGACATGGCCTCGAACACGGAGACCGAAAGGTCGAACACGAGTCGTATGGAAGATACGATCAACATGAGAATGTTCACCGACGATGACTAGTCCGTCTCACGTGATGATCGGACACGGCCTAGTCGACTCGGATCGTGTAACACTTAGATGACTAGAGGATGTCTAATCTGAGTGGGAGTTCATTGAAATAATTTGATTAGATGAACTTAATTATCATGAACTTAGTCTAAAACTTTTCATAATATGTCTTGTAGATCAAATGGCCAACGCCATGTCAACTTGAACTTCAACGCTGTTCCTAGAGAAAACCAAGCTGAAAGATGACGGCAGCAACTATACGGACTGGGTCCGAACTTGAGGATCATCCTCATAGCTGCCAGAAACAATATGTCCTTGAAGGACCGCTAGGTGACGCTCCGTCCCTGCAGAACCAAGACATTATGAATGCTTGGCAGTCTCGTCTTGATGATTACTCCCTCGTTCAGTGCGGCATGCTTTACAGCTTAGAACCGGGCTCCAAAGCGTTTTGAGCATCCGGAGCATATGAGATGTTCGAGGAGCTGAAACTAGTTTTCCAAGCTCACGCCCGGTCGAGAGATATGACATCTCCGACAAGTTCTATAGTTGTAAGATGGAGGAAAATAGTTCGTCGGTGAGCACATACTCAAGATGTCTCAAGGTTGCACAACCGTATGACCCACTGAATATTAACCTCCCGATGAGGCGGTCATTGACAGAATCCTTGATCGCTCCCACCAAGCTACAAGAGCTTTGTGATGAACTACAATATGCAGGGGATGGTAAAGACCATTCTGAAGTATTCTCTATGCTGAAGTCAGCAGAGGTTGAAATCAAGAAAGAACATCAAGTGTTGATGGTCAATAAGACCACTAAGTTCAAGAAGGGCAAGGGCAAGAAGAACTTAAAGAAGGATGGCAAGGAGGTTGTCGCGCCTGCAAGCAAGTTGCCGGAAGAAGTCAAAGAATGGACCCAAGCCCGAGACCGAGTGCTTTTATTGCAAGGGAAGGGTCACCGAAGCGGAACTGCCCCAAATACTTAGCGGATAAGAAGGCCGGCAACACCAAAGGTATATTTGATATACATGTAATTGATGTGTACCTTACCAGCACTCGTAGTAACTCCCCGGTATTTGATACCGTGCCGCTGCTCATATTTGTAACTCACATGCAGGAGCTGCGGAATAAGCGGAGACTGGCGAAGGACGAGGTGACGATGCGCGTCGGGAATGGTTCCGAGTCGATGTGATCGCCGTCGCACGCTACCTCTTCATTTACCTACGGGATTAGTTTTGAACCTTAATAATTGTTATTTGGTGCCAAGTTTGAGCATGAACATTGTATCCGGATCTCGCTTGATACGAGATGGCTACTCATTTAAATCCGAGAATAATGGTTGTTCTATTTACATGAGAGATATGTTTTATGGTCATGCTCCGATGGTCAATGGTTTATTCTTAATGAATCTCGGCGTAGTATTACACATGTTCATAGCGTGAATACCAAAAGATGTAAAGTTGATAACGATAGTCCCACATACTTGTGGCATCGCCGCCTTTGGTCACATTGGTGTCAAGTTTATGAAGAAGCTCCATGCTGATTGACTTTTAGAGTCTCTCGATTATGAATCATTTGACACATGCGAACCATGCCTCATGGGCAAAATGACCAAGACTCCGTTCTCGGAACAATGGAGCGAGCAACCAACTTGTTGGAAATCATACATACCGATGTGTGCGGTCCAATGAGTGTTGAGGCTCATGGAGGATATCTTTATGTTCTCACTCTCACAGATGACTTGAGTAGATATGGGTATGTCTACTTGATGAAACACAAGTCTGAGACCTTTGAAAAGTTCAAGGAATTTCAGAATGAAGTAGAGAATCAACGTGACCGAAAGATAAAATTCTTACGATCGGATCGTGGAGGAGAATATTTAAGTCACGAATTTGGTACACACTTAAGAAAATGTGAAATCGTTTCACAACTCACGCTACCGAACACCTCAACAGAACGGTGTGTCCGAACGTCAGAATCGCACTCTATTGGATATGGTGCGGTCTATGATGTCTCTTACCGATTTACCGCTATCATTTTGGGGATACGTTCTAGAGACAGCTACATTCACTTTAAATAGGGCACCGTCTAAATCCGTTGAGACGACACCGTATGAATTATGGTTTGGGAAGAAACCTAAGCTGTCGTTTCTAAAAGTTTGGGGATGCGATGCTTATGTCAAGAAACTTCAACCTGAAAAGCTCGAACCCAAGTCGGAAAAATACGTCTTCATAGGATACCCTAAGGAAACCATAGGGTATACCTTCTACTTAAGATCCGAGGGCAAGATCTTTGTTGCCAAGAACGGATCCTTTCTGGAAAAAGAGTTTCTCTCGAAAGAAGTAAGTGGGAGGAAAGTAGAACTCGATGAAGTACTACCTCTTGAACGGGATAGTAGTGCAGCTCAGAAAATGTTCCGTGATGCCTACACCAACCGAAGAGGAAAATAATGATGATGATCAAGGTACTTCGGATCAAGTTGCTCTTGAACTTCAGAGGTCCACAAGGACACATTCCGCACTGCAGTGGTACGGCAACCCTGTCCCGGAAATCATGTTGTTAGACAACGGTGAACCTTGAACTATGAAGAAGCAATGGCGGCCCAGATTCCAACAAATGGCTAGAAGCCATGAAACCGAGATAGAATCCATGTATGAAAAAAAGTATGGACTTTGGTGACTTGTTCGATGATCGGCGAGCGATAGAAAACAAATGGATCTTTAAGAAGAAGACGGACGCGGATGGTAATGTCACCATCTATAAAGCTCGACTTGTCGCTAAGGGTTATCGGCAAGTTCAAGGGATTGACTACGATGAGACTTTCTCTCCCGTAGCGAAGCTTAAGTCTGTCTGAATCATGTTAGCAATTGCCGCATACTATGATTATGAGATATGGCAGATGGACGTCAAAACAGCGTTCCTTAACGGTTATCTTAAGGAAGAGCTGTATATGATGCAGCCGGAAGGTTTTGTCGATCCTAAGAATGCTGACAAAGTATGCAAGCTCCAGCGATCCATTTATGGGCTGGTGCAAGCATCTCGGAGTTGGAACCTTCGTTTGATGAGATGATCAAAGCGTTTGGGTTTATGCAGACTTATGGAGAAGCCTGCGTTTACAAGAAAGTGAGTGGGAGCTCTGTAGCATTTCTCATATTATATGTAGATGACATACTTTTGATGGGAAATGATATAGAATTCTTGGACAGCATTAAGGCCTACATGAATAAATGTTTTTCAATGAAGGATCTTGGAGAAGCTGCTTATATATTAGGCATCAAGATCTATAGAGATAGATCGAAACGCCTCATAGTGAAGGAAATATGCCCTAGAGGCAATAATAAAGTTATTATTTATTTCCTTATATCATGATAAATGTTTATTATTCATGCTAGAATTGTATTAACCGGAAACATAATACATGTGTGAATACATAGACAAACAGAGTGTCACTAGTATGCCTCTACTTGACTAGCTCGTTAATCAAAGATGGTTATGTTTCCTAACCATAGACATGAGTTGTCATTTGATTAACGGGATCACATCATTAGGAGAATGATCTGATTGACATGACCCATTCCGTTAGCCTAGCACTTGATCGCTTAGTATGTTGCTATTGCTTTCTTCATGACTTATACATGTTCCGTAACTATGAGATTATGCAACTCCGTTTACGGAGGAACACTTTGGTGCTACCAAACGTCCACAACGAATCGGGTGATTATAAAGGAGTACTACAGGTGTCTCCAAAGGTACTTGTTGGGTTGGCGATTTCGAGATTAGGTTTTGTCACTCCGATCGTCGGAGAGGTATCTCTAGGCCTTCTCGGTAATACACATCACCTAAGCCTTGCAAGCATTACAACTAATGAGTTAGTTGTGAGATGATGTATTACGGAACGAGTAAAGAGACTTACCAGTAACGAGATTGAACTAGGTATTGGATACCGACGATCGAATCTCGGGTAAGTAACATACCGATGACAAAGGGAACAACGTATGTCGTTATGCGGTTTGACCGATAAAGATCTTCGTAGAATATGTAGGAACCAATATGGGCATCCAGGTTCCGCTATTGGTTATTGACCGAGAATGGTTCTAGGTCATGTCTACATAGTTCTCGAACCCGTAGGGTCCGCACGCTAACGCTTCGATGACAGTTCATAATGAGTTTATAAGTATTGATGCACGAAGGTTGTTCGGAGTCCCGGATGTGATCACGGACATGACGAGGAGTCTCGAAATGGTCGATACATAAAGATTGATATATTGGAAGCCTACATTTGGACATCGGAAGTGTTCCGGTGAAATCGGGATTTTACCGAGTACCGGAGGTTACGGAACCCCGGGAGGTCCATGGGCCTTAATGGGCCATGGGAGAAGAGGAAGGGCAGGCCAAGGTGGGCTGCGCCCCTCCCCTCTAGTCCGAATAGGACAAGGGGGGGGGCGCCTTCCCTCTTCCCTCCTCCAATCCTAGTCCAACTAGAGAGGGGAGTCCTACTCGGTGGGAGTAGGACTCCTCCTTGCGCGCCCCCTAGGGCCGCCACCTCCCCTTGGCTCCTTTATATACGGGGCAGGGGGCACCCCAAGACACACAAGTTGATCTACGGATCTTTCCTTAGCCGTGCGGTGCCCCTTCCACCATATTCCACTTTGGTCATATCGTCGCGGAGCTTAGGTGAAGCCTCGCGCCGGAGAAGTCATATCATCGCGGAGCTTAGGCGAAGCCCCGCGTCGGTGGAGCATCAACATCGCCACCACGCCGTCAGGTTGACGGAACTCATCCCGACACTTTGCTGGATCGAGTCCGGGATCGCCATCGAGCTGAACGTGTGCAGAACTCGGAGGTGGCGACGCTCGGTGCTTGGATCGGTCGGATCGTGGAGACGCGACGACTACATCAACAGCGTTGTTATAACGCTTCGCTTTCGGTCTACGAGGGTACGTGGACGGACACTCTCCCCTCTCGTTGCTATGCCATCACCATGGTCTTGCGTGATCGTAGGAAAATTTTTGAAATTACTACGTTCCCCAACAGTGGTATCAGAGCCTGGTTTTATGCGTTGATGTCATATGCACGAGTAGAACACAAGTGAGTTGTGGGCGATACAAGTCATACTGCCTACCAGCATGTCATACTTTGGTTCAGCGGTATTGTGAGATGAAGCGGCCGGACCGACATTACGCAGACGCTTACGCGAGACTGGTTTCACCGCCCGAGCACTCGTTGCTTAAAGGTGATGGCGGGTGTCTGTCTCTCTCACTTTAGTTGAATCGAGTGTGGCTACGCCGGTCCTTGAGAAGGTTAAAACGGAGTCTATTTGACGAAGTATCGTTGTGGTTTTGATGCGAGGTAAGAACGGTTCTTGCTCAGCCCATAGCAGCCACGTAAAACTTGCAACAACAAAGTAGAGGACGCCTAACTTGTTTTTGCAGGGCATGTTGTGATGTGATATGGTCAAGACGTGATGCTATATTTTATTGTATGAGATGATCATGTTTTGTAACCGAGTTATCGGCAATGGCAGGAGCCATATGGTTGTCGCTTATTGTATGAAATGCAACGCCATGTAATTGCTTTACTTTATCACTAAGGAGTAGCGATAGTCGAGAAGCAATAGTTGGCGAGACGACAACGATGCTACGATGGAGATCAAGGTGTCGCGCGGTGACGATGGTGATCATGACGGTGCTTGGCGATGGAGATCACAAGCACAAGATGATGATGACCATATCATATCACTTATATTGATTGCATGTGATGTTTATCCTTTATGCATCTTATCTTTCTTTGATTGACGGTAGCATTATAAGATGATCTCTCACTAAAATTATCAAGAAGTGTTCTCCCGAGTATGCACCCTTGCCAAAGTTCAGTAGTACCCAGACACCACGTGATGATCGGGTGATAAGTTCTACGTCCATCTACAACGGGTGCAAAACAGTTGCGCACGCGAATACTCAAAGTTAAACTTGACGAGCCTAGCATATAACAGATATGGCCTCGGAACACGGAGACCGAAGGTCGAGCGTGAATCATATAGTAGATATGATCAACATAGTGATGTTCACCATTGAAACTACTCCATCTCACGTGATGATCGGACATGGTTTAGTTGATTTGGATCACGTAATCACTTAAGATGACTAGAGAGATGTCAGTCTAAGTGGGAGTTCTTATATAATATGATTAATTGAACTTAAATTTATCATGAACTTAGTCCTGGTAGTATTTTGCAAATTATGTTGTAGATCAATAGCTCGCGTTGTTGCTTCCCTATGTTTTTATATGTTTGTTTTGATATGTTCCTAGAGAAAATTATGTTGAAAATGTTAGTAGCAATGATGCGGATTAGATCCGTGATCTGAGGTCTATCCTCATTGCTGCACGTAAGAATTAAGTCCTTAATGCACCGCTAGGTGACAGACCTATTGCAGGAGCAAATGCGACGTTATGAACGTTTGGCTAGCTCAATATGATGACTACTTGATAGTTTAGTGCACCATACTTAACGGCTTAGAATCGGGACTTCAAAGACGTTTTGAACGTCATGGACCATATGAGATGTTCCAGAATTGAAGTTAATATTTCAAGCAAATACCGAGTTGAGAGATATGAAGTCTTCAACAAGTTCTATAGCTAAAAGATGGAGGAGAATCGCTCAACTAGTGAGCATGTGCTCAGATTGTCAGGTACTTCAATCGCTTGAATCAAGTGGGAGTTAATCTTCCGATAAGATAGTGATTGACAGAATTCTCTAGTCACCATCACCAAGTTAGTAGAACTTCGTGATGAACTATAATATGCAAGGGATGACAAAAGTAATTTTCCCAAGCTCTTCGTGATGCTGAAATCGACGAAGGTAGAAATCAAGAAAAGAGCATCAAGTGTTGATGATTGACAAGACCACTAGTCTCAAGGAAAAGGGCAAAGGGAAGAAGGGGAACTTCAAAAATAACGGCAAGCAAGTTGCTACTCGAGTGAAGAAGCCCAAGTCTGGACCTAAGCACGAGACTAAGTGCTTTTGCTACAATGGAATTGGTCCTCGAAGCGGAACTACCCCAAGTGTTTGGCGGATAAGAAGGATGGCAAAGTGAACAAAGGTATATTTGATATACAGGTTATTGATGTGTGCTTTACTAGTGTTTATAGTAGCCCCGAGTATTTGATACCTATTCGGTTGCTAAGATTAGTAACTCAAACAGGAGTTCAGAATAAGCGAAACTAGTTGAAGGGAAGTAACGATGAGTGTTGGAAGTAGTTCCAAGATTGATATGATCATCATCGCACACTCCCTATACTTTCGGGATTAGTGTTAAACCTAAATAAATGTTATTTGGCGCTTATGTTGAGCATGAATATGATTTGATCATGTTTATTGCAATACGGTTATTCATTTAAGTAAGAGAATAAATTGTTGTTCTGTTTAGATGAATAAAACCTTATATGGTTACACACCCAATGAAAATGGTTCGTTGGATCTCGATCGTAGTGATACACATATTCATAATATTGATGCCAAAAGATGCAAAGTTAATAATGATAGTGCAACTTATTTGTGGCACTTGCCGTTTAGGTCATATTGGTGTAAAGCGATGAAGAAACTCCATGCTGATGGGATTTTGGAATCACTTGATTATGAATCACTTGATGCTTGCGAACCATGCCTTATGGGCAAGATGACTAAAGACTCGTTCTCCGGAACAATGGAGCGAGCAAATGACTTATTGGAAATAATACATACTGATGTATGCGGTCCGATGAGTGTTAAAGCTCACGGCAAGTATCGTTATTTTCTGACCTTCACAGATGATTTGAGCAGATATGGGTATATCTACTTGATGAAACACAAGTCTGAAACATTTGAAAAGTTCAAAGAATTTCAGAGTGAAGTGAAGAATCATCGTAACAAGAAAATAAAAGTTTCTACGATATGATCGCAGAGGAAAAATATTTGAGTTACGAGTTTGGCCTTCAGTTAAAACAATGTGGAATAGTTTCACAGCTCACGCCACCTGGAACACCACAACGTTATGGTGGATCCGAACGTCGTAACCGTACTTTATTTTGATATGGTGCGATCTATGATGTATCTTACCGATTTACCACTATCGTTTTGGGTTATGCATTAGAGACAGCTGCATTCACGTTTAATAGGGCACCGTCAAAATCCGTTGAGACGACGCCTTATGAACTGTGGTTTGGCAAGAAACCAAAGTTGTCGTTTCTTAAAGTTTGGGGCTGCGATGCTTATGTAAAGAAACTTCAACCAGATAAGCTCGAACCCAAATCGGAAAAATGTGTCTTCATAGGATACCCAAAGGAGACTGTTGGGTACACCTTCTATCACAGATCTGAAGGAAAGATTTTCGTTGCTAAATGGATCCTTTCTAGAGAAGGAGTTTCTCTCGAAAGAAGTGAGTGGGAGGAAAGTAGAACTTGATGAGATAATTGTATCTGCTCCCTTATTGGAAAGTAGTTCATCACAAGAAATGGTTCTGTGACAACTACACCAATTAGTGAGGAAACTAATGATGATGATCATGAAGCTTCAGATCAAGTTGCTTATGAACCTCGAGGTCAACCAGAGTAAAATACGCACTGAGTGGTACGGTAATCTTATTCTGGAAGTCATGTTACTAGACCATGATGAACCTACGAACTATGAGGAAGCGATGATGAGCCCAGATTCCGCGAATTGGCTTGAGGCCATAAAATCTGAGATAGGATCCATGTATGAAAACAAAGTATGGACTTTGATTGACTTGCTCGATGATCAGCAAGCCATGTAGATAAATGGATCTTCAAGAGGAAGACGGACACTGATAGTGGTGTTACTATCTACAAAGCTCGACTTGTCACAAAAGGGTTTTCGACAAGTTCAAGGTGTTGACTACAATGAGATTTTCTCAACTGTAGCGATGCTTAAGTCTGTCCGAATCATGTTAGCAATTGCCACATTTTATGAAATCTGGCAAATGGATGTCAAAACTACATTCTTTAATGGATTTATTAAAGAAGAGTTGTATATGATGCAACCAGAAGGTTTTGTCAATCCTAAAGGAGCTAACAAAATGTGCAAGCTCCAGCGATCCATCTATGGACTGTTGCAAGCATCTCGAGTTGGAATAAACGCTTTGATAGTGTGATCAAAGCATATAGTTTTATCTGAGACTTGCGGTGAAGCCTGTATTTACAAGAAAGTGAGTGGGAGCACTACAGCATTTCGATAAGTATATGTGAATGACATATTGTTGATCGGAAATAATGTAGAATTATTCGCAAAGCATAAAGGAGTGTTTGAAAAGAGTTTTTTCAAAGAAAGACCTCGGTGAAGCTGCTTACATATTGAGCATCAAGATCTATAGAGATAGATCAAGACGCTTGATATCGTTTTTCAATGAATACATACCTTGACAAGATTTTGAAGTAGTTCAAAATGGAACAGTCAAAGAAAGAGTTCTTGCCTGTGTTACAAGGTGTGAGATTGAGTAAGACTCAAAACCCGACCACGGCAGAAGATAGAAAGAGAATGAAAGTCATTCCTATGCATCAGCCATAGGTTCTATAAAGTATGTCATGTCTGTGTACTGATCTATTGCATACCCTACCACTAAGTTGGCAAGGAGTGCAATAGTGATCTAGAAGTAGATCAATGGACAGCGGTCAAAATTATCCTTAGTAGAATAAGGATATGTTTCTCGATTATGGAAGTGAAAAAAGGTTCACGTAAAAGGTTATGTCGATGCAAGTTTTTAACACTAATCTAGATGACTCGAGTCTCAATCTGGATACATATTGAAAGTGGGAGCAATTAGCTAGAGTAGCTCCGTGCAGAGCATTGTAGACATAGAGATTTGCAAAATACTTACGGCTCTGAATGTGACAGACCCGTTGACTAAAATTATCTCACAAGCAAAACATGATCACACCTTAGTACTCTTTGGGTGTTAATCACATAGCGATGTGAACTAGATTATTGACTCTAGTAAACCCTTTGGGTGTTGGTCACATGTCGATGTGACCTATGGGTGTTAACCACATATAGATGTGAACTATTGATGTTAAATCACATGGCGATGTGAACTAGATTATTGACTCTAGTGCAAGTGGGAGACTGAAGGAAATATGCCCTAGAGGCAATAATAAAGTTATTATTTATTTCCTTATATCATGATAAATGTTTATTATTCATGCTAGAATTGTATTAACCGGAAACATAATACATGTGTGAATACATAGACAAACAGAGTGTCACTAGTATGCCTCTACTTGACTAGCTCGTTAATCAAAGATGGTTATGTTTCCTAACCATAGACATGAGTTGTCATTTGATTAACGGGATCACATCATTAGGAGAATGATCTGATTGACATGACCCATTCCGTTAGCCTAGCACTTGATCGTTTAGTATGTTGCTATTGCTTTCTTCATGACTTATACATGTTCCGTAACTATGAGATTATGCAACTCCGTTTACGGAGGAACACTTTGGTGCTACCAAACGTCACAACGAATCGGGTGATTATAAAGGAGTACTACAGGTGTCTCCAAAGGTACTTGTTGGGTTGGCGTATTTGAGATTAGGTTTTGTCACTCCGATCGTCGGAGAGGTATCTCTAGGCCTTCTCGGTAATACACATCACCTAAGCCTTGCAAGCATTACAACTAATGAGTTAGTTGTGAGATGATGTATTACGGAACGAGTAAAGAGACTTACCGAAGAACGAGATTGAACTAGGTATTGGATACCGACGATCGAATCTCGGGTAAGTAACATACCGATGACAAAGGAACAACGTATGTCGTTATGCGGTTTGACCGATAAAGATCTTCAGAGAATATGTAGGAACCAATATGGGCATCCAGGTTCCGCTATTGGTTATTGACCGAGAATGGTTCTAGGTCATGTCTACATAGTTCTCGAACCCGTAGGGTCCGCACGCGCTAACGCTTCGATGACAGTTCATAATGAGTTTATAAGTATTGATGCACGAAGGTTGTTCGAGTCCGGATGTGATCACGGACATGACGAGGAGTCTCGAAATGGTCGAGACATAAAGATTGATATATTGGAAGCCTACATTTGGACATCGGAAGTGTTCCGGTGAAATCGGGATTTTTCGGAGTACCGGAGGTTACGGAACCCCGGAGGTCCATGGGCCTTAATGGGCCATGGGAGAAGAGGAAGGGCAGGCCAAGGTGGGCTGCGCGCCCCTCCCCTCTAGTCCGAATAGGACAAGGAAGGGGGGGCGCCCTTCCTCTTCCCTCCTCCAATCCTAGTCCAACTAGGAGAGGGGAGTCCTACTCGGTGGGAGTAGGACTCCTCCTTGCGCGCCCCCTAGGGCCGCCACCTCCCCTTGGCTCCTTTATATACGGGGCAGGGGCACCCCAAGACACACAAGTTGATCTACGGATCTTTCCTTAGCCGTGTGCGGTGCCCCTTCCACCATATTCCACTTTGGTCATATCGTCGCGGAGCTTAGGTGAAGCCCGCGCGGAGAAGTCATATCGTCGCGGAGCTTAGGCGAAGCCCTGCGTCGGTGGAGCATCAACATCGTCCACCACGCCGTCAGGTTGACGGAACTCATCCCGACACTTTGCTGGATCGAGTCCGGGATCGCCATCGAGCTGAACGTGTGCGTAACTCGGAGGTGCCGACGCTCGGTGCTTGGATCGGTCGGATCGTGGAGACGTCGACTACATCAACAGCGTTGTTATAACGCTTCGCTTTCGGTCTCACGACAGTGCGTGGACGGACACTCTCCCTCTCGTTGCTATGCCATCACCATGGTCTTGCGTGATCGTAGGAAATTTTTTGAAATTACTACGTTCCCCAACACATAGGTCTTTCACAAAGCACATACCTTGATAAGATTTTGAAGAAGTTCAAAATGGATCAGTCCAAGAAAGGGTTCTTGCCTTTACTGCAAGGTGTGAGATTGAGCTCGGCTCAATGCCCGACCACGGCAAAAGATAAAGAAGAGATGAGTGTCATCCCCTATGCTTCAGCCATAGGATCTATTATGTATGCCATGCTGTGTACCAGACCTGATGTAAACCTTGCCGTAAGTTTGGTAGGTAGGTACCAAAGTAATCCCGGCAAGGAACACTGGACAGCGGTCAAGAATATCCTGAAGTACCTGAAAAGGACAAAGGACATGTTTCTCGTTTATGGAGGTGACGAAGAGCTCGTCAGAAGGGTTACGCCGACGCTTAGCTTCGACACAGATCTGGATGACTCTAAGTCACAAACCGGATCGTGTATATGTTGAATGGTGGAGCGATAGCTGGTGCAGCTGCAAGCACAGCGTCGTGGCGGGATCTACATGTGAAGCGGAGTACATGGCAGCCTCGGAGGCAGCGATGAAGCAATTTGGATGAAGGAGTTCATCACCGACCTAGGAGTCATACCCAATGCGTCGGGGCCGATCAAACTCTTTTGTGACAACTTGGAGCTATTGCACTTGCCAAGGAGCCCAGGTTTCACAAGAAGACCAGGCACATCAAGCGTCGCTTCAACTCCATCCGTGAAAATGTTCAGGATGGAGACATAGAAATTGTAAAGTACATACGGATCTGAATGTCGCAGATCCGCTGACTAAACCTCTTCATGGGCAAAACATGATCAACACTAGAACTCTATGGGTGTTCGATTCATCACAATGTAACTAGATTATTGACTCTAGTGCAAGTGGGAGACTGTTGGAAATATGCCCTAGAGGCAATAATAAAAGCATTATTATTATATTTCCTTGTTCATGATAATTGTCTTTTTTATTCATGCTATAATTGTATTATCCGGAAATCGTAATACATGTGTGAATACATAGACCACAATACGTCCCTAGTGAGCCTCTAGTTGACTAGCTCGTTGGTCAATAGATAGTCATGGTTTCCTGACTATGGACATTGGATGTCGTTGATAACGGGATCACGTCATTAGGAGAATGACGTGATGGACAAGACCCAATCCTAAGCATAGCACAAGATCGTGTAGTTCGTTTTGCTAGAGCTTTTTCCAATGTCAAGTATCTCTTCCTTAGACCTTGAGATCGTGTAACTCCCGGATACCGTAGGAATGCTTTGGGTATACCAAACGTCACAACGTAACTGGGTGACTATAAAGGTGCATTACAGGTATCTCCGAAAGTGTCTGTTGGGTTGACACGATCGAGACAGGGATTTGTCACTCCGTATGACGGAGAGGTATCACTGGGCCCACTCGGTAGTGCATCATCATAATGAGCTCAAAGTGACCAAGTGTCTGGTCACGGGATCATGCATTACGGTACGAGTAAAGTGACTTGCCGGTAACGAGACTGAACGAGGTATTGGGATACCGACGATCGAGTCTCGTGCAAGTAATATACCGTCTGACAAAGGGAATAGTATACGGGGTTGCTTGAATCCTCGACATCGTGGTTCATCCGATGACATCATCGAGGAGCATGTGGGAGCCAACATGGGTATCCAGATCCTGCTGTTGGTTATTGACCTGAGAGCGTCTCGGTCATGTCTGCATGTCTCCCGAACCCGTAGGGTCTACACACTTAAGGTTCGGTGACGCTAGGGTTATTAGGAAGACTTGTATGTGATTACCGAATGTTGTTCGGAGTCCCGGATGAGATCCCGGACGTCACGAGTTGTTCCGGAATGGTCCGGAGGTAAAGATTTATATATGGGAAGTCGTCAAACGGACACCGGAAAAGTTTCGGGGCATATCGGTATTGTACCGGGTCCACGGGAAGGGTTCCGGAGGTCCACCGGGAGGGGCCACCCCTCCCGGGGGGCAACATGGGCTGCGTGGGGAGGGAGCCAGCCCCTGGTGGGCTGGGCACACCCCCTCCCTTGGGCCCTTGCGCCTAGGGTTGAAGGGGGAACCCTAGAGGGGGCGCCCCCCTTGCTTGGGGGGCAAGCCCCCTCCCTTAACGCCGCCCCCCTCTAGATGCATCTAGAGGGGCCGGCCCCCCTCCTCCCTTCCCCTATAAATAGAGGGGTGAGGGGAAGGTTGCATACACAACTTGAAGGCGCAGCCCTCCCTCCCAACACCTCTCCTCCTCCGCGTGTGCTTGGCGAAGCCTGCCGGGCTGTCCTCCATCATCATCACGCCGTCGTGCTGCTGCTGGAGCCATCTTCCTCAACCTCTCCTTCCTCCTTGCTGGATCAAGACGGAGGAGACGCCGTCCGCCGTGCACGTGTGTTGAACGCGGAGGTGCTGTCCGTTCAGCACTTTGGTCATCGGTGATCCGAGTACGACTCCATCATCACCATCCCCTTGAACGCTTCTGCACTCGATCTACAAGTGGTATGTAGATGCAAACTCACTCCCTTGACTCGTTGCTTAGATGAACTCATAGATGGATCTTGGTGAAACCGTAGGAAAAATTTTAATTTTCTGCAACGTTCCCCAACATGGGGATCCAGCTATCGCGCCATATCCTGATCGCTCGTCCATCGCCTATGCGCCAGATCAATCCCTTCTTCAGGAGCTCAAGCCCGTGCTGAATTGCTTGCCAAGTAACTGAGGCCGCTATCGTGAAAACAATATCCTCCAAGTTACCAAACGGGTAGTAGAGTGCTTTCAGTAACTGGGCACACAAGCTATCAGGGTTTGTAAGTAGCCTCCAAGCTTGGCGTGCTAGAAGTGCCTGATTAAAAAGTCGTAGGTCTCGGAAGCCCAGTCCACCTTGCGCCTAGGGCTTCATTAGATGAATCCATGCCCGCCAGTGCATATTTCTCTTCCCCTTTTCTACTCCCCAAAAGAAATTACGGATCATCCGCATAAGATCTTCACAAGTGTTCGCCGGTAACTTAAAAACGCTCATGATGTACGTTGGAATAGACTGTGCAATGGATTTAATGAGGACCTCTCTTCAGCTTTGCACAAGTTGATTGCCATCCCATTCCACCATACGCTTCATATATTTCTGCTGGAGGTTTTGGAACATGCCCTTGGACATGCGCCCGTTTGGCGTGGGTAAACCCAAGTAGCATTCCTCGAAGCTATGTTGTTGCACCTCCAGTGATAGTACCACTACATCCTGGTCTGTTCTCCGGTAGTGCTCACCAAAGAGAATGGAGCATTTTTGCGGGTTGACAAGCTGACCCGTGGATCGAGCAAAGGTGGCAAGTGCGGCTTTGACATGAGAAGCTTCCTGCTCGGTTGCTCTAAAAAACAGCAAGGTATCGTCTGCAAACATGAGATGTGAGATGCCAGGTGCACGTGGACAGACCCATAACGGTGTCAGCTGCTGAGAATTGACCCTTCTGCCACGAAAAGGAACAAGAACGGGGAAAGTGGATCTCCTTGCCGCAGCCCACACGACGGTGCAAATGAATCTGATAGAGCTCCATTAACATTGCAACAATAACGGTCCGAGGTGACACAAGTCATTATCCATCTCACCCAACGATCCGCGAAGCCCAATCTTCTCATCATTTGCTCAAGGAAAGACCAATCTACACGATCATACGCCTTGGACAGATCTAGCTTGTAAGCACAATAAGCTTTATCAGGGTCCTTCTCCTGTTTAATATAGTGAGTGCACTCAAAGGCAATGAACGCATTATCCGTAATGAGTCTTCCAGGGACGAAAGCACTCTGTTCCTCAGAGATGATATCGCCAAGTAGTGGTCACAACCGGTTCACCAAACACTTGGAGATGATCTTGTAAATCACGTTACACAAGCTAATGGGCTTAAACTCTGATAAACGTTGGGGGTCGTCAACCTTTGGGATGAGCACAATGGTGGTGTTGTTTACCCCCTCCGGCATTACCCCCGATAAGAAAAATTGTCTGACTGCAGCAATAATGTCATCTTTCACTGTGCCCCAATAACGCTGAAAAAACCTCACCGGGAACCCGTCCGGCCCAGGTGCCTTTAGAGGCCCAATCTGAAATAGTGCATCACTAATCTCCTTGTCCGAAAAAGCTTCACACATGTCACGCCCAATATGCGACCCTATCCAAAAGGAACTCGAAGGTCCCACCAAGGATAGACCCGCATATTGAAACGCTTTTGCAAGGTGTATATCATTACATCAACATTACATAATAGATGGGGATACAAACAAAAGGCACAAATGCCACAAGAATACATCAACGTCATATACAAGATCAACATCCGAATACGGATGAATCATAAACAGAAACTCAAACGACATCCACCCTGCTAGCCCAGGCTGCCGACCTGGAACCTATCCCCTGATCGAAGAAGAAGCAGAAGAAGAACTCCAACACAAGCAAACATCGCTCTCGCGTCATGATCATCGCATAATCTATACCTGCAACTATTGTTGTAGTAATCTGTGAGCCACGAGGACTCAGCAATCCCATTACCATGGGTATCAAGACTAGCAAAGCTTAAATGGGAAAGGAAGGGGTAAAGTGGTGAGGTTGCAGCAGCGGCTAAGCATATATGGTGGCTAACATACGCAAATGAGAGCGAGAAGAGAAACAAAGGAACGGTCGTGAAGCTAGCAATGATCAAGAAGTGATCCTGAACTCCTACTTACGTCAAACATAACCCAGAAACCGTGTTCTCCTCTCGATCAACCCGAAAAGAGACACTCACGTTACGCATTACGGTTGGTGTATTTTAGAAGAGTTTGCTTCAAGTTTACTACAACCGGATATTAACAAATTCCCATCGCCACATAACGCGGGCTTTGCTCTCGAAAGTTTAAACCTGCAGGGTGTCCCAACTTAGCCCATGATAAGCTCTCGCGATCAACGAAGGATATTCCTTCTCCCGGAAGACCCGACCAGTCTCGAATCCGGCTACAAGACATTTCGACAGCAATAAAACAAGACCAGCAAAGCCGCCCGATCGCCGACAATCCCGATAGGAGCTGCACATATCTCGTTCTCGTGGCAACACCGGATGAGACTAGCTACGAGTAAAACCAACCCTCGGGTTGCCTCAAGGTGGCCCTCAGAGAAGCTCGGTTCGGACCAGCACTTAGAGAAGCACCGCCGGGGGGCTAAATAAAGATGACCCTTGGGTTAATTACTCCCAAGGAAAATGTAGGTGGTGGTGAGGCAAATGGTAAAACCAATGTTGGGCCTTCTTTGGAGGAGTCTTATTCAAAGCGAACTGTCAAGGGGTCCCATAAATCACCCGACCGCGTTAGGGACGCAAAATCCGGGAACATAATACCGATATGACGGAAACTAGGGCGGCAAGAGTGGAACAAAACACCAGGCATAAGGCCGAGCCTTCCACCCTTTACCAAGTATATAGATGCATTAATAATATAAGATATATTGTGATATCCCAACAAGTAAACATGTTCTGACAAGGAACAACATCTCCATGTTCCAACAAGGAACAACTTCATCTTCACCTGCAACTAACAACGCTATAAGAGGGGCTGAGCAAGCGGTAACATAGCCAAACAACGGTTTGCATAGGAAAGGTGTCAAAGGTTAGAGGCTGACATGGCAATTTGGGATGGCTTGATAAACAGGTAATAGGTAGCGCAGCATAGCGATAGAACGAAGCAACTAGCATAACAATGATAGTAGTGAGATCCAGGATAGCGGTCATCTTGCCTGAAATCCCGCAAGGAAGAAGAACGAGTCCATGAAGAAGACGAACGGATGAAGCCGAACCAAGCGTAGACGAACGAATCCTCACGATCGCAACGAAACAGGAACTAACAAGAAGAAGCACACAACATAGGTAAACACACCACACACAAACAAGACATGATGCACAACAAGCATGATGCATTACAAGACTACATGAAGCTACTCATGGCAAGAGATGATGCAAACAAGAGCAACACATCAAAGCAAGTTTAAATGAGGCCGGGAACAACATATAACAATTCCGGTAAGTCCTCATATGCAAATTTCGAAATTGGTCCAGATCTGAATAAACCTTATGTTCAAGTTGTTAAACAGCAAGTTAAGATGCACCACGATGATCTACACGAAATTCTAGTCAAGTTACATATGAAGTTCATTTAATTCGGAGCTATGGCCTAGAAGATATGAGCAAAACAAGATGAACATGGCATTGATGCAAAATGCATACAAACATCAAGTAAACACCTCAAAACAAGGATGCAACATGATAATATGAAACAACATGCAATTCTAAGCAAGTTTCATATAAAGCACACTCAAAACGGAGCAACGGTTCAACACATACACACAATACAAGTCATGACAACAATCTGTCCATAACAGCAAGTAGGCATATTGCAAGCATCAAAACAATATGCTACAGCATCTCAACGTAATAAAAAAAGGGGTGGACATGATGTACAGGTAAAGCATTACAAAACATGATCACTGAGCTATCTCTAGAAACTACTAGAACATGCTCAAAATGACATGACAAGATTGCAAATAATAACAGTTTCAAACTTAGCAAAAATAACATCAGGTTGCAATGTTTAGAGCTATCAAACGACATGCTACAGGAACTTATCATGGCAAACAAAGGCATGGCATGAATCTACTCAAAGCATATAACAAAAGTCCCTTAGTGACCATAAGCCAAAAGGGATCAGAAAATACAGTTGCAAGCATGTGAATATAGCAAAAACATAAACAGATTCAGACTTAGTGCAAAACTGGAGCATGGCATAAACAGATAACAAGTAGGCATGTTTACGAGCTCGATGCACTCACTATGAGGCATTGAATGACAAACTAAGCATACACCCAGCAACTAGACATGGCATAAAAGCTAGACATGGCAAGAACAACATCATAGCATACACGGATCAACTACAACAACCTTGGCAAAATTGAATAACATGTAAACAATCTGCAAGGAAACATTTTATAGCAAAAGTAGAGCTCGATTGACTCAAGCTATGGAACTCCATAATTGAAAACAAGGGCATGGATGGATAGATAACAACCATATGTTCAAAACATCCTTACTGAAGTATCTCAAAATAAGCACGGATCTCTCTATAGCATCAAGTTTACATGGCATAAAAATATCAGCGGAACAGGGGCTGAAATCAGCAACATCATGAAGCCTACTTTGCATGCTTGTGCTAGTCACCACAGAGATCACAAAAATACATGGCATACACCCCTGTAAAGATGGCATGGCATATTACAAAACACATGTAGGACTCAAATTCATAGGATGCACACATCAATCATGGAAAAAATGACAAAAGTGCATGTTCTGATAAGAATCTGAAACTAACATCACATAGCCCTCTTCTAACAGCATTTCGGGCTTCAAGATGAGCTCACATGAAAATGATGCAATGATATGAAATGATTTACTCGTCGAGACAAACAATTCGACATATTACACGCCCAAAACGGAGCAGCGAATGCAGAGATACAATGCAACGAACATGGCATGAAAATACTGTAATCCTGGGACTTAGTGAAAATATACCTCCGGATCTGGGGGTTGACCCGGGCGCGGATTACGAGGCGGCCGGAGGGGCTCGCCGGAGACGGAGCGCGTGGCGGGCGGAGAAGGGCTCGGGGGAGGCACCGGCGGGTCGGGGTGGACGGGCCCCGCCGGATCTGGATCGGATCCGGCGGTGGCGGCAGACGTCGGCCGGGCGGCGACCGGCGGAGCGGGCCGCCAGAACGGCGGAGGCCGAGGGCGGCGGCGCTGGCGGGCGGCGTGAAGGCCGGCGAAGGGCGGACGGGCGCGGCAGGCGCGGCGAGAGGCGGCGAGGCGCGGCGACGGGAAGAGGCGAGGCGGCGGCGGGTCATGGCGGGCGACGGCCGGCGCGCTGCTCGCGGGCGGCGA
The DNA here is from genome assembly GCA_021605205.1 of Aegilops longissima. NCBI lineage: Eukaryota > Viridiplantae > Streptophyta > Magnoliopsida > Poales > Poaceae > Aegilops > Aegilops longissima. The sequence continues at coordinate 618,956,578 of CM038676.1, forward strand.
CGGGCGAGGCGCCCGGCGAATGGCGGGCTGCTGGGCCGAGGCGGGCGGAAGGCGGCGGCGGCGCTGGCTCATGTGGGCCCGATTCGGTCCATGCGGGCCACGCGGGGGAGAGAGAGAGAGGGAGGGACGGGCCTGACGTGGCGGCGCGGGATAGGGTGAGGGCGGCGGCGGAGGTGACGTGGCGGCCACTCATTGGCCGGAACGACGTGGCGGCGGCGGTGGACACGTCCGACGCGGAGGCGGACACGTCCGGCGGCGGGGAGGAGCGGGGCTAGGGTTTCATCCGCGCGAAAAATCCCGGGGGAGCACATATTTATAGGTAGAGGGAGCTAGGAGAGTCCAAATGAGGTGCGGTTTTCGCCCACACGATCGTGATCGAACGACCGAGAGCATGGAGGGGAGTTTTCTGGGCTTTGGGCCACTTTGGAAGGGGTGTTGGGCTGCAACAAAAGAGGGCTTTACGGTTACCCGGTTAACCGTTGGAGTATCAAACGACCTCCAAATGGCACGAAACTTGACAGGCGGTCTACCGGTGCTATACCAAGGCCACTTGACAAACCTCGGGCCATTCCAAGAAAGTTTAACACCTGCACACGAAAAGAGGTAAAAGAGGGCGCCGGGATACATAGGAGTGCCGGATTGGAAAACGGACAATGGAGAAAATGCTCAGATGCATGAGACGAACATGTATGCCAATGCGATGCACATGATGACATGATATGAAATGCAGATGATGACATGGCAAAATGCAACACGCAAGCAAATGACATGACAACGACGGCGAATAACTGGCAGACACCTGGCGCATCGAATCCGGGGCGTTACAACACAGTTTGGCATTCATCTCCTCCGTAATGACCGGATCAAAAAGGTTTACCACTGTATGAGGGAGTAAACTAGGATCAGCTTCAAACAGATTCTGAAAATAACTCATAGCCATACCTGACAGTACAGCCTGCTCCGTTTGAAGGACTCCCAAGTCATCCCGCAGTCCCTTGATCTTGTTTTTCCGGGCCCTCCATCTTGCTTTCCTATGGAAGAACTTTGTGTTCCGATCTCCATGTTTTAGCCACTCCATTCTAGATCGTTGCAGCCACATCATCTCCTCCTTGTACAAGAGTTCATCCATATGATCAGACTCTTTCCGTATCTCACTACGGTCGACATTCATATTGTGCAGTTCCTCCAGCCTCGTTCTGGATTTCTCAATCTCTCTTGTCACATTGCCAATCTTCTTATTGCTCCACTCATCTAGTCTCAACATTGTTGCTTTGAGGGCTTTGCTCACGCCTCCCAAGTCAGTTTTCGCGCCCGAAGCAGCCCAGGCCGCCTCTACCACTTCCACCAGGGAGGCCTCACGCTCCCACATAACCTCATAACGCCTCGCCTTTGCCATCTTCACCTGCGTATCTTGTGCGCACCGCAGGAGAAGCGGTCGATGGTCCGATCGGGGCGATGTCAGGTGGAGCACCGTCGCCTCCGGGAACATATCTCGCCAGGCATTGTCCGCTGCCGCTCTATCCATTCGCACCTGCACGTTAGCCCGGCCGCTCCGTTTGTTATCGTATGTGAACGGATAGCCTGAAAAGCCTAGGTCCACCAACTAACACATCTCAAAACAGTCCCGAAAGGCTATCATCTGGGCCTGCGGCCTCGCCGTCATGGACATATGTTCACACTCCCATAGCGCCTCATTGAAATCACCGACAACTAACCAAGGCAACTCAGAAGTATTCCTTAATCTACACAAGCTCTCCCACATAAGATGTCTGTTTTCCACCCTCGGTTCACCATACACAAAGGTCACTCGCCAAAGAGGTTCCGAGGGAGTCACCCTGACAAAAACATCAATCCACCTCTCATTAACGTCCTGAATGCTGACATACATGGACTCATCCCAAAACAAAGCTAGGCCACCACTCTTTCCTTGACTACTTATGCCCTCAAAACCACGAAGCCCAAGCCTACTGCGCAACCTTTTCATCTTTTGCAGCTGATTCCTAGTCTCACACAGAAACACCATCCTCGGGGAATTGGCTCTACAAAGAGCCTGTAAATCACGAACTGTACGAGGGTTCCCCGCCCCCGACAGTTCCACACTAGGCAATTCAGTGTTCCTGACGGGGCGCCACTGTTGACCCCGTCAGTTTACTAGCGGCCCCATGGCTAGTTGCCTCCAAATTTCCTCCCCTTCCCGCGCTGCATGCATCATCCTCCGTTTCCCGCCGTTCCTGTTTTCCTTTCTTCTGCTTGCCCCCCTCTGTCCCTTCTTCATACGGCACCATTCCCTTGCCATCGGGCACCATAACCTGAACTGGAAGGCCCCGGTTAGATGTTGTTTCCCCAAAATGGAGTCATTGTAATCCATGGAGTCCACCGAGCTGCCAAAGGAGACCTGGAGCGTATACAGCCTCCACATAGCTGGTATCATATCCTCTCCCCTTGGCTTGTCATGGATCACAAGCGCCCCATCCTTCTTAATTGCAGCAGATTTTTTCGGCTGTGATGTTATCTTCTTCTTCCGCGGTCTCACAGGTCCTTTTCCCGCTTCATGCTCCTGTGCTTCAAACTGTTGTATCATACGTTGCACTTTGTTGCACTCAGGTTGCTCCGTGCCCAGCCGTAGCCGCATTTTCTCAACATAGTCTGCCAATTGGTCATCCTCCTCCTGCGGTGCCGTCGCCTCATTTTCCTCAAAACCATCCATAGCGTCCACCCTGGTTGGTATTTCATGTGAGCCCTGGCCTCTTTCCCTGGCATTCCCCGGTGCTTGTGAGCGCGTAGCCGGCGACGCACTCCCCAAAGAGAAGTCCATACTCCGTTGTGCTCGTGGTTGTCCTGGTGATGGCGTGAATACAGCTCTATGATCAAACTTTTTGAACGGGGAGCATCTCAGCGTAGAGTCATAGGCCTTGGTGGGTAACCCAACCCTCTTCTTCTCGCACGCCTCCTTATCATGTCCCATGAACCCACAGTGAAAGCAAAAATGCGGTACCCGCTCATACTTTAACTGGAATTTCAGCCGTTTAGTGGTGCCCTTTGCATTAAACTCAAGTGTCACCTCCTTCTGCAATCTTCTATTATACGATAGCTTCACCCTCACCCTTAGAAATTCCTGAGTCCCATGGCCCACCTGTGGAACATCCACCTCCAACACCTCACCCAGGGTTCCTCCCAAGGCTTCTCCATAAACCCTAGTTTGCTTCTTCCATGGCACAGCAAACACTCGGACCCAAACCGGGACAGCTTCAAGCATAGTCTCATAGGGCTGCTCATCACCATTGAAGGGGGTGACGAGCAGAGCATCACCATCATATATCCAAGGGCCCCCTCTCGCCACAAACCTAAAGTCTCCCTCCGAGAAAAGAGATATGATGTAGTAGTTGTTCTTAACCGGCTTAAACTCGACCCTCGTACGCAATTGCCAAATTTTCTCAAAGTGCCCAGATAGGGTTTTTGTGCTTGGTCTCCGCTGCGATCTGTAAAGCCCCATCAATCTCCATCTGGGTTTGTCTTCCTCTTCTACCTCCTCCTCATCATCATCCAGATCAAGCAACGAAAGCAACATCGTCCATGTCCACCTCACCTGCAAGTTGATCTTCCACTCCCTCCGGCAAAACTTCGTCTGGTGTTGGTCCGTCCCAGTTGCTATTCTCCGGCGTATCCTCCTCCCAAGCCTCATGTGAGTCCACACTCCTAGACGCCACGATCGCTCCATCGCCGAGGGGCTTCAGGTGAGCGAGATCCTCACCGGATCCGCCTTGATCACCCCCACCCTTCGCCTTTGGATTGATCTGCGACATCTCTTCCTTGCGGCGACTCTGAGTCGTGATGTAATCTGGAGATTTTGCAGGCTTCCCCTGGTTTTGTGCGGTGCGGCGATCAGGGTCTAGGGTTTTTGTATCCCCCGTCCCCGTCGTGCGCCTTGAGAGCGTGGCGTGTTCGGACTTCTGAAAGGGCCGGCTTAGACTCGTAGATACCGTGTACATCGGAATCGTGGCCCGAAAGGGCTCCTCCCGGCGACCCGATTCGCTCCCGTCGGAAGGCTTTGGCGGCGGTGGTGGAAGGGCGCCCATCACTAAAACCCTAGATGAAGCAGACAAATATATGTTGACAGCTTCAATTACATTCTTTTTAACAGTAAACTTATAAAAAATATTAAATTCTTCTGGTTTTTTTACAACAATTATTGTCTACATTTTTAGTTGACCAAAAGAAAAAATATGTAGACTAAATTTTCGTGAAGAATAACATTTCTAATGCTCTGAGCAAAAAAGAAAAGATCGATGCTGCAAAAATAATATTTTTGAAAGCATTTTTAATATCAATTTTTTAGAGCGTTTTCAAGTGTTGGTTTTATTAGTCTTGCTCAGATATTTATGCATGTGATTTCATCACTAAAATTTGTGCGCTGACAAAGAACGAGGCAATGTTTGTTCTAAAAGAACTACTTCCTTCGTTTCATAATATAAGAACATTTTTGACACAAGCATAAAAACGTTCTTATATTATTATAGGACGAAGGGAGTTCCTTTTAATTTAATTTTTTTTCCAGTTTAATGTTATGCATTTCAGCTCGAAACTAGAAGAACCTTCCGCTAGAAACGGGACATTGTTGGTGCTGCCATATCCGAAATGGTGACCGACCTACGTTGTCCTTGGTTCGACGGGCTGGCTGGCCACGTACCCTCATCCGTGGCAGAGCGCTCGGGTGCCTTAGCCATGGCGGATAGGCACGTGGACATGACCTCACGTGAGGCGCCCTCGTGTCCTCTCGCCGCTCAGTTCCTTCGCGCCCAATGCAACCCCGCCGCTCTTCGCAGCTCTCTATATCCTCTCTGCTCCGCACGTGTCGCCGTGTCATGCTCCGTACGCCGCGTCGACCTCGACCGACTCGAGACAAGCCGCCGCTGCCGCCGCTCAGCAGGACCATTTTAAGCGGACCTCGCCACGGCCGTCTGCCAACCAAGAAAGAACTGGCAAAGCCACTCACTCACCAGACAGCAGTCACCACGTCCAGCTCCAGACACCAGCTTCCGAGCACGCACTCGATCGCGCCTGCCTCGCTGAGCCACTGACAATGGCGTCGCAGCAGCAGAGCAGGAAGGACGCCGCGTCGAAGCGGGAGGAAGGCGGCCAGGGCGGCGTCAGCCTGGAGGAGATCGGCAAGTTCCGCGCGGAGGCGCAGCAGAACTCGGCGGACGCCATCCGCGCCGCGCAGGAGCGGTACAACCAGAACCTGCAGCACGGCGCTGGCGGCGGCGCCAGGGGGGCGGTGACCGTCACCCAGGCTCCCGGCGCCACGGTCGTCTCCTACCAGGAGCACAAGGCCATTCCCGAGGGCGCCCAGCAGGGCCGCGCGCCGGCTGCGGGGCACGGTCACGGCACCAACGCGCCGGCAGGGGGCACGACGGCGTCGTCTCGGGGCACCGAGATGCAGCACGCCGCGAAGCACGAGGAGGGCCGTGGGCATGGCACGGCCCACAAGGAGCAGAAGGGCTCGGCGGCGGTCACCCGCGCCGCCGAGGGCGGCCACGACAAGCAGGGCAAAGAGAGCGCCGCGCGCGGCACCAACGCGCCGGCAGGCGCCTCGGTGGCGGCATCTCGGGGCGCTGAGAAGCAGCACCACACGAAGCAGGAGGAGGGCCGTGGGCATGGCACGGGCCACAGGGAGCAGAAGGGTTCGGCAGCGGTCACCCACGCCACTGAGGACAGGGGCAAGGAGGGCGACTCGGCAGCCGCCTCTGCGCGCGGCGCCAAGGACGCGGCCATGCACGCGCTCGGCATCACGGGAGAACAAACTGTGGCCAAGGGCGCACAGGTCCGTGGGCATGATACGGGCCACAAGGAGCAGAAGGGCTCAGACTCGGCCGCGCGCAAGCTCGGCTCCACTGGAGACTACGCTGCGGCCAAGGGAGCCCAAGCCAAGGACGCCGGTGCGCATGGCGCGCAGGTCGCCGCGGGCGAGACCAAGGAAGCCACGGCTACCGCCGCCGAGTACGCCAAGCAGGCGGCAGCAAAGGCGAAGGAGGTCACGCTGACCACGGGCGAGATGACGGCGGAGTACGCGAAGCAGGCCGCCGTGAAGGCCAAGGACGTCACGGTGAGCACCGGCGGGACGGCAGCGGAGTACGCCAAGACGGCCGCCGAGAAGGCGAGGGACGCCGCGCTGGCGGCCGGCAAGACGACGGCCGAGTACACGCAGCAGGCGGCGGTGAAGGGCAAGGACGTCACAGTCTCCACCGGCGGGACAGCCGCGGAGTACGCCAAGACGGCCGCCGAGAAGGCCAAGGACACCGCGCTGGCGGCCGGCAAGACGACAGCAGATTACACTCAGACGGCGGCGGTGAAAACCAAGGACGTGACGCTGTCGACCGCCGCGCAGGCGGCACAGAAGGCCAAGGAGGTGACCGCGGTCACGGCGCAGAAGGTGGCGGAGTACACGAAGGAGATGGCAGAACAAGGGAAGGCCACGGCCGCCCAGGCCGAGGAGAAGGCGAAGGAGGCCGCAGCCCGCGCCGCCGACAAGGCGGAGGAGCCGAGCTTCGGCACGGGCACACAGGCCACGGACAAAGCCAAGAGCACAGCCGCAGGGGCGGCGGACAAGACCCGCGACACGGCCGCGCAAACCATGGACAAGGCCAAGGACGTAACCAGCGACACGGGGAACAGGACCGGAAGCATGGCTGCGCAGGTGAAGGACACGACCGGAGCCATGGCGCAGAAGGCCACTGACACGGCCGCGTACATCAAGGACTCGGTGACAGGCGCAGCAGGAGGCACGGCGGACAAGACCCGCGACACCACCGAGCATACAATGGGCAGGGCCAAGGAAGCAACCGGAGACGCAGGGAACAGGACCGGGAGCATGGCCGCCCAGGTGAAGGACGCGACCGGAGCCATGGTGCAGAAGGCCGGCGACACGGCCGCGTACATCAAGGACTCGGTGACGGGCGCGGCGGGAGGCGCCGTGGACAAGACCCGGAACGCCACGTCGCAGGTCGCGCAGAAGGCAGGGGAGGCGACAAACAGGGCGGTGGAGACCGGCAAAAGCGCCACCGGCGGCGGCACTACCAAGGCGAAGGTACGTGCGCCATCGTGTCCTGCCGCAAGCGTCCGATCCCACGGTGTCTCTGTAAGTGTGATGTATCCATAGTTGATGGCTCAGCTGTGACGCGTGCATGCAGGGTGGAGGCACCGAAGACACCAAGATCGTGGAGGACGTGCTGGAGGTGGTGGGCGCGACCGTGGAGGCGGTGGGCGCGACCGTGACAGGGCTAGCGCAGCACACCAAGGGGATCGTCGCCGGCGAAGAGGAGCTCATCCCGGTCGAGGGGGAGGCCGGGAAGGTCGCTGGAGCGGGCGAAGGCAGGGAGAAATCCGAGTGAGCAGATCCACACGTACGTCGCAGCAAAGATGTTTAAGAGAGTATGTTGGTTGTGCAGTCACTTTGATCAGACACGTTTAAAAGGGTGTTGTATATAGTTTGTAATAATGAGTAGTGCACTATATGGAGTGCTCAGGTGAGCCGAATAATGGTCATTTATAGGTAAGAATGGTCGTTTATAGGTAAGAGGGACTATGTCCCAGATGTTTAAGCTTGCTACTAGACGTTTGGAAGGGCTCAGCTAGTCGAATCTCGAATCTTATGAAATGAAATGGCTATCTAGTGGATGTGAAGTTTTTGCACCCGAGCTCATAGTAAAATTGACTTAAAAAATTCTGAATTTTTTAGGCAAACCTCAACAAATATGAGCTTGCAAAGTTTCATCATTGCAAAGTTTCGTCATGAAATCACATATTTAACCCTATTTAGAAGTCGTGAAAGAAAAACCGACATTCTAATAAGAACATTTGTCAGTACTTCACACACAAAAAAAATCAGAATTTTTCTGATTTTTTTAAATGTTTTTCGAGTTTGTTCATCCCGAACTCATTTGATCTTGGATCCGCTATATAGTACTAGGATACATCATGTATTTAGCCGAGTGAACTAGACAAATGTTCGTGTAAATCTGAATGATACTCACCCACTTCAATGTTAGAATCATCAAGCTCTATAGGGGAAATACTTATCACGTCTATAGGGGAAATACTTATCACATGTCTACATACATCTGTATGTTGTAGTTTATTTGAGATGGCTAGAAAAACAATTATTTCGGAACGGAGGGAGTACTTATCACGTTGGGCTTAGAGCGTCTACAAATCTGACCGCGCGTCCGCAGGCTTCATGCAAAAGCATGCAAACAACAAAATCAATCTCAAATTAGCACAAACTGTATCTGGACATCTCATAGATTTTCAGATCCACACAACACTAGTAGAAAACAGGGCTTTCGTCCAGGCCAGTTTAGCCCATTAGTCCCGGTTCAATCCAACCGGGACTAATGTGAGCATTTATCCGGTTCGATGCGGCTAAGGCATTAGTCGGTTCACTGTGCCCTTTAGTCTGGTTTGTGCCTCAAACCGGGACTAAAGGGTGCGATGCCCATTAGTCCCGGTTCATGCCTCAAACCGGGACTAAAGGTCTTTAGTCCCGGTTTGAGGCACGAACCGGGACTAATGGGGTTGAGACTTTTAGTCCCGGTTCGTGCCACGAACCGGTACTAGAGGTCCCATTTTCAAACTCTACCCCCCCCCCTTTTGGATCGCCTTTTCAATTTAAAAAAAATAAAAGAAAATGATGGAAATGTCAAAAAAATAAAAGAAAATAAGTTTCCCATGTGATATGTGGTCTAGTTGTTGGGAAAATTTGCAAATGTGAATTTCGATTTTATTTGCAAAATCTCTCTGAAATTTGTAAATATGGGCATAACTTTTGCATACTAACTCGGATGAAAAAGTTTTTTATATGAAAAATCATCTACTCGAAAAGTTACATCCGAATTTAACTGGGGGAACCCCGTTAAACATTTTCAAAATCCTCAAAAACCTAACAGAAAAAAAGTTACGGGGCTTTTAATATCTTGAGTGGAAAAAATCGAAAAAATTTCAAACTGTGATCAAACAATGGTCAAATCATGGTCAAACTAATTACTCTAGAATATTAGTGTTACTAAACAATTTGTTCAGTTATTTTGAATTTTGGTCAAATCTGGTCAAACTGTGGTCAAACTATGGTCAAACTATGGTCAAACCATGGTCAAACTAATTATTCTAGAATATTAGTGTTACTAACTAATTTGTTCAGTTATTTTGAATTTTGGTCAAATCTGGTCAAACTGTAGTCAAACTGTGGTCAAACCATGGTCAAACTAATTATTCAAAATAACTATTGTTTTTTAAATAATTATTGTTTTTGAAAACAATAGTTTGAAACTCAAACAGTGAAATGTGTCAATTCATGCTCAAGCAAAATTCCTGAGGGTTAATAGGATTGACATCTTACTATTGTCAGGAAAACAACAAATGCAGACTTGGAAACGAGGGAGAATAGAACCCGGAAGTTAAGCGTGCTCAGGCTGGGTGAGTGGGAGGATGGGTGACCGTTTGGGAAGTTAGGTGATTTGGAATGATGAGGGTGATTAGAGAAGAGGATAAATTGAGTAGTGACGAGGGGTGCTGATTAGAGATTAGGGGTTAAAATAATTCAGAAATTTGAAAATAAAAAATTATTCAAATAAAATTTCAAAAAAAAATTTAAAAGAAAATTTCAAAAAAAAATCATAAAATTTCCATTAGTCCCGGTTGGTGTTACCGGGACTAAAGGTGGATTGTTAAAGGCTCCACGTGGCCGCGGCCTTTAGTCCCGGTTCACCAACCGGGACTAAAGGCCCTTACCAACCGGGACAATAGGCCCTTTTTCTACTAGTGCAAAAGCATGCAAACAATAAAACCAAATAATAAAATCTAAGTACCGCGTAGCTACTCCTTGTCAGCATGGGCGGCAACTGGGCCTCCTCCTTCTCCTCTATCTCCGCGTCAAGTTCAGTGAAGAGGGCGTCGAATACCGCCGGCTCCTGCTGGAGGAACTGCCGGTTGGCCTTCACGTAGGCCTCATCCTGGATAGACTCCAGAATGACCTGCTGCTCCACCATCTCGACGACTTGGGCGATGGCGCCTTCGCCATGTTGAAGCCCTGCTCCGGCAGCCAGCCTCGTGCTCTTCCGGATCCGCCTCCGCCATCGGCTCCGGCACCTGCTCCTCCTCATACTATTCTGAAAAAACAAACAAAAAAAGAGGTGCTACAGTTTATTAGATAAAGCACAATAAAAAAAGAAGCGCTGATAACTGACCACTCATACTCATGGCTCATACTATTCTGAAAAGAGGTTCTAGTGGCTCCAAGCCACACGCGCGTGCACAACAAAAATATGGTTCACTTAACAAAAAGTCTGAATGAAGTGTAAAATAAAAACAACTAAATAAACACGGAGAGGCTGAAAACATAGTGGCCAGCTACAGCTATCGTCGTCGTGTATGCATGTCCTTTTCCACCCTTCAGGTCAGCAACAAATGTGTGCCTCACATAGGCCTCAAAGTATCTTCAACAGCCGCCCAACACGCAGCACGCTAAAAATTAGTTTGCAGCGCGTCGATCGTCTGATTTGTCGCAGCGTGCAGTATTTATTTCCAGCATCCGCGCAAAAATACAACGCGCGCGTAGCTCCAGGAGGCACGCTAAAATGCAGCGCGCTCTCTCGCACAAACAACATATGCGCTCCAAACACAAGCAAGAAGATCAAACACAAACAAAATAAATCAATAATAAATAGTTCAATTTATTATTACAACTCAAGTAAATAGTATCTTTCATCAAATACAACAAATAGTTTAACAATACAACATCAAACGCACAAATCATGATGCTCTTTGACGGCCATTACAAGCCCACCATTCCTCAATGAGATCCTTTTGAAGATCATCATGCGCTGCCGGACGTCGAATGACATGATAGGAGGCAACAAAACGGGCCACCCTTTCAGCCCTCCGCCGCACGGGATGTCCAAAGAGCTCATAGTAAAAGTAGTCTACATCTTGGCCATGCTCATTCTCGATGATCATGTTGTGCATGATCACACAAGTGTGCATTATGTACCAAAGCATCTTTTGATCCCAAAATCTAGCCGGTCCTCTCACAATAGCAAATTGGGCTTGCAAAATCCCAAAAGCTCTCTCCACATCTTTTCTAGCCGCCGCCTGAGCATTGTGGAAATCAAGATTTTTTTTACCTTCCGGTTTTTTCAACGGCTTCACAAATGTTTGCCACTTTGGGTAGATGCCATCCGCAAGATAGTAACCATAGTTGTATGTACGACCATTAGCTACAAACTGCACCGGTGGCAGTTCACCATTTGCAATCTTACTCATCAGTGGTGACCGGTTGATAAACGTTGATGTCATTCAAAGATCTAGGCATTCCAAAAAAAACATGCCAAATCCAAGTCTCTTATCGGCCACCGCTTCAAGGATTATAGTGGAACCCCTTTTTTTGTCCGTGGAATTGGCCATGCCATGCCTTTGGACAATTCTTCCAACTCCAATGCATGCAATCTATTGAGCCAAGCATATCTGGGAACCCGCGAGCTTTGTTCATCTCCAATAGCCTTGTGGCGTCTTCAACATTGGAAGATCTCAAGTACTCCGGGCCAAACACTTGCACAATTCGGACTGCGAAGCGCATGACACACATGATGGGTTGGCTCTCACCCATGGCCAAGTGATCATCAACTAGATCAGCGGGGATACCGTATGCCAACATACGCAAAGTGGCTATCACCTTCTGAAAGGTGCTATGCCCGAGCTCTCCGGCGGCATTCCTCCTCTGCTGAAAAAACAGGTCATGGCTCGCTAGTTTCTCTGCAATGCGCCTGAACAACTAGGTGCTCATACTAAACCGGCGACGAAAGTACGACTCAGGGTATGTGGGATTCTCCACAAAATAGTGCATCATCAATCCGTTGTGGGCATCGATTCTATCCCTCCAAATTTTTTGCCGACCCATAACCGAACCACTGTGCTTCGGGTTTTTATTGATGTGCATAGCTAGGGTCATTGCAAGATCCTCCTCCTCTTTCATATCAAATTCTTCTTCGGAAGAATCATATGACAAACTCATCTACAATGTTCAAAACTAGGCTATAAAAAACTACTCCCTCCGTCCGAAAATACTTGTCATTAAAATGGATCAAAATAGATGTATCTAGAACTAAAATACGTCTAGATACATCCCCTTTTATCCATTTTGATGACAAGTATTTGCGGACGGAGGGAGTACAAACAACATGCACCAAATTTCATGTAAAAATGGGAAGTTGGAAGCAATACATACCTCGCGGGCGTTTTGTCGAACACCTTGCGGGCGCCAAGCGGCAGTGAGCGTCCGGACGCTGTTCGTCGGAGGACTGCCGCACGCGACGGACGGCGCTGACTAGAGGGAGACGGAGGAAGCCGCGGCCGCGCGGGGAGAGACTGGGGAAGCGCCGGAACGGTCGCCGGAAGAAATGGGGTGGCGCGGGGGGCGGCGGCAGTGGCTGGATGGGTAGGTGGAGTTGCGAGCGAGCGCTCGAGAGTCCAGCGCTCGGGAGCGGGCGCAGCAAATAAGCGGCGCGCGATGGCGTTTTCGCCCGCGTGCTGAATTAGATATGTCGCGCGCGATTTTTGCGCATCCGCTGGAGCGCCTGGAGCGGTAGCACGCGTGCTAAAAGCACTACTTTTTCAGCGCGGCGTTTATATAGCACGACTGTTGGAGATGCTCTCATAGAGCAGACCGTCGCCATCTGCATTGTTGAATGCAACCCTTGTGTTGCATGGGACAACTTTTGAACCAAAATAAAACGCGGGAAAAAAAGGATAAGCACAAAAAACACAGTGGTGAAAATTTTGACAAAGGAGAGAACGACAAAATGTAGTAAAATGAGTGTTTGCACAAAAAGATTGTTACCACTGATCTTTCGAAGCCCCCTGACAGTGACAACCAAACCCCGAATGATAAGCCTGCTGAATTGTTGCTTGCGCAGTCAAGGCATGCAGATTTGGTATGCCATTTCCTATTGCGTGCATTGTCAAAAACAAAAAGGTTTATTTCAGTCTAAACCAAACTAAAAATTTGGAAAATGTCGAACTATGAAAACTGATGCAAATGATGCCCATTCCCTGGAGAAAATGACTGAAACTTGAACCAAAACCACATAACTGAGCCTACATTCTGAAGACAAAAATTGTAGAAGACACACAAATAAGGAAAATCTAATGACTTACCTTCAAGAATTATGCTGGAAAACTAAGAAAATGAGTAGAGACTTACTATGAAAAAATGAGTAGAAATACATGAAGACTGATGGTTGATAACTAATACTAAAAATTCAACCAAGAACGAGAGAACAAATAAAACACTCCTAAAAAATAAAGCATGAAGACTGAAAACTGATACTAAGAACTAAACCAAGACAGAGAACAAACTAAAACAATCCTAAATAATAAAACATGGAGATTGAAAACCGATAGCTGAATACTAATGGCTAATACAAAAAACAAGAGAAAAAAAAATGAGAAAACAAACTAAAACACTACAAACTAATTGATTGAAAACTAATGACTGCTAATAAGAACTAAACCAAGACTGAAGAAAATAATAGACTAAGGAAAAAAAATGAAGAAATAATGCCTACTTCAGTAGACCCCTCCTTCACAAACCGTATAAGAGCAACAAGGTCATTTCATCCAACCGTATACCCATCAATATATATGACACATATGATGTATCGTACATAATTTTTAATCAAACTATAAAAAATAGCGCGCCAACATGAGGTATCGTACACAATTTTTAATCAAACTATAGAAAAATGGCACACCAACATAAGTTGAACTCAAGACCTCTAGGTCAAAGGAGAAGCACACTAACCAACTAGAACATACTAATGATGGTCTCTATTTACTTCTTTTTTCGTATTTTTCTACTCAGTTAGCGGCTGGGCCGGCCCATTATTGAACCGGTATATCAGTATTGATTTTTTATTTTTCTTTCAAATTTTTTTACATTTTCATTTCTTTTTTCTTTTTCCAAAAATTCTCACACTTAAATTTTTTTTAAAAAAAATCATAAAAATGTTCACTTTTTAAAGTTTTGTTCACAACGTACAAAAATTCGCATTTTAAAAAACTGTACAGACATGTCAAAAAAATGTTCGTTCAAATAGAAAAATGCTCACATAAATATAATTAAATTTATAAAGTATCTCCTAAATAGGAAAAAAGTATTTGTTTAAACAAAAAATGTTCGTTTAAATAGAAACATACTCATATAAAAAAATTGAAAACTTTTAAAATTTCTGAATAACGTTCGTTTCGTGTCCGAATTTGTTCAAATCTTGTGTGGGGGACTACATTGGGCATTCCCACATGGTAGCAAAGTTTGGTGTCATTTAATCCATGCCACAATTTAGCACATGTGCAACCAGTATCGTTCGGGTCTGCCGAAGGGGGAGTCCGAAGGACATTTTTTCCAACTCCGCCAAATGTCCCCAAACTTTTTTCACACATTGGCATCACCATGGACAACATACATTCCAATTTTCATTGATTTCCGACACTCGATGCATTTCCTATGATTTTCCCAGTGAAAAAACCATAAAACACTGGCCGGACGTGACACAACGTTCGTTTGGTGTCCAAATTCATTCAAATCTTGCATGGGGGCCTACATTGGGCATTCCCACATGGTGGCAAAGTTTGTTGTCATTTCATACATGCCACCATATAGCACATGTGTAATCTGCATCATTCGTGTCTGCCGGAGGGGGAGTCCGAAGGACTTTTTTTTTAACTCCAACAAATGACCCCAAACATTTTTCATATATTGTCATCACCATGGACAACACCAAGAACATTGGCATCAATAAGAACATTGGCGTCACCATGGACATCATCAAAATTTCTTTTTTCACATATTGGCATCGACAAGAACATTTTTTTTGTATTTCAAACAATATTTCAAAATTTTAAACAGGTTTCAAAAGAAAAATGAAGTTCAAAAAAGAAAAATGAATTGACATAAAAAAGAAATTGTCGCTATTTCGCATTATATGGACATGGAGCGAATGCCAAAAGCATATATGAAAGCAGTGTGACTAAAGCAAGTTTATGAATATTAGGGAAGCATATTTTCTATCAAACTAAATACATTATATCGAAGTAAAGTTCAGTGGCGTCGGTATTATCGACATCGAGTAACACCGGAAGCAAAATATGCTTCTTGAAGGAAAATAATAAAAAAATTGAAACAATATTTTGTTTCTAAATAAATAATAAAAACAAATTGTTACATTGTACGTAAAACTTTGTTCGATTGAAGCAAATTTAACATGTACGGGAAGCTAACTTTAGTAGGAAGAGAAACAAAATTTCATCCAGTACAAAAGAGAGAATATGTCGTCGCTTGATTTGTGAGTCTGATTAGTTTGAGAAATAGAATTACATGAAAATAAAGATGGACCCACGTTCCATTCCAACCAATCGAAATTTTTGGGACCAATTAATTCTTCGAAGCAGATTAATAGGAAACTACCATGAGAAAGACCAGCAGGTTCCTTTCAATGGAACGGACATAGTCGTATGGTATTGGGCTAGTCAATGTAACCTGATTCCTAGTGGTACCTTATATATGTTTGCTTACCAATATCAACATCCAGAGCGTAGTTCAGTGGCAAAGAAATGTAATGTGGTGGATGAGGTTCAGAGTTCGATTCCGCACGCCAACTAGCTCCCGATTTTTATGTCGTGCTTTTAAATAACAAGTGGCTTTGCGCCCAGCGTATTTATATAGTGCACTCAGCCGGAGGCCGTCGATGTGTTTAGGGGTCTACCGAAGGAGGCCGTTGGCTGAGTGGGAGCTCGACGGTAAGAATCGTGGCGTCGAGGACATGAAGAGCGCCGTCCCTTGCCGTTAGTTGCTGACTTCTTGTACTGCTCTAAGCTGCATGCTTACATCCATTTCTGCTGCTCTGTGCACATTGACTGCTCGATGAACTGTCCTCCCTGAACTTTAAACTACCTGTTATTAAAAAAAAACCCTGAAATTCCTAATAATAGACCAAAATCCCCTACACGAATAGTTACAAAAGCACTCACAACGATTAGTCGTGTAAAAACCAATCCCAACATGGAAGTATTGAAAAAACTTATATAAACAAAAAATCTCAAATATCCTTCATCGCGAGACATATAACCATCACTATAAATTAAGAACCAGGATTCCTACAGTAGTAATTAGTATTAACATAATAGAAGTAAGTGGGTCACTAACTGCTCGATGAAATGTCCAGCTGAGTTAAAATGGGAAGGGAAAAGGAGATTGCCATGCAGGCGACAACTGGTCAAAACCATGCCAAATCAGCATGAAAACCATTTTTGTTGACTCAAAGAACTAAAAGTAATCCGACTTAAAAAGTTGAGGGACCAAGGTTTGCCAGCTTTGAAGTTGAGGGACCATCTGTATATTTTTAAGAGAGTTCAGGGACGAAAAATATACTTTTCCCTTACAGTAACATTCTGCCATTTGAAGTGAATGCTTATAGATTTACCACTATTCATGGTCAAAATCAAACAATTCTGGAGCTTGTTACTGTCAGGGAGTACACAAATTTCAGTAAATTGACTGATCATTGATCCTGGGACCTTGTGGGGTATTTATGCTTTGTCTGAAAACTTTGACAGGAACACATCACCATCACTTGACAAACAAACATCTGCATGTACATACAGTATACAACAAACAAATTTCAGTAAATTAGCTTAATTTTGAAATAGCGTACAAACAGCTGCTGGTTGCGCAACAACTTGCTACAGTAAATTAATTGAAATTTGAAACAGTTGTAGGTACATACAATATACAACACACAAACAGCTGCAGGAACAATTACCAGTGGCTGCGATTCCACCCGCTGCAGGGAAGCAGCAGCGGCGGTGGCCCTCGATCGGGTGCACATTCGTGTCGCCGCTGGGAGCTGTGGATTAGAGAGGGAGAGATAGGGGAGGCGGCCGGGGACTTGCCCAAATCCTGCACCGGAGCGGGCGGTCGAGGCGGGCGCGAGGAAGCGGTCAGGGACGCGATCAGGGCGACAAGGGGCGTCAGCCGTGGAGGAGCCGACCATCGAGGTGGTCACCGCGGGTGGGTGGCGGCGTAGCTTGGCCTTTGTCGCGCGCTGGGCCCTACGGCGGCTACCGTGGTGTACGGGGCTAGTTCCTGCCACATGTGACAAGGGAAGGGGGAACTAAGCCCACGACAAGCTTTTCTGGACAGACAGAGTATTTGTGTGAGGTGTTACTCGTGATGGGTGACCCCAGCCCCTGTGTCCCTCCACCTGCCCCCACCGGTGGCTGCCACCCTTCCGACGCATCCCGTGACCAAAGCCATGGCAAAACATGAACAAAATGGAGTCCACACGGGATCGGAAGCTTGTGGTCCAGCGGAACGTAGGTCAATTATATCTTAATGTTCGTTGAGGAGCACTTCTGACAAAGGGGGCTAATTATAGTTGAGGGGACAAAGAAGATAAGTTATCCACAAACTCTGGGAAATCTTTGATATTGAAGCGTAATAATCAAGGGTACGCTTAAGCATTTTCTTAGAGCAGGGGGAGGGGGGCAATGGCCCCCATGAACCTTCATCACTGGATGAGGCTGTATGAGCATTCCAATTTCTACCAGGTGATCCGGCTGGAGGGAGTGCGCCGCCTAACTCCAGAGCTCTCTCCAACCGAAGCTCCACCCTAGCAGGACAATGTCACTTCTAAATCTAAGTGCAGGCTGCCGACATCAACGACGCGGGAGAAATACAGGGAAAAACTAGCAAATTACATTACACTTATTGCAGCTCCTTAAAAATTATTCTTCTATGTGTCACTCTAGTAGCTTTCGTCTTGTGTTGCAACTCAGGTCAACCGAAAAAGGGTCGCAGATGCAGACAAGGCGAGCGCGCCTAACAAATTGTCTGAGGGTCTAGTGAGGTGCCTACTGACTGTATCCTCGTAGATGGGCTCATCAGCGGCGCCACCGGCTAGCGGCCAAGACGAGGAGTCCCCTTGGTACCCTCAGGACCCCTCCCCTATGACATCCTGGAGCTGGGCAGCAGGGACATTGGCTGCACATGATTGGCGCGGTGTCGTTCGATCGGAATGTGTTGGCTAGCAACACACTTCTCGCCCGGAGATTGAAGTGAGTTCGCCGGAGCCGATGAATGTAGGGAGAAATCCGAGTCAGCAGATCGATGCGTCGCTGTCAAAATGTTTGTGAGCCTGGGTGGAGCTTGGTTGCGCGGTCACTTTGATTAGACACGTTATTAAGATGCACTACCTACATTTTGGTTTATTGGTCTCCTTTGTAATTCGTGTCAAAATTTGACTCCGAGATGCTTGCATCAGTCCATAGATATGGATCGCTGGAGATTGCACCAGTCCATAGATGGATCACTGGAGATTGCACCAGTCCAGGGGGGGGCAATGGCCCCATGAACCTTCATCACTGGATGATGATCATTCCAATTTCTACCAGGTGATGCGGCTGGAGGGATTGCCCCGCCTAACTCCAGAGCTCTCTCCAACCGAAGCTCCACCCTACCAGGACAATGCCACTTCTAAATCTAAGTGCAGGCCGCCGACATCAACGACACATGAGAAATACAGGGTAAAACTAGCAAATTACATTACACTTATTGCAGCTCCTTAAAAATTATTCTTCTATGTGTCACTCTAGCAGCTTTCGTCTTGTGTTGCAACTCAAGTCAACCGGAAAAGGGTCGCAGATGCAGACAAGGCGAGCGCGCCTAACAAATTGTCTGAGGGTCTAGCGAGGTGCCTACTGACTGTATCCTCGTAGATGGGCTCATCAGCGGCGCCACCGGCTAGCGGCCAAGACGAGGAGTCCCCTTCGTACACTCAGGACCCCTCCCTTACGACATCCTAGAAATCCGAGTCAACAGATCGATGCGTCGCCGTCAAAATGTTTGTGAGCATGGGGGAGCTTGGTTGTGCGGTCACTTTGATTAGACACGTTATTAAGACTTACTACCTCCGTTTTTCTTTATTGGTCTCCTTTGTAATTCGTGTCAAAATTTGAGCATGAATTTAACTAACAAAACGTTAATGCATGTCACAGAAAATGTATTTTGGGTTCGTATTGGAACATAGTGTCCAATGTTATAATTTTTGGTGACATGTATTAATATTTTGTTAATTAAATCTATGATCAAAATTTGTCGCTAAATACGAAGGGACCAATAAATTAGGACGGAGGTTGTACATTAAGAATGTGTTGTGAATATAATTGTACTGATAAGTAGTGCAGTACTCATATGATTAAATTTTGAGAAGTTAAACATTACAAACTTTGACCAAGTTTGTAGAGAAAAACATATAGAGGTAAATACACCGGGAGTCATACTTGCATGCGACGTTTAATTTGATGCATAAACTTGTAAAATACGTGTTTCTGGTCATCTAACTTGTCCTCGCATTCATGTACGATGCTTTCTATCGTATCCGGCCGTATCCCACGCACACGTGGTGTGCCAACGTTGTGGGGGGCCATTGTCAGTTTTTTTTTGAACCCTTGCATTTTATTTATTTATGCAGAAAATTTTCAAATAAAATTAAAACCAAACTTTTTCTGAACCCTTGCTTTATTTACACGGACATTTCTCAAAGAAACTGAAAACGCGGGTACATGCTGGGCTTCGAACTACTCGACCAACCTGATTTTTGGCGATTAGTACGCACAGTTAGCTGCATGTGCAAAACAGGGATAGCCCCGTTCAAACCTATGACCTCCTGGCTAGCTCGCCGCATGTGCAATTAAAGAGATACACACAATTTATCTTCTGTATTCTTCTTTCTTTTTTCCTATGTAAGAAAATAACTTATATTCTAGATAATTTTTTCGAGCAAATCACTAAACTTTTGTTTGAATTCGAATAATATTAAATTTGAAAAATCTAGATAAAAGAAATACAGTGCAGAGTGAATGTACATATTTTTTTAAACAAATCAACTAAATTTTTGTTTAAATTCGAATAATTTTAACTTAAAAATCTAGTGCAGAATGAATGCACATATTTTTTTTTGGACAAATCAAAGGAATATGTTATCAATTCAAATAATTTTAAGTTTTTAAATCTAGATAAAGGAAAATATAGGCCAGGATGCTTGTACGTAAATTTTTCGGACAAACGATGTATTTTTCTGAATTTGAATAATTACAAATTTAAAAATCTTGATAAAAGAAGATATAGTGCAGAATAAATGTGCATGAATTTCTTTCAAGCAAATTAGTGAGGTTTTTCGAATTCAAATAAATTTAAATTTGAGAATCTAGATAAAAGAAAAAATATAGTTCAGCTGATTTGTTCAAAATAATTTTAAAATTTGAATAATTTTATATTTGAAAAAATTGATCGCTCAAACAGAATGATCCCACTCTCCTTGTGATAATGTGCATAAATTTCTATTACCCGTGTAGTTTTCTTAAATAGAACAAGATTAATAACAACATACACAAGGGTTTCATAAACATTTCTATTCCCGCCTGAATAAATTTGGAAATGCGTGAACATTTTTAAAATGCAACTTACTTTTTAAGTACACAATATATTTTTAAATGTTTATTTTTTAAATATCACATACTTTTTTTACAACGTATGAACATTTTGAAATGTCACAAACAACAAAATATAAGTTGTTTTCTTACATCATTTTATTCCAGCAGGGAGTACATAAACATGTTTTTAGCTTCGTTTATTCCTTTGTTGTGCTGAGCGAACATTGTATTAAAGAAAATTTTGTTTGTAAGTTTGATATCAATTTATTCTTGGTCACTTGAGTGGTTAGTGCAGTTATCTCTTAGTTTGCAGGACGTCCGTTCTAGTCCCATGGCGCTATTTTTTTATTCCTCGTTCTTGAAACATACTATGTGCCTACATGTGCGTACTTAAATAAAAATCAAGGATGTTTTCTGCAAAAGAAAGATAATGCATGGCTCACCCAACGCCTCACAACTCACAACCACTGACATGTGGGCCGTACTCATGCTGACACGACACGTGACCACAAGATACGACTGGATACGAAAGAAGTGACCGTATCTGCATGCATGGGCAAGTTATGTGACCGCAATGCCATATTTTACAACTTTTAGCATGAAACTGAACATTTGGATGCAAGTTATATGACTGTCATTTATATTACCTCAAACATATATCTATATCTATCTATACCTATACTAATCATGCACTTTCTAAAAATTCCCACATTAATCAAAATTTATGAGCCGTTAATCTGATGGGACCGAATTATTACGGTGTAGATTCATCCATATAATTCTTGGCTGAAATTTTCCTTAGTTTGAAAAGAAAGGTTGTAAGACCCACAATCGTTGTAAAAATAGAGTCCACGAAAAGCATGTCCCTACACTACTCCACCGTTCCTTCCTTCCCACAATCGTTGTAAAAATAGAGTCCACGAAAAGCATGACCCTACAACTACTCCACCGTTCCTTCCTTCCTAAATTGAAGCAATCTCTATAGCAATTGGTTTTTTTAACGAAAGCAATCTCTATCTCTTTCACAAAAAACAAGGAATTCTCTATCTCTATCTCTTTTATATAAAAAAAGAAATATCTATCTCCTATCACTAGTAGAAAAAATGCCTATTGTCCCGGTTGGTAAGGGCCTTTAGTCTCGGTTGGTGAACTGGGACTAAAGGGTCAGATTAATCTCCCCTTTAGTCCCGGTTCAATCCAGAACCGGGACTAAAGGCCGCGGCCACGTGGAGCTCCACCTTTAGTCACCAACCGGGACTAAAGAAATTTTATGGTTTTTTTTTCTGAAATTTCTTTTTGAATTTTTTTTTGAAATTTTTTTGAATAATTTTTTATTTTCAAATTTCTGAATTATTTTAACCTCTAATCTCTAATCAACACCCTCATCACTGCTCAATTTATCCTCTAATCTCTAATCACCCTCATCATTCCAAATCATCTAACTTCCCGAACGGTCACCCATCCTCCCACTCCCCCCACTGAGCACGCTTAACTTCCGGGTTCTATTCTCCTCGCTTCCAAGTCTCGCACTTGTTGTTTTCCGACAATAGTAAGATGTCAATCCTATTAACCCTCGTGAATTTTGCTTGAGCATGAAGTGACACATTTCACTGTTTGAGTTTGAAACTATTGTTTTAAAAAACAATAATTATTTAGAAAACAATAGTTATTTTGAATAATTAGTTTGACCATTGTTTAGGCATAGTTTGACCACAGTTTGACTAGATTTGACCAAAATTCAAAATAACTGAAATAATTATTTAGTAACAATAATATTCTAGAATAATTAGTTTGACCATTGTTTGACCACAGTTTGAAATTTCTTCGATTTTTTCCACTCTAGATCTTAAAAGCCCCGTAACTTTTTTTCTGTTAGGTTTTCGAGGATTTTGAAAATGTTTAACGGGGTGAAAGCCCGTCCGTGCAAAGTCAAAGGGCTAGATCCCTGGTCAAACGCTACAGGGTTAGGCGGGAAGGGGGCCCTAGGGGGGTAGCAATGCCACCGGAGCGTCGTACCGGGCCCTCATACATGCGGGGTGGTGTTGTGGCATGTCCGAAGAGGCGGCACACGTCTCCGGTCCGTGGCCCCCCTCACGGACGGCGCCGCCGCCGGCACCGGGAGGGGGAAAACAGACGCGTCGGGTCTACACGGAGTGGATGTAGCTGTGGGTTTGGCCCGGATGTTGCTCCCAGGTGTCCCTCTGGGCTGACCTAACACAACCGGGTGGAGAGGTCCACTGGTCAAAGCCTGTCCATGGAGTGATCGTCGACGTTGGAGGTGTTGGTCCATGATCGTCCCTCCTTTGATCGACTACATCCTCTACATCGGAGGGTGAGCAACAATTCCATGACCTCGTCCACTTTTTTCCATGTCACTAGATTAAATTTTCATATCAAGTCGCGTAACCTAGGTCTCCCGTCCGAAAGGGTTGCATCGATAAATATGCATTCAATTGCATATTTATCACCACAGCTCTTTCGGATTGTCCAGCGCTTTCCACGGACAGCCCGAGGATGTGTAGATTGGGTACGTTGTTCATGCTCTACCCTGTTCCGAGACAGGATTTCGGCGGCACCTCCCTGTTGTTCTTCGGATGCACATTCTCTCAGCATTTTGCCGAGACGTGTATTTGGAGAACAACGGGGAGGTGCTGCCGAAATTTTGTCTCGGAATGGGGTAGAGCATGGACCGTACTCAATCTACACATTCTCGGGTGGGATTAGGACCCATCTTTACCTATTAGAGATGTAGGTGGATTAAATGTCGTTTCTCGTCAACCTTGTAAAAAATAAAATATTGATGTGGATAATTTAAATGAATCCTTAATTTTGTTGTGTGGCTTCCAATAAAGCAGAGATGGCAGATAATCAGTGGATGTATAGTGGGTTTTTCCGTCGGAATCAAGTAACAACAGAGTGGGTCGAGAAAACTGATGTGTTTTTGAAAGAGATATTCCGTAGTCCAATGAGGATGGTGCCAGAATGCCCGTGTGCCAAATGTAAGAGACGTATCCGCAGAGATAAGAGTGAGATGACTAAGCACCTTCGCACGAATGGATTTATGCCCAACTTTAATATGCCGATAAACTTTGCCCAGCGGGACCGTGGTAGAGAGGATGTGATACGACAACGCGTCGCTGGTTATGAGGACGATGGGGTTAGAGACATGCTAGATGATGTCTTTCTTTGACAGCCGACACCTCCGTCACATTCAGTGAATGAACCGGAGGAGCCGGAGGAAACCGCAAAGGCCTTCACGAAAATCTTGGCCTCGTCAAAGAAACCTCTCTATGAGGGTGCCAAGCTCATCAGGCTGGATGCCATCTCGCAATCGATGGCAGTCAAGGCTGAGTACTGGCTGTAGCCAAGGTTGCTTGAAGCATTTACGGGAGTATGGGCTAACAGCCTGCCTGAGGGCCATGAACTGCCGAAAACCATGTACGGTACGAAGAAAATCATGAAGGCGCTCTCCATGGACTATGAGAAAATACATGTTTGTCCAAATAATTGCCTTTTGTTTTGGGCATGAGTATGCGGATGACAACTACTGTAGGAAGTGCGGTTCCTCTCGGTATATTGAGGTGGTCGATAAGCATGGTCAGAAGCAGCAGCTAAAAATCCCTGTGAAGGTTCTTCGGTATCTTGATTTTATAAAAGGACTGTAGCGCCTTTTCATCACCAAGGAGTCTGCCAAAATGATGAAGTGGCACAAGGAAGGGAAAAGGTACAATCCAAAAAAAATTGTACATCCATCAGAAGGTGAAGCATGGAAGTCATTCGATATAGAGTACCCGGAGGAAGCAACCGAGGCTGGGAATGTCAGAATTGCTATAACAGGTGAGGGGTTCAATCCATATGGTATGTCGTCTAATCCATACAGCTGCTGGCCCGTATTTGTTATTCCGCTCAATCTCCCTCCTGGCGCCATAATGCAACGCAAGACCATGTTCCTGTCGCTTTTAATTCCGGGGCCTGAATATCCGGGGAAGAATTTGAGTGTGTTTATGCAGCCGTTGGTGGATGATTTGCACCATTCTTGGTACTTCCCGAGGTTGACATACGACCGGCATCTACAGAAAAATTTCTTGATGAAAGTTTGGCTACATGATTGCATGCATGACTTTCCGGCTATGCCCTATTCGCAGATGGTGTACAAGTGGAAAGATGCCTTGCCAGTGTGCATGCAGGCCTTGATTTTCATTTGGTGAAGAAGGGTGGCAAGTATGTTGCCTTGACCTGCATCGACAGTTCCTCCCTCCAGACCATCCCGATAGGGAAGACAAGAAGAACTTCACAAAAGGCAAAGTTGTCCATGAAGTAAACGAGATTCCAATGTTTTCTGGTGCGGATGTGCTTGCTCAGCTGAAAGCTCTTAAGCCTGCCGGTGAAGGGAAAGGCAAAGGCAAAGGCAAAGCCACAGGCGAAGATGAGGGCAAAGGAAAAGGTAAAGGGAAAAAAATGTTATGAAGGATATGGTGAGACGCACAACTGGACTCACATTACCCCCTTCACGCAGCTTCCCTATTTAAAGGACCTCAAACTTCCATACAACATCGACGTGATGCACACTGAAAAGAATGTCGCAGAGTCCCTTTTTCACACGATCCTCAACATTCCTGATAAGACAAAGGATAATGTTAATGCTAGAGTCGATCAACAGAATATTTGTGATAGATCACGTCTTCACATGCAGCCTCCCACAGGCAGTCGAAAATCTTGGTTCAAGCCAGATGCTGACTTCGTACTTAAAAGTGATCATAAGATAGAGGCATTCAAGTGGCTGAAACACGTCGTGAAGTTCACCGATGGTTATCGTCGAATATAAGTAAGGGGTCAATCTTTCAGCAGGCGAGTGACCGGGCTCAAGAGTCATGACTATCATGTATGGATTGAGTGGATTATGCGGTGATGGTTCGGGGCTATGTTCTGGCGTGTCGGCGTGTGCTTGCGGAGTTAAGCCATTTCTTTCATACGCTTTGTGCTAAATAAGTATGTCCGAGAAGATAAAAGAAATGCATAAGAAGGCGCGGAGTTGATATGCAAGCTAGAGAAGATCTTCCCCTTGAGCTTCTTTACTCAATGACACATCTCATTTTGCACCTCATGAGCGAGGTATTGTTGGGGGCCCTATGCAGAATCGTTGGCGAGACGTACGGCCCTGAGAGACAGAACAAGCATCTGAGACAGAAATGTGGAAACAAAGCTAAGACTGAAGCTTCCATAGCTGAGGTAGTTGAAAGGGCATGTAGCCCCTAAGTGTTGTTTTGGTAATTAAATGACAATCTCTATGGACTAATGTTTTCAGTGAGATATATTTGAAGGTTTTGTCCATAGATAGTGCCTCAAGGATATTGGACGGAATCAAGGATGAAGTCCATATATATGAAGATAGTGCCTCAAGGATATTGGACGGAATCAAGGATAAAGTCCATATATATATGAAGATAGTGCCTCAAGGATATTGGATGGAATCAAGGATGAAGTCCATATATATGAAGATATATTTGCCCTATGCTTTGGTATTAAATGACAATTCCTATGGAGCATCAAGTGCATTGAATATTATATGAAGATATGTTCCATAGTGATGCTTGAAGTGCATTGGGTTGTTTTGTGAAGTCTGCCATCAAAGCATCCGAAGAAGTCCTCATGGTATCCTCCTCTGGATACCCCATGCACACGTGCTTGTGCCGTGCGCACGGGGTCGAGTGTCAACTCTCTGGATACCCCGTGCTCACGGGGCCTAGGTGTTGGCTCTCGAGATCCCATATCCAGTGAGGTTTCAAGTTGGTCTTCGGGTACTTCTATTGAAGCCATCAAGATTGGTTTCAATGCCTAATCTAATTATGTTCATGATGGAGTGCATTGGAGGATCTCAAAGATCGATATATTTTGGCTTCTGAGGATCAAGGCTTGAGAGAGTAATCAAAGAGAAGAATTCAAGTTATGGTGTCAAGACAAGATCATGGTGAGCTCATGTGTTGGGTTTAGGTTGATCAAGTCTTGAAGCAAACAACTAGAGTGAAGAATTCATTGTGCCTCTCAAGATATTATGATGGAGGGCTTTTAAGGATCAAGGGCTTGAGAGAATAATCAAAGAGAAGAATTCAATTTATGGTCTCAAGACAAGATCATGGTGAGCTCATGTGTTGGGTTTCGGTTGATGAAGTCTTGAAGCAAGCAACTAGAGTGACGAATTCATTATGCCTCTCAAGAGTGGGGATTTTAGAAGGGCAAGTGGTGACGAAGATGATATTCATAGTGGAACTTGATATGGTCATGGAAGAGTCTTTGTTGATATATTCTTGAAGCAATGAAGGGAAATGAAGAGTTCATTGTGGCTTTCAAGAAACCAAGATGGATCTTTGAGTAAAGATGTTGGTTGACCAAGATGAAGCTCGAAGATTATATCTAAGTGGTCAACTCTCAAAGCACAAACATCGTACCACGTAGATCAAGTGATCTAGTGGTATGGTAAGTAATTGTGAATTGTGCTTTGTTACCTAACCGATGCTATGTGTTTGGTATGTCTATGTGGGTTAGGTGTTTCTCATGGGCTTGCATCAAAAGGAAAGATCTCAAGTAGCCTATGTGTGGATGACATCAAGTGGTGATGGTCATCGGGTTCGAGGAGTCCAAGTGCAAGATGAGAAGCCGGAGGTTATATGATTTGAAGCTTGCGGTCCACATCATGATAATGCTCATGTGAAGATGGGCTTAAGTTAAGGCTTCCCTAATTGCAATATGAGGAATCAATTCAAGCATCTTCACCAAGTGGTTGTGGACAAGAAAGGGATTCCAACTTGAGACAAGCACTGGAGTCATCACCAAGCTCAAGTTGAATATGCAAGGCAAAGGTATACCTTAGCTAGGTTTTCCTAGTTTTGCCGGTCTCATGGTGCTTGGAGGGAGACCGGATTATAGGTTTGATAGCCGTACTATCAAGAGGGACTCTCGGGCAAGTAGCTTGATCATGTCGCATGTAGAGAGCTCAAACCTTTGAATTACTTGCATCATTATTTATTGTTGATCTTGGTTGGTTCTCTATGTGAGGACCTTGGGCTTTTCCATAGCTTCAAAACGAGCCCACGATCATCGAATTCGGAGTCTGTATGCCAAAGTTATCACTGTTTTAGTGGGCTGCTGCAGGCTGTTCTGGGTACCCCGTGGACACGGGGTTTTTGACCCCCGTGGGCATGGGGCCCCGTGCTCACGGGCTTGTACCATGCGCACGGGACCCCGTGGGCACAGGGTGTCCAGGAAGTGTACGTTGGAGTCCCAACGGCTAGTTTTGGAAGTTGGCTATAAAAGAGCCCTTCCTCCCCACCGGTTTGGGGGTTGTTCATTCACATTCTAAACATCATTTTGACCCTCTTACCACCTCTCCCAAACCCCTATCTCCCTTCTAAGTGAAGGGGGATTTGTGGATGGATCTTGGAGTCATTTGTTGATTTCCTCCATTGCATCCCCTCTCTTCAATCTCCCACTTTCTTGAGTTGCATCTTGTGAGATTGAGAGAGTGAGTTGAGCATTTGTTGCTTGACCTTACATTGCATTTGTTGCATTGGTTTGAGCTCCCCGTGTAGATTTGTTCGTGTGAGAGCCCGTGAGTTTATTACTCTTGGAGGCTTCGCCTCCTAGACGGTTTGGTGATATATTGAGAAGATTGTGAAGAGGCCTATGTGGCCAAGGTTCCCCCGGAAGCTTCCTTTTGTGGTGTGCTCCGAGGAAGGGTGTTCAAGTGGCCTAGGTGGTCAAGTTCCTCCGGAAGCTTCCGTGGTTGTGGTGTGCTCCGGAGAGGTTTGTAAAGGTGTGGCGGTCGCCTTCAAGACCAACCCCGAGTGAACCGAGACTCATCCGTTGGGGGTGACTCGAAAGGGAGAATACGGTGAGTCACTTGGTGACGCCCCGGAGCTTTGGCTACGACACCGCTCTAACGGAGATTAGCACTCTCACGAGTGTGAACTTCGGGATAAATCCATATCCCCGACTCACTTGTGGTTATCTCATACCCACACCCTTTACTTTCCGCAATTCATACTTGCCCATATTGATATATCTTGTGATAGTTGAATTGCTTAGTTGTTCCTTCATTTCCATATCTTGTGATATAGTTTGTGCTTGCTAGTTTGCTTAATTGCCTATCTTGTTTAGCATAGGTTGTTGGTGCACTTAGTTGAGCCTAGCATATTTAGGATTTGTGCTTGAAAAGTATCCGTTAGTTTAATTCCGCATTAGGATAAAGCCAAATCCGTAAAAGTTTTAAAACTCCTATTCACACCCCCTCTAGTCGTCATCTAGATCATTTCGATTGGTATCAGAGCTTTGGTCTCTCCTTAGCAGGCTTCATCGCCTAGAGAGTAAAGATGTCGACTAGTGGTATAGTGCATGATGACACTTTTTGTTTTAGTGGCACAAACTATCACTTGTGGAAAATTCGCATGCTCTGTCATTTTGGACCATGGGTCCAAGTTTTGTACGAATCGTTCTTGTAGGGGCTTCTCCGTGGAAGGATGACCTTTTTCCAACTAGTGAGGAAAATGATGATATGCTTTGTGGATATAGTGCTAAGAATGCCATAATCCGGTTTATATCCCTCAAAGTATTTGAGTCTATCATGACTTGTGTGACGGCTCATGATATGTGGACCAAACTTGAAGAAATATATGGTGGGTCCAATCTTGTTGATATTCATCATCTTTCAGAGGATTTAATTGAGGAGGTCTCAAATCTTCAAATCATGAAGATCTCCATATTGCTTCTTCCTCCGTGTACTTGGACATTTCAACTTCTTCCGCCTCACCATCATGTGGCATGTCCCAAGGTAATGACATGGTGAGTGAAAATATCATTTGTGATGATTGTGATGATGTGCTCAACATTGATGATCTTACATGTATACATGGTAGTGTTGTAGATTCTATGGACTTGAGCATATCTAGCAAAAATGACTTACATTCTTGTGTTGATAGTCCATGCATATCATTTGGAGATTCCTTGAATACCTTTTGTGATGATATGCTTGATACTCCTTGTTTCCATGATCTATGTGCTTCTATTTCCTCTAGTTGTTGTTTGACTAACCATGTAGAGGAAACAAGAGAAAATAGTGCACACATCATTAATGAGGAAATTACTAGAGGAGCAAAGAAGGACATCACCTTGTTGGAGAGGAAATGCTATGAGTGTCAAGAGCATGGACATGGATATCCTACTCTTGATGATAAAGAAACTCCCTCTCCAAAAGAATCATCATCAACCTCCGATGTTCACATGTGCCTCATGGCAAGAGGTAATACTGAGGTATCATCTACTCTTTGTAATGATATTGATGAGAGTAATGATGGATGTGATAGGGATATGAATCAAGAAATATATGAAATTGGTAATTCTCTTCATGGGGTAAATAAGAACACTTATGAGATGTTTAAAGATCTTATCACTCATTTTGGAAAGTGTAATGATTTACTTCACGAAGAGCAAGAACAAAATGAAAAACTTGATTGTAACCTTCTTGATGCTCTAGAAACTCTTAGAGACTTAGAGTCTTCTAAAGAAGATATTGAAGTTGCTCATGATCAACTTAAAGAGGATTTTGAGCACCTTGACCTTGTCTACAAGAATGTCAAAGGAGAGCTCACCAAACTCTCTAAGTCTTATGAGGAACTTCAAGCTACTCATGTGAAGTCTCTAGTTTCTTCTAGCTCCTCTCATATTGTCAATGATGCTTGTGCTACTAACTCTACTTCTTGTGAAGCATCTATCTTGAAGGAGAATGTTGAGCTAAGGGCTCAACTTGCTTTGCTAACTAGCAATTATGGAAGATTAAAGAAAGTCATGAAAAGCTCTCGGGCTCTCATGATGACCTTCTAATCTCCCATGAAAGGCTAAAGTTAGCTCATGAGGCTATTTTTACTAAGGTAACATCGTGTGAGCCTCATGTGGACATTAGCACTAATTCTACTCAAAATGCTTTATTGACATGTGCTAGTCCTAGTGATTCATCTAGACATATTATTGCTAATTTTTGTGATGAATTTCTCTCCTTGCCTTGTTGCTCTAACAATGAAGCTTCTACTTCCTCTAGTACTTTTGTTGATACTAACCTTGTAGAGGAAAACAAAGAGCTCAAGGCCCAAGTCACTATTTTAAAGAAAGACTTGGAAATATGTCATGAAGGAAATACCTCTCTCAACGCTATCTTGAGTGTTCAAAAGTCCCCTCATGACAAGGGCGGACTTGGTTTCATCTCCAACAATAAGAAGTCCAAGAGAAAGAAGAAGGGACAAGATCAAGTCAAGAATCCGGCCAACATTACATGCTTCAAGTGCAAGAATGTTGGACACCATGTGAGATCTTGTCCATTGAAGAAGAAGGCTTCAAATGCGAAGCATCAAGGGAAGTGTCCTCAAGTTCAATCTCAAGGTCAACCTCATGTTGAAGAAAGGCCACTACCAATGATGAACAAAGATAATGCTCCCTAAGTTGATGAAATAAAGAAGAAGAGAAGGGGGAGCACATGTTGCTATATTTGTCATGAGAAGGGACACATATCCTCATCTTGTCCCAACAGTAACATCCCTAAGCCTCCTCTCGTCAATGATTATTATTCACTTAGGAAGGATGTTGTTGGCAATTTGTTTGCCAAGTTTGTTGGTGCCCAAAGTGGTTTGGAAATGGAAAAGACCATTTGGGTTGCCAAGCCTATTGTGACTAACTTCTTAGGACCCAACTTGGTTGGGGACCATCAAGCTCAAACTTGATCAATAGGTGTGTGGAGGACATTGGAGATTTGGCTATTCCATGAAGAAAAGAATATTCATCATTTATTTGTTCGAGCCAAGTCATGTGGTTTATCTTCATATTATCTATCCAATGTTCCTCCTTGCGGTAACTTGTATTTTTATTGCTTACATTGAAAGTTCTCGCCCCTTGCATGCTTAGGTTTTGTATCTAGTATGTGCATTTATATGTTGTATTTTCTAGTATGCTTGATTTGTGTTATCTAGCATGTGTAGGTTGCATTGCACATCATATAGTGGTGCTTGTTGTTTTGAGCCTTTATTGTATCTTGTTTGGATCTTGCGAGATATTAGTGGATCATCACATTATGGGGGAGTGCTACGTTTTGTGCACATCACAAACCCAAAATGTGAATATGAGAAATGCCACATAGTATTGATATTCAATCTTATCTAGTCACTATGTGGTATGCCAAGCTCATTTGAAATTCAAATTCTTAGAGCATCCACTAATTATCTCTTGTTTGTTGTTATTTGCCTTTGTTGCATGCTTCGTCGCGGTGTCCGGTGATGTTCTTCAGTGAGTTTCTGGACACCCCGTGTGCACGGGGTCTCTGACCCCCATGCGCACGGGGTACCACGAAACCTACTGGACACCCCGTGTGCACGGGGCTAACTTGGCCCGTGCGCACAGGGTCCATTGGGCAGAAATGCCCACCCGGACAAGTACGCTATTTCTCTCTTATACTTTGGAGTATGTTGATGATCTTGTGCATCTTCGGAATCTACCCCCGAGTGTTAATTCCAAATACCATTTGTATTCTCTTCAATTGGTATTTCCTCATGTGGTAGAACCTTATGACCATCTTCTTCTTGGCTCGTGCTTCAACTTGCCATATCTCACTGCTTGTACTATCTATTATCTACTTGAGTGAGATAAGCCTTTGAGCATGTGTGTAGTGTATATCCTTTATGCTCTTTGGTTTTTGCTTAGTTCATATGTTGTACTTTGTGTGCGGTCCTGTGTGGATTCGTCACTTTGATATAATTTGGACAACTTGAATGCTTTATGTCATTATTGGAGTATTCATCTTTTAAGTGTTCTTTTGTCCAAATTATATCTCTTTGGATCTTGGTAGGCATGTGCATGCATATTTATTTATATTTCTTCATGCCTTGCTTTCTCTCTTGATCCTCTATATAGGGTAAACTCCATAATATCATTAATGGTTAAAGGTGTGCATGAAATTCAATTTCATATCCTTTTGAACATACTTATTGTGGAGTTTGCCCTATGTATTGTGGTTGTGCTTACTACTTCGGACCCAATATGTTTGGGGACCATTTTGTACCCTAATGTGTTTTAGTTACCTTGGAGAAGCATTGGATGCTTGGCTTATTCACGAGGAAGGTGGAGACACCGTGGGAAATTATTAGGGCCAAGCTTGATTGATTCTTTGATTTGAGGGAGAAGATAAATGAAAACCCGGTTCGGTCCTTCCATGCGGAGCAATTTGTTTCAAGTGTTGTAGGTGATGAGGCTCCTTCCGAGATACAAGTACAATGGGGGTTGGTCATATTATTCCACAAGAAACACCCCTTGTCCACGTAGAAGAAGAAGGAGTAAGAGCCCCTCTTGTGGATCCACCACAAGGGAAGTCATCACCCCCAACATAAGAACAAGATGCTATGGGAGATCATGTACCTATCCAAGAACAAGATCAAGTCCCTCATGTTCGCTTACTAGATCAAGGGCCCCTTGAACCAATGCTCTCTCTCTCGGTAACAAGTACTTACTTCATGATTTATTTAAATTAGAGTCAACATTGTGTATGTTGCATCATAGCATGATTAGTACTTATTGAGTCAGTGCTTGTATGTTTTGCATATATGTTTGCACTCATGAGTTGTTGGATATATTTTGGACCCATTCTTAGCATGATTATCATATTGGATATCTCCATTATTCCTTGTCCAAAATATGTTCTTTGGATCCATTGAATGCTTGATTCTATTGTCATATCATTTTGGTGCATTCTATGGATCCTCAATATAGTGTGAATTTCTTCGTTTGTTCGTAACTCGATATGTGCATTTGATTCCACTCACAATATGAGAAATGCACAGATTAAGGAGGAACTCATACTATATTGGCCGTCTAGATTTTTCTTCCATTTTGGCACTTGTTGCCAATGGGGGAGAAGTTTAGAGGGTTTAGGTGAAGTGGGTTGGTTCCTGTCATTCATGCTTATCTACTTTTGTTGTGCTTTCTCATTGCATGGATGTGTATACAGAGGAAACTCCACCAAGTTATTTCCTGTGCATATATTGTGGGGGAGTTTGCTCTATATATTGTGGTTCTACTAGCATCAAATTTTCTTGTGTAGTATTTCGACGCTAGTACAACTGGTTTTGATAACATCAACTATCTTTGTGATGTTTGAGGCTATCAAAACCACCTCAAGTATACAATTTATTCTCGGATAGATTGCATACTTGTTTTAAATTCATTATATAAACCCTCTTGTTGAGATTGTCATCAATTACCAAAATGGGTGAGATTGAAAGGGCATGTAGCCCCTAAGTGTGGTTTTGGTAATTAAATGACAATCTATATGGACTAATGTTTTCAGTGAGATATATTTGAAGGTTTTGTCCATAGATAGTGCCTCAAGGATATTGGACAGAATCAAGGATGAAGTCCATATATATGAAGATAGTGCCTCAAGGATATTGGACGGAATCAAGGATAAAGTCCATATATATATGAAGATAGTGCTTCAAGGATATTGGACGGAATCAAGGATGAAGTCCATATATATGAAGATATATTTGCCGTATGCTTTGGTATTAAATGACAATTCCTATGGAGCATCAAGTGCATTGAATCTTATATGAAGATATGTTCCATAGTGATGCTTGAAGTGCATTGGGTTGTTTTGTGAAGTCTGCCATCAAAGCATCCGAAGAAGTCCTCATGGTATCCTACTCTGGATACCCCGTGCACACGGGCTTGTACCGTGCGCACGGGGTCGAGTGTCAACTCTCTGGATACCCCGTGCTCACGGGGCCTAGGTGTTGGCTCTCGAGATCCCATATCCAGTGAGGTTTCAAGTTGGTCTTCGGGTACTTCTATTGAAGCCATCAAGATTGGTTTCAATGCCTAATCTAATTATGTTCATGATGGAGTGCATTGGAGGATCTCAAAGATCGATATATTTGGGCTTCTGAGGATCAAGGCTTGAGAGAGTAATCAAAGAGAAGAATTCAAGTTATGGTTTCAAGACAAGATCATGGTGAGCTCATGTGTTGGGTTTAGGTTGATCAAGTCTTTAAGCAAACAACTAGAGTGAAGAATTCATTGTGCCTCTCAAGATATTATGATGGAGGGCTTTTAAGGATCAAGGGCTTGAGAGAATAATCAAAGAGAAGAATTCAAGTTATGGTCTCAAGACAAGATCATGGTGAGATCATGTGTTGGGTTTCGGTTGATCAAGTCTTGAAGCAAGCAACTAGAGTGACAAATTCATTATGCCTCTCAAGAGATTGTGATGGAGTTTTTAGAAGGGAAAGTGGTGACCAAGATGATATTCATAGTGGAACTTGATATGGTCATGGAAGAGTCTTTGGTGATATAGTCTTGAAGCAATGAAGGGAAATGAAGAGTTCATTGTGGCTTTCAAGAAACCAAGATGGATCTTCGAGTAAAGATGTTGGTTGACCAAGATGAAGCTCGAAGATTATATCTAAGTGGTCAACTCTCAAAACACAAACATTGTACCACGTGAGATCAAGTGATCTAGTGGTATGGTAAGTAATTGTGAATTGTGCTTTGTTACCTAACCCATGCTATGTGTTTGGTATGTCTATGTGGGTTAGGTGTTTCTCATGGGCTTGCATCAAAAGGAAAGATCTCAAGTAGCCTATGTGTGGATGACATCAAGTGGTGATGGTCATCGGGTTCGAGGAGTCCAAGTGCAAGATGAGAAGCCGGAGGTTATATGATTTGAAGCTTGCGGTCCACATCATGATAATGCTCATGTGAAGATGGACTTAAGTTAAGGCTTCCCTCATTGCAATATGAGGAATCAATTCAAGCATCTTCACCAAGTGGTTGTGGACAAGAAAGGGATTCCAACTTGAGACAAGCACTGGAGTCATCACCAAGCTCAAGTTGAATATGCAAGGCAAAGGTATACCTTAGCTAGCTTTTCCTTGTTTTTCCGGTCTCATGGTGCTTGGAGGGAGACCGGATTATAGGTTTGATAGCCGTACTATCAAGAGGGACTCTCGGGCAAGTAGCTTGATCATGTCGCATGTAGAGAGCTGAAACCTTTGCATTACTTGCATCATTATTTATTGTTGATCTTGGTTGGTTCTCTATGTGAGGACCTTGGGCTTTTCCATAGCTTCAAAACAAGCCCAAGATCATCGAATTTGGAGTCCGTATGCCAAAGTTATCACTGTTTTAGTGGGCTGCTGCATGCTGTTCTGGGTACCCAGTGGACATGGGGTTTTTGACCCCCGTGGGCACGGGGCCCCGTGCTCACGGGCTTGTACCGTGCGCACGGGACCCCGTGGGCACGGGGTGTCCAGGAAGTGTCCGTTGGAGTCCCAACGGCTAGTTTTGGAAGTTGGCTATAAAAGAGCCCTTCCTCCCCACCGGTTTGGGGGTTGTTCATTCACATTCTAAACATCATTTTGAGCCTCTTACCACCTCTCCCAAACCCCTATCTCCCTTCTAAGTGAAGGGGGATTTGTGGATGGATCTTGGAGTCATTTGTTGATTTCCTCCATTGCATCCCCTCTCTTCAATCTCCCACTTTCTTGAGTTGCATCTTGTGAGATTGAGAGAGTGAGTTGAGCATTTGTTGCTTGACCTTGCATTGCATTTGTTGCATTCTTTTGAGCTCCCCGCGTCGATTTGTTCGTGTGAGAGCCCGTGAGTTTATTACTCTTGTAGGATTCGCCTCCTAGACGGTTTGGTGATATATTGAGAAGATTGTGAAGAGGCCTATGTGGCCAAGGTTCCCCCGGAAGCTTCCTTTTGTGGTGTGCTCCAAGGAAGGGTGTTCAAGTGGCCTAGGTGGTCAATTTCCTCCGGAAGCTTCCGTCGTTGTGGTGTGCTCCGGAGAGGTTTGTAAAGGTGTGGTGGTCGCCTTCAAGACCAACCCCGAGTGAACCGAGGCTCATCCGTTGGGGGTGACTCGAAAGGGAGAATAAGGTGAGTCACTTGGTGACGCCCCGGAGGTTTGGCTATGGCACCGATCTAACGGAGATTAGCACTCTCACGAGTGTGAACTTCGGGATAAATCCGCGTCGCCAACTCACTTGTGGTTATCTCATACCCACACCCTTTACTTTCCGCAATTCATACTTGCCCATATTGATATATCTTGTGATAGTTGAATTGCTTAGTTGTTCCTTCATTTCCATATCTTGTGATATAGTTTGTGCTTGCTAGTTTGCTTAATTGCCTATCTTGTTTAGCATAGGTTGTTGGTGCACTTAGTTGAGCCTAGCATATTTAGGATTTGTGCTTGAAAAGTATCCGTTAGTTTAATTCCGCATTAGGATAAAGCCAAATCCGTAAAAGTTTTAAAACTCCTATTCACCCCCCCTCTAGTCGTCATCTAGATCATTTCAGCAGTTATCCTAGAGGAGGTGGCAGACCTCAGGACAACCTACTATCCGGACCATGTTCCCACGTTGCACAATAAGGTGTCTCGATACAATACAGAAGAACCCAAGTATAAACCCAAGTTTCCTCTATTCATCGGGCAAGGTGGCAGGGCTGGATGCTCGACATCTTATGACATGCCACAAGATGAGTGGGAGGTTGTCATGTTCTATATCTTGCACAACATCAAGGTAGTTGAGGATGAGTGGATGAGGTAATACCTTCGCACCATTCTTTTAGTCAATTCGTTATGTTCACTTTGCCTAGTTCTTATACCGCTTTTCTTATTGTAGTCGATTCGTTGAGGAAGAGTGGACGGGAATGCTGCCTCCTACTGAAGCGGAGGCACTTGCTCTTCTCCGAAAGGGTGCTGATGGAAGGAAAAATTTCGTTGCGTGGTTCATGGAGAAAGTAATTTTTGACACTTCCCTATTACCCATTTCACACTTCCAATTAAACTCATACACCCTATAATTTCAATTAAACTTGTAGGGAAATGATCCGAACGAATCAATGGATGATGAATTGAGATGGGTTTCCATGGGTTTTGACCCTACCGTCATGACATGCCAAAAGTATGATGTGAATGGGTATCGCTTCCATACAAAGGAGCACCAGAACAGTCGGCCTGTCCCAAAACCATAAATACCGGAGTCTTCACCGAAGGAGATAATAAAGTAGATTACTACGAAAGGGTAGGAAAAATATACGAGCTTACATTCAAACGTGACCGTAAACACCTAAGTCTCACTGTGTTCAAATGCCGATGGTTCGACCCCAAAAGGGTGCGAGACATCATATACTGTTGGTTTAGTTGAAGTTAAACCATCAACCGTCTATGCCGGAGCTGATCTCTTTATCGCCGCTACCAGGCCACACAAGTATATTATCTGCCTTACCCATGCGGAAAAGAGTACCTAAAGGGTTGGGAAGTTGTGTTCAAGGTGTCGCCCCATGGTAAGCTACGGACCCGAGCGATGATGATTACTACAACATAAACCCCATGACATACGAGGGAGTGTTGTTTCAAGAGGAACATGATGGCGTGGTCGAAACAAGGAGGATGATGACTTGGGTTATGTTGACTGGACCCAAACGGCGATGGCACACGGATTGATGGTGAGGCAGTTGTGAATCAAAGAGACATAATTATGCTTGAAAAGTTAAGCGAAGACGCCGGCGACGATGAGGAAGAGCATCCACCTCCGTCGGACAACGAAGAAGATATGGGATAGTGATGATGAGACCGGTCGACACATAGATTACAATAGTGATGATTCATATGGGTTCTAGAAAATGTATGTTCTTTTAATGATCATTACAATAGTATGCTTAATGTGCTCTTCATTATTAATGTCTTTCCTGTATGCTTTTTTTATATCCTTACTAATTGTTTATTCTCTTCTCAATGCATGTTTGCTAATCATGGGCAAGTCCAGCAGTGCAGTTTCCTCATTAAACTCAAGGAGGACTTACTCGGGTGGGCGAGCCCACAAGGTTCCCTCGACTACGCTGAGGATGGCACCTCACGGGGAGGTGGAGGGTCGGGGAGGAGACCCTAGAGGAGGAGGGGGGGGGAGGGCCCCTAGAGGACGAGGAGGTGGGGGAGAGGCAACCGGGCCAAAAACTCGGGCCGTGTCCGAAATAGGAGGGTCTTCTTGATGCCCTCCTATCTTTGAGGCAGCTCGAGTCGAGGAGGAGGAGTATGTTCTGATGGCGAGGAGGAGGAGCCCGAGGAGGAGGAGGCCGATGAGGAGGAGGCCGAGGAGGAGGGTGAGGAGGAGGGCGAGGAGGAGGGTGAGGAGGGTGAGGAGGAGGGCGAGGAGGGTGGAGGGGAGGTTGACCCTGAGTTGTGGGGTGACTTGCCACCGGGTGCTCCGCAGGGGTGGCTGCGTGGTAATGCCGGAGTACCTACACCACCTTCTATCGAGGCGCACAAGTGGCTCAATGAACCTGCGGGGACAACGTAAGTGCATCTCAATCATATTTTCAACACATGACAACATTTTCTTATTGTACACATGGCAATCCTTTGATTCTTTTGCAGTAACTGGATCCTTCGCAGAAAGGGCCGTAAACCGAACGGCCTTATCACTGTCCTGTTGAAGGAGTTTTGGCCTGGCCTATTCTGCCCGCGGCCAGGCAGGGACCCGCAGCTGCGTGTTTTGGCCACAAGCTGAGCCCACTACGAGGCTTGCAGCAACGCGGAGTACGGAAGGCCGCTAAGGCCGTGATCACCAAATTTTGGGTAAGTTCTCTTCTGAATCACTTGTCTTCAGTTTTGTTCATAGTTTATCATTGAATCACTCAACTCATGCCTTGTTTGCTTCTGGTTTATGCATGATTGCAGCAACTCTATAGAGTTCTTGACGAGCACAAGGCCAGAGCCGACGTGGTCTTACTTGCGGCTGCGAAGAAGAAAGCTCATCAGTTGCAGTACGAGGTGCGTTGGGTTGCCGTCTCGCAGTACTACCACATCTACCTGCACCAAAAGATGACCAAAACTCAAGCACAGAAGCAAAAACTTACCATGAACAGGGAGCAGTTCATGAAGGTAACTATTACTAACTTTTCATTGTTTCAAGCAGTCAACTATATGTTTCGTGCTCACATGTCATGCTTCCAAAATTTGCATAGGTTATTCCTCCTTGGTGCTATGGAAGGCATGACGGATGGGCGAGTTTGGTGGATAGGTGGGTCGGTGGCGATCGAGTTTGCTGCCAAGAGCATCAAGGCCGGGCTAACCGTGGAAAAGGCGGGACACACGGCCAAGGAAACAGGAACCTTTGGGGCTTCAAGGCCATGAAGGTATATCTATATGCATGATGCATTTTGTTCTTCTTCTTGTCATGTTCTTATGTATGGATAACTTCATTTGGCGTTGCGGGAGGACAAGTTGCGAGGCCGCTCTCGGACATGGAGTCGTGGAAGCTGGCCCTTGGCGGAGTGATCGCAAGGAGGCGAGAGCGATACTACGGCAACACCGAGCAGCACAGAGTCTTACACTCGAACTATCGAAGTTGCATCTGGATGTTCCGTTCTCGAGGTCGCCCGATCTCGGATCGGCGACACGGCGGTGGTGGCCATCGAGGTAAGTCCCATGGCGGTATCCGTGTTCGATGGCTTGATCACTCCGTCGATCTCGTACACGGCTTCGAGCTACCAACCCGAGCCCGTTAGAGAGTGCAGGCGTTCGCAGCCTCCTTAGTCCGCCAGCGTTTGTAAGTACTTCCCTTATCTTCTTTGTCTCTATCTTTCTTAGTTTATTGCAGCCTTGCCCACTTAGAAACAACCTCAATTTTGTAGGCATATCAGGCCTTTCTCGAGCATAGGCATATTGAGGTGCGGGAGTACTTACAGCAGTGAAGGCAAGCGATGATTACAGCCGTCAAGTGATGGCGGTTAGTTTTGCCCTCTTAAAACCAAGCTCAAATTTGCACTTTCATTCCTTCTGACTTTCTAGTTTGCTTGTTTAACTAACATCCAGGCTATGTTGGCGTCTTGGACTAACCGCACGGAGCCACCACAAGTTGGAACCCCACCACCACCTGCGGGAGACGCCCCACGCATTCCCACGTTCGAGGAATGGCTGGCACTAGACGGTGATAGTCCGGTTAGTACATTTGCCTAACTACTGACAAACTAGTTATCATTCATTCAACACTATCATGTCATATTTACCGTTACAATCTTCTCTCAAACATGTAGGGGACCGGTGGCTCGACTCCTGCTCCGTCGACCCCAGTCACTCCGATCTAGCAGAGTGATGGTGGTCGCAGTGGCGGTTTTGGCGGAGGTGGACTTGGCGGTGGCGGTTTTGGCGGAGGTGGACTTGGTGGTGGTGGTTTTGGCGGAGGTGGACTCGGTGGTGGTGGTGGTTTTGGCGGAGGTGGACTTGGCGGAGATGGACTCGGTGGTGGTGGTGGTTTTGGCGGAGGTGGACTCGGTGGTGGTGGTGGTTTTGGCGGAGGTGGACTCGGTGGTGCTTGATGTCGATGATGATTCCGTGTATGCGGCTGTTGTGCCATGCCTTTCATGTTTCAACTTTTATGATGTTTCATGTCTTGCACTACTTTTATGTTCGTGAACTTTCGCCGGTGATGATCTTTAGGTGATGAACTTGACTATGTTTAAATGATGATGATGAGCTGTCATATTTCATATTATTCTGCTTTGAAATGCTGTCAAATGAATTGAAAAAGAGAAAACAGGGAAAATAAAAAAAAAACTATGCCTACGGCAAAGCCGTCGGCATATATATGCTCAGGAGCTACCAGGAGGCGCCACGTGGCAGAGCTATGCCTACGGCAAAGCCGTCGGCATAGATTTACATCTATGCCGACGGCTTTGCCGTAGGCATAGCCCTGCCGCCAGGCCAAGCCAGGGGACGACACGTGGCAAAGGTATGCCGGCCGTCGGCATACCTTTGCCACGTGTCGTCTCCTGAGTCGCCAGCGGTTTTGACGGCGCCGTCCGTTGCCGTCAGACGGAAAACAACGCCGACGGCTAAACTATGCCGACGGCTGCCCCACGGCCGTCGGCATACGCTCCTATGCCGACGGCTATACTACGCCGACGGTCTGAAACAACTACGCTGACGTGATCTACACCGATGGGCCTATGCCGACGGCAGCCGTAGGCATAGATCTATGCCGACGGCATAGGACCTATGCCGATGGCCCTGGGCCGTAGGCATAGCCCGCGAGTCCGGTAGTGAC
Source organism: Aegilops longissima (assembly GCA_021605205.1). NCBI lineage: Eukaryota > Viridiplantae > Streptophyta > Magnoliopsida > Poales > Poaceae > Aegilops > Aegilops longissima. The sequence goes on from CM038676.1 coordinate 618,998,253, forward strand.
CACTGGAGAAGGCCGACGAGCATCTGCCACAACGCCGATGAGCCGGAGCCAGAGCTGGGGGACATTATTTCGATGGCGCACCGACGATTGCTCCGTCAATACATCGGCGCCGAAAACCGAACCTGGGAACGACGCCCCGCACCTATATACATGCCGCGCCCAGATCCAAGGTTCCCCTAACCTCCAGCCGCCCTGGGGGCCGATGGGGGCGAGGGAAACACTCAGGAGGGCCGGCGGAAGAACGAGCACGCCGGAGTCGCCGCTGATTCGGCTCCTCTGTACTGTAGATACGAGAAGGGTCGAGAGGTTGGCTCTGGGCCCTAGGCTCCTGGTTGAGAACCTAACCAGAAGAAACTATTTTATGCGGGGAGCAACCAGATGAATTACGATCTTCAACTACCCGCGTGCCGAACGGCGAGCGCAATAAGACCATGATCTAGGCGCAGGTCATCAGATTAAGGCCAACGGCATGATGTGTGTGATGCTTGATCTACCACGAATAGAACCTAGCAACCAGAAGAAACATTTTTATGCGGGAAGCAACTAAATGAATTACGATCTTAAACTAGCCGCGTGCCAAATGGCGAGCGCAATAAGACCATGATCCAGGTGCAGGTCATCAAATTAAGGCCAACGGCATTGATGATTCTCCTGCATGTTGAGAGCAGTACGACATCAACTAGGCTCTCCGTTCCTCCTCACTTCTGCTCTCTCCCATGATCTAATTGGATTTTGTTTTGTTAGAGTTGAAGTGTGTTGAGTATAATGTTTATTTAGGAACATAAGATAGCATAGGATTTGTTCCTGCCTTGTCTTGTACAGTTGTACTTCAAGATGACCATGTACTCCTATATATATACCCATGAGGCTCAAGCAATACAACGGACTATTCCGCCAAACCTCTCTCTCCTTTCTAACATGGTATCAGTTTTCGGGTTCTAAACCCTAGCCGCCGCCGCTTCCGCACCCGCGCGCCGCCCCTGGGGCGGTCGGCCTCCATGGCCGCCGCCGGGGGCCGCGCCGCCCGTACCTAGGGTTCACCGGCCGATCGTGTTGACCGGCTGCCCTAGAGAGTCTTTTCCCCGGGCCCTTGCTCCGGGGTTTTCCTCTCCCGCCGGTCATCTTGATCGGCGGTTTCTTTTTGGTTTTCCGATCTAATCTTGATCGGTTTGCGTTGCCCACCGCCGCCGTCGAACCCGTGCGCCTCTACTCCACCCCCGGCGCGATCGGCCAGCTTCTTCACCTACCCGGCGGCCTCGCGGGTCGTCCGCGCGTCTGCCCGCCGGTCGCCACGACCAGCGGCGGCGTCATCGCGGCGGCCGCCGCCACCGCTGTTCACGCGCCCGCCCGCCCGTCGATCTACGCCGGCCGTCACCGCCCCGCTCCGACCGGGACTCCTGCATCACCCGACCCCGGCGGCCTCGCGCCATGCGGCGGCCAATCATAGCCGCCCTGCCGCCCATCGTCGCCGGCTTCATAACGGACTCCGCCACCACCCCATCTCCACCGAGTGGCGTCCCCGACCTTGCGCGCGATCAGATTGATCACCCGCCCGCCGCCACGATCCGCCTCATCTACGCTGTGCGACTGACCTGGCCCGTTTGTTGCGCGCGCCTCCGCAGGTTCCGTGAAGATCGTCCCCGAGTTCAGCGCGTCTCTCCACCGATCGAGCAACGGGCTGCCGCTGCATCGCCCTGTTGGGCCGCAGCGCCACCGCCCCGTGGTTCTTCTCCCGGCTGCCCCGACCCGCTTCACCGCTGCGTCGCCCCTTCGGGCCGTAGTGCCGCGAACCGCGGTCCACCGCCGCCCTGAGGCCGTCCGCTCCAGGTCGTCTCCGTGGCCGCACCGACCCTCGCGCCGCCGCTATGTCGCCCCGTCGGGCCGTAGCGAGCGTGGCCTGTGGTCCACGCAGCCGCCCCGAGGCCGTCCCCGTGGTTGCACCGATCCGCACTCCTCCGTCGCGCCGCCCCTTCGGGTTGTCGCGCCGCGCCCGCGGTCTCCGCCGCCGCTCGAGGTCTTCCGCCGTCGCCCGACCTGCCCGCCGCCGCTCGTCGACCTCCGTGGTATCGCGCGCCGTCTCCCTTAAGCGCTGAAACGCCACCGTCTGCGCCGGTCTTAAATCACGTTGTCAGGGTTTTCCGCCTACTTCGAGCACCGCCGCCGCGCTCCTAATCAAGCCGCCGCCGCCGCCGTCAGGCCGCCGCCGTCGCTTTTCTTTGGCCGCCGCCGCTGCTACCCCGTAGCCGCCGCACCCGCCCGTCCACCTCCTTCGTCTTCATCCAGCACTAGCCCGTCGTCAGCGTCGCCGTCATCTACCCCGACCACTTCGTCTACTCCGATCACCGTTGTTGACATTGGCCCCGCGCCGATGGACGCCGCAACCGTCGTCGAGTTCTTCTCTGCTGGCCCTCCGGCTTCTTTGACATAGCGTACAACTCGTGCAGGTCCCTCGTCTATGCATGCCCGGTGCTGGCAACACTGATGCGTGCCTTCATCCACGACGTGTCCCCGGGCCTGGCAAGCCTGGTGCGACGCTTCGTCAACTTCGTCTTCGTCCGTCTATGCATGCCCGGTGCTGGCAACACCGGTGCGTGCCTTCGTCTACGATGTGTTCCCGGGCTTGGCAAACCCGCCGCGACGCGTCGTCAACAACATCATCTTCCCGGCGCACCCCTACTTCGACTGTTCGACACCACTGCGCCCATGCTAACTCGGCGCCCCCTTGCGCCCGCGGCTCCATGGCGACTTTCTTGACACCGGCCACCCTGACTTGACATCGACCACGTCATTATTCGCATGGCTACCTCAACCACGGCTCCACCACCCACGCTCTCGGCTACATCGACAAACGGCACAAAGGGCTACCGCCTTGCTTGAGCAACCTCGTCGGTTTCCACTCCAGCCACGACTTTGGCGATGCATCGACCATTACGACTGTGGGGGGTGTCCGTCGGCTTGCCTTCGGATTCTTCTCCAGTCTCATTGTCTGCGTCGCTACTGTTGTGACTGCGGGGGATGTTGAGTATAATGTTTATTTAGGAAACAGAGGATAGCGTAGGATTTGTTCTTGCCTTACTTGTACTCCAAGATGACCATGTACTTCTATATATATGCCCATGAGGCTCAAGCAATACAATGAACTATTCCACCAAACCCCTCTTTTCTTTCTAACAAAGTGCAATCAGGCCGCTGTGCACCTGCATGTTCAGTAATCGAGCAGTCTTCCCACCTCCACTTTTTATCTCTTCCATGATCTAATGGATTTCTTTATTGTGCATCTCTCCTGGACAGTGCTAGCGCTTCATCAGGAAGAAAGAAGCAAACTTGTGCATGGTGTGACTCAGCGTTAGCGTGTGTTACCTATGCTGGAACCTATTTGATTATGATTATAAATGCTTACTGGCTAAAATATGGCCACTATAAATATTTTCATTGATTATTCACACTTAAATCTGACATTTATTTCTCCATGCTTATCTTTAGTAGCGAAAAATTAAGATAATTTGCAAGCACTACACATATCCGGTTACAAGGTTATATTTACTCTCTTCAAATACTCTAGCCAGTTCCATGAGTCGAACGAGTGCTATATAAAGAAATCTCGGCGCTGCTTTCGTTTGAGTTTGGAACGAAATCCTTACGCGCGAAATCAAATCTCTGGTTTAGGAAAGAAATCTGGGCGCGATAGCAAAATTTAAGGGGAAAATATCGCGCCGAAGGAGGAAGGAGCGCGCGAGGCGGAAACAGCATGCGGGGCAGAGGAAAATATCGTGCCAAATCAATTAAAGACTAGAAAATAAAGTTCTTTTCACTTTCCAAATTAATTGCAGCGCCGATGGTTAACGTTTTTACGTGGAAAATCAGAGCCAATGGAAATTCACCTTGGGCCAAGATATTTGAAAACTTTGCCTTGCGAACTGGGACGGAGGGAGTAGTAATATTCATATTCTTTCTCGGATGAAACAATGGTAATCAGTGCATGTTTTTTAATAGTATCCCCCCTCTACTTCGAGTATCTATATTGGGACCGTCAATGTGTGACAGCGGTTTCATTCCTAAATTAATAAGGGTGTGTCATAATGGGGAGTATCATACACTAGTATCATACATATAATACTAGTGCATGATACTACACTTATAGTGCATAGTATCATAGATTAGTATCACATGTGGTCTCATTTGTTGCCATGCATGACACGTAGTAGCATAATATTAATTATGATACGGTATCTACCTATGTTACTATAATCCTCTCTCTCTTCTTTAATTGTCTACCACATAAGCATGTTTGTGACTCCCAAGTGCATGATACCACTTATGTTACCCCCACTATGGCCAGTCTAAACTACGATTGTGCTTCGCACCTTTCACTTATAATCCAGTAAATTTAGACATTCAGTTGGCATTAATGCTTATTTAATTTTGGTTAGTTTACAAATTATATGGGGATAATCAAACTATACTAAAGAATAAAGGTATAAAATGAGAGAAAACTAGGTCGAGCAGGATCTGTCAAATTAATACCCTCCCAATTCTATAGTGTCTATAATTATTTATGAACTTTGTAAAATAGCTAGCCCTCTTATAGTTCTCCCTTAACCAGGAACCAAGAGCATTTTCTAAGTCACACCAAAGAACTATTATAGAAAAGGAAGAATACAGAGCACTCATCCCGCCCATTTCTGATTAAGGGTGCTACAGATTATAGATAAAGCACAACAAAAAAAGAAACACTGATAACTGACCACTCATACTCATAGCTGATACTATTCTAAAAAGAGGTTCTAGTGGCTCCAAGCCACACGCGCGTGCACAACAAAAATATGGTTCACTTAACAAAAAGTCTTAATGAAGTGTCAAATAACAACAACTAAATAAACACGGAGAGGCTGAAAACATAGTGGCCAACTATAGCTATCTTCGTCCTTTTCCACCCTTCAGATCAGCAACAAATGTGTGCCCCACATAGGCCTCATAGAGCAGACTGTCACCATCCGCATCGTTGAATGCAACCCTTGTGTTGCATGGGACGATTTTTGAACCAAAATAAACACGAAAAAAAGGATAAGCACAAAAAACACAGTGGTGAAAATTTTGACGAAGGGGAGAACGACAAAATGTAGTAAACGAGTGTTCGCACAAAAAGATTGTTACCACTGATCTTTCGAAGCCCCCTGACAGTGACAACCAAACCCCGAATGATAAGCCTGCTGAATTGTCGCTTGCGCAGTCAAGACATGCAGATTTGGTATGCCATTTCCTATTGCGTGCATTGTCACAAACAAAAAGGTTTATTTCAGTCTAAACCAAACTAAAATTTTGGAAAATGTCGAACTATGAAAATAGATGCAAACGATGCCCATTCCCTGGAGAACATGACTGAAACTTGAACCAAAACCACATAACTGAGCCTACATTCTGAAGACAAAAATTGTAGAAGACACACAAATAAGGAAAATCTAATGACTTGCCTTCAAGAATTATGCTGGAAAACAAAGAAAATGAGTAGAGACTTACTAGGAAAAAATGAGTAGAAATACATGGAGACTGATGGTTGATAACTAATACTAAAAATTCAACCAAGAACGAGAGAACAAATAAAACACTCCTAAAAAATAAAACATGAGGACTGAAGACTGATACTAGGAACTAAACCAAGACAGAGAACAAACTAAAACAATGCTAAATAATAAAACATGGAGATTGGAAACCGATAGCTGAATACTAATGGCTGATACAAAAAACGAGAAAGAAAATGAGAAAACAAATTAAAACGCTACAAACTAATTGACTGAAAACTAATGACTGCTAATAAGAACTAAACCAAGACTGAAGAAAATAATAGACTAAGGGAAAAAAATGAAGAAATAAGATAAACAGATTAACTGGGATACTGAATAAATAATGAAATAATAAAACTAAATTAAATGAGGAACAAAACTATAACTTGGAAGACTGATGCTATTGACCATAGCTACACGACTGAAAACTAAAAACTGGTAGCAAATTAAGATACACAAAAGAAGTAATGAAAATAATAAATGACAAAGACCTATGAGGAACAGGACTGAAAACGTATGCATATCGTGTCCACTCCCTGCTTAAAGAAACAAAACTGAGGACCGATACAAACCTGTAAACACGGAGAGACTAAAATGATGATCACAAAACTGAAAACTGAGGACTGATGAGAGACTAATGCCACTGACCTAACCATGCAAGACTATAGACTATAGATTGAACCATGAAGAAACTGAAAACCATACACTGAACTTGAAAACATTTACTCCCTCCGATTCATTTAATGTGAGTAGGTACATCAACAGTATTACGATATCTGTAGATGCTGAGATACACCGGTAAAACACACATATATATAAGGATTGCCACAGAGAAGCTAAATGCAATAGATGGTTAGCACTATCTTAGATCCTTTGAGCCCATAATATAAGTGAAAAAGAGCTGAGTGTGAAAATTGTCCTATTTGTTTAATCTGAGTACTCGAGTGGCTTAAAATTTGTACTGAAAAACAGAAAGAGTGAGATCTGAAAATGGTACAGGGCGGGCAAATCATGTGAAGCAAACTGTAATAGTTAATAATCCAACACTTCCCATTTCTACTTAACCAGGCGTTTCGTCGAGCAGGTTGCGCGCGCCGAGAAACAGGAGAAGGACGTGGAGATTGTGTGGCTCGAGGTGGCGCACCATGCAAAGGGTGCATGCATCCGGGGAGCTGCAGCACGACATGCTCAACAAATACGACTCCTGCATGCTAATGGCGCTCTCAGACACAAATAAACTGTCAGATTAACAGTGCCGTTCGTCGAGTATGTACGAGCAATTCCCTGGGGCATTGCTTAAAAATCTGAAGGAAAAAAAAACCCGATCAAAAGGACAACAAAGCTAGCTAGCTGGCTATTCAGACTTCACGAAAAGGCTATGAAAAATCCAACACCAGGACATACTGACTAGTCTGAAAATATTACTTGGAAAAGGAATAACTAATCTGAACTGCTCATCTGATCGACACAAACACACACACCTGCCACATGAATGATGATGGATCAACAAACTGAATGCATGATTACAATATACAAACATAAGCAGACCTTGTGGGCAGTAGCAAAAAAAAATAAGACTGAAGAACAAGGTCAATTAACTACTGCCTCTGTCCCATAATGTAAGATGTTTCTGCAGTTTTATTTAAACTGCAAAACGTCTTATATTATACTCCCTCCGTCTTAAAATAACTGTCTTTGTACTAACTTTAATACAAAGTTGTACTAAGGTCAAGACACTTATTTTGACACAGAGAGAGTAGGACGGAGGGAGTAGCTAACTACCCTACCTTGCAGGGAACACACACAGATAATACACTAGCGCAGAAAGAAGGGGGGGGGGGGGGGGGATCTGAGGCACACACCCCAAATTCATAGGCAAGAACTCAAGCGCCACAAATCCGCTGACTGAGAACCGGGACGTTACTGTTATATCTCATGAAATTAGTCTAAGCGCCATGGAATCCCCACACACGAAAGGATCTGAGCGTGCAGTGACAAAATATATGCAGGGGAACTAAAACACGAAGCTGAACAAGGAAGAACTAAAAGCAGAGCTGCAGAGGTGGGGGGAAAATAACTCGTCGTACCTCCTGCCCGACCGGTGCCGACGAATGATTCCGGCATCAGCGGAACACTTGCTGGTGGCGTCCCGGTTCTGAAACATTTCCCTCCTGGGATTTGCTGGAGCTGGGAGTAGTCAGTCGTTTTTCTTTTTTTCGTTGTAGTTTCGGATATCTTGGTTTTCATTAATGAAAATCGGAAAGGATGGAAGCCCTTCTTTCATCAAAAAAGAAAAAAACAAGGGACACGAGCAAAGGATCGTGTCTGTTGGAGAAGGGATGCGTCTCTCCGAAGAGATAACCGCATGGCGGTTGCTAAACTAAAGCAGCTATTAATTAAGCAGAGATTATTAGGATTATAGTTAATAATCCAACACTTCCCATTTCTACTTAACGAGGCGTTTCGTCGAGCAAGTTGCGCGCGCCGAGAAACAGGAGAAGGACGTGGAGATTGTGTGGCTCGAGGTGGCGCACCATGCAAAGGGTGCATGCATCCGGGGAGCTGCAGCACGACATGCTCAACAAATACGACTCCTGCATGCTAATGGCGCCGAGCACGAGGACGACGACAAGTCAAGTTGGATGCGTCGCGTCCCGAGCATGAGGACGACGAGAGGGACGAGGACACCTTGCAATTATGCCTCCGCGACGCAGCAGCTTGTGGAGAGGGCACATCAGCACATGATGAGGATGACGACGTGTAGCAGCACCGTGAGGGAGATAAGAAGGCAGAGAGGCGGCTATTGCAGGGCATCGTGAAAACAGTCGCGGGAGCGTGAGCTTGCCGCATCCAAGCTGGAGGCCGAGCTCGTCGAGACCACGGCGACGCTAGCGCGGTGGTCGAGCAAGGAGCACGAGCGGCAGTTGGCCGAGTGGGAGCTCGATGGTACGAATCGTGGCATCGAGGACATGAAGAGTTAAAATGGGAAGGAAAAAGAAGATTGCCAGGCGGGCGACAACTGGTCAAAACCATGCCAAGTTAGTATGAAAACCATTTTTGTTGAGCCAAGGAACTAAAAGTAATCCGGCTTGTTGAGTATCGTGATTATTAAAAAAGTTAAGAGTAAATTGTATAAAACCACCACTTTGAGGGCTAGGTCTACGAAAAACACTAGGATACAATTTTTAGCAGAAAACACAACATTTTGCGTAATGGTTTTGCAAAAACCACTGATCGGCGGATTTGGCTTGTTTAAGTGTGTTTATGACAGATGGGGTCCATTTTCTGCTTACGTGGCAGAACACTTTAGGTTTAATGCAAAAAAGCGCCCCCCCCCATAGATTTATGTCCCTGCTTCCCAGGCCCATCCCGATCACAACCGCCGTCGCCCCTCCCGATCCCAACCGTAGTCGCCCCTCCCGACCCCGACCACTGTTGCCCCTCCCGACACCGACCACCACCCGTCCCGACCCCGGACGAGGCAGAGGCCCTCCCTATCCGTTGCTGCATCGAGCGAAAGGCAGAGGACGTTGCTCGTGGCCCATCCCTCCCCCTCCCCTCCCCCCATGCGCCGCCTGGAGCGGTCTTCCGCCATGCGCCGTCATCGGAGCTGGCGAGGCAGAGGTAGGTCTTGGTCTTGATGGAGCTTGTGTCCCCCGCCCCTTCCTCCCCCGGCCACCGTCGTCATACCCCCAACCGGATCGGGGCACATAGGCCTTCACTGTCCCCGCACCACAGCGGATCCGGTGGGAATGCCCCGACCAGCTCGGTGTGGTGAGCGCGTGGGGCTACAGCGGGAGGACGACGACCGGAGCAGCATGGCAGCCTGCCGTTCCTCGACACTTCGGTGACTGCGACAATGGCCAGCACATAAGGTAGCATGACGGGAGCGGCGTCCTCGAGCCACCGCCAGAACACCTCCATGGCCGGGACGAGCTCGTGGGCCTTGCTCGCGGCCGTGGCAACGAAGCACTGGATGAGCGGCCAAAAGCCACCGCCGACTTTCTATACCCACTGCCGGCGACGACAGATTGAGGCTGATGCCGCCGCCGGTGTTCTGCACGCGCCGCCAATCTGCTGCAGAACGAGAAGCAGGGGCTAATTGCATTTTTCATTTTTGATTTAGGGGTGTCTATGTAAAATTCTAGGGTCTAGTTTGTAATTTCAGATTCACCTGGCACAAAATGTTACGCCACGTAGGTAAAAAACAGGCCCCACCTGTCATAAACTCACTTAACAGAGCCAAATTCGCCGATCAGTGGTTTTTGCAAAACCATTACGCAAGATGTGGTGTTTTCTGCAGAGAAACTGTATCCTAGTGTTTTTCACAAACCTAGCCCTCAAAGTGGTGGTTTTATGCAATTTACTTAAAAAGTTAGGATAGCGTAGGATATTATTCTACCTTGCCTTGTACTTCAGAATGATCATGTACTCCGATATATATACCCACGAGACTCAAGCAATACAATCAATGATTCCACCAATCCCTCTCTCTCCCTTCTAACATGGTATCAGCCTAACCGATCCAAACCCTAGCCGCCGCCTGCCGCCCCATGGCGGTCGGCCTCCATGACCGCCGCCGGGGGCCGCGCCTCCCGTACCTAGGGCTCGTCCGCCGATCGTGTTGACCGGCTGCCCTAGAGTGTCTTTCTCCCGAGCGCTTGCTCCGGGTTTTTCTCTCTCCCACTGGTCACCTTGATCGGCGTTTTTCCTTTTGGTTTTCCGATCTATGCTTGATCGATTTGTGTCGCCCGCCGCCGCCTCTGCGCGCCTCTACTTCGACCGCGGCATGACCAGCTGGCCTCTCCTCCGACCAGCTGCCCCGCTGTGGCGAGGCGGTCCGTCGAGAACAGCCGCCGCCGTCGTAGCGTCGGCTGCCGTCGCTGCGTCGACCGTCTCCTCCTGCCGACTAGGACTCCTGCGCGCCCGATCGCGGCCTTGCGCCATGCAGTGGCCCATCATAGCTGTTGTTCGTGCGCCAGCCCACCCATCGATCCATGCCACCTGCCTCCACCGCGTCTGCACGGCGGCCCTGCGGTCTGCCTCGGCAGCCTCGTCCCCGGCTGTGTGAAGCTCGGTGGCTGCCTCAGCTCGGGCGCCGCTGCTATGCTGGTAGCTCGAGCCTCGCTGCCCGGGTGTCGGCGCTGACGCGCTCGTCCGCACATCGTCGTCCTCATCTTGGACTCCGCCGCCACCCCGCCTCCACTGAGCGGCGTCCAAGATCTCGCGTGCGATCGGCTTGATCACCCGCTCGCCGCCGTGATCCGCCTCATTTACGCCACGCGATCGACCTGGCCTATCGGTTGCGTGTGCCTCTGCAGGTCCCGTGCAGATCGTTCCCGAGTTCAGCGCGCCCCTCCAATGATCGAGCAACGGGCTGCCGCTGCATCGCCCCGTCGGGCCGCAGTGCCGCCGTCCCGTGGTTCTCCTCGCGGCTGCGTTGACTCGCGCGCCGTCGCTGCGTCGTCCCTTCGGGCCGTAGTGCAGCGATATGCGGTCCCTACTATTGCACTGTCACGTGCTCAGCCATTGCACCACCCCTTCGGGTTCGAGTGTCGCGGCCCACGGTCCCCACAATCACCCCGAGGTCTTTCGTCGTCGCCCCGACTTGCCCGCCGCCGCCGTGTCGCCCCTTCGAGCCGTAGCGCCGCGGCCCGTGGTCCACTGCCATCCCCACGCGTGGACCTCTCGTGGTATGCGCTGCGCCACCTCCCTTTGCGTGGGAACGCCATGGTCCGCGCCGGTCTTCGTCACGCTGTAGGGTTCCTCGCCTACTTCGAGCACCACCGCCGCGCTACTAACCTAGCCGCCACTGCACTTCTTCAGCCGCCGCCACCCGTCCACCTCCTTCGTCTTTTTCCAAGCACCAGCCCGTCGCTAGCGTCGCCGTCATTTATCCCAACCACTTCGTCTACTCCGACCACCGTTGGTGACATCGGCCCCGCGCAGATGGACGCCACAATCGTCGTCGAGTTCTTCTCTGCTGGCCCCTCCGACATGGCGTACAGCTCGTGCAGGTCCCTCGTCTCCACATGCCCGGTGCTGGCAACACCGATGCGTGCCTTCTCTCAGGACGTGTCCCCGGACCTGCCAAGCCTGGTGCGACGCTTTGTCAACTTCGTCTTTGTCCATGTACGCATGCTCGGTGTTGGCAACACCGACGCGTGCCTTCATATACGATGTGTCCCCCGGTTTGGGACACCCGATGCGACGCTTGTCAACACCATCTTCTTCCCGGTGTACCACTACTTCGACACCACTGCGCCCATGACTAACTCGGCGCCTCCTTGCGTCCGCGGCTCCACGGTGAATTTCTCGACACCCGGCCACCCCGACTCGACATCGACCACGACATTCTTCGCACGAGTACCTCGACCATGCCTCCACCACCTACGCTCTTGGCTACCTCGACAAACGGCACAAAGGGCTACCTCCTTGCTTGAGCAACATCGTCGGTTGCCACTCCAACCATGATTTCTGTGATGCGTCGACCATTACGACTGTGGGAGAGAGGGAGGAGGGTGTCCGTCGGCTTACCTTCGGATTCTTCTCCTCTCACCGTCTGCATCGCTACTGTTGTGACTGCGGGAGGGGGGGAGGGGGTGTTGAGTATTGATGTCTACTACGCAACCTTCTCCTTGTAGATGTTGTTGGGCCTGCAAGTGCACAGGTTTGTAGGACAATAGCAAATTTCCCTCAAGTGGATGACCTAAGGTTTATCAATCTGTAGAAGGCGTAGGATGAAGATGGTCTCTCTCAAGCAACCCTGCAACCAAATAACAAAGAGTCTCTTGTGTCCCCAACACACCCAATACAATGGTAAATTGTATAGGTGCACTAGTTCGGCGAAGAGATGGTGATACAAGTGCAATATGGATGGTAGATAAAGGTTTTTGTAATCTGAAAATATAAAAACAGCAAGGTAACTAATGATAAAAGTGAGCGTAAACGGTATTGCAATGCTAGGAAACAAGGCCTAGGGTTCATACTTTCACTAGTGCAAGTTCTCTCAACAATAATAACATAGATAGATCATATAACAATCCCTCAACATGAAACAAGGAGTCACTACAAAGTCACTAATAGTGGAGAACAAACGAAGAGATTATGGTAGGGTACGAAACCACCTCAAAGTTATTCTTTCCAATCAATCTGTTGGGCTATTCCTATAAGTGTCACAAACAGCCCTAGAGTTCGTACTAGAATAACACCTTAAGACACAAATCAACCAAAACCCTAATGTCACCTAGATACTCCAATATCACCTCAAGTATCCGTGGGAATGATTATACGATATGCATCACACAATCTCAGATTCATCTATTCAACCAACACATAGAACCTCAAAGAGTGCCCAAAAGTTTCTACCGAAGAATCACGAAGAAAACATGTGCCAACCCCTATGCATAGGTTCATGGGCGGAACCCGCAAGTTGATCACCAAAACATACATCAAGTGGCACGTGGTATCCCATTGTCACCACAGATACGCACGGCAAGACATACATCAAGTGTTCTCAAATCTTTAAAGACTCAATCCGATAAGATTACTTTAAGGGGAAAACTCAATTCATTACAAGAGAGTAGAGGGGGAGAAGAAACATAAGATCCAACTATAATAGCAAAGCTCGCGATACATCAAGATCGTGCCAAATCAAGAACACGAGAGAGAGAGATCAAACACATAGCTCTGGTACATACCCTCAGCCCGAGGGTGAACTACTCCCTCCTCGTCATGGAGAGCGCGGGATGATGAAGATGGCCACGGTGAGGTTCCCCCCTCGGCGAGGTGCGAAACAGGGTCCCGATTGGTTTTGGTGGCTGAGAGGCTTGCGGCGGAAATCCCGATCTATCTTCCGTTCTGGAAGTTTTACGATACGTAGGTATATATGGGTGCAGGGGGTACGTCAGGGGAGCCACGAGGGCCCCACAAGGCAGGGGGGCGCGCCCTAGGGGGGTGGGCGCGCCCCCACCCTCGTGGCCAGCTCCCGTATCTTCTGACCTAGAGTCCAAGTCTATCTGGTGGCTTTCCTTCCAAAAATAACTTCTCCAGTTGATTTTGTTCCGTTTCGACTCCGTTTGATATTCCTTTTCTTTGAAACACTACAATAGGCATAAAACAACAAATCTGGGCTGGGCCTACGGTTAATAGTTTAGTCCCAAAAGTAATATAAAAGTGGATAATAAAGCCCAATATTGCCTAAAACAGTAGATAATATAGCATGGCGCAATCAAAAATTATAGATACGTTGGAGACGTATCAAGCATCCCCAAGCTTAATTCTTGCTCGTCCTTGAGTAGGTAAATGATAAAAAGATAATTTTTGATGTGGAATGCTACTTGGCAAAATTTCAATGTAATTCTTGTTACTTGTGATATGAATATTCAGATCCAAAAGATTCAAGACAAAAGTTCATATTGACATAAAAATAATAATACTTAAAGCATACTAGCAAAGCAATCATGTCTTCTCAAAATAACATGGCCAAAGAAAGTTATCCCTACAAAATCATATAGTTAGTCTATGCTTCATTTTCGTCACACAAAGATGTTCCCAACTTCTATACCCCTGATGACAAGACAAGCAATTGTTTCATACTTAAATAATCTCAAACTTTTTCAACCTTCACGCAATACATGAGCGTGAGCCATGGATATAGCACTATGGGTGGAATAGAATATGATGATGGGGATTGTGTGGAGAAGACAAAAAAGGAGAAAGTCTCACATTGACGAGGATAATCAATGGGCTATGGAGATGCCCATCAATTGATGTCAACATGAGGAGTAGGGATTACCATGCAACGGATGCACTAGAGCTATGAATGCTCAACAAAAGAAAACTAGTGGGTGTGCATCCAACTTGCTTGCTCACGAAGACCTAGGGCATTTGAGTAAGCCCATCGTAGGAATATACAAGCCAAGTTCTATAATGAAAAATTCCCACTAGTATGAAAAAGACAACTTATGAGACTCACTATATTGAAAACATGGTGCTAATTTGAAGCACAATATATGAGACTCTCTACATGAAGAACAAGGTGCTACTTTGAAGCACAAGTGTGGAAAAAGAGATAGTAACATTGCCCTTTTCTTTATTTTCTTTATTTTCTTTTTTCTTTTTTTGGGCCTTTGTTTTTTTTATCTTTTGGCCTTTCTTCTTCTTTTTCTTTTTTTGGGCAATGCTCTAATAATGATGATCATCACACTTCCATTACAACATATGAATTACAACTCGAAACTAGAACAAGATATGACTCTATATGAATGCCTCCGGCGGTGTACTGGGATGGTGCAACGAATCAAGAGTGACATGTATGAAAAATAATGCATGGTGGCTTTGCCACAAATACGATGTCAACTACATGATCATGCAATGGCAATATGACAAAAGTAAAGTATGTCATGATGATGATGAGCGGAGCGGTGGAAAGTTGCATGGCAATATATCTCGAATGGCTATGGAAATGCCATAATAGGTAGGTATGGTGGCTGTTTTGAGGAAGATATAAGGAGGTTTATGTGTGATAGAGCGTATCATATCACGGGGTTTGGATGCACCGGCGAAGTTTGCACCAACTCTCAATGTGAGAAAGGGCAATGCACGGTACCGAAGAGGCTAGCAAAGGCGGAAAGGTAAAAGTGTGTATTATCCGTGGACTCAACATTACTCAAAATAACTCATATACTTATTGCAAAAATTTAGAAGTCATCAAAAATCAAGTACTACGCGCATGCTCCTAGGGGGATAGATTGGTAGGAAAAGACCATCGCTCGTCCCCGACCGCCACTTATAAGGATGCACAAGCCAGGTACACTTCATGTTTCAAATTTTTTACACAACTTTAACCATACGTGCATGCTACGGGACTTGCTAACTTCAACACAAGCATTCTTTAAATTCATAATCACCCAACTAGCATGACCTTAATATCACTACCTCCATATCTCAAAACAATTATCAAGTATCAAACTTTTCTTAGTATTCAACACACTCAAAAGAAAGTCTTACAAATCTTGAATACCTAGCATATTAAGATTGTTAAGAAAATTACCATGCTATTTAAGACTCTCAGAATAATATAAGTGAATCATGAGAGTGCATCTATTTCTTCAAAATAAAACCACCATTGTGCTCTAAAAAATATAAGTGATGCACTAGAACAAATGACAAACTACTCCGAAAGATATAAGTGAAGATCAATGAGTAGCCGAATAATTATGCAACTATGTGAAGACTCTCCCATTTAATAATTTAAGATCTTGGTAATGTATCCAAACATCAAGCAAAACAAAATAAAATGACAATGCAAGGATAGCACAACTCATGTGAAGAAGCAAAAACTTAGGCTCAACCGATACTAACCGATAGTTGTTGAAGAAGAAAGGTGGGATGCCTACCGGGGCATCCCCAAGCTTAGATGCTTGAGACTTCTTGAAATATTATCTTGGGGTGCCTTGGGCATCCCCAAGCTTAGGCTTTTGTGTCTCCTTAATTCCTCTCATATCATGGTTTCTCTTTTATCAAAAGCTTCATTCACAACAAACTCAACAAGAACTCGTGAGATAGGTTAGTATAAACCAATGCAAAACCTTATCATTTCCTACTGTAACAAATCACTAAAAATATTATTCAAAATTGCATACTAAATGCCTCTGCATATTTAATACTCCTATCCTTAAATAGAATCATTAAACAAGCAAACATATGCAAACAATGCAAACATAACAGCAATCTGTGAAAACAGTATAGTCTGTAAAGAATGCAAGAGTATCAATACTTCCCTAACTCCAAAAATTATGAACTAAAATTACCACTTTAATAAATATCAGAGCTCATTATGCAAAAATATTCAACATTATAACACTCTCTGACTTTTCTAGGGAATGTTTGCAACAGCGGTAAACTTTCTGTTTTTAAACAATAACATGTATAGTAGCAAAATAAGCATGGCAAAGGCTATCCTTGACTTTTTTATTGAAACTAAAGATGCAAAACACTATTATAAATAACAGCAAGCAAAAAATAACAAAAGAAAATGACGCTCCAAGCAAAACGCATATCATGTGGTGAATAAAAATATAGCTCCAAGTAAAGTTACCGATGAACAAAGACGAAAGAGGGAATGCCTTCCGGGGCATCCCCAAGCTTAGGCTCTTGGTTATCCTTGAATATTACCTTGGGGTGCCTTGGGCATCCCCAAGCTTAGGCTCTTGCCACTCCTTATTCCATAGTCCATCAAATCTTTACCCAAAACTTGAAAACTTCACAACACAAAACTTAACAGAAAACTCGTGAGCTCCGTTAGCGAAAGAAAACAAAACACCACTTCAAGTTACTGTAATGAACTCATTCTTTATTTATATTGGTGTTAAACCTACTGTATTCCAACTTCTCTATGGTTTATAAACTATTTTACTAGCCATAGATTCATCAAAATAAGCAAACAACACAATGAAAACAGAATCTGTCAAAAACAGAACAGTCTGTAGTAATCTGTAACCAACACAAACTTCTAAAACTCGAAAAATTCTAAAATAAATTGGTGGACCTGAGGAATTTGTCTAGTAATCATCTTCAAAAATAATCAACTAAATAGCACTCTCCAGTAAAAAGTTGAAGCTAATCTCGTGAGCACTAAAATTTCTGTTTTTTACAGCATGATCATAAAGACTTCACCCAAGTCTTCCCAAATATTCTACTTGGCACAAACACTAATTAAAACATAAAACCACATCTAAACAGAACATAGCTGGATTATTTATTACTCCCTCCGTCTCATAATGTAAGACACTTTTTGACTCTAGAGTAGTGTCAAAAAAGTTCTTACATTATGGGACGGAGGGAGTACTAAACAGAACCAAAAAGTAAGAAACTAAAATAAAATTGGGTTGCCTCCCAACAAGCGCTATCGTTTAACGCCCCTAGCTAGGCATGATGATTTCAATGATGCTCACATAAAAGATAAGAATTGAAACATAAAGAGATCATCATGAAGAATATGACTAGCACATTTAAGTCTAACCCACTTCCTATGCATAGGGATTTTGTGAGCAAACAACTTATGGGAACAAGAATCAACTTGCATAGGAAGGCAAAACAAGCATAACTTCAAAACTTTAAGCACATAGAGAGGAAAATTGATATTATTGCAATTCCTACAAGCATATATTCCTCCCTCATAATAATTTTCAGTAGCATCATGAATGAATTCAACAATATAACCATCACCTAAAGCATTATTTTCATGATCTACAAGCATAGAAATTTTACTACTCCCCACATAAGAAAAATTCTTCTCATGAATAGTAGTGGGAGAAAACTCAACAAAATAACTATCATGTGATTGAAAATTAAGATCAAGATGACAAGTTTCATGGTTATCATTATTATTTATAGCATACGTGTCATCACAATACTCATCATAGATAGGGGGCATGCTTTCATCATAGTAAATTTGCTCATCAAAGCTTGGGGGACAAAAAATATCATCTTCATCAAACATAGCTTCCCCAAGCTTGTGGCTTTGCATACCATTAGCATCATGGATATTCAAGGAACTCATACTAACAACATTGCAATCATGCTCATCATTCACATATTTCATGCCAAGCATTCTATGTAATTCTTCTTCTAGCACTTTGGCACAATTTTGCTTTCCATCATTCTCACGAAAGATATTAAAAAGGTGAAGCGTATGAGACAAACTCAATTCCATTTTTTTGTAATTTTCTTTTATAGACTAACTAGTGCTAAAACAAGAAACAAAAAGATTCGATTGCAAGATCTAAAGATATACCTTCACTTACCTAGCCTCCCCGGCAACGGCGCTAGAAAAGAGCTTGATGTCTACTACGCAACCTTCTCCTTGTAGACGTTGTTGGGCCTGCAAGTGCACAGGTTTGTAGGACAGTAGCAAATTTCCCTCAAGTGGATGACCTAAGGTTTATCAATCCGTAGGAGGCGTAGGATGAAGATGGTCTCTCTCAAGCAACCCTGCAACCAAATAACAAAGAGTCTCTTGTGTCCCCAACACACCCAATACAATGGTAAATTGTATAGGTGCACTAGTTCGGCGAAGAGATGGTGATACAAGTGCAACATGGATGGTAGATAAAGGTTTTTGTAATCTGAAAATATAAAAACAGCAAGGTAACTAATGATAAAAGTGAGCGTAAACGGTATTGCAATGCTAGGAAACAAGGCCTAGGGTTCATACTTTCACTAGTGCAAGTTCTCTCAACAATAATAACATAGATAGATCATATAACAATCCCTCAACATGCAACAAAGAGTCACTACAAAGTCACTAATAGTGGAGAACAAACGAAGAGATTATGGTAGGGTACGAAACCACCTCAAAGTTATTCTTTCCAATCAATCCGTTGGGCTATTCCTATAAGTGTCACAAACAGCCCTAGAGTTCGTACTAGAATAACACCTTAAGACACAAATCAACCAAAACCCTAATGTCACCTAGATACTCCAATGTCACCTCAAGTATCCGTGGGAATGATTATCGATATGCATCACACAATCTCAGATTCATCTATTCAACCAACACATAGAACCTCAAAGAGTGCCCAAAGTTTCACGGAGAATCACGGAAAAGCGTGTGCCAATCCTATGCATAGGTTCATGGCGGAACCGCAAGTTGATCACCAAAACATACATCAAGTGGCACGTGCTATCCCATTGTCACCACAGATACGCACGACAAGACATACATCAAGTGTTCTCAAATCTTTAAAGACTCAATCCAATAAGATTACTTTAAGGGGAAAACTCAATTCATTACAAGAGAGTAGAGGGGGAGAAGAAACATAAGATCCAACTATAATAGCAAAGCTCGCGATACATCAAGATCGTGCCAAATCAAGAACACGAGAGAGAGAGATCAAACACATAGCTACTGGTACATACCCTCTGCCCCGAGGGTGAACTACTCCCTCCTCGTCATGGAGAGCGCCGGGATGATGAAGATGGCCACCGGTGAGGGTTCCCCCCTCCGGCAGGGTGCCGGAACAGGGTCCCGATAGGTTTTTGGTGGCTACAGAGGCTTGCGGCGGCGGAACTCCCGATCTATCTTCTGTTCTAGAAGTTTTACGATACGTAGGTATATATGGGTGCAGGGGGTGCGTCAGGGGAGCCACGAGGGCCCCACGAGGCAGGGGGTGCGCCCCCCACCCTCGTGGCCAGCTCCCGTATCTTCTGACATAGAGTCCAAGTCTATCTGGTGGCTTTCCTTCCAAAAATAACTTCTCCAGTTGATTTCGTTTCGTTTCGACTCCGTTTGATATTCCTTTTCTTCGAAACACTGAAATAGGCATAAAATAGCAAATCTGGGCTGGGCCTCCGGTTAATAGGTTAGTCCCAAAAGTAATATAAAAGTGGATAATAAAGCCCAATATTGCCTAAAACAGTAGATAATATAGCATGGAGAAATCAAAAATTATAGATACGTTGGAGACGTATCAGGTATCGTGATTATTAGGAAAGCTAGGATAACTTAGGATATTATTCTACCTCGCCTTGTACTCCAAGTTGCCCACGAGGCTCAAGTAATACAATCAACGATTCCTCCAATCCCTCTCTCTCCCTTCTAACATGGTTTAAGAAGTTGAGGGACCAAGGTTTGCCGGTTTTGGAGTTGAGGAACCATCTCTATACTTTTGAGAGAGTTCCGGGATGAAAAATATTCTTTTCCCTTACAGTAATATTCTACCATTTGAAGTGAATGCTTACAGATTTACCACTATTCATGGTCAAAATCAAACAATTCTGGAGCTTGTTACTGTGAGGGAGTGCACAAATTTCAGCAAATAGACTGATCATTCACACTGGACCTGTGGGGTATTATGCTTTGTCTAAATTTTTTGACAGGAACACATCACCATCACTTGACAAACAAACATCTGCATGTACATACAGTATGCAACACAAAAATTTCAGTAAATTAACTTAATTTTGAAATAGCATACAAACAGTCGCTGGTCGCGCAACAGCTTGCCACAGTAATTTAATTGATTTTGAAATAGCTGCAGGTACATACAATATACAACACACAAACAGTTGCAGGAACAATTACCGGTGGCCGTGATTCCACCAGCGGTGGGGAAGCAGCAGCGGCGGTGGCCCTCCATCGGGCGCACAGTCGTGTCGCCGCCGAGAGTTGTGGATCAGAGAGGGAGAGATAGGTGCGGCGGCAGAGGACTTGCTCAAATCCTGCACCGGAGCGGGTGGCCAAGGAGGGCGCGAGGAAGTGGTCGGGGACGCGATCAGGGCGACAAGTGGGAGGCGCCCGTTAGCCATGGAGGAGCCGCATGTCAAGGTGGTTGATACGTCTCCAACGTATCTATAACTTTTTATTGCTCCATGCTATATTATCTACTGTTTTGAGCAATATTGGGCTTTATTATCCACTTTTATATTATTTTTGGGACTAACTTATTAACCGGAGGCCCAACCCAGATTCGTTGTTTTATGCCTATTTCAGTGTTTCGAAGAAAAGGAATATCAAGCGGAGTCAAAACGGAACGAAATCAACTGGAGAAGTTATTTTTGGAAGGAAAGCCACCCGATGGACTTGGAGTGCACGTCAGGAAAGAAGGGAGGTTCTCACGAGGGTAGGGGGCTCGCCCACCCCCCTAGGGCGCGCCCCCCTGCCTCGTGGCCCCCCCTTCGGTCCACCAACGTACCCCCTGCACCCATATATACCTACGTATCGTAAAACTTCCAGAACGGAAGATAGATCGGGAGTTCTGCCGACGCAAGCCTCTGTAGCCACCAAAAACCTCTCGGGACCCTGTTTCAGCACCCTGCCGGAGGGGGGAACCCTCGCTGGTGGCCATCTTCATCATCCCGACGCTCTCCATGACGAGGAGGGAGTAGTTCACCCTCGGGGTTGAGGGTATGTACCAGTAGGTTTGATCTCTCTCTCTAGTGTTCTCTCCCGTGTTCCCTCTACGGCACGATCTTGATGTATCCCGAGCTTTGCTATTGTAGTTGGATCTTATGATGTTTCTCCCCCTCTACTCTCTTGTGATGAATTGAGTTTCCTCTTTTGAGTTATCTTATCGGATTGAGTCTTTTATGAGAACACTTGATGTATGTCTTGCCGTGTTTATCTATGGTGACAATGGGATATCACGTGCCACTTGATGTATGTTTTGGTGACCAACTTGCGGGTTCCGCCCATGAACCTATGCATAGGGGTTGGCACACGTTCTTGACTCTCCGGTGGAAACTTTGGGCACTCTTTGAAGTACTTTTATGTTGGTTGGATGAATCTGAGATTGTGTGATGCATATCGTATAATCATGCCCACGGATACTTGAGGTGACAATGGAGTATCTAGGTGACATTAGGGTTTTGGTTGATTTGTGTCTTAAGGTGTTATTCTAGTACGAACTCTAGGGCTGTTTGTGACACTTATAGGAATAGCCCAACGGATTGATTGGAAAGAATAACTTTTAGGTGGTTTCGTGCCCTACCATAATCTCTTCGTTTGTTCTCTGCTATTAGTGGCTTTGGAGTGACTTTTTGTTGCATGTTGAGGGCTTGTTATATGATCTATTGTTATTATTGTTGAGAGAACTTGCACTAGGGAAAGTATGAACTCTAGGCCTTGTTTCCTATCATTGCAATACCATTTACGCTCACTTTTATCACTTGTTACCTTGCTGTTTTTATTATTTCAGAATACAAAAACCTATATCTACCATCCATATTGCACTTGTATCACCATCTCTTCGCCGAACTAGTGCACCTATACAATCTACCATTGTATTGGGTGTGTTGGGGACACAAGAGACTCTTTGTTATTTGGTTGGAGGGTTGTTTGAGAGAGACCATCTTCATCCTACGCCTCCCACGGATTGATAAACTTTAGGTCATCCACTTGGGGGAAATTTGCTACTGTCCTACAAACCTGTGCACTTGCAGGCCCAACAACGTCTACAAGAAGAAGGTTGCGTAGTAGACATCAGTGGTCTCCGTGGAGAAGAAGAAGCTGCGGGTGGGCGGCGGCGCAGCTTGGCCTTTGTCGCGCACTTTTCCCTACGACGGCTACCAACAGTGTCTGGGGCTGGTTTCTACCAAATGTAACGAGGGAAGTAGGAACTAAGCACTCAACAAGCTTTTTTTGGATGGACAGAGTATTTGTGTGAGGTGTTACTTGTGATGGGTGACCCCAGCCCTTGTGCCCTGTTGGGGAACGTAGTAATTTCAAAAAAATTCCTACGCACATGCAAGATCATGGTGATTCATAGCAACGAGAGGGTAGAGTGTCGTCCATGTACCCTCGTAGACCGTAAGCGAAAGCGTTATGACAACGCGGTTGATGTAGTCGTACGTCTTCACGATCGACCGATCCAAGTACCGAACGTATGGCACCTCCGCGATCTGCACATATTCAGCTCGGTGACGTCCCACGAACTCATGATCCAGTAGAGCTTTGAGGGAGAGTTCCGTCAGCACGACGGCGTGATGACAGTGTTGATGAAGCTACCGACGCAGGGCTTTGCCTAAGCACCGCTACGATATGACCGAGGTGGATTATAGTGGAGGGGGGCACCGCACACGGCTAAAGATCAATGATCAACTTATGTCTTGGGGTGCCCCCCACCCCCGTATATAAAGGAGCTAGGGGGCGGCCGGTCAAGGAGGAGGGCGCGCCAAGGGGGGAAGGAGGAGAGAGGGGGAAGGAAAGGGGGGCGCCGCCCCCCTCCTTGTCCAATTTGGACTAGAGGGGGAGGGGGCGCACGGCCCTGCCTTGGCCGCCCTCCTCTTCTCCACTAAGGCCCATATGGCCCATTATACTCTCCGAGGGGTTCCGGTAACCCCGGTACTCCGGTATATGCCCGAACTTGCCCGGAGCATTTCCAAAGTCCAAACATAGTCATCCAATATATCGATCTTTATGTCCCGACCATTTAGAGACTCCTCGTCATGTCCGTGATCATATCCGGGACTTCGAACTACCTTCGGTACATCAAAACACATAAACTCATAATACCGATCGTCACCGGACGTTAAGCGTGCGGACCCTACGGGTTCGAGAACTATGTAGACATGACCGAGACACGTTTCCGGTCAATAACCAATAGTGGAACCTGGATGCTCATATTGGCTCCTACATATTCTATGAAGATCTTTATCGGTCAAACCGCATAACAACATACGTTGTTCCCTTTGTCATCGGTATGTTACTTGCCCGAGATTTGATCGCCGGTATCTCAATACCTAGCTCAATCTCGTTACCGGCAAGTCTCTTTACTCATTCTGTAATACATCATCCCGTAACTAACTCATTAGTCACATTGCTTGCAAGGCTTATAGTGATGTGCATTACCGAGAGGGCCCAGAGATACCTCTCCAACAATCGGAGTAACAAATCCTAATCTCGATCTATGCCAACTCAACAAGTACCATCGGAAACACATGTAGAGCACCTTTATAATCACCCAGTTACGTGGTGACGTTTGGTAGCACACAAAGTGTTCCTCGTAATCGGGAGTTGCATAATCTCATAGTCATAGGAACATGTATATGTCAAGAAGAAAGCAATAGCAGTAAACTAAAACGATCAAGTGCTAAGCTAACAGAATGGGTCAAGTCAATAAAATCATTCTCCTAATGATGTGATCCCGTTTATCAAATGACAACTCATGTCTATGGTTAGGAAACCTTAACCATCTTTGATCAACGAGCTAGTCAAGTAGAGGCATACTAGTGACACTTTATTGTCTATGTATTCACACATGTATTATGTTTCCGGTTAATACAATTCTAGCATGAATAATAAACATTTATCATGAAATAAGGAAATAAATAATAACTTTATTATTGCCTCTAGGGCATATTTCCTTCAGTCTCCCTGTCGGTGTCAAAACCGGCGGATCTCGGGTAGGGGGTCCCGATCTGTGCGTCAAGGCTGATGGTAACAGGAAGCAAGGGACACAGATGGTTACCCAGGTTCGGGCCCTCTCGATGGAGGTAAAACCCTACTTCCTGCTTGATTAATATTGATGATATGGGTAGTACAAGAGTAGATCTACCACGAGATCGTAGAGGCTAAACCCTAAGAGCTAGCCTATGATGGTATGATTGTAATTGTGATCGGCCTTCTAAGGACCAACCTCTCCGGTTTATATAAACATCGGAGAGGGCTAGAGTTTACATGGAGTCGATTACAAGGAAGGAAATATAATATCCGAATCGCCAAGCTTGCCTTCCACGCCAAGGAAAGTCCCATCCGGACACGGGCCGAAGTCTTGAGTCTTGTATCTTCAAGCTTCAATAGTCCGGACGTTGTACACAGATCCGGCTGTCCGGATACCCCTAATCCAGGACTCCTCGAGCTCCCTGAACCAGGCTTCAATGACGATGAGTCCGGAGCGCAGTCTTGTCTTCGGCATTGCAGGGCGGGTTCCTCCTCCGAATATTCCAAGGTAATTATCAAACACTCAAACCGTGTCCGGATCCACAATATGATCTTCGCATGCCACCGTAGAGAGAACGACGTTTCACAAATGCAATCTGTTGACAACTTTTTAGACAATGCGACGTGTCATTATGGTCGAGTCGTTATTCGAACCGTCTTCCCATAGCCAGCCACAGCGCATATTGCGAGGCGTTTTCCTTGACACGTCTGGTCAAAGCAGAGATTGTGTGTCCTTATCAGAGTATTCTCATCAATACGGGCATGGGTAATCCAACCGCACCGCTAATCGCGGCGAGCGGGAGGCAAACGGGCTCAACCAGGCCAGTGGGGAGGCGCAAAAAGCACTTACCGCCCCTATAAAGAGACAAGGACTCTTTCTCTTTACCCACGCCTTTCTCCTTCCGCTTGCTCATTCCCCTCTTTTCGAGCCCTAACGCCCAAGCACTCTTCCTTTCCACCGAAGAGAGGCTTTCCAAAGATGTCCGGATCGGGAGCAGGAGGCGGATGGATGGCCTCATCGTCCGGGAGAAGGATATTAAACTCCGGACGCGGGTATCCGCTCGGAAGATTGGCCATCGTCTCCCCCCGGCGGGACATGTCGTCCCCACTCCGGACCTCACGAGAGAGTCATGTTCCTTCCCCATTTTGTCCGCGGGCTCGGGTTTCCCCTGCACCCATTTGTTCGCGGAATCATGTATTACTATGGGATCGATTTTCATGATCTTTCCCCCAACTCCTTCCACAATATCTCGATGTTCATCGTCGTGTGCGAGGCTTTTCTTCGGATCTCATCTCACTTCGGCTTGTGGCTGAAGATTTTTAATGTAAAGCCAAAGGTGGTGAGCGGCGAACACGCCGAGTGCGGCGGCGCCATGGTGAGCAAGATGCCCAAGGCCGTTTGGCTGAAGGGCGCTTTCAACGACTCCGTCAAGGAGTGGCAGCAGCAGTGGTTCTATATCACCGAATCACGCGGCAAAAAGTGGGCGGCGGCTGCAGAGTTCAGATCCGAAGCTCCACTGCGGCTCACGTCCTGGCCCAAGAAGGGCCTGAACTGGTGCTCATGCGATGAGCTGTCACTGCCCCAGACGCGCCTTCAAGGTGTGGTCGATAGGGACGTCAAACTTGTGGATGTAGTCCAGGTGATGCTAGTTCGCCTGGTTCTCCCCTGTCAGCGCCGAGCTTGTACTCTGTGGGAGTTCGACCCAGCCGAGCACCACACCCTTCGGGAGCTTTATGATTCCTCCCACAAGGATATCTAGAAGGTGCTCTTTAAGCCCGACAAATCATGGCCAGGCCCCACCGAGGACCATGGGTATCAGTCATCCCATTCTCCAAGCTCGGTAAGTCACAGTCAAGCTCTGTCTATTCATGCTTCAGCTGGCATGTCATGAGGGAGACATCCTAATCGTGTTTCATCGTGACCTCAGGGATGGATAAAGAAAGTGGAGCGGATACATTGTCCGGCCCCGTAGCCGGAGGAACCGTCCGGACCTCTTCTGACGAAGATGCTGGTCCCCGCGCCTTACGAGGCGCCAAAGAAGGAGGCCTCCAAGAAGGTCAAGAAGACTCGGAGTGGCTTCCGTCACCGTGAGGCTTCGGACGCAAATTCTGAAGACTCAAGCGACGCTCCTTCTTCGGAAGACAAAGAGGAAGAAGCAGAGGAGGACGAGCCTCACTCTGAAGGTGGGAAGAAGCATGTAGCTCCCTCGTCCCTGGAGGCTGAATCGCCCAAGAGGAGAAAAGGTTCCCTCCCAGAGGCATCCACCACGGCTGCCGATAGCAGCCCGGAGTGGGATCCCAGGGCCCAGCCCCTGGAGAAGTCGGAAGTGTACGCGTCCGGGATTGTTTTCGGGTATAGTAATTTTAACTGTTGCTATGTTTTGCACAGTCCGGCGAGGTCTCGCGCCGGC
Source organism: Aegilops longissima (assembly GCA_021605205.1). Lineage (NCBI taxonomy): Eukaryota > Viridiplantae > Streptophyta > Magnoliopsida > Poales > Poaceae > Aegilops > Aegilops longissima. The sequence goes on from CM038676.1 coordinate 619,025,168, forward strand.
CAGTCCTCATCCGAGGATTCGCTGAGCTCGGACGCCTTGGCGAGCGAGACGCCTCCAGAGGCCCCTTCCCCAAAGTCCCGGCATGACACTGAGGTGTCGTATCAACGGGGCTCGGACCAGGGGGGCATATCACTGGAGCCGGACACACAGGAGCGATGGCCCCGGAGTGCGCCGTCAGCGGGGGCGATCTTGGGTTCGGCCAACAGCCGGACCAGGTCCGGGAGACCTCTAAGGCTCCCGGATCAGGCGAGCAGCCACCTTCAACGGTGGGCGGCCTGCCTATTCCACCGGCAACCTCTGCTCAAGCAGAGCTGCTAGGCAGTCTATCGACAGCGTTAAAGAATGCGTCAATCGTCGATGAACATCGGACCCTTATGGGTGCAGTGGTTGAAAAGATGCAGTTCGCCGAGAGCGGGCTGAACGAGTCCTACCTTGGCCTTATAAAGGCCTTTGAGGTATGTTTCCTAAGAAACCTTTAAGGAATCGTCATAATATGAGTAGTAGCCCCTGATACACTGTCCGGCGAAAGAGAGGGAGTCGGGCAGGGGATCAAATCCTTATTTTTCGTGGGAGCTTACATTAACAACGTGTACCTCTTTGTTTGAACACAGGTGTCTGCGGAGAAGACGGCCGCTCATAATACGGGAGTGTCCGAACTAAAGCGGAGCCTGGAACGGGCCGAGGAAGAGCTTGGCCGTGTGAGGAAGCAATTAGAAGAGAAACAAGGTATGATAAAACATTGTCTTGCATTAGGCACAAATAAGTAATTGTGCTTATTGAAAAGTATTTGTGCCCTAGGAGCGAGTGTCGAATATGAGGCACTGAAAAAGGCTGTGGATGATGCCAACGAGAAGGCTGCCGCCGAACAGGCACTTCGTGAAAAACACGAGGCCAGGGTTGTCGCGGCTGAGCGGGAGCTCCATGAGGCTGTGAAGAAAAGCGAGGGCTTGGGGCAGAGTCTAATAGGGAAAGAATCCGAACTCGCCCAAGCGCTCCAAGCCGCGGAAGATGCTCGGGAAGAAGCCCGAGGTGCTGTACGGGACATTCAGGATGCCCGGAAAATTGCGGCTGGTAAGGCCTTCTGTATTCTTAGCCATTTGTTCATGATAATGGGAAGAATTCTAAGCGGCAAGCTGAATTCTTATTTTTCCAGGGGCGTTTTCGGATCTTCCTCGCAGCATATCAGACGCCGCCCAATTCTACCGATCCGAGGAAAAGAAGTCTGCGGAGAGGGATTTCTGGTCGCAGTATTTGGCACCGAACTATCCGGTGCCCTTTATCGATCAGCTGAAGCAGCTGGTTGAACTGCACCAGGCGGCCGAACTAGCCATGAAGAACTTGATTGTCCGATTGTGGCCGGCGGAGCCAATTCCGAGCAGTTACTTCGGGCTCGTGAAGCGGATTGTGGGCGCTTGTCCTCGGCTTGATGCTATTAAGCGATCCGTCTGCATAGAGGGTGCACGTATGGCATTTGCCCGTGCAAAAGTGCATTGGGGGAAGCTTGACGCGGAGAAGCTGATGACTGAGGGGCCACCAGAGGGTAAGGAGCATCGCAAGCCCGAACTGTACTATGAAGGTGTACTGAAGGGAGCCCGCCTTGCGGCGGATAAATGTACCAAACACATTATATTTCCCTGAAGGCATTCGTGCCGCTTTTTGTAATATGGGATAGTGGCATTTTTATTATATATTGCCTGTTTTGTTTGAACATATGTTCTTCCTGTACGGCTGTTTATTGTATGTGAATCCTGAGAGTTGGCCAGTCGTCGGCTTCTGCCCCCACATAGAAAGAATACGGGGGTGTTCGGGATATATCTGAACGCTCTTTATCCCATAGTTGTGTCCTTTTGCGGAGGCGTTTCTCTCCATGAACCAGGCAATCGGACTATAAGGCTTTATTACTCTCACTTAGCCATAGGAATTCGAGTATGGTCGGCGCAGCCCCTAGTGTTCGGAAGGCCGAACTAGGGGCTCTATTGGCGCCTGATCGGAAGACCGATTCATCGCACTCTGCATTTATAATGGCGCCAGCGGAATAAATCTTTAAGGATTTTACAACCTCTCGAACAGCTGACCAACTCTCGCTATATCATGACGATCGGTTTTGGCTTTCTCTCGAGGTGCTCGTCCGCAGATCCGGGACACAATCGCATAGTTCTCCTGCGCTACCTTAGCTGATATAACGGAACGTAAGGTACCAAAACAAGGGAGCCGAGCAAACCCAACCAATGACCCAAGACATGATTCGAGCTGATGCATATAGTGCTATAAGTTCGGGTGGTGTGCGGACGACCGAGAAGGTGGTCGGACTTTATTGCCGTATTATGAAGCCCCTGGCCTGGTCGGGCGTAACACGAGGTGTCGATGGCGGCGGCGGTAAGTGTTATTTAGGTCACGCATTGTAGTAGAATGATATGTCTAGGCATCGAGTACGATGTATGATTATGAAAAGAGGTGTTTTTGGCGGAACTCGTGATGGCGGATGGAGTTAGTTGTCGATTGGATCAAGAGTGAATCCGAGCTGCCTTCATTTAGGGGGGGGGGGGGCTCCTTGTGTGTCCGGGCCGATTCCACGTCACCAATCATGTTCTGCGTTAAAGTTAGTTTGTAAGGCAAATACTCAGGGGTAGCCGAGCGTCCTCTTGTGGTTGGTCCGAGGGCTCCTGATCGGTCCCTGGTAAACCCAGCCGTTATACTGTTGGGTAGTGCGAACTCCTCAATTGGTGTCCGAATAGTTGACTGTCATATCAAAATTTTGATAGGCATGCGCGACTCGCTACTCCGGCAGCTGTATGATTTCCGCCCTGAGGGCGGGGTTCGGCCATGTGATTGTATCACATGGTGTTGGCCTGAGTGATTGACCACGTGGAATCTAGTCAACGTGGTTCGTCCCGTTAACATACGGTAAATTACCACATGGTGGGAAGGTGCCGAAGATTTATTCTTTGGCGAAGTATTGTTTGGTGATCCAAAGACAACCGTTTAGAATGATAGGCCAGAAAAATTCGGCCTTTGCCCCTAGCATCTTTTAGGAGATGTTGTTTGCGGTTTCACACCTATGGGGATTTTATGTGTTATGGGGCCCCCAGTTTGCTATGTCCGGAGGTACTGCAATTGAGTTGCTTTGGTTAATGCGGTCGGGGGCGATCGGCCGTACTCTTATGCTATGGGGGGGGGGGGGCTCTTGAACATATGCCTCCCTTCATTTTTTCCGACACGCGACCAACCGCTTTGTTTTGAGTATCCGGCATTCTCTATTGGTATGCTTTGTCGTCCTTCTAGGAGTACCATGGATTTCACATGGTTGATCGAGTGTGTGGCTCGGGCCGGATAGGTCTGAGCTGTTCTTTGTCCGCTGACCGGACTGGGAGTTGCTGGAATTAACACCAGCCTTCTTGTTTTGACGCTTATGACAATTGCACGGAGGCTTGAGGATGCTTCTTCTTTTGTCCTTCGTATTGTTTTGGACAGTAGCGGTGTGTTGACGTCGCGGCGTGTGCCTTGAGTTCTCCTGCTTAGGTTGGGGCGGCCGGTTCTGCCCTGTGTGCCCTTTGTCGGGGCGGTCGGGTCCGTATCTTTCAGTGGCCAGGACCTTGGTCCATCTGTCCACCAGTGAGTCTTGGTCAGCTTTAAGCTGCTGTTGCTTCCTTTGCAGGCTCTTTGCCGTGGCCATGAGCCGTCGCTCGAACCGAGCTTGTTCCACGGGATCTTCAGGCATGCCAAATTCGTCATTGCCGAGGCTTGCCTCGTCCTTGGAGGGGGGCGTATAGTTATCCCTCTCCAAGTATCCCGATGGCCGCCTCGCCTTCGAAAGGCAAGCCGACTGGGGTTATATTCATCTTCGGCGCCATCTGGATTGTTTTCGACTTCTGGGCCGGTATTCCTGTAACGGGGCTTGGAGCGGCGCCGACGACGCCCATGCTTTACTTTTCCCCCTGGGGGAGTATCCTTTGCTGCCTCATCGCCATTGGTTTCCTTCAGAGTGTCCGCCATGTGTTTATCATGGGGATAGGCGGCTATCCACCACCCAGTGAGCGGTGGCTCCTGTGATTCTCCAGCATCGTCGTTCATACCATCGATGTCTTCGGATTCAAAGTCAATCACGTCGGTTAAATCATCGACCGTGGCAATGAAGTGGGTGGTAGGTGGGCAAAGAATTCCTTCATCGCCTACTTCCCACTCGAGCCGGACATAGTTCGGCCAAGAGCCTCCTGACAACGAGAGAGACTTTAATGAGTTCAGCGTGTTGCCAAAGGGCGAGTGCTGGAAGATATCTGCAGCGGTGAACTCCATTACCGGAGCCCAACCTGGCTCGACTGAATCGGGAGTGCGCGGACCAGAACCAACATCCGGGTACGAATCCGGGGGTCCGGATTCACAGACCCCCACAGGGGTAAGGCCCGTGTTCGGCTCTACTGCCGATGAGTGCGTGACCTGCGGGGCGGGGTCCAGCCCCCTGTCCTTGGGTAGCGCAGCCTGCTCTGGATTTAAGTCCGAGGCAACTGCGGGGGTGACACCCCGAGCTTTGTTCGACAGCAGGTCTAAGCCGTGTTCGTCGTTACTGTCCGGTGTTCCTGGCATAGGCCCAAATCCGTCGAAGATCCAGTCTCCGCGGATGTCCGCCGTGCAGTTCAGGTTTCCGACCCTGATCTGGTGGCTAAGGACGTGGCTATCGATCTGCTCCAGATGGCCAAGCGAATTGGCCCGCAGAGCGAAGCTGCCGGACACGAAGATCTGCCCGGGGAGAAAAGTCTCGCCCGGGACGGTGTTGTTGACGGTGGTTGAAGGAGCCATCGAGCCTGACAGCGAAGACACAGAGGAACTCTCAATGAAAGCACCAATGTCGGTGTCAAAACCGGCAGATCTCGGGTAGGGGGTCCCGATCTGTGCTTCAAGGCTGATGGTAACAGGAAGCAAGGGACACAAATGTTTACCCAGGTTCGGGCCCTCTCGATGGAGGTAAAACCCTACTTCCTGCTTGATTAATATTGATGATATGGGTAGTACAAGAGTAGATCTACCACGAGATCGTAGAAGCTAAACCCTAAGAGCTAGCCTATGATGGTATGATTGTAATTGTGATCGGCCTTCTAAGGACCAACCTCTCCGGTTTATATAAACACCGGAGAGGGCTAGGGTTTACATGGAGTCGGTTACAAGGAAGGAAATATAATATCCGGATCACCAAGCTTGCCTTCCACGCCAAGGAAAGTCCCATCCGGACACGGGGCGAAGTCTTGAGTCTTGTATCTTCACGCTTCAATAGTCTGGACGTTGTACACAGTCCGGCTGTCCGGATACCCCCTAATCCAGGACTCCCTCACTCCCACTTGCACTAGAGTCAATGATCTAGATTGCATAGTACTGATTCTAACACCCATGGAGTTTTGGTGCTGATCATGTTTTGCTCGTCAGAGAGGCTTAGTCAACAGGTCTGCAACATTCAGATCCATATGTATCTTGCTAATCTCTATGCCTCCCACCTTGACTTGGTCACGGATGGAATTGAAGCGTCTCTTGATGTGCTTGGTTCTCTTGTGAAATCTGGATTCCTTTGCCAAGGCAATTGCACCAGTATTGTCACAAAAGATTTTCATTGGACCTGATGCATTAGGTATGACACCTAGATCGGATATGTACTTCTTCATCCAGACTCCTTCATTTGCTGCTTCCGAAGCAGCTATGTACTCCGCTTCACACGTAGATCCCACCACGACGCTTTGTTTAGAACTGCACCAACTGACAGCTCCACCGTTCAATACAACACGTATCCGGTTTGCGATTTAGAATCGTCCGGATCAGTGTCAAAACTTGCATCGATGTAACCATTTACGACGAGCTCTTTGTCACCCCCATAAACGAGAAACATATCCTTAGTCCTTTTCAGGTATTTTAGGATATTATTGACCACTGTCCAGTGATCCACTCCTGGATTACTTTGGTACCTCCCTGCTAAACTAATAGCAAGGCACACATCAGGTCTAGTACACAGCATTGCATACATGATAGAGCCTATGGCTGAAGCATAGGGAACATTTTTCATTTTCTCTCTATCTTCTGCAGTGGTCGGGCATTGAGTCTGACTCAACTTCACACCTTGTAACACAGGCAAGAACCCTTTCTTTGCTTGATCCATTTTGAACTTTTTCAAAACTTTGTCAAGGTATGTGCTTTGTGAAAGTCCAATTAAGCGTCTTGGTCTATCTCTATAGATCTTGATGCCCAATATGTAAGCAGCTTCACCGAGGTCTTTCATCGAAAAACTCGTATTCAAGTACCCCTTTACGCTCTCCAGAAATTCTATACCATTTCCAATCAAAATTATGTCATAAACATATAATATTAGAAATGCTATAGAGCTCCCACTCACTTTCTTGTAAATACAGGCTTCTCCAAAAGTTTGTATAAAACCATATGCTTTGATCACACTATCAAAACGTTTATTCCAACTCCGAGAGACTTGCACCAGTCCATAAATGGATCGCTGGAGCTTGCACACTTTGTTAGCACCTTTCGGATCGATAAAACCTTCTGGTTGCATCATATACAACTCTTCTTCCAGAAATCCATTCAGGAATGCAGTTTTGACATCCGTTTGCCAAATTTCATAATCATAAAATGTAGCAATTGCTAACATGATTCGGACAGACTTAAGCATCACTACGGGTGAGAAAGTCTCATCGTAGTCAACCCCTTGAACTTGTCGAAAACCTTTCACAACAAGTCGAGCTTTGTAGACAGTAACATTACCGTCAGCGTCAGTCTTCTTCTTGAAGATCCATTTATTCTCGATGGCTTGCCGATCATCAGACAAGTCAACCAAAGTCCACACTTTGTTCTCATACATGGTCCCATCTCAGATTTCATGGCTTCAAGCCATTTTGCGGAATCTGGGCTCATCATCGCTTCCTCATAGTTCGTAGGTTTGCCATGGTCAAGTAACATGACCTCCAGAATAGGATTACCGTACCACTCTCGTGCGGATCTTACTCTGGTTGACCTATGAGGTTCGGTAGTTACTTGATCTGAAGTTTCGTGATTAATATCATTAGCTTCATCACTAATTGGTGTAGGCGTCACAGGAACCGGTTTCTGTGATGAACTACTTTCCAATAAGGGAGCAGGTATAGTTACCTCATCAAGTTCTACTTTCCTCCCACTCACTTCTTTCGAGAGAAACTCCTTCTCCAGAGAGGATCCATTTTTAGCAAAAAATGTTTTGCCTTTGGATCTGCGATAGAAGGTGTACCCCACAGTCTCCTTTGGGTATCCTATGAAGACGCATTTCTCCGATTTGGGTTCGAGCTTATTAGGTTGAAGCTTTTTCACATAAGCATCACAGCCCCAAACTTTAAGAAATGACAACTTTGGTTTCTTGCCAAACCATAGTTCATAAGGCGTCGTCTCGACGGATTTCGATGGTGCCCTATTTAACGTGAATGTAGCCATCTCTAAAGCATAACCCCAAAACGATAGCGGTAAATCAGTAAGAGACATCATAGATCGCACCATATCTAGTAAAGTACGATTACGACGTTCGGACACACCATTACGCCGTGGTGTTCCGGGTGGCATGAGTTGCGAAACTATTCCGCATTGTTTCAAATGTAGACCAAAACTCGTAACTCAAGAATTCTCCTCCACGATCAGATCGTAGAAACTTTATTTTCTTGTTACGATGATTTTTAACTTCACTCTGAATTTCTTTGAACTTTTCAAATGTTTCAGACTTATGTTTCATTAAGTAGATATACCCATATCTACTTAAACCATCTGTGAAGGTGAGAAAATAACGATACCCGCCGCGAGCCTCAATATTCATTGGACCACATACATCAGTATGTATGATTTCCAATAAATCTGTTGCTCGCTCCATACTTTCGGAGAACGGCGTTTTAGTCATCTTGCCCATAAGGCATGGTTCGCAAGTACCAAGTGATTCACAATCAAGTGATTCCAGAAGTCCATCAGTATGGAGTTTCTTTATGAGCTTTACACCAATATGACCTAAACGGCAGTGCCACAAATAAGTTGCACTATCATTATCAACTCTGCATCTTTTGGCTTCAACATTATGAATACGTGTATCACTACTATCGAGATTTAAGATAAATAGACCACTCTTCAAGGGTGCATGACCATAAAAGATATTACTCATATAAATAGAACAACATTATTCTCAGATTTAAATGAATAACCGTCTCGCATCAAACAAGATCCAGATATAATGTTCATGCTTAACGCTGGCACCACATAACAATTATTCAGGTCTAAAACTAATCCCGAAGATAGAGGTAACGTGCCGACGGCGATCACATCGACTTTCGAACCATTTCCCACGCGCATCGTCACCTCGTCCTTAGCAAATCTTCGCTCAATCCATAGTCCCTGTTTCGAGTTGCAAATATTAGCAACAGAACCAGTATAAAATACCCAGGTGCTACTGCGAGCTGTAGTAAGGTACACATCAATAACATGTATATCACATATACCTTTGTTCACCTTGCCATCCTTCTTATCCGCCAAATACTTGGGGCAGTTCCGCTTCCAATGACTAGTCCCTTTGCAGTACAAGCACTCAGTCTTAGGCTTAGGTCCAGATTTAGGTTTCTTCTCTTGAGCAGCAACTTGTTTGCCGTTCTTCTTGAAGTTCCCATTCTTTCCTTTACCATTTTTCTTGAAACTGGTGGTCTTATTGACCATCAACACTTGATGCTCCTTCTTGATTTCTACCTCCGCTGCCTTTAGCATTGCGAAGAGCTCGGGAATTGTCTTGTTCATCCCTTGCATATTATAGTTCATCACAAAGCTCTTGTAGCTTGGTGGCAGTGATTGAAGAATTCTATCAATGACACTATCATCAGGAATATTAACTCCCAGTTGAATCAAGTGATTATTATACCCAGACATTTTGAGTATATGTTCATTGACAGAACTATTCTCCTCCATCTTGCAGCTATAGAACTTACTGGAGACTTCATATCTCTCAATCCGAGCATTTGCTTGAAATATTAACTTCAACTCTTGGAACATCTCATATGCTCCATGACGTTCAAAACGTCGTTGAAGTCCCGTTTCTAAGCCGTAAAGCATGGCACTCTGAACTATCGAGTAGTCATCAACACGCGACTGCCAGACATTCACAATGTATGCAGTTGCCGGCGCGGGTGGTACACCTAGTGGTGCTTCCATGACGTGATTCTTCTATGCAGCAATGAGGATAACCCTCAAGTTACGGACCAAGTCCGTGTAATTGCTACCATCATCTTTCAACTTAGCTTTCTCAAGGAACGCATTAAAATTCAACGAAACAACAGCACGGACCATCTATCTACAACAACATAGACAAGCAAAATACTATCAGGTACTAAGTTCATGATAAATTTAAGTTCAATTAATCATATTACTTAAGAACTCCCACTTAGATAGACATCCATCTAATCATCTAAGTACGTGATCCAAATCAACTAAACCAAAACCGATCATCACGTGAGATGGAGTAGTTTTCAATGGTGAACATCACTATGTTGATCATATCTACTATATGATTCACGCTTGACCTTTCGGTCTCAGTGTTCCGAGGCCATATCTGCATATGCTAGGCTCATCAAGTTTAACCCGAGTATTTCTGCGTGTGCAAAACTGGCTTGCACCCTTTGTATGTGAACGTTGAGCTTATCACACCCGATCATCACGTGGTGTCTCGGCACGACGAACTTTGGCAACGGTGCATACTCAGGGAGAACACTTATACCTTGAAATTTAGTGAGAGATTATCTTATAATGCTACCGTCAATCAAAGCAAAATAAGATGCATAAAAGATAAACATGACATGCAATCAATATAAGTGATATGATATGGCCATCATCATCTTGTGCCTTTGATCTCCATCTCCAAAGCACCGTCATGATCACCATCGTCACCGGCGCGACACCTTGATCTCCATCGTAGCATCGTTGTCGTCTCACCAACTATTGCTTCTACGACTATCACTACCGCTTAGTGATAAAGTAAAGAAATTACAGGGCGATTGCATTGTATACAATAAAGAGACAACCATATGGCTCCTGCCAGTTGCCGATAACTCTGTTACAAAACATGATCATCTCATACAATAAAATTTAGCAGCATGTCTTGACCATATCACATCACAATATGCCCTGCAAAAACAAGTTAGACGTCCTCTACTTTGTTGTTCCAAGATTTATGTGGCTGCTATGGGCTGAGCAAGAATCGTTCTGACCTACGCATCAAAACCACAACGATATTTCGTCAAGTTAGTGTTGTTTTAACCTTCTCAAGGACCGGGCGTAGCCACACTCGGTTCAACTAAAGTTGGAGAAACTGACACCCGCGAGCCACCTATATGTGCAAAGCACCTCGGTAAAACCAGTCTCGCGTAAGCGTACGCGTAATGTCGGTCCGGGCCGCTTCATCCAACAATACCGCCGAACCAAAGTATGACATGCTGGTAAGCAGTATGACTTGTATCGCCCACAACTCACTTGTGTTCTACTCGTGCATATAACATCTACGCATAAACCTGGCTCTGATACCACTGTTGGGGAACGCGGTAATTTCAAAAAAAAATCCTACACACATGCAAGATCATGGTGATGCATAGCAACGAGAGGGGAGAGTGTCGTCCATGTACCCTCATAGACCATAAGCGGAAGCGTTATGACAACGCGGTTGATGTAGTCGTATGTGTTCACGATCGACCGATCCAAGTACCGAACGTACGGCACCTCCGCGATCTGCACATGTTCAGCTCGGTGACGTCCCACAAACTCACGATCCAGTAGAGCTTCGAGGGAGAGTTCCATCAGCACGGCAGCGTGATGACGGTGTTGATGAAGCTAACAACGCAGGGCTTCGCCTAAGCACCGCTACGATATCACCGAGGTGGATTATGGTGGAGGGGGGCACCGCACACGGCTAAAGATCAATGATCAACTTGTGTCTTGGGTGCTCCCCGCCCCCGTATATAAAGGAGCTAGGGAGGGCGGTCAAGGAGGAGGGCGCGCCAAGGGGGGAGTCCTACTCCCACCGGGAGTAGGACTCCTCCTTTCCTAGTTGGAGTAGGAGAAGGGGGGAGGAGGAGAGAGGGGGGAAGGAAAGGGGGGCGCCCCCCTACTTGTCCAATTCGGACTAGAGGGGGAGGAGGCGCGCGGCCCTGCCTTGTCCGCCCCTCCTCTTCTCCACTAAGGCCCATATGGCCCATTATACTCCCCGGGGGGTTCCGGTAACCCCCCGGTACTCCGGTATATGCCTGAACTTGCCCGGAACACTTCCGAAGTCCAAACATAGTCATCCAATATATCGATATTTATGTCTCAACCATTTTGAGACTCCTCGTCATGTCTGTGATCATATCCGGGACTCCGAACTACCTTCGGTACATCAAAACACATAAACGCATAATACCGATCGTCATCGAATGTTAAGCGTGCAGACCCTACGGGTTCGACAACTATGTAGACATGGCTGAGACACGTTTCCGGTCAATAACCAATAGCGGAACCTGGATGCTCATATTGGCTCCTACATATTCTACGAAGATCTTTATCGGTCAAACCGCATAACAACATACGTTGTTCCCTTTGTCATCGGTATGTTACTTGCCCGAGATTTGATCGCCGGTATCTCAATACCTAGCTCAATCTCGTTACCGGCAAGTCTCTTTACTCATTCTGTAATACATCATCCCGTAACTAACTCATTAGTCACATTGCTTGCAAGGCTTATAGTGATGTGCATTACCGAGAGGGCCCAGAGATACCTCTCCAACAATCGGAGTAACAAATCCTAATCTCGATCTATGCCAACTCAACAAGTACCATCGGAAACACATGTAGAGCACCTTTATAATCACCCAGTTGTGGTGACGTTTGGTATCACACAAAGTGTTCCTCGTAATCGGGAGTTGCATAATCTCATAGTCATAGGAACATGTATAAGTCAAGAATAAAGCAATAGCAGTAAACTAAAACGATCAAGTGCTAAGCTAACAGAATGGGTCAAGTCAATAAAATCATTCTCCTAATGATGTGATCCCGTTTATCAAATGACAACTCATTTCTATGGTTAGGAAACCTTAGCCATCTTTGATCAACGAGCTAGTCAAGTGCAGGCATACTAGTGACACTTTATTGTCTATGTATTCACACATGTATTATGTTTCCGGTTAATACAATTCTAGCATAAATAATAAACATTTATCATGAAATAAGGAAATAAATAATAACTTTATTATTGCCACTAGGGAGGGCACGAGGAAGCGGCCGGAGACGCGATCAGGGCGACAAGTGGGAGGTGCCCGTCAGCCATGGAGGAGCCGCATGTCGAGGTGGTCACCGTGGAGAAGAAGAAGCCGCGGGTGGGCGGCGGCGCAGCTTGGCCTTTGTCGCACGCTTTTCCCTACGATGGCTATCGATGGTGTCTGGGGCTGGTTCCTACCACATGTAACGAGGGAAGGAGGAACTAAGCCCTCGACAAGATTTTTTGGACGGACAAAGTATTTGTGTGAGGTCTTACTTGTGATGGGCGACCCCAGCCCCTGTGCCCCTCCACCAGCCCCCACCGGTGGCTGCCACCCTTCCGACGCCTCCCGTGACCAAAGGCATGGCGAACGCGAACAAAATGGAGTCCACACGGGAGCGGAAGCTTGCGGTCCAGCGGAACGTAGGTCAATTACATCTTAATGTTCGTTGAGGAGCACTTCAGACAAAGGGGGCTAATCAGAGTTGAGGGGCAAAGAAGATAAGATATCCATGAACTCAGGGAAATCTTTGATATTGAAGCGTAATAATCAATGGTACACTTAAGAATTTTCTTAGGGGGGGGCATTGGCCCCCTTTGGCCCCATGAACCTTTCGTCACTGGATGAGGCTGTATGAGCATTCCAATTTCTACCCTAACTCTAGAGCGCCGCCTAACTCTAGAGTTCTCTCCAACGGTGATGCGGCTGGAGGGAGTGCGCCGCCTAACTCCAGAGCTCTCTCCAACGGAAGCTCCACCCTACGAGGACAATGTCACTTCTAAATCTAAGTGCAGGCTGCCGGCATCAACGGCACGTGAGAAACACAAGGTAAAACTAGCAAATTACATTACACTTATTGCAGCTCCTCAAAAATTATTCTTCTCTGTGTCACTCTAGCTGCTTTCGTCTTGTGTTGCAACTCAGATCAACCGGAAAAGGGTCGCAGATGCAGACAAGGCGAGCGCGCCTAACAAATTGTTTGAGGGTCTAGTGAGGTGCCTAATGACTGTATCCTCGTAGATGGCCTCATCAGCGGCGCCACCGACCATCGGCCAAGACGAGGAGTCCCTTTGTACCCTCAGGACCCCTCGCCTACGACATCATGGAGTTGGGCAGCAGGGACATCGGCTACACGTGATCGACACGGTGTCGTTTGATCAGAATACGCTAGCTAGCACCACACTTCTCGCGCCGGAGATTGAAGTGAGTTCGCCGGAGCCGGTGAAGGTAGGGAGAAATCCGAGTGAGCAGATCGATGCGTCGCTGCCAAAATGTTTGTCAGCCTGGGGGAGCTTGGTTGTACGGTCACTTTGATCAGACATGTTTCTAAGACTTACTACCTCTGTTCTGGTTTATTGGTCTCCTTTGTAATTTGTGTCAAGATTTGACCATGGATTTAACTAACAAAATGGTAATGCATGTCACAAAAAAATATATTTTGGATTCGTATTTGAACATAGTGTCTAATGTTATAATTTATTGTGACATGCATTATATTTTGTTAATTAAATTTTGTAAATTTTTTCCACTAAATACGAAGGGGGCCAATAAACCAGGATGAAGGTAGTACGTTAAGAATGTGTTGTAAACATAGTTGTACTGATAAGTAGTGCAATACTCATATTATTAGATTTTTTGAGAAGTCAAACACTACAAACTTTGACCAAGTTTTGTAGAGAAAACCATATATGTCTAAAATACCAAATACATATTATTAGATACTACCTCTGTCCTGTTTTATTAGTTCTTCTTATAGTTTGGGTCAAACTTTGACCTTTGATTTAACTATCAGAAAATAAGCTATGTACCCTAAAAATAGTATCATTAGAAAACTCTTGCAAATATGAATCCAACAATATAAATTTTGTGACATACAACTTATAATTTGTTAGTCAAATCTACAGTTAAAGTTAGGCATAAAATACGAAGGAGACTAATAAACCCTAATGGAGGTAGTACATGATAAGACATGTTTTCATATTAGGTACATATTGTATCGTAGATATAAATAGTTTTGTATATAAAGTTGGTCAACATGAAAGATTGTAAGATTTGACTTTCCTGAAAATCTATATGCATTACATTATGAAACATAGGGAGTATATGGAGTGCTCAGGTCAAGTCCAATAATGGTTGTTTACTACAGGTAAGTGGGGCTATGTCCTGATGTTCAAGCTGCTACTAGTAAGTATGCAAGTGGTCAGCTAGTCGAATGTTCAAATCTTACGAAATGAAGTGGCCATTATAATAGTGATACATCGTGTATTTAACAAAGTGAACTAGCCAAATGATCGTAAACATTTGAAATGATATTGCTAGTCCAGTTCAATATTAGGATGTTCAAGCTCCATAGAGGGAAACTTTATCACCTCTCGCTTAACTGATTTATAAAATGGGAGAAAACCTTAGCACAAACGAGAAATTTACCCTCTACGAATTAATTTTATTATTTTTCCATCGTCATGTCGAATGCACATATTTTTCTCTTGCATTTTTTAGACGTTTTATTTAAACAACAAGCCTCCTCGTCGATAGTCATTAAAGAAACCACCAACTCATAGTTGTACATAAGGTTCAAAACTGAAAACGCAAAGAAAAAGGACAGCATGCTTGAGAGATATTTCTTTTTGAGCAAACAACAAGCTCAAAAAGCTCCCCATCTGCACGCCACGCCCAACACAACATGACGGGCATACAGACTCCATAAGAGCATTATGACAAATACCGCCCCTCATTGTCCACCGAGGCGCCGGAGAAGGCCTCGTCTCCCGGGATATCCAATTCTGAGCTCAGGCTTAGGCTGGTCATAGTGGGGAGTAACTTAGACTAGTAACATGCGTATGTTAATAGTCTATGTTACTACTTCTATAGTGCATAGATTAGTATCATATGTGGTCTCATTTATTGCCATGCATGACACATAATAGCATCACATTTATTATGTTACAGTATCTACCTATGTTACTATAACCATCTCTCTCTGCTTTAATTACCTGCCACATAAGCATGTTTCCGTGTTCCAAGTGCATGATACTACTTATGTTACCCTCACTATAGCCAGCCTCAGATGATCCTAAAATCTCCCCCATTCATTCACATGTGGATCAGCGCCCTGCAATGTATTCCAGTTTGTATTCAGGCAGTATTGTTTCCGATCACAGCGCGTGCGCTGGCGCATTTATTATGACGGCAAACGTCAACCGTACGCGGAACAGCGGTAGTGGACACGGCCCAGTCATTTTTCTGTACAAGGCTGAGCCGTCCCAAGGTCGCCAGCTAGTTCATGAGGAGTATATTTTCGCTCGTTCCCCACACCGAAACCTACACAATCTCATCCCCTGTTTCTCAAGAAAAAAACACACACACACACACACAAACAATCTCATCCTCACACCCCACTGCCGTCCTCAACGTCCCTCCTAATCCCGCAGTTAACAGTGTCCGCGTCCGCATGGTTTGACTGCCCGCTATGCACAGACGTCCGCATCAGTTTAGCTGCTTTCATTAGTGCGTACAGTCAGCACGCTAGTTT
The DNA here is from genome assembly GCA_021605205.1 of Aegilops longissima. Taxonomy (NCBI): domain Eukaryota; kingdom Viridiplantae; phylum Streptophyta; class Magnoliopsida; order Poales; family Poaceae; genus Aegilops; species Aegilops longissima. The sequence goes on from CM038676.1 coordinate 619,040,963, forward strand.
GCAAACTACTCCCTCTGTCCCCTAATATAAGAACGTTTTTAACACTAAGATTTGCTCGTTGCTGCAAGTCTGAATGTAGTTTTAACATTGTTCAGGACTGAAATTTGAATGTGAAACTGATACAAAGCTCGCATTGATGTATGTTCAAGCTAGTTTGCACATGGACACTGAAATCGTATATAGCTACTCCCTCCATCCCATAATATAAGAACGTTTTTGACACTGTGATTTCAGTGTCCATGTGCAAACTAGCTTGAACATACATCAATGCGAGCTTTGTATCAGTTTCACATTAAGATTTCAGTCCTGAACAATGTTAAAACTACATTCAGACTTGCAGCAACGAGCAAATCTTCGGTCCATTTGATACAGTGTTAGATTCAGTTTACCAAATGCAGCAACGAGCAGTTTTAAAACTAACATAATTTCAGTGAGCATACATCACTGCTAGCTTAAACATCAGATTCAGGTTTCAGATTTCACATCCTGAACATGTGCTTGAACACCAGATTTCATAGTTCTGAACATACATTCAGATTCTCCTGAACTTTGCAATGAACGACAAGTCAATGGCAGACCCTTATTTACGATGAATTTGATTCTCCTGAACATCAAATTTTAGTCCTGAACTTTTCCAAGTCAATGGCAGCTGCTCTGAAGACCTGTCCTGAATATTAGAACAAAGTTTCAGGAATTTACTTTGTAGCTTATATCAAGCTTTTTCATGCCGATCATTTGTTCCAATAACATACATGCAGCTAGCAAACATGCGGACATGCACGTGTACTGAACTGGGACATGCAGCTAGCGAGCACTGATGAAAATAAGCTATTGTATAGATTGATACTACTCCCTCCATTCACTTCTACTCCCTCCGTTCGAAAAAACTTGTCCCAAGCTTGTCTCTCAAATGAATGTATCTAGCACCAAGTTAGTGCTAGGTACATTCATTTGAGGGACAAGCTTTTTCGGACGGAGGGAGTATAAGACGTCCTAGACATTTAGGACATCACTTAAAACAGTTTAATTTCAGCTGCCTAAAACGACTTACAAAAGTGAATAGGGGGAGTAATAATCTTCACCAATTGAGATTAATGGTTATATAAAAATTAAGAGTGGCATGTACTGTACTAAAAATGAAGGATATTTGGTTTGGTCCTTTCACTAAAACAAGCAGGTAGCATGGGGACTTTAGTATCTATTAACTTCAATTCTCTGGAGATGCCACTTACTCTTTGTTGCTAAGTAGGTCTTGACTAGACACAGTTTTCCTATCGCTGGGCTGCCACAAAAATGACCCTTTTCTGAAAAGGGAATACTAAAAATAAATCATTACACATACTGACATGCAGTACCAAAATGCTTCAGGTGGCATTATACATACTGTCCATGTGCATAAGAGTAAGAAAATGTCAGGTAGTGTTACTTGTTAGGGCCACAAGCATGTTTCTTGAGTATGAAAATGAGCTTACCCCTGGCAAGTCCAATATTAGCAGCGCATCATCATCATCTCCTGCACCCACCTTCTGCAGAGAATACTGAAAGTAAATCATGCTAAGTATCAGACCTATGACCACCTCCTTTCTCGCCTGATCCTTGTCCCCCTCATCCTCTCACGCCGGATTCTTTCACAAATTTCTTACAACATGGAGCATTCCCTGGTGGCATTTGCTGCTTATAAATTACAGAGAATACTGAAAGTAAATCATGCTGCTTATAAGTTACAGAGAATACTGAAAGTAAATCATGCTAAGTATCAGACCTATAACCACCTCCTTTCTCGCCTGATCCTTGTCCCCCTCATCCTCCCACGCCGGATTCTTATTCTCTTCCTCCGTTGGCGTCTTGTGCTTGTCCACCGCAGCACCGGACATCTTGCTCGACTGGCAGCAACGAGCAGGGAGTAGTGGTGGCACCGGCGGAGACAGAAAGACGACGGATGTGGGGACAACCGGGATGCCAGGACTGCGACGAGCAGGGAGCAGGGGCATACTTGCAAATTGACTGCTCTAAAGCACTCATCCTATATGGACACGGCGTTCTGTCCGGTGGCGCACTCCCAAGATGTAACCTGAATTTACAAACAAGAACAAAATATGTAACTAACCATCGGTTGGAAACAGACCCAAACCAGTGCTGCCGCGGATAACTTTTCCTACTGATCTCAACCATACATCACATGAACTAGCAATTTCATCTTTTCTGTTCGGCAAATCACACATACCACTAACATCTCAGCGAGCATAGCACAAGAAAATCGCACCATTTGCTAAAAAAATAGTAACAATTAGACAGGACAGGATTCAGGTTGTACCTTTTGGTCCATCCCGACGCCTCTGGATTTACCATGTGGGTGGACTGCGCAGACCTCGTCGGAGAGCCCGGCCGTCGACAGCGATTTTCACACTGCGTCCTCCCAGGGCTAGCGGCTAGCGCAACCAACGTGCTGCCTGCACCCGGAGCCAGCATTTGAGTCCGCCGGCATAGCAGGGGTGGCATCACGTCGTGGGAGCACCGCAAGAGGCACCGGATCTGGATGTTCCAGGCTGTCCGCGAACTCCGCTCACACCGGAAATTTGCAACCCACGGCCATGGCGGGCAGCGAAGTCGGCGTCAGCCGACGGCTCTATCATGGGGGACATGCAAGGGTAGATCTCCAAAGCGGGAAGGGTTGACTTACTGGTCGACCGCATCCAGAAGGATTCAAGCCCAGCATCTTGCATCGCCGGCCGCCGGAGGAACCGCAGCCTCCCGCAGCCTTGGGGAAGGGCAGCCGTCCGTGCCGGCGGTAGGCTTCCAGAACGGCTCAGGTTTTTATTTTAGACAAAGAACGGCTCAGGTTCGCTCCGACGTAATTGTTCTGCGGCTCAGCCCAAAAGGTAGACGGCCTGGTACACGGACGGACGTTGGTCCACCCATACGTTTTGGGCCCGCACGGCTGCACTGTTCGCTCCCGTATAAGCGGAGTATCCCTTTTTTCGCTGTCTCAGTGCAGACGCGACAGACCGCCTTTTGCGAATCCCCATACATGAGCCAACGCTAGCGATTTTGGGAGCAGCTGAGCTCGAGCACCGAATCGCTGCGTCCTCTCATCACCCCTCATTTTTGGTCAGGTGCAACCGTATATCTCAAATCCATACTATATCATGTACTCCCTCCGTCCGGAAATACTTGTTCTAAAAATGAATAAAATGTATATATCTATAACTAAAATAAGTCTAGATACAACCATTTATAGGACAAATATTTTCGGACAGAGGGAGTAACACGGAAGCTATGTACAACTCATAGACGGAGGACAGACCCGCCTCATGGTCATTGGCCGCGTCCGCCAAATCCGGCTCCTCGTTCGACTCCATGTTGGTGAAGAGTTGGTTGACCTCCACCTGTGCCTCATGGAGGTAGCGGTGGTTGACCTCCACCTCCACCTTCGATTGGATTGAGTCGAGGTGGCCTGCTACTCCGCCACCTCCTTCGCTTGGGTGACCTCGTACTCCACTTGTGTGTCGCTCACCCGCCTATGCCAATTTCGACAGCAAGATGAGTTGGCGCCTGTTCGTTGTCGTCGTCCTCCTCCTCCTCCATGTCCGTGTCCGACGCATGTTCGTCATCATCGTCCTCCTTCTAATGCTTCGGAAAGTCCGGAGGCTGGCCGGCTGCAATTCGAGCGGTGAGCCGCATCTGGATATCCTCTATGAGCTGCAGCGAGCGCTTTGGAGAGAGCATAGCATAGGTGGCCATCCGCTCCCAAGCCATGGCAGGTGGACGGCGAGTGAGGGAGTCCTGGACTAGGGGGTGTCCGGATAGCCGAACTATCATCTTTGGCCGGACTCCTAAACTATGAAGATACAAGATTGAAGACTTCGTCCCGTGTCCGGATGGGACTTTCCTTGGCGTGGAAGGCAAGCTTGGTGATACCGATATGTAGATCTCCTACCATTGTAACCGACTCTGTGTAACCCTAACATATCCGGTGTCTATATAAACCGGAGGGTTTTAGTCTGTAGGACGAACAACAATCATACCATAGGCTAGCTTCTAGGGTTTAGCCTCTACGATCTCGTGGTAGATCTACTCTTGTACTACCCATATCATCAATATTAATCAAGCAGGAGTAGGGTATTACCTTCATCGAGAGGGCCCGAACCTGGGTAAAAACATCGTGTCCCTTGTCTCCGTTACCATCCGCCTAGACGCGATTCGGGACCCCTACCCGAGATCCGCCGGTTTTGACACCGACATTGGTGCTTTCATTGAGAGTTCCTCGTGTCGTCACCTATAGGCCCGATGGCTCCTTCAATCATCAACAACGACGCGGTCCAGGTGAGACTTTTCTCCCGGACAGATCTTCAGATTCGGCGGCTTTGCATCTGCGGGCCAATTCACTTGGCCATCCGAGCAGATCGAAGCTACGCCCCCGCCATCAGGTCAGATTTGGAAGTCTAAACTACACGGCCGACATCCGCGGAGACTTGATCTTCGACGGATTCGAGCCGCAGCCAAGCGCGCCGCACTATCTCGATGGGCATGATCTAACTCTGCCGCCAAACAAGGTCTGGAGGTCGATTAGTGTCCGCCCGAACATCCATTCGAGCCGATCTCGCCGACGAGGATGGTTGGTTGACACCACCGGGGCTGAAATCTCACGACGATTGAGCCGAACACAATCCTGTCGCTTTGCGAAGACCGTGACTCCAAGGTGCCGGACTCCTCTCCGGACTCGAACCTCCGCTACCGCCAATCGAATCCGATTGGGCGCCGATCATGGAGTTCACTACGCAGACATCTTTCAGCACTCGCCCTTTGGCGACATCCTGAATCTAAAGTCTCTCTCTTTATCCGAAGAGCCCTGGCCGGACTACGGTCAGGAAGGTTGGGATGCGGACGACGAAGAAATTCAATGCCCACCCACCACCCACTTTGTAGCCACTGTCGAAAGCTTACACGACGTGCTCGATTTCGAATCCGAAGACATCGACGGTATGGACGACCATGTAGGAGACAACCATGAACCAGCACCTATAGGATGCTGGACAACCACCTCATCCCATGATGTATACATGGTGGATACACCTAAAGGAAGTGACGACGAGGAACAACGGGACGCTACGAAGGATAAATCCCTCGAAAAGCAGTCAAAACGGCAACGTAAACGCCGCACCAAGTCCCTCCTCAACAAAGACCCAGCCATAGAGCAGGGCGAACCGTGGACATTTAACATGCTATTGAGCAACCGTCCGAACAGGACAACTTGATAAACAATCCGTCCCGGCGAAGATAACAGCCGGACGACCTCACGCCGGACAAATTGTTGGAGCAGAAGAACCTCCACAAAGGCTCGCCGCCATCGCTGCTGTAGCCTGAAAAAGCGTAAGCGGAAGCTCAAAACAGCGGAAGATGCACTCAGAATTAGATGGAGCAAAGTATTCAACACCGCAGACAAATACGGCGACAGTCGCCGAACGAAGAGCTACCCAAAGAGAAAACTACTGCCCGAATTTGATGAGGAGGCCTTAAAGCCCCCACAATCAAAAAATAAGAAGGCCACCCGGTCGGATGGACGACCCCACGGCAAAAAGAGAGCGGCAAATGGCGCCGCACACAAGCCGGTACGCGATCAGCATAAGGATTCACATCAAAAGGATGGCCCAGTTAGGTCCATCTATGGGCCGAGAAAGCAAGCTCTTCAAAGCAATTCAACACGTCAAATATCCGAACATCACGGCACACCCAAATACAGGGGCGCCGCGCACCCCCTATGTTTCACCGATGAGGTGCTGGATCATGAATTTCAGCGGATTCAAGCCCGTAAACATAGAGGCATACGACGGAACAACAGACCTCAAGTGCGGATTGAGGACTATATCCTTCACATACACATGGCTAGAGGAGATGATCTCCACGCCATAAAATACTTACCCTCAAGCTCAAAGGGCCAGCCCGGCATTGGCTCAAAAGCCTCCTGAAAATACCATTGGAAGTTGGGAAGAGCTCGAGGATGCTTTTCGGCAAATTTTCAAGGGACTTATGTCCGTCCTCCGGATCGCACGATTTAAGTCATATAACTCAACAAACCGGAGAGTCAGCCCACAAATTCGGAACAGGTTCCTCACCAAAAGAACCAAATAGTCGATCGCCCGGACGCCAAGCCTTAGCAGCTTTCAAACACAACGTCCGAGACGAATGGCTCGCTGACACCTCGCCAGAGAAGCCGAGAACCATGGCCGCATTAACAAGCCTCATGACCCGCTTTTGCTGGAGAGGATAGCTGGCTAGCAAGATGCAGCACCAGCGACCCAAGTACATCCAAGTCAGGATGGAACGGAAACCACGGCGCAACAAGGACCAGCGCGGATTAAGGGAACGGTCCAAAGAGCGCGGCAGTCAACGCCGGATTCAAAAGCTCACGGCAGAACAATAAAAAACTGCCCCTTAAGGACAATAGCGATGAGCTATCCAACTTAAACAAAATCTTGGACAAGATATGCCAAATCCATAGTACACCCGGGAAGCCTGCAAACCATACCCACAGAGATTGTTGGGTCTTCAAGCAGTCCGGCAGACTCAATGCCGAACACAAGGGGCTCGACACACCAAGCGAGGACGATGACGAACCCCACAAGCAGAGCACCGGAAAACAAAAGAATTTCCCACAAGAGGTTAAAACAGTAAACTCACTTCACGTGATAAAAGGGAAAAACAGAGTGGCGCCCACTAAGATGCGCGCCGCACATACTACCCTAGCGAAGTACCAACACTGGTTGTCAAAACCAATCACCTTCGACCATCAGAACTACTCCGAAAGTATCCGGAACGCAGGATGGACTGCCTTGATATTGGGTCCTATAATCGACGGATTCCAATTTACACAAGTCCTCATGGACGGCGGCAGTGACATAAACCTGATATATCAGGACACAATCCGCAGGATGGGGATAGACCCAACCAAAATTCGCCATAGCAACACCTCCTTTAAGGGGGTAATGCCAGGCCCATATGCCCATTGTACGGGCTCCCTACAGCTAGAAGTTTTGTTTGGCTCATCCGACAACTTCCGCCGCGAAAAGTTAATCTTCCACATCGCCCCATTCAAAGTAGCTATCAAGCACTCATTGGGCGTGAAGCTTACCGCTTTAACGCAATACCGCATTATGCATCTCTTACACTTAAAATGCCCGGTCCACGCGGCATCATCTCATTAAAAGGGAGTATTAAGTGTTACTCGAGCACGGAAGAATGCGAGGCTGCCTTGACAGCCCCACACCAATCCGGCTCCGCTTACCCAAGCACCTGAATAGGTAATTCGAACCCCGGACACGGCTAGACGAGTCCGGCGCCTACTAGCGGCATACCCCCGTACAAGGGGCTGCACACATGTACAACAAGGGACATTAAAGCTCAATTTTATTCACTTTTTCGAATCGTACTCTGTTTACTTAATATAAAGTACATTTTTCGCACGATCTTTTTTTTTCTTTTCAACTAAGTTCCTCTCTTTTACAGATGAACACCGTATACACCCGCCCGTGATACGGCACAACGAGACACAAAGCAGGCGCGCACTAGGGACCCGTTGTAAGGATCCTTTTCAGATTAAGACCCTGCGTAAACCTTTTTACTGTCTCTTGTTGATACACATCCCTGGTTTCTAGTTATAACCAAGGAGGAGGCTGGCGTTTGGCATCGGGCGCGTCGAATTTTGCACGCACTGGACACTGGGGGCTTAGGGCATTATTCTGCCCGTTTTATAAAGACCGAATACCTTAGGGAGTGTTCGGCGCCTCGGTTAGGCCTTATATGCATCAGCTCGAATCATGTCTTTGGTCAAATGTTGGGTTTGCCCGGCCCGTGTTTTGCTGCCTTACATTCCGCTCTATCGCTAACGCGGCACGGAGAACTATCTGCGATTGTGTCCCGTTCACGGGCGAGCACCTCAAGAGAGAAAGCCAAAACTGACTGTCATGATATAGTGAGAGACTGGTCAACCACTCGATGACTCACCGAATGTTTAGAATTCTCCGCTTTAACGAAGGACCGTTTTTGTCAGCACATACGCACTCTCAATTCGGGAGAGTGCGGTGCCCCCAGGGGCTATATAGTATCCCCACCCTCGAACCCCTATGGCTAAGTGAAAGTGATAAAGCATTATAGTCTGGTTTCCTAGTTTGCTACGCTATCACCTCCTTCACAGGACCAAGACGATTGATCAAGTGTGAAAATGCGCCTTTTTTGCAAACACCCCCGCATTATGTGCGTGGGGGCTGAAGCCAAGGACTGCCATCTTTCAGGTTATATACATATATACATTAACGGCGCGACAGAGGTAGTTTACTACTTGAAGGCACAAGTATAAAAAGCTCTTACATTAAAATTGAAACATTGTTTTCACAAATCATACATGCCATTAAAGCATAACATCCTTCGAGCACTGCGTCTCTATTAAACGAGCGCCCTGCAGGACTTCCTCAAAATAGTGCTCGGCGGTACTGCTTCGTCCAATCTTGGGATGCAACTTCGGTGGCCTTCATCTCCGCCAATATGTCTTGACACGGCAAGAGCCAGCAGCGCCCTCTATGCACGCCGACCGCTTCATTGCGCCGATATGCGGTACCGCATCAAGGAACCGCTGCACTAAGCCAAAATAGTTCTTCGGTGGGGTCCGCTGGCCACAAATGAGTCATGACATGCTTCATGGCAACTCCGGATAATTGATTCAGCTCGCCCATTCGCCAACCGACCGTCAACGGAAGAGGACGCCCGGACTATGGAATTGCGACCAATATAGCTCTTCCTTTTGTGCCCCTTCCGCCTTGAAGTGCTCCATCAGCGTCCGCAGCCGCCGCTAAGTCCAGATAAGCATCCTCCTAACTCCACAACTTGTCCAACTGAGCATACTTCGATCCGATATTTCCTCCGCAGTAAACGGTTTTCCAGCCGCAATAGCCCGGCTTGACTCAGCTCCTCCTTGGCAGCTCTCATAGCGGAACGGGCATCCTTGGATTCGGCGGTGGCCTTTTTCAAGTCCTCTTGCTCCGCTTGACGTTCTTTTTCGAGAACCCCACAGCGGTCGGTAGCATTCTTTAACTTTATGGCCATATCGGCCATTTCCTCCTTGCTTCGGCAGTGAGCAGCCCGTTCGGCTTTTAGCTCTTCGCCGCCCTTAAAGCGCCGATTACTATTTCTGGCTTGCTCTTTCGCTCGGCGAGTCCCGCCGCAGCTCCTCCACAGCAGCGCACCGCCTGCATCAAAAGCATACAAGTAGTAAGGCATGGGCGCCAAGCTCCCTTACCAGGTGTCCACAGAGAAGTCACGCACTTTGTGACTCGTCAAACCGCTCATTGACCAGCAGCGATGTCCGTGATCCGCCTCGCCAAGTTGCCGCTTAGTTTGGCAATTCATCAGTCCGGCTGGCCATCGGACGCCCGCCACCTATTTAGGAGCGGCGATATGTTATAATCGAGATTATGATCTTCGCACGCTGTCAATTTTGACAACATACCGAGTCTCGTGGGCTACTATCTATACTGGCGATTCTATATGCATAACTATAAGGAGGTACATCATTTTTTGCGTACTTCGAACCCCGCCGAGAAGCTTATGACGGCTTCATGAAATCCGCCTCAGCGGATGCAATTCTTTCAATCACCGCACTCCATTAGCGCACAGTGATCTTCGAGATAGCCGCTTTCGCTCGAGCAGATCCTTCAGCTCCTCCGACGCAAGACACCGCTTGGCGCTGACCTTCCGCCCCGCCGACCCGGGAAACCCTCCGCGATGACACCTCGTGGTCGCCCGCCTGCATGAAGGTGCGACAGGTGGAGGCGTTTCGCTCTCCATCATCTCCGGAAGAAGATCCCCCGAATACGAGCTCTGTTGAGAAGGGCTGAGATCCGAACTACAAGGTACAATTTCGGTTATCTTCAGAAATAGATATAGGGATGTTCCTTATTTACAAGACCCCTTCCTTTTTACTTACGGCGCCGAATCAACATAACCTGCGCCACTGCGACCAGATTGATCTCTCTTTCTTGGAGGTCTCGAATACGGCCCTGCAACAGAGGAACGTCCTTGGACGGCCCCAGCCGAGCCCCTTGTTGACCCATGACGCCAGCCGCTGTGGTGGACCTGAGCGGAAGGCGGAAGCGCCACCCATTTGGTGCCCCCAGGAGCGGTGATATAAAACCACTCCCGCTGCCACAAACCAAGCTCCTCTTGAAAAAGCCCTCGGCCACGGAGCATCAGCACACTTGCTTATGATCGCCCCTCCGCACTCTCGCTTGCTGCCCTCGATCATCTTGGCTCCACCTTGAAGGTCTTGAGCCACAATCCAAAGTGAGGGTGATATGGAGGAAGGCCTCACATACGACAATGAATGACGAGATATGGAGGATGGACTCGATTCAAGTCATGGAAATCCAGCCCATAATAAAACATGAGCCCCGCACAAAGGGATCCGCCGGAAGCCTAAACCGCTGAAGGAAGTGTGACACTAACACCACGCCTCGCCGGGCTCGAGTGGGAATTACCTGCCCGGAGCAGCAGCCTATGCGAAATCTCGCCGTTAGATACCGGCGCTCGCAGCTTTAGCACATCTTCTTCGTGACGGAAGAAGACATCCATCGGCCGTGCTGGTCGGAGCCGACATCGTCAAGGTCCTAAGCGCCTAAATCTGAAGCTTTGGGTGTTAGAACTCAAGCGAGGCTAACTCGATGGAGGGTGTAAAAAGAAGAGGGCCTTGGTCTCATAATAAAGAGGTTGAATACCAAGAGCCCTCCCCGTGGTCGATTAGGACTCGCCTTCGATAGAGGAGGCGTGCCAACGGGCACGGTTGGGTTACCCACGTCCGTATTTGATGAGAATCCCGGAATAAGGGGGCACGATCTACGCTTTGATAAAGACGTGCCAAGGAAACCGCCTCGCTAATCGTGCTAGGGTGGAACAGTAAAAAAACGATTAGTATAAAGGCTTGACCGTGGTGTGATGTCACGCCGCTGAATACGCCGCAGATCTGTGCAAAAATTATTCTCTACGGTGGTATGTGGAACTTCTTTTGCGAGCCGGACACTATCCCGGTGTTCAAAATCTTCTATGAAGAATTCGAGGAGGAACCCGCCTTGCAATGCCGAAGACAATATGCGCCCCGACTCGCGTCATTGAAGCCTGGTTCAGGGGCTACTGAGGGAGTCCTGGACTAGGGGGTGTTCGGATAGCCGAACTATCATCTTTGGCCGGACTCCTAGACTATGAAGATACAAGATTAAAGACTTCGTCCCGTGTCCGGATGGGACTTTCCTTGGCGTGGAAGGCAAGCTTGGCGATACGGATATGTAGATCTCCTACCATTGTAACCGACTCTGTGTAACCCTAACCTATCCGTGTCTATATAAACCGGAGGGTTTTAGTCCGAGGATCTAACAACAATCATACCATAGGCTAGCTTCTAGGGTTTAGCCTCTACGATCTCGTGGTAGATCTACTCTTGTACTACCCATATCATCACTATTAATCAAGCAGGAGTAGGGTATTACCTCCATCGAGAGGGCCCGAACCTGGGTAAAAACATCGTGTCCCTTGTCTCCTGTTACCATCCGCCTAGACGCACAGTTCGGGACCCCCTACCCGAGATCCGCCGGTTTTGACACGGACAGCGAGCTTCGAACTACGAACGAATGTGGGGTCGGTGGCATGGAGGAGAAGAAAATGGGATGCAACTAGGGCTGGGGGTCATCCTCCGGCTTAAATAGCCGGATTTAGCCGCTCGGGCGGCGCACGAGAGTGGCGTCCTCACCAGACAGTTGGGTAATAATGGGTGTCAAGATATGGATTGGATATGAGAGTTGTTGGTCACAGAAGAGGTGCAGCTGTGTCAAGATTTGTGACCAATTACTCATCGGGCCATCCGCTAGATGTGCAGGAATGCTTGAGGAGTCCGGGTTGTATATGCTCTAACAAACTTATATAACAACAAGCTCAAAGGACAAAACGAGGAAGGCTCCCCCAGCACTCGTGTCATCCGCGACCAAATGCTATCCTCGACGCCATCCTCCCTCCCCACCGCCACCCGAGGTGCTCGTCGGTGCTGCTGTGCGTCTATCGGTGAAGGTGGCAGTGAGGATCTCCGCTGGTCTGCGCTGCAGGGGGCTTTGGATCTTAGGGCATCGTCCCTGATTGGCGAGGATGGCGTTGATCTCGTCCGGCGGATGGCGTCGCAGGTGCTGGCTATCCCTACTGGCCACGTGGGCGGCGGTGGGACGGTGGAGGCTCGTCACAGCTGTGGGTTGTGCTGCTGGCTTCGACTGCTCTTCTTCGTGGTCTCCTCTTCTTTTCCATGGTCCTCCCTCTCCAATATTGTCGCTGCTCCTTCGGGCTGCCAAATCTGGCACATGAGAGTGGTGTGGTGGACGTTCTGGAATGGGGAAAGCCCCTGGTCAACCTACCAACGACCTCAAGGACAGCGGTGCTCCGGTGTCGATCTCTCTCCTGAGGGCATGTCGGTCTTCCTCATCACCCTCCCTCCTCCTCTCCCACGCCCCCGAGTGAAAGCCTTGGCCTTACTGTCCGAACGACGATGGCATTGTGGCGTCTCGGTCCTCCTTGGAGGCGTCCTTCAAGGGAAGGTTGAGGTTGTGGTCTCGTGGCAAGGTGTTTGGTGGCGGCGGTGGTGGTCTGCTCTCTGACATTACGGCTATGGTGGTGGCGAGGCGGTTTCCCGCCAATCCTTCAGCGGCTTTGTGTCATGTTCGGCTCTGGGCAGCCGGTCGATGTACAGCATCTGCGTGTTGTGGCACGGCTCGGACGTAGGGGCGATTGGATCTCCCCTCCGGTATTTGTTCGGAGCGGCAAGCATTTGAGCCGGCGCTTTTTCTCCACGCAGCCCGGTTCCTCTCGGCCTCACTTTTGCAATCTTTTGGTTGCAGGTGCACTGCTGTTCTAGTTTGTGTTGAGCTCTCCGGCGGCTGCTGGTTTCACTGTGGTGGTGCCCTGCTCACCATTGCTCTGCTTTTGTAGTTCTGGATTGTGAGCGAGTGCCCCCTATTGTTTTTCAGTTTCTCTTCAAGCTTCGGCCTTTGTACCGGTACTGTTGTATCCTAGCCGCCGTTGCTGGTTTTATTAATTTGAAGTCAGTCTTTATGCCTTTTCTCTAAAAGCTCAAAGAACAAGCATACCACTCAACAGAGGAGACTAAATTATTCCATCAAACTTTTATTTTTGGGGCTAATAGCCTAGATTTGCTAATCACCAGATACATAAAGATCCTGCTGATAGTAACCGGATGTATGCATTGTAACAAATCACAATTTCTCTTTGCTGAAGAAATGCATGGTGACAAATCACACACTCATAATCAGGGGTATCTCACACATACAATGCATACAATTGAGTGATCGCCAGCTATAAATGTGCGATCTCCAAATCGTACGTCATGCATGCATGGAATGTGGCAACATATCCCTCTATATTAAAATCATACCCTCTAATATATACTGCGGCCAGAGGAGTTCATGGCCATTGCCTCTCAATTCTCATACTTCATTCGAATTCCAGAAGCTGAAGATCAAACATGAGAGGGAGCAGTCTAGTGTGCGTGGCTACTCTCTTGTTCATCGGGTGCCTTGTCACGGTCGGACAATGTAAGCATAACAGCATCTTATATTATATATATAATATTATTCTCTCACATAAATTCATGCCTCCGTCCGGTTGTTCTAGAGGTGCCCCCTCCGTTTCTTGTTACTTTGCATATTAGGTCGTCTTGAAGTTGAATTTATGCACTCTACTCTAACAAACACCTACATGGCAGGTCGTCTTGTGGCTACAAGAAGCAACCAAAAACATCCTGGTGCCAACATAACTGCAAACGCCACCGCTGTGGATTCATCGCTGAATGAAAGCAAACTCACCTTGAAGTTTTGTGTCAGGAGGGACTGCGATCATCCAAATGACCCGTTCGTCTGGAAAAGTTGTTACTGCTGTGTCGAGCTGCCGGGCAGTCCGTGTTGGCATCATGTGCATGAATGCCAAGCAAATTGCCCATCATGTAATCCTTATTGCTCGTCTGCATCAGCAAAGGAGCTACACGCATAAAGGAATGTATGCTTAGATAGATAACTGTGTTCGTTCGTTAGTAATTTTATAAAGCTAGTCCAGGAAAGTTTTCCTCAAATAAAGTACGGATTTGCTAAAACTCATTCGAATGTTTTTTTCTTTGGTCTCATTCGTTTTTGTGGCCGTCAGATCGAAACGCTCCACGATTCGTGTGTCCAGGTGGAGACTTCGCCGACGGGTGGCGCGCCCATGTGTTGTCCCGCTGGCAGCCCATCTGTTGTTTTTTGTTGTATGGGCTGCAGCCTCCTCGCACTTCCGTCAGGCCCTGATGTGGATGTGCATGTGGATGGATCGGTTAAGTACATAGGAGAGGAGAGAAGGTACCTATATACTACTACAATATACGACAAGACTCCTTTTTCTTCTTCTTATCGTTGGCGGCTGCAGTACATAGAGCGCGGCGGGTTTTTCTTTGTCTCTATAGGTGGAAATCTTGTTCCATTTTTCTATTTTTCTTTTCTTTTTTCGGGTTGTTCCATTTTTTATTTTTGTTTAGGAGTTTTTTTTTGTTTGAAGTTGCAACCGCCCAACCCGAGCGCAATCGCAACTTAGCATGCCCAAGCGCAATTGCAAGACATATAACGTGACTGCAACCGGGGGGTCGGCGCCGAGGGTTGTCGGCGCCGATGAAATCGGTTCCATTTTTATATTTATTGTTAGTTTTTTTTGTAGTTGCAACCGACACGGCCCGAGCGCAATCGCAACACAGCACACCCAAGCGCAATTGCAAGACATATAACATGACCGCAACCGGGGGTCGGGGAGGAGGGTTGTCGGCGCCGATGAAATCGGTTCCATTTTTTTATTTATTGTTAGTTTTTGTTGTTGTTAGTGCAACCGACCCGGCCCGAGTGCAATCGCAACACAACATACCCAAACGCAATTGCAAGACATATAACATGACCGCAACGGGGGTCGGGGCAGAGCGTTGTCGGCGTCGATGAAATCGGTTCCTTTTTTTTATTGTTAGTTTTTTTTTGTTATAGTTGCAACCGCCCCGACCCGAGCGCAATCGCAACTCAGCACACCCAAGTGCAATTGCAAGACATATAAAGTGACCGCAACTGGGGGTCGGGGCGGAGGTTGTAGTTGCAACCGCCTCAACCCAAGCGCAATCGCAAGTCAGCACACCCAAGCGCAATTGCAAGCCATATAACATGACCGCAACCGGGGGTCGAGGCGGAGGGTTGTCGGCGCCGATGAAACCGGTTCCATTTTTTTTATTTATTGTTAGTCTTTTTTGTAGTTGCAACCGACCCGACCCGAGCGCAATCGCAACACAGCACACCCAAGCGCAATTGCAAAACATACAACATGACCGCAACCGGGGGTCGGGGCAGAGGGTTGTCGGCGCCGATGAAATCGGTTCCATTTTTTTATTTATTGTTAGTTTTTTTTGTAGTTGCGACCGACACGGCCCGAGCGCAATCGCAACACAACACACCCTAGCGCAATTGCAAGACATATAACGTGATCGCAATCGGGGGTCGGAGCGGAGGGCTGTCGACGCCAATGAAATCGTTCCATTTTTTTATTTATTGTTAGGTTTTTTTTTTGTAGTTTTAACCGCCCCGACCCGAGCGCAATCGCAACTCAGCACACCCAAGTGCAATTGCAAGACATATAACGTGACCGCAACTGGGGGTCGGGGCGGAGGTTGTAGTTGCAACCGCCTCAACCCAAGCGCAATTGCAAGTCAGTACACCCAAGCGCAATTGCAAGCCATATAACATGACCGCAACCGGTGGTCGGGGCGGAGGGTTGTCGGCGCCGATGAAATCGGTTCCATTTTTATTTATTGTTAGTTATTTTGTTGTAGTTGCAACCGCCCCGACCCGAGCGCAATCGCAACTCAGCACACGCAAGTGCAATTGCAAGACATATAACGTGACCGCAACTGGGGGTCGGGGCGGAGGTTTGTAGTTGCAACCGCCTCAACCCAAGCGCAATCGCAAGTCAGCACACCCAAGCGCAATTGCAATCCATATAACATGACCGCAACCGGGGTCGGGGCGCCTATCCCGAGCGCAATCGCAAACTTAACACACCCATACTTAACAGCGCGACATTTATTATGACCATGACCAAGGGTCGGGGCGCAAATGAAATCGGTTCAGTTTTTTTAGGCCTTCTTTGTTTTGTAGTTGCAATTGCTACAATTCGACCGCAGACCGCAACTCAACATAACCAAGTGCACCTGCAAGACGTATAATGTGGCCGCAACTGGGGGTCGGGAGGAGGTTTGTCAGCGCCAAATAAGTCTTCTCATTTAATTTTTTGTTGTATTAGTTGCAACCGCCCCACCCAACCGCAACTGCAAGACGTATAATATGACCACGATCAGGGGTCGGGGGGTTGTCGGCGGCAACAAAGTATTTCTCTTTTTTATATATTTTTGTTGTAGTTGTAGTCGCCCCAACCTGCAAAATGCAACTTTTTCCAAGTACATGGTGAATACATGGTGTCAAATTCTTTCCAAATACTCGGTGCACTTTTTTGATACCTGACATTTTCTAAAAAATACACGGTGAATATATTATGCAATAAACTTTTTTATGTACTTACATATTTCCGTATTTTTCACAGTATGTTTTTCCTTTTCTAGCTGTGTAACATTTCCTTTTTAGAAGATTTGTTTGAAAAAGTTAATAATATCTGGCAAAAAAAACTAAAAACAACAATGGGAAAATGATCACAAAACCAGAGTAGGGGCTTAGCTGCTCCATGTTTCTAGGCTCCCTCGTCAACGTCAAACAATAAAGAACTTTTGTCGTTGTACACGGACCCAAAAAGAAAAACTAAAAAGGCTCACAAGTCACAACCCACAGACAACCGCACAGACAAACAAACTAAAATAGCCCACACGAAGGCACGATGATCAGCCCGCCAACATTGGCCCATTGAACAAACAAACTATGGTCCAGCCTGAAACAAAAACGACCTGGAACAACAAACAGTGATGTCATCTACACGTCACCTGAATGAGACCACTTTAAATGTTATCTAGATGAGTTCTAGGCACTCCCAATAAAGTACGTAGTGTGTTGCTCATGACCTCATTCATGTACGCAATATACTACTCCCTCCGTTCTTAAATAATTGTCTTTCTAGATATTTTAACAAAAGACTACATACGGAGCAAAATGAGTGAATCTACACTCTAAAACATATCTACATACATCCGTATGTTGTAGTCCATTTGAGATAACTACAAAGACAATTATTTGAAAACGGAGGAAGTAGTATATCAATTCACACTAGTCTATCTATCTCTCTATATGCATGTACGACTAGAATATTGGGTAAGTTGGTGCGACAAAGGGCTCATATGACTGGAGATGCAACGAATAACTGTATCTACGTACTCCAAAATAGGACAAGTCTGAGGTTCCACACGTGCCGGAAAAAATAGTTGGTCTCAGATGCACATACGCATGCGCCATCCCATCCTATCCAGCGAGCCGAGAACGACGGCCATAAGAGTTTTTTTTTTCATCATTAAGATAAGGAGTCAAGGAATAATACAACAAGCTAACAAGCTCACAGGCGAGAGCCGCCGCACCCCACACTGGAAAGCAAGATCTAATGTATTTGAAAGACATGCTCACGTTCGAATGGTGGAAACAACACAAGCCGCAGAGGAGGTCCTATGCTCTTATAGGATCTCCAGCTGTTCGGCCCCTCAGGGTGCCGAAAAAGAGCGGCCTGGGGTGAGCCGGCGCTAATTCGGTCCCTGGGGTTCGGTTCGCTTCCAGTCACACGCCCACGGTCGCCGCGGGTTCGGCGAAGTTCGTCTTTTTTTTTTTTTTTTGCAAACTTGGCCATTTTTCATTGAAATTTGTACAAAAACTTAAAACATGCATGAACTAACTTAAAAACGAACTAAAAAGCCTAGCCACTGCCGCCATCGTCGCCGCCGCCGCCGCCGTCTACATGCCGAGAAGCCTGGAGAAGCGGATATAGTCGCCGTCGGCGGGGAAGGCAATGGTGGGAGAGTTCGTCGGCGGGAAAAAGGCTTTCGCGGGAGGGAGAGGGGGAGGGTGCGGCGCTCACCGGCGGGGAGGGGCGCCTTTTATAGCCGAAGCGGTGGTGGCGGTGGGCGGCATGCGGGCGGACGCGTGGCGCATGCGAGCGGACGCGCGTCGGCGGCGTCTTCACTGCGCCGCCCGTGAGTCATCAATGAAGGCTGACCGGCGCGGCAGCCTTTGCATTGATTCCCGCGGGAACCGAGGCAATGAGGTCGCGAAGCGGCCCTCTTGCTGACTCGGCGGGCCCGCAGGCTGCTTCGCGCAAAACGCTCGTCCCGGCACCCCCAAGCGCCCCTCGGCGCATCGGGGGAGGCCTGGGTCCGCCGGCGCTGATTTCGGCTCAAATCGGCGAAAAACGGGCTCCTGGAAGCGCGACTGGACCGTTTTTTCGGCACCGGCGAAAAAAAAAACGCCTGGGAAGGCCGTTCCGGGGGGCGTGGCTGGATATGCTCTTAGAACCTATTGTCACGCTCTAGCCATATGAATCGGAGCGTGGCGGCGATGATAGTGTTGAGGTCCTTGCGGTGCGTGCCGAAGACTGAAGAGGAGATGGTAGGCCACCATTCATGCAGTGCTTGCGCGCCAGACGGGGTGAAACGTTGAAGGCGCAGCAGCAACAGGGTGTGGTACCAAACCTCATGGAAGAACGAGCACCCGAGGAGCATGCAGCAGTATCATCACCAAATTAACCTCAACTTGTGTGTGTGTTTTCTATCAATGAACTGCCACGACCACGTCCTTCCTCAATCAATCAAAACAAAGTTCTTTTGTGTATTTTCTATGCTGCTTTCCTGTGTGTGTGTTTTCAGTTTGGTACATGAACTTAAATCCTAAGATTGAATATATAATATATGGTACAAGGAAAGAAACACGTACAACCTCAACTTAGCTCCCTAAATCAGTTACTTATCTAGCTAATCATACCGGCTGACGTATCTTTGGAACATCTATATAAAACTACATGTAATATGTAAACATCTCAACACAGTCAGACAGAAAATGAGTGGAATAAGTAATGTCTATCTTTCCTCACCTTGTGACCTCACTAGCCTAATTATTCAGAAATGGTGTTTCTTCCAAACATGATCAATAGAAAATGGATCATATTTTTACAGAATAAATAGTTATAATACTGGAACTTAGCTTTTGGTGGAACATGTTGCAATGGCATCAATGTGTTACAACGATGATTGGTTAGGTAGATGGAGGTAGAGGTTTGGTAGGAGATGTGTGTTATGGTACCTGCCAAGGGAGGTCGTTGAATTGGACATCCATGGCAGCCTCCTTCCGAGCGTTGACAAGTGACCTCATCCGGTGGTGTCACACCGGCGTGTGCAGATTCCCCACAGCTTACTTTGTGCTTTCAGGGTGGTGGCTGCTGGGTTGGTCGATCTATGGTCGTCTGGTCATCCACTGCAGCACTCGCCCCATGATGGAAATAATGCATGGATAGAAAGATGATGGTACGAGGGAGATCAATTGGGTGAAGAAGGTCACATCTGTGAGGATTCTTCCCACAACTATCACTCCACAGACACTGGCATGGCCTACCTCACCGCGTCTCATCCTCCTACCAGCGTCGCCGTCCTCATCTCCCCTCTTCCACCTACTAGTGTCAACCATTAGAGGCAGTGGGGTGGTGTTGGTGTCAAAACCGGTGGATCTCGGGTAGGGGGTCCCGAACTGTGCGTCTAAGGCTAATGGTAACAAGAGGCGGGGGACACGATGTTTACCCGGGTTCGGGCCCTCTCTATGGAGGTAATACCCTACTTCCTGCTTGATTGATCTTGATGATATGAGTATTACGAGAGTTGATCTACCACGAGATCGTAGAGGCTAAACCCTAGAAGCTAGCCTATGATTATGATTGTTGTTGTCCTACGGACTAAACCCTCCGGTTTATATAGACACGGAGAAGGCTAGGGTTACACGGAGTCGGTTATAGAGAAGGAAATCTACATATCCGAATTGCCAAGCTTGCCTTCCACGCAAAGGAGAGTCCCACCCGGACACGGGACGAACTCTTCAATCTCGTATCTTCATAGTCCAACAGTCCGGCATAAGCATACAGTCCGGCTGTCCGAGGACCCCCTAATCCTGGACTCCCTCAGGTGGGATCCCGCTTGGCTCCTCCACCCACATTGCTCTGGATAGACCGTGGGTTACTCTTCCCGACACGGCTCCGGCCATGACTATGGAATTCGAGGAGGTGAGCACACCACATCCTCGACAGCAACCTATCCCTACCCCAATATGCGTCGCCCGAGGGCGGTGACCTCCTTCCCAGTCACCGCATCCCCAGAGCTGCGTCAGTGGCCCAATGCTCATGTCCTGGCACCCCTCTCTTTCCACACCGGATTCGTAAGGATGATGCATGGCGGCGACCAGATCGACCCAGAACCGCGTTCCTTGGGAACCCCTGTGATGATGCATGATAGAGACTAGATCAACCATTAGGCGTGTCATTATTTCAGAGGATGTTAGCCCAGTGGTGCGATAGGCAACAGATCATGGTGGTGGGGAGATTGGGAGGAGCATGATCTTTTTTTTCACGAGGCAAGGGGGGTAGTGTCGTGGAATTGTCACGACAGATGTCCTTAGTGTCAGGACTTAGTCGCGAGGCCAACGCATCTATGTGGTAGCTTGAGAGGGGTTGATTGGGATGAGAGACGCAATACACGAGACAAAGATTTAGACAGCTTCAGGCCCCAGGAAACATCATCCGGTAATAGCCCTACATGTTGTTTGTGGCTAGGTCTCATTATGATCATGTGGGAGTCGCCGCATAAACCGGCTCTCCTCTTAGTTGTGTCTAGCCCTAGAGATTATTCTTGCTTCCCCTCTTTCGGGTGCCCTACCCCTCCTTATATAAGTTCAAGGGGCCGGTTACATGTGGAGTCCTAATAGGATTAGAACTAGTCTATTACAGGTGGAATCCTAGTTTGCCCCCTTAAGGGAAAACTCTTTATGTCTTTCCTCGTAAACCGGCCCTATCATAACATGAGCCGGCATTCTGGGCCTTGGGCCTAGTCTTCTATCTGACCCGCCGTTAGGGCCATCCGTGAGTCGCCAGGCTCGTGAGTCGTCAGACCAGTGAGCCACTAGACTCGTGAGTTGCCAGTCCTCCGGCGGGTTACTAATGAAAACGCCAAGCCCGGCTGGGTCATACCGCGGGGTATATCCCCGACAGGTAGGCTTTTTTTACGTATTGGGAGGTGGGAGCGGATGGGTTCCTTCGTAGAGTGGATCGAGGGGAGGGGAGTTGGACGTACCACGTACAATCCACAACCCCCTTTATAGTAGACATACTGTTCAAAAAACTTACTACTCCCTCCGTCTCGGTGAATAAGTCATTCGCGTAGTTCTAAGTCGACGATTTAACTATCTAAATATGTACTATATGCGACAAGAAATATATATTTAGAAAATACATACATGTAGAAATCTAGTGATATACTCCCTCCGTCCGGTGAAGAATGTACATTTAGAGATTTTAGGACAAATTATGGAGTGAAGTAAAAATGCATTGGAAAAGTTTAAGCCACCATCTTTCTTCTCTTTAATTAACTAACCCCCAATGAGCTAGGTGCATGTAGAAATTAAAAAGACCATGTGTAGATTGTTATTGGTCTTGATTATCGTGTGGTGAGGGAGAAGTATTTTTTTCTACTTTAAAGTGCATTGGGAAGATAGAAGTACACTCTTTTGTGGACAAATTTTGAAGCCAAATGTATACTCTTTACCGGACGGAGGGAGTACTTTTCATAAGATAGAACACATATTTAATTCCTCAAATCGATGACCTAGAACTACGCGAATGACTTATTCACGTAGTAGTACTAATTATCTGCATCATTAATTAAGTGTCTGACTAATTAATTAATTTCATAATTGATTTGGCATGAAAAATCTCTACTTAAATAGACTTAATTAATTGCACGCACAATTAACTTTCTACCAATTAGTTGCATTAATGGCCCAATTTCCAAATTGATTATGTGCTTGTTTTTTTATCTAATGAATCAATTTCGTAATTGATTTGGCGTGAAAAAACCCTACTTAAATAGACTTAATTAATAGCACATCTAGTTATTAATTGTCTGCCTATTAGTCGCATTAATGAGTTGATTTGAGAAAATTACGTGCCTTGGTCACCGTGCCGAAAATGATACACCTTACATTAAGGAATGGCGGGAGTAACTTGATGTGAGATTTTTTTTACTTAAATAAATTTAATTAAATGTGTGTTAATTAATTGTCTCGGTATTAATTGCATTAATGGGTTGATTTTCAAATTGATTTGGTGCTTGATTTCTTTATTATTTTTGCATTAATACCTCGATTTCATAATTGATTTGGCGTGGATAAGTCACAACTTAATCAGTCTTAATTAATTGCACACATAATTCCTTGATTTCTAAATTTATTCGGTGCTCGTTATTATTATTATTATTATTATTATTATTATTATTATTATTATTATTATTATTATTATTATTATTATTATTATTATTATTATTATTATTATTATTATTATTATTATTATTATTATTATTATTATAGCATTAAAGGATGGGTACCAACGATTTATTTAACTCCCTTTTTAGGAGTAGAGATTTTAGGAGTAGAGCAGATTAAAATCATACCCTCTATATAAAACCGCGTCCAGAGGGATCCATGGCCATTGCCTCTCAATTCTCATACTTCAATCGAATTCCAGAAATTGAAGATCAAACATGAGAGGGAGCAGTCTGGTGTGCGTGGCTACTGTCTTGTTCGTCGCGTGGCTTGCTGCGGTCGGACAATGTAAGCATAACACGTCTTATCATTATTTTACATACACTGGAACAATGCCTGTGCGTTGCAACGGGATATAAATATTCCACTACGTTAGCTTGTGATTTACCTGTGAATAATAATGCAATTGTGTAAATAAATGTGTATCAAATTCTGCCCGCGAATTACCTTATATTTTAATTAGAAATTTGATAAGTAAATTAAAGTAGAATTGGTTCAGAAGATAAGTAATGAAAGTGATTGGTTATGATATAGATGGATGGTTGGACAGAAGGGGTGGTGGGAAGAAAGGTGAAATGAAAACCTTACGCTTTTTTTTAAGTAGTAGAGATACATTGATGCCTCCAAATCTACAATTGTTGTAGAGGTATATGTACTGGCCGTACGTTGTTGTGTTCTAACATGCATATTGCCGATGTGATAGGTCGTCTTGTGGCTACAAGAAGCAACCAACACTAGTAGAAAAAGGGGCTATCGTCCACCCCGGTTTAGCCCATTAGTCCGGTTCAATCTAGAACCGGGACTAATGTGAGCATTTATCCCGGTTCGCGCGGCTGAGGCATTAGTCTCGGTTCACTGTGTTTTTAGTCCCGGTTTGTGCCTCAAACCGACTAAAAGCGATGTTTGATTAGTCCCGGTTCATGCCTCAAACCGGACTAAAGAGAGACCTTTAGTCCCGGTTTGAGGCACTAACCGACTAATGGTTGAGATTTTAGTCCCGGTTCGTGCCACGAACCGTACTAAAGGTCCCATTTTCAAACTCTCCACCCCGGATCGCATTTTCAATTTTAAAAAATAAAAGAAAATGATGGAAATGTCAAAAAAATAAAAGAAAATAAGTTTCCCATGTGATATGTGGTCTAGTTGTTGGGAAAATTTGCAAATGTGAATTTCGACTTTATTTGCAAAATCTCTCTGAAAGTTGTAAATATGGGCATAACTTTTGCATACTAACTCGGATGAAAAAGTTTTTTATATGAAAAATCATCTACTCGAAAAGTTACATCCAAATTTAACCGGGGGAACCCCGTTAAACATTTTCAAAATCCTCAAAAACCTAACAGAAAAAAAGTTACGGGGCTTTTAATATCTAGAGTGGAAAAAATCGAAAAAATTTCAAACTATGGTCAAACAATGGTCAAACCATGGTCAAACTGATTATTCTAGAATATTAGTGTTACTAAATAATTTATTCAGTTATTTTGAATTTTGGTCAAATCTGGTCAAACTGTGGTCAAACTATGGTCAAAACATGGTCAAACTAATTATTCTAGAATATTAGTGTTACTAAATAATTTGTTCAGTTATTTTGAATTTTGGTCAAATCTGGTCAAACTGTGGTCAAACTATGGTCAAACCATGGTCAAACTAATTATTTAAAATAACTATTGTTTTCTAAATAATTATTGTTTTTGAAAACAATAGTTTGAAACTCAAACAGTGAAATGTGTCAATTCATGCTCAAGCAAAATTCCTGACATTCCGTTTGGATGTAGATATTCAAGTCTCGAATCGGTATTTGGCATTTGCCTAGCCCGAAAGCCGTTGTTTGGATGGTCGAGATATTCGCGCCTGGAATCCAACCTCAATATCGAACCAGCTTTTCCAACACTGACGCGTCGCTCCGCGAATTCGCAGCTCCCACGCTCGGTTTTTCGCGGTATTCGGTCCACGCCTTCCACCGCACCTCACTTACCGCTTGGGCAGGCACCGAAAGCGAAAAGGAGATGAGACTCATGGCTGGAACGAGAACCCCGCCGTCCTCTCCAACTCCGGGTATCCCCTGCATCCCTATCCCGCCGCCCTCTCCAACTTCGGCGGTGTGGGAGCTCCTGCTGCTCGACCTGTGCTCCGCCCATCTGGGGACCCTCCCCATCCTTGCGCTAGCCCCCGCTCGCCGAGTGCATCGGACGCCTCAACGACGTGCACGAGTACCTCGCCACCAGGACCGACCCATGATCCATGCAGCAGCGACTCGAGAAAGGTCATCTCCATGGACACCGGCGACTCTATAACCGATGTCTTCGAGGGCACTGTCTAGTTCATGTACGTTGCATAGGTGGGAGGACACCTGCGATGTCAGGCCCCTGAGTTGCTCGGCAGAATGCCAACCCATTCAGCTCCGCGTGTTGTGACACTCGAACGACCCTAGCATGGAGGTGCGAGCACTCGGTGCGGATGGCAAGCAGGAGAAACTCCTTCGTACGGTCAACGAGCCTGCTCGATGTGCCGCGGATCGCGCCGGCCAGGTTGCCGGGGACGCCGCCAAGCCCGTCCACGAACTGCAAGCGTACAGCTCGTCCCTGGCCTTCCAGTCCAGTTGTCAGCGCGCCAACACCAGTACTGCATAGCAACGTGTACCTCCATTTGCTCCTTTTCATCACGGCAACAGTAGTCAGTAACTGTACCAATTAGGCAACTAATGAAGTGCAAAAGTATATGCAACAACATAAGTGCAAGTATAATACAGTAGCTTGGTCTTGCTGCAGGTCTAGTAGTACTAGTAGTGGTCAGTTTAAAACTGATGCATGTTTGTATGTGTGCTTTAGAGAGAATAAGAAATCATGAATGTTATGAAACTGAGATATTCTCTTTGTCCATCCAAACAAGAATTGGAATTGTTGCTTCCCTTAAATTCCGGGTGCCAAATACATGAACATCCAAACACCATATTTGGCATTGAAGCTCAATATCAATATCTTAGATATTAGGCATTCGAGCCAATGCAATGCCAAACCCTTCAATATCTACATCCAAACAGAGGGTGAGGGTTAATAGGATTGACATCTTACTATTGTCAGGAAAACAACAAATGCAGACTTGGAAACGAGGGAGAATAGAACCCGGAAGTTAAGCGTGCTCAGGCTGGGGGAGTGGGAGGATGGGTGACCGTTCGGGAAGTTAGGTGATTTGGAATGATGAGGGTGATTAGAGAAGAGGATAAATTTTGCAGTGATGAGGGGTGCAGATTAGAGATTAGGGATTAAAATAATTCAGAAATTTGAAAATAAAAAATTATTCAAAAAAAATTTCAAAAAAAAAATCATAAAATTTCCATTAGTAGGTGGAGCCCACGTGGCCGCGGCCTTTAGTCCCGGTTCTGGATTGAACCGGGACTAAAGGGGAGAGGCCCGGTTCACCAACCGGGACAACAGGCCCTTTTTCTACTAGTGCAAGAACATCCTCATGCCAATGCCAACATGACGGCAAACGCTACCGCCGTTGATTCATCGCTGGATGAAAGCAAAATCACCTTGAAGTGGTGTGTGAGGAGGGACTGCGATCGTCCAAAGGACCCGTTCGTCTGGAAAAACTGTTACTGCTGTGTCACGCAGCCGGGCAGTCCGTGTTGGATCAGCAATCGAGCTACACGCATAAATGAATGTATGCGTACTTGCTTAGATAGATAAATTAATATGCTCGTTCGTTAGTAATTTTAATAAAGCTGGTCCGGGAAAGTCTTCCTCAAATAAAGTACAGTACGTAGTGTGCTGCTGATGGATGACCTCATTCATGTACGCAATATATATTTCACACTAGTCTATCTATCTCTATATATGCATGTGGGAAGAACTGCATCTACGCACTCCAAAATACTAGGACAAGTCTGAGGTCTCACATGTGCAGGGAAAAAAGATTGGTCTGAGATGCACGTAGGCACGCGCGATCCCATGGCCACCAAATTAACATGCAGCAGTATCATCACCACCAGCAAGTTCACGGAGTTCAGGTTTGCATCATATCACACGGTAGACCGCGAATGCAACTTGTTTGCGGACAGTATATTATTTGCTTTGTCGCCGGATGTACGAAAACAAGGTGGTCATGGAGAATGATCCATGAAAAGTACTCCTATATTATTTTTGAACTGCGATCCATGGAAAGTTATTCGGCCGGCGTTCCTCGCTGGACCGAGATTCAGATTCCCATGTTCGCGCAGTCATCTGCATATTTGAAATCGTTATTATATCCTGACCATCACTTCCCTTCGTGTCCACGTCAACCAAGCCAGTGCCCTCCCCCAGTTCCATCTGTTAGCCATAATCTTGACACGCAAGGTTCGTGCGAAGAGGCAGGAGTGCTGTCCGGGTCATGCGTTAGTGGCCGGTGTGGTCTACCACTACGTGCATGGATCGAGTCAGCTGCATGAGAATAGTCAGTTGTGTGGGCACGCTAGCCGCTGGCCAGGTCGTGTGCTGCCGTTGGAGAAAATGATACTCACGCGTGTGCATGCATGGCTGTTAGCAGACCTTCAGCGCATATCGCATGTGCACGCCCTAGAATCTGCCGCCACCATCTTCCGTCGTCCCAACTTTAGAAGAGATCAACACATTGACCTTGCCAGGCCCAACCGTTGTCGGCGTCACCACGACGCCAGATAGCGCCACCATTCCGCGGGCATCCATCAACATGCCTCCCTCACCGATGTCGGTGCGCTAGAAGCTACACCGCTCCACCTTGGCCACCGTGCGAGAACACACGGAGACCAGTGCCCTCCATCGAAGCCATCCACTGGTCCCCTCGGCCAATGTACGACTCGAAAGATGATGCCCCGGGAGGGGGGGGCGCCGCATGCCACCATCCTCTGATCCGAGAAGTCTGAGTCTGGAGTTTCCTCCGGAGCACACAGGGAGCAAAGACACCCCACGACCCCTCCAACGAGGTAATGATGCCCGCGGGCAACACCGTCGATGGTTTCGGCCAAGGGTGAACCAAGCTTTCGCTAGCTGAATTGCATCCGACACCTGCGAGACCACCAGATCGTCTACCACCTTCCTCCATCATGCCCCACGGGAGCGGCCGATCCGTCGCAGGAGGAACAACACACAACCACAGTCATGACGGTGCTACCACCACTAGGATTCTGCCACGCCGTCAGGGTGGGTCGTTGACGGTAGAGGAGGCCACATCGCTACGCCACCGATGCAAGGCCGTGCACACGCCAAGCCAGGGCACACCCGCACGAGATCTGCCGTAGCCGCGTCCTAGATCTTGGTCTGATTGAAATAGCAAAAAATAAACTAGTTTAAATATATTCAAGATTGGTCTTGTTGTGAAGATCATATGTGTGTTCAGGAATTTGAATATATAAAAAACGACAAAGCTAATTTCCTGCCGGCAGGAAATCTGCAACAGATCCGAACGACCCCATCGTCGTCGGATCCTGATCGTGCGGCCGCCAACGTGCGCGAGAAAAAGAAAGGGGCAGGACGGGTTTCGAACCCGTGACCACCTGCAATTGCCCCACCACGGTAACCAACTCACCCGGACTTTGTTGCTGTCAAAAGCGCCCAGGCTATGAATATATTACGTAGTGGCTCTTTGTTCAAGATTTAAAATGTGAACGACTCGCTAACTTTGATTGCGAATTTAGTGGGAATAATCTGAAGACCATGCCGTTGACTGTGGCAATTTTCTCTGAATTGGATCTGTCATTTTTTTGGGGTGCTAGATCTATTGGCACGCCCTCGTTACATTTTTAGTCAACAAAAAATCATGCTGAATATGTGATTTGAACTCACGCCTAGCAGCTAATGTGAAACACACACTAACCAGCTCAGCTGGACCATTTGTTGCAAAAAGGAATGCACGCCATACTATTTGACCATTCCATGTTGCTTTCTTTTCTTCTTTTCTGTGAGGAGTTGACCAAATATACCCCAATAACTGTTATGTGAATAACATGGTCACTCATACATCGCAAACCCGATAACTTATATATCCATGTCCTGATAACTTTGGCGACCGAAGGGGGAGGGGGGAGTTGACGAACTTTTGTGTGAATAGCATGGTAACTCACACATCGCAGACCTGATAATTTATGCACTCTATCCTGATAACTTTGGCGGGGTGGTTGATGAAATATCCTCTCAATAGCTTTTGTGTCAATAGCATGGTAACTCACACATCGTAGTCCTGATAGCTGATGTACAAATAACGTAGTAGTTTTTTTGACCAAAAAAACTAGTGTAAACATACCTTCGATAACTTTTTGTATGAATAGCATGGTAACTCACACATCGCATACCTGATAACTAATGCACCCCATCCTGGTAACTTTGACAACGAGGGGGTGGGGAGTTGATGAAATATCCCCTGGATAGCGTGTGAATAGCATGGTAACTCACACATCGTAGACCTGATAACTTATGTATCCAGGTCCTCATAACTTTGGCGATGAGGGTGGGGGGAGTTGATGAAATATCCCCTCGGTAGCTTTTGTGTGAATAGCATGGTAACTCACACATCGTAGACATGATAACTTATGTACCCAGGACCTGATAACTTTGGCGATGAGGGTGGGGGGGGGGGGGGGGGTGATAAAACATCACCTCGATAACTTCTGTGTGAATAGCATGGTAACTCACACATCGCAGATCTGGTAACTTATGTACCTAACCATGATAAAAAAAGTCATAGAGGAGTCCCTCTACACATTCACACGTATAGTACATCATCATTTATGCAGTGATTTTTTTTTCAAGAAAATACCTTTCTTTTTGTCATCTGACAATGATGAAAAAGAGTTTTAAAAGACTTTTGTTTTCAAGTATTGAACAACAGCATGGGTTGATGTAATGGTTGTTGGTCATGGTATTAGGCGTGCCCTAGCTACCTGATGCAGGTTCGAATCCCATGTACTGCACTTTTTTCTCAATTCGCCTTTTTTTATTAGTGTCAATCGAGGGGAGAACGGGAGAAGCGGGAGCCATCGAGGGGAGTTGTGCGGAACGGGAGAAGCGGGAGCCATCGAGGGGAGTTGTGCGGAACGGGAGAAGCGGGAGTCATCTACAATTTAAAACAAAGATAAAATGCATGAATATGTTGGAGAGAGAGAGAAGCAGGAGAGGTGCTGCATGCATGTGTACCAACCCTTGTTAAAAAAGTCCTACATTATCTAACATTGATTTGACTAAAATCAAAATAGAAATGGACGCCTTGCACTAAATACTTTCATATACATATGCATATGGTCCCACAACTTTACATATGGCAACATCCCACTAGTGACAAGACCACATGTAGCTACCAACACCGGTGAAAATTGTTAAGAACAGTCGAGAGAGAAATCGACATACAACAAATGAATCAAGCCATTCCTTTATTGATGATGATCTGTAGAATATATACCCCATGTGGGGACGTGTCCAATAGACACAACACTTTGAAGAGGCGGGAGAAAAGAGAGGTGATGGTTAGCTATTGCCAACCGCCTCCCGAATCTCCACAACCCAAACCAGTGGGCACAACCCACATCTATTTTTGGACGGCGGTGGTCGGCACGCAACAAGCCAACTGCCTGACGGTTGTCTTGACGATGCGCCATCACGTGCTGACGCCGACGCCATGCGACGTCGCGCCGTTCGACATCCGTTAGCTGCTATCGAAACCGTGGAGGAATGCCTGATCGGCCCGCACCG
Source organism: Aegilops longissima (assembly GCA_021605205.1). Taxonomy (NCBI): domain Eukaryota; kingdom Viridiplantae; phylum Streptophyta; class Magnoliopsida; order Poales; family Poaceae; genus Aegilops; species Aegilops longissima. The sequence goes on from CM038676.1 coordinate 619,071,315, forward strand.
CACAGGCAAGGCGCCGCTGCGCGCTATGTACACAGTGCCGCCTTGTTTTTTTTTTAAAAAAACGGAGGCAAAAGATTTGCCTCTTCTATTAAATAAGAGAGGAGTAGAGTTAAAAGTTTTACAAGAGCACTACATATACGACATGACAATTACTCACGGAAAAAAAATGATCCCTAGTCTTTTAGCACCGGCAGTGATCCAGAGCTTTGCCTCCTCGACGATGTTGCTAAGTAGAATAGATGGCGGCGCGCTCTTGTGGCGGAACACTCTTGCATTACGCTCGTTCCAAATGGTCCAGGAGACGAGGATAGTGAGGGAGGTCATAGCACTCCGGTTGGGGATGTGATTGCCAGTTCTCTTGTCCCACCACTCGTGGACGGAATCATCAAGGTGCCAAAGGGTGGTGTCCATGTGAGCAAGGCCAAGTTTTTCAATGATAATCCTCCATAGACAGAGCGTGTAGCAGCACTTGAAGAAGAGATGTGCACCCGATTCTTGCTCTCTTGAGCATAGAGGGCAAAGCCCACAATTTGTCCAACCCCGTCTCTCCAAGCGATCGGCGGTCCAAACCGATCTTGATAGCCAACCAAGCAAAGAACTTGACCTTGGGGGGCAAGCTTCCAAACCATGCGATCCATAGGGGAAAGAGTTAGCCCCAGGAACTGGGCTTTGTATGCAGTCGCCGCCGTGTAAATCCCGTCATTCGAGTGCTTCCAACAAATATCATCCTCAAGCTGCTCATCGAGATGAACCTCGTTGACAAGCATCCAAAGAGTGAAAAATTCTCTAATGTGTTCGCCGGAGATAACAGTGTTGTATTTGATTTTGAAGATCCAGGCATTGCCCTTTAGAGCCTCTCGCACCTTCCAATTCTTTCTTCTTGAGGCCTTAAAGATTAGCGGTGCAATATCTTTGGGCTTGCACCCGAGAAGCCAAGGTGAGTCCCAAAAAGGCGTTTTGGCTCCGTTCCCCACAGTGATGGTAGTGGAGGCATAGAAGAAATTGAGATCATCATCCGTGCAAGGATTGCCAAATCCCACCCATAATCTGTGAGGTTCCTTCCACTCATACCAAGGCCATCTTAGCCTTAGAGCACGTGCAAATTTGCAAGTATTAAGCACCCCAAGGCCACCATACTCTTTTGGCCTACAAACTGTATCCCAATTAACCTTGCATTTGGCACTCGTCGTCTTGTCTGCACCGGACCAGAGAAAAGCTCTTTCAATCTTGTTGAGGTTATGAATAGTGCTTGGAGGAACGATGAGGGGTGTGATGGAGTACACCGCTTGAGGGCATAATACGGACTTGACCAGGGCCGTGCGGCCAATGGTTGTGATGTCCTGGCCCTCCCAAGTAACTAGTTTGCCGGCCGCCTTATCCTCAAGATATTGGAAATCCACCTTCTTAAGTTGCCACACCGAGAGAGGTAGGCCTAAGTATCTCACTGGGAAGAACGCGCGGGTTGCCGGAATGCTCCCGAGAATGAGACCAAGGTTGAGGTGGTTGCATCTGATTGGCACAACCGAGCTCTTCAGAAAGTTGGTATGTAGGCCCGTAACCTCGCCAAACCCACGCAAGATAGACGCAAGGTTATCAATGTCTTGCTTGATAGGGGCGACAAAGACCAAGGCCATCCGATAGAGAGATGTTCGCACCGTGGCTCCCCGGCCTCGAATCTTATGAAGAAGGCCTTTCCGCGTTGCCAAATCAAGGATCTTATGCAGGGGGTCGATCGCAATGACAAAGAGAAGGGGGGACACGGGTTCTCCCTGCCGAAACCCACGGCCGTGCATGATCGGTGGACCAGGCAACCCATTAAGAAGGATGCGTGATGAAGATGTTGAGAGGAGAGCAGCAATCCAGTCACGGAATTTGGGTGGGAACCCCATACGCTGCAGAAGGTCCAGAATGTAACTCCACTTGACCGAATCAAACGCCTACTTGATGTCCAACTTGAAAAGCAGCGCAGGAGTTTTGCACTTTTGTAGTCTCCTTGCGAAGTTTCGGACATACATGAAATTGTCGTGAATGCTACGCCTCTTGATGAATGCACTTTGAGCGTTGGACACTAGGCCATCCATAAGGGGGGCAAGACGGAGCGATAGGACCTTGGCGATGATTTTGGCGATGGCGTGGATGAGGCTAATGGGCCTGTAATCAGGGATGCCCTCCGCCCCCTCCTTCTTGGGTAGGAGCACGACATTGGCAGAGTTGAGCCAGTGTAGGTCAGATGTGTGGAGGGAGTCGAAACGCTCGATGGCCCTCATGACCGCGTGCTTGATAATGCCCCAACACTTCTTGAAAAAGATGCCCGTGAAGCCATCCGCCCGGCGCCTTATCACGGGCATCTCCTTGATGGCTTCCCACACTCGCCCTCGGTGATAGAAGCATCAAGGTCCTGCAACGCATGTTTCTCAATACCAAGCTCCACCCAATTAAAGTCCTTGTTGCTCGTGCATCCCGTGCCCATCACCTCACGGAAGTGGTCGTGTATGATCTTCTCCTTTTCCTCATGTTCGGTTACCCACCCATGGTCATGCTTGAGCCAATGGATGTGGTTTTTTCTTCGACGGGCGTTGATGCGTCGGTGGAAGAATTTGGTATTAGCATCACCATCCCTCAAATTAGCAATCCTAGCACACTGACTCTTCCTAGCTCTCTCTAGCACCGCCAGACTGATGACCCTGCGTTTAAGCCTAGAACGGAGGTCGCGTTCCTCTGAAGATAACTGTCTCCCCTCCTGCGCGATGTCTAGCTGAAGGATCACAAGATGTGCAGCATGAAGTTGGATCCTTGCCTTGGAGAACAGATTCTTGCTCCACTCGGTAAGGCGAAGCGCGGTTTTCTTTAGCTTGAGATGCAAAATCTTGCATGGCTCAGTGTGCCACACCCGCTCGGCCCATGCATTTTTGACCACCTCCTCAAATCCGGGCAAAGATACCCAGAAATTCTCGAACTTGAAAGCCCGTGGCCGCCTAGGCCCCCTGTCATCGGCAAGCAGAAGAGGACAATGGTCGGAGAGGGAGGACGATAAAGCATGCAACACATGTGTGTTGAAGGACATGTCCCAATCCGTGTTGCAAAAGAAAGAGTCGAGCTTGCAAAGAGTTGGGTTTTCTCTCTCATTGCTCCACGTGAACCGTCTGTTCTGAAGGTGAATTTCCTTAAGCGCACAATCCTGGAGAGCGGCACGGAACCGGTTGATCCGACCCCGGTTAATGTTTCTCTTATTCTTGTCCCTCGCCCTATATATCTGGTTAAAGTCCCCAAGAGCGAGCCAGGCCACACCCGGCAGGGGCTTGCTGGAGCGAAGCTCGTCAAAAAAAGCATCCTTGATGCATGCTCGGTGGGCCCATATACGTTTGTGATCCTGAAGCGCACGTCATTTTCACGAATACGAACCAAGGCCGAGAGGCAAAATACCGAGGTTGTTATGTCAGTGACCTCCAAGACAGCATCATCCCATAGGAGGAGCATCCCACCCCTAGTTCCCATTGCCGGTCGCTGCGCGAAATTTCGCAACCTGTTACCCCCAAGGAAATCAGCAGTAAACCTGTCGACGTTGCCCAACTTAGTCTCCTGGAGACAAACAAGCTGGCACGAGGACGACGCAATCGTCGCACTGACCGTAGCCCTCCTGTTCGGGCAGTTAAGCCCCCGGACGTTCCAGCTGAGCGCGTTGATGGGTTGCATGATCATGGGAAACAAGGTGTCACACTTGGCCAGGCAAAGCCGTAGCAAATGGAAGCAGAGGTAACAATATGCAAGCCAACTGGAACTTTATCAAACTGGAAACAACTAGGACGAGAACACAACCAGCTCACACGGATACAACGCACACAAGGAAAAGCAACAGTGATACAGACCCCTCTGGGCCAACTAGGCAAGCTGCTAACATAGAGAAATGGTAGTTCCCAGGAACGTTGAACTAGCAGGTCAGGCTGCATCCAGCGATGCACCTCCATGCAGCGTTGTGTCTTCCTGGGCAGAGGCCAGCTCCAGGGCTCCCTCTCCGCTGTGGTCGATCAGGGCGTCCTCCACATCGTTGACGACCTTGTCGTCGAGGTGAAAGAACTCACGCAGGGCCATGATCACCTCAGGGGCCAGTTGCTCCTTGAACTTGGCAGTGAAGTCTTCCAGAGTGGCTTCCGTCACGTCCTTTTCATCACGCGTGATGCCCAGGCTGCGGCCGACCAGAGCCCATGCCGCGACCGCTCGCTGATGCCTCGCCTAGCAGTCGGGTTGCGAACCGACCTGGGGCCTGCACACTTGGCGCCCCCGTCTGGGAGGACGAGTCCGCACCGCGCCACCAATTGCCTCCGTCGACGCGACGCGGAGAGCCACGCCAAGATGCACCATGGGCGCCGCCTACACTGACGATGATGCGCCGGCTTTGGTATGTGGGCTACCACCAGGTGTGCTCTGGGGCTGGGCGTCGCGGGTCGAACCCGTGTCCCTGAGCGACGCGCCGCGCCGCTGCCCTTCAACTTACCCGTGAACTGTGGTCCATCGAGTTCACAGTACTTGCTTGATGCGTTCTTTTTATGCGTGTCTCCGACTTGATTGGTGTGATTCTCATATGCATGATCGTCCTTGCCATGGATGGCATTGTTGCAGAGTTCGACGCCGAGAATACCATCCCGTTGCATCTTTTTCTCTTCTTGTACAGGTTCGAATCAATCCACATGAATTCGTAGATTATACAAAGAGAGAAATAAGCAATTTTGAGATCGTTGATTGTTGGATCAGAAGAGAACAACGTCAAATAAGAAATCTCGTGATCAATTTCTCCATGAACGGACATGCATGTCCATGCCGAGGGCACAGTCGAGAGGGATCTCCTCGCTTTAGTTCCTTTGGGTTTTGAGTCATGCGCAACCGCAGCATTCGTCCAGACAAAGCGCCACACTGGAGCTCCGGCATGAGATCTGTTTTCACGGCCTTGGAACAACGTGGATAGGAGAATAGGAGAGCACCGGCCCACTGCCGCTAGCTGATGCCGTCGCGCGCGAGAGACGGGAGATGAGAGAAGAACACGCACGGCATGGAGGGAGGAAAAAGATGTCGAGCGGGGCTTCCCGAAGAGTCGCCTTAGGCGGTAACAAATATTTTTTTGAGGATCAGGCGGTAACAAAGAATTGACACACGTGTCAACACGTACGCCTGTGCGAATAGAAGTGGCGCTCACCAGCTCACAATCGGGGACAGCATCGCCACCACAGCACAAATCGCTGAGAGCCTCCTATTTTTTGGGAGCTTAGTAACTGTACTGATTTTTTCAAAGAAGAAACGATATTGGCCTAAGACTAGCCACAGTGAGAGTAACTTCAGTAGTAACATTGAGTCCAACTCAGTAATTTTGCTTATGTGACAATGAGTTAATGAGGAGAGAGGTAGTTACAGTCACTTAGCTAGTTATTGTAACATCACATGTCCAAATGCAATATGAGTCTATAACCTAATAAATGAAGCTTTGCATGTTACCACACTTATGTTACTACCCACTATGAAAATAGTAATATAGTCTAGGGATTTGTGTATGTTACTAGTGTAAGACGTTTTTTGACCTAATTTAGTGTCAAAAAACGTCTTATATTATGGAACAGAGGGAGTGTCGTGGAATTGTCACGGCAGATGTCCTCGTGAAAGGACTTAGTCGCAGGGCCATCGTGACGGGTTAACTTAGAGGGTTAAAGCGACACAAAGACACGGAGTTTATATTAGTTCGCCCCTTCGATGAAGGAAAAGCCTACGCCTAGTTGTGATGGGATTGATGTGATTTCGACGACTAGGGAGCAATAGCTTTGCCTAAGCCTCGAATTGTTCGTCCTTAATCCGCCGCCGGTCGCCCCTTATATACACGGGTTGACGCCCTCGCCGGTCTACAGAGTCCCGATCCGCTCATACAAGTGTCCGCTTGGTCTCTTCTCTCTTATCTTACAGCTCAAGTTACAAGATTAAGGCGGTTTACATGACTGGACCCTAATCCGTCTTCGGGCTTTGGGCCTCCTCCGTGGGCCTCGATCATGGATTTAGGGTAACCTGCCCTTCTGTAGGCGGTTTACACTCGTAGTTATATCCCCAACATTAGCCCCAGATTGACTTGAACCGGTTCATGTTAATCTTCAACATTCTTCAGGAAACTCTTGATCTCCCTTCATATTTTGTAAACCGCCATCTGCTTGAACCGCCGTGACATCATCCTCCGATCCCCGTGTCAGGGCACCTTGACGTCATCTTTAATAAAGAAATCCAAACAGAAGATTCCCTTTCATTTATCGCTATCCTGAAATCGAGGCGATCGCCGCGCCGTCCGCCGCTTTTGACTCCTCGATTCTCGTGCTTGTTAATTGCTTCGTTCCTTATAAATAGACCGGCAAGCCCTTTCTTCTTCTTCTTCCGCTCTTCTCCTTCCTCGCGACGCCCCGCCTTGAAGCTCCGCCGCCGCCGCCGACCTTCGACCTCAGCGTCGGCCAGGCCGCTGATCAACCTGACCGACCGAAGCTCTTTACGCTCCTCGCCCTTCGGCGATCGGGTAAGGCTCTTCGAGCCCTAGATCCACATCTCAAGGTCCCTGTTCCTCTTGTAGTTCACGGGTGTTCATCGAGTGTCCTCATACCTGCCCTGCCATGGCCGTATGATTCGCCGTAGTACACATCCTGCGGCGCGATCGCTCCGCCATCGGTTTTACCCTTGTTTCATCTTTCATTTTGTTTAGATCTTCTTGTTTAGGACGCATTTAATCTTCCTGCCCTTTATGAGGCTTGCATAGGTCGCACAAATTTTCCTCACCGAAACTTCGTAGATCTAAATTACTTCCATTCGCATGTGAGATCTGTTTCATCCACACTTAGTAGATTTTTCAGTTCTGTCCCTTTTGGCGGTTTGACTTTTGATAGCTAATCCGCTACCCATTAGTCCTCGCTAAACCGAATTGAAAGCTAGCTGCCAAATTGCCGTTTAACATAATATGCTGAACCTTTTAACGGTGAACCGCTTTTTCTTTTCTTTCGCAGTTTAGTCTTCCGAATGGCCCTCAATTCTCAGCTTGCAATTGGGTCCGTCCAAGATCATCAAACGCAACTCAACGGTTACGCCACCACCGGGCGCCTGCTCCAAAATGTCCTCCATCGGGCGTGTTCCGGATGGCGAATTCTCCCGAGCCGCAAGAAGGAGAAGTGATTGTGTTTATGCAGCACTTAGACCGGGATTCTGCCCGCCCGTTCAAAATTCTTCCGGACGCCCTGCAAGTTTTAAACTCCATCCGCAGGATATTGGCCCAACTCGTGTCAAACATATGCAATTTTCAAGTCTTCGTGAAGTCTATCTTCAAGAAGAACCATCTGTGGAGCTGTTCCGGATTTTTTCCACTTGAACCGTCGCATGAATTTTCTCGATGGTCCCAACACGTAGCTGGGCGGCGCTTCAATCCGTAAGAGGAAGGAAGTGGACTTTCCTCACGCCAAACACCACAGCCATCCAAAAGATTGGAACCAAACCTGGTTCTATCGCGGAACACTGCTCCCGCCAACGAGAATCCTTTTGCCGGGTTACCGCCCTCACCGCTCAAGAACCATCATCCGCTGCCTTTACGCTTAACCGCCATGAACGGAAGAACTTCGCTACTCAAATTATCAAGCTCCGGCTCTAATGGCCAATGGCTTAACTGGTGTGGACCTTGTGCGGTGCTGGGTTTCTTGGGGCGCCTTGCCACTAAGTCGCCGCCCGGATTGATGCACGAGTACACCGGCAGCCTCAAAGACCTCAAAGACGCCACGAGTTACCCGTGAATCGAACTTGAGGTCACAGAGATCTGTAAAGAAGATGCTTGATGAACCGATCTCCGTCAGCAGCCTAACCGGTTGGCTCCATTCTGTGTTGCCAACAAACCGCCATGTAAGGCCCTACTCACCGTTTTCGAGCCTTTAATACTTTGTTGATATACATTAATCCTTGTTACTTTCAGCCGACAGCTCCTTCCGAAGCGCATCAAACCGCTCAAGCGCCGCGTGTAAAGTCCAAGGCCACCAAGAAGGCAGGCAAGAAGAAAACCGCCGAGTCTTCCGATCCGCCGGAGGACGAAGAATCAGAAGCTGAGGTAAAACTTGATACTTACGAGGGAGTCGCTGTAAACCGGCTTTCCTCTTTGTGTTTCTTCTTTGCTTGTGATTTGTCCTTTGTATTCCTTTTTATCGACAAATTTACCTCCTGTGATGATGTGAAGCCTACCATGCCGACCCTGTTGAGGTAATCTTTCTTTCTTCCGAATCCGACCTCGTGCCGGTTAAAAGAATTCGTCGCGCCGTCCGAAAAGTGAAAAAATATCATTCCTGTGCTTACTTGAATCCAAACCTTTCCTTGAAGACACAAGAGATCAAGAGCGCCGTACGACCCGACACAGTGGTCAACGGATTACCTCATCCGGTTTACCGGACACACCAACCCGGAAGCGTCATCCAGAGGTGACTTGTTCTCCTGAAAAGCGTTATCCCTTAAAAGGTTTCTTCCGATGTCCTCTCAATCCGTCTCGACCAATTATCGGCCTCTTCCAACTCTTCGGCGGTTCATCAACCACGAATCGCCTCCGCTTAAAGTTGCCGCAGGTACGCGAATCGCTGTCCACCAATTCGGTTTACAATTGCCTTGGTCGATTTGTCTTAATCCAATTCTGAATATTGCAGCACCAAGGCTCGCTGAGTAAGAAAGCGAAAACCCTTGATCCTCTGCGGATGTTGATCCGAAAAGACCCCAGAGCAAACCCATGAAAATCCTCAAGTCGCCAAAATAGCTCGTGAGTTGTACCGAGACGACATTGCTGATCCGCCGTAAACTGAACCGGAGGCCCAAGTGGAAACCTCGCATCCTGCTTCCACCGAAGTCTGCCACAGAGCGGGTCAGAATCGTTGAACCGCCGAGCCGAGTATGAAGGTACCAAGCCCAAAGAAGACCGCCAATCCGCCAGCCCAGCCAAAAATGATGATGTTATTGTGACGGGCATCGCTACACCACTCCTCGCCAACCGTCGCTTTAGCAAAACACAGCGCCAAGGACGAGTCTGCCACTATGAGTAAAGATAAGGGGAAAACTGATCTGTCAGCTTATGACAACTTCTCTGCCCAAGAACTTCACTCCGGGTTTCTGAACCGGCTCTATACCAGCCGTGACTTTGAAGCTGGTCTGGTAAACCGTATGAAGGACCGCTATGAGGTAATGAGTTATGCCTTTCTTGTACTTTGGCTGTATAGTTTCTTGTACTTTGGCTGTATAGTAGCCCCCAAGGGTCGGTTCAACTTAGCATAGTTAAACCGGGACTTAACTTTGCATAAAAAACATACGCTTTAAACTGCAATATTGTAGCCCCCAAGGGTCGGCTCAACTTAGCATAGTTAAACCGGGACTTAATTTCTGTATCCTCATAGCAAACTGAGATCAACTAGCCATTAGCCCCCAAGTGCCAAGTTGAATATTTATATTGAGCTTGGGACTTTATAATGAAACAACTAAACGTGCTCCCTTTGTTATCAGAATGAAATATACCAGCAAAACGTGCAACTCAAGGACCTTCGAGCCAATCTGGAAACTCAACAAGCAGAAACCACCAAGGCCAAGGACGAATTGAAAACTGCCTTGCCCACTATGGAACAGTTGAAGGAGTGGTATAAATCCGAACGGGCCAATGGGACACCGAGAAGGCCGTTTGAAAAACGGGCGGAAGAAGTCAAGCAGCTCTTAAACCGTGATCAAGAGCTTACCGCCTCAAGCGCCAAGTGCATGCCATGACCTCTGCCATCTTTGGTAAGAAAATTTGCACCGATTATCTCAATTTTGATATTTCCGCGGTTTAACTCGAGCTGTCTCGAAACCGTGCAGCAAGCGATTGCACATATGGGCTCGGTGCGGAAGAAGCTCAAGGCCGCTTATACGCTGATTGAGCAGCTGTATACCGCGCCAATGAGTCATATGTGCCACATCCTACGACAACACGGCTCCGCCCCTGATTAAAGATACCTTGGACCGGCTGTCCATGGTTCCGGGTAGCTTGAAGAGTTGAAGCGATCCGCGCCCGGCCGGGCGCCCTCATCGCTCGACTCGCGCCAAGGCGTGATAGCGGATCTTGATCCGCCGACATAGCCAAGGGTTTCCCAGCGCCAAGAGAATGGTGAAGCTTTTGATAACGACGCTCAAACGGATAACAAAGGAGATGCGCTACCGTTGGCGAAGTCAATCGGCAGCGAGGTTAACCTGGCGGTTCACCGCTTTTTATGACGCAAATAACAAGCGGGTGGAGTTTGTCATTCCTGAAGTGCGAGCCTTGTTCCTCCAATCCGTAAGCACACTTATGCCCTCGACGCTGATCCGCTGAGGTTATAAGTGAAGAGGCTGTCTTTCGTGCCTTAACCCGGATTGACTGGTCTACCAATGACTTCCGGCTTTGGGTGATGAAGAGGAAGAAGTTGAACCGACGCCAGCGCCTCTACCTCACGCCAACCTCGCGAAGAAGTTTAATCCGCAAGCCGGTGACACCTCCGAACTGCTAGTCATAACGCCACGCTGAAACACCGGCCTTGGAAGGCTTTGTAATAGGATAGTTAGCACTTTGTTTTGAACAATGCCTTTATGACCTCGGTCTGTATCCTTTGCATGGTGATACCGACATCGTGGATTGATGAACCGTCAACTTAGTTCGCCTGCAATCACAAATTTTTAAACCGCCACGGCGGCTTGTGTCGCCAACCGGCTTGTGACGCATATATATATTTATAAGAAAATATGGATGTATATGACCAAACTTTATGATACGAAAATACCGCCATTGCCGGGCACGCAGTTGGCTTAGCCAATCTTGAGGCGGAGGTTGTATAAACCATGACCGCCAAAGGAGAAAACAACTCTCAGTTAGAATGCCGGTTTACCGTAAACCGTGTCGGGCATAACAAGCCCCCTGTTACCCCATAATGGGATGTTAACAGAAAAAATCAAACCGGAACAAAATCGCCGGATTAAAAAATGGACTTAATTCCGTTAACTGACAACTTGAATCCGGTTTAAAAAAGGTTGTCGGTTTAAGAAGGCAAATAAAACTCAAATAACTGGTACGAAAACCACATGGAAGCAAAGGCAATGATAAAAACCATTTGCAAGAAGAGGCTGTACTGAGCCTGATCAGATGGTGTTACCATGGTCGGACAGACCAAGCTCCCCATAAGGTGTAGCGATGGTTCAAGGCAGCCAGTCCCCAACTGAAATCGTGGCATTATGCCGATCAAGTGGCATGGCAGCGGTTCGGGTTCGACCAAGCCCCAAGTGATTCTATGGCCTTAGGCCGACCAAGAGGCGGATCGGTTCAGACGTGACCATGTCCCCAAGTGATCTGGTGGCTTTTTACCATCAAAAGGTGTAGCATTGGTTCGGACACCACCAAGCCCCCAAGTGACAAAACTTCCAAAGCAAGACCAAGGGTTAAACCGAGGCCGCTTTGCAACAACATCTCCATGTACCCAAACCGACTTTTAAAGAACGGATACCCGCTTAGCCGAGGATCCGTTTATTGCTTTTATTCATAATATATACATTGTCTTAATATGTACATAAGTGGAGCCGATGGCTCGTATAATAAGGTCAAGATGAGCTATGTTCCACGGCTGTTGGTCTCCTCTTCGACGTGCGTGAGTCTTTTCGCCTCGAACATCGATCGATAGTATGACCCGTTGTACAGATTCTTGCTGACCACAAAGGGCCCTTCCCAAGGTGGGGATAGCTTGTGCATATCTGTCTCGGTCTTGAATGAGCCAAGCACCAAGTCTCCCTCCCGAAAGGTTCTTGTTCTAACTCGCCGATTGTGATACCGACGAAGATCCTGCTGGTAAATCGCCGAACGAGCAGCCGCCATATCTCGCTCTTCATCCGGCCGATCCAAATCGCCCCGCCGTGCTGCCTCACTATCGGCCTCAACATAAGCCGCCACGCTGGGCGTAGTCATGACGGATATCGCAGGAAGGACCGCCCCGCCCATAGACCATAAAGAACGGTGTGTATCCGTGGATCTGTTAGGGTAGTATTGATACTCCATACCACGATGGTAGTTCTTCTACCCAACAACCCGGCGCCCTTCCAAAGGGACCATAAGCCGGGTTTAATACCTCTCAAGATCTCCCGATTAGCTCGTTCCGCTTGACCATTGGACTGCGGGTGGGCCATCAAGAAACATCAAGCGGATGTGCTCGCTCACAAAACTCCTTCATGGCTCCCTTGGACAAATTAGTGCCATTGTCCGTGATGATGCTGTGGAAACCCAAACCGAAAATCACCTTTTGATGAACTGAACCGCCGTGGCGCATCACACTTGCTAATGTGCTCGCCTCTACCCACTTTGTGAATTTATCAACCGCCACCAACAGGTGAGTCTTCTTGTCCTTGGACCTTTGAAAGGTCCCACCATATCCAGCCCCAAGTCACAAACGCCAAGTAATTGGAATCATCCTCATTCTTGGGCCGGTACATGAGCACGTCCGAAAACTTTTGGCAACCATCACATCGTCGACCAGATCTTCGTGATCAAGATGGGCAGTCAACCAATAGAAACCGTGGCGGAACGCTTTGGCCACCAAGGACTTTGAACCGCGTGGTGACCACAATCCTCTTCATGGATCTCACGCAATATCTCACGGCCTTCTTCGGGGACACACAACGCTGAAATGCCCTGCACACGCTGCAATGATGCAACTCGCCTTATATATGGTCATAGACTTAGACCGCTGAACTATCTGTCGGGCCAGCGCCTCATCTTCCGTAACTCGCCCGTTCATATATGCCAAATAAGGAGCGCCCAATCCGAATGACATGCAAGGTTGCCACCAACCGAGCCTCCGGATCAGAATAGCCAAATCAACTTCATCAGAAGCTTAAGCGACGGATTGTGCAAGACGTCAAGGAAGACATTAGGCGGACCGGTTTACGTTGAGAGCCCAGCCGGCTTAGAGCGTCCGCCGCTTCGTTCTTCCGACGATCCACATGGTCCACCCGATATCCTTTAAAGTGCCCGCAACAATATCCACCTCCCGACGGCACGCAGCCATGAGTGGATCTTTGAATCCCAAGTACCGATACTTGCCGGGCCACCAAGTCCGAGTCACCAAAGCACTTAACCCGCTGAGATTCATCTCCTTAGCCATCCGAGGCCATGGAGCAAAGCTTCATACTCAGCTGCATTGTTAGTACAGGGAACATTGCTTAAGAACATAATGTAACTTGTCACCTCGTGGGGAAGTTAATACGACTCCAGCCCCGAGCCCTCCAATTGCCTCGGACCCATCAAAGTGGATGGTCCAATAGGTATGATCCGCTTTTCTTCAGTGCTTGCAACTCCGCCCAATCATTAATGAAATCCACAAGTGCTCGAGATTTTACTGCCGTCCGAGGCACATACCTTAAACCGGCGGCCCAAGTTCTATAGCCCACTTAGCAATCCGCCAGCCGCTTCCGGTTCTCGTATGATATCGCCTAAAGGCTGAATCGACCACCGTGATGGGGTGCCCTTGGAAATATTGCTTCAGCTTCGCTTGCCATAAAAACTCCATATACCAGTTTCGCCAATGCGGATATCTTTGTTTAGACTCAATGAGGACCTCGCTGATGTAATAAACCGCCGTTGAACCGGATACTCCTTCCCCGCCTCCTTCCGCTCCACCACAATGGCTACGCTGACCGCCCCGGCATTAGCAGCAACATATAACAGAGCGACTCCTTGTCAATGGGAGCGGCGAGAACAAGCGGTTGGCTAACCGCCGCTTTAAGTCCTCCAATGCTTCATCGCGGCTGAACCGCATTTAACTGATCCGCTTTTCAAAGATTCTGGTACAAAGGAATGGCCTTTCTCCTAGGCGGCCGATAAACCGCTTAGCGCAGCAATCCGACCTGCCAAACGTTGGACATCATTGATACACTTTGGCTTAGCCAGGAGGTGATAGCTATAATCTTCTCCGGATTAGCTTCAATCCTCTGCTGGACACAAGGAAACCCAATAACTTGCTCGCCGAACACCAAAAACACACTTGGCGGGTTAAGCATCATCTTGTACACCCGCAAGTTGTCAAAGGTTTCTCTCAAATCCTCAATCGGTGTTTCCTTCTTCCTTGACTTAACCACAATATCATCCACATAAGCATGCACATTACGGCCGATCTGTTTATGCAAGCAATTGCACGTTAACGTTGATAAGTTGCTTGGGCACTCTTGAGCCCAAAAGGCATAGATACATAGCGTAAAGCTCCAAAAGGGTGATAAACGCCGCCTTCTCCTGGTCCTTAACCGCCATCTTAATCGATGATATCGGAATATGCATCCAAAAACTCAAACGCCACAACCCGCCGTAGCATCAATAATCTGGTCAATACGGGAGGGCGAAGGATCTGCCGGACAAGCCTTGTTAAGATCTGTAATCCACACACATGCGCCAAGTGCCATTCTTCTTAAGGACCAACACCGGATTAGCAAGCCACTCGATGGAAAACTTCAACGATAAACCCCGCCGCTAAGAGCCCGGCAACCTCCTCTCCAATGGCCTTGCGCCTTTCCTCGTTAAACCGGCGAAGAAACTGCTTTACCATCTGTACTTGGGATCGACATTAAGAGTGTGCTCAGCGAGTTCCTCGGTACACCGGCATGTCGAAGGCTTCCATGCAAAATGTCCCGATTCTCACGGATGAACTCGATGAGCGCGCTTCCTATTTAGGATCCAAGTTAGCACCGATGGTGAACTGCTTGGACGAATCGCCGGGCACAAAATCAACAAGTTTAGTCTCGGCCACCGACTTAAACTTCAAACCGGATCGTGCTCAGAGTTGGCTTCTTCAACGGGTCATATCCGCCGGATCAACATTGTCTTTATAATACTTTAACTCTTCGTGGCACAAACCGACTCGGCATAAGCCGCATCACCTTCCTCGCACTCCAACGCAATCCCGCGGCTCCTATGAACCGTTATCGCCCTTTGTGACCCGCAATTTCAGCTGCAAATAAACATAACAGGGCCGTGCCATAAACTTAGTAAAGCCGGCCGCCCAAACAGGCGTGGTAAGGGCTTTGGATTTTCACCACCTCAAACGCCAATGTCTCCGATCCGAGTCATGCTCATCTCCAAAGGCTACCTCCAGAGCTATCTTACCGACCGGGTACACTGACTTGCCAGGCACCACACCGTGAAACACTGTGCTGGACGACCTGAGATGCCTATCCGTCAACCCCATACGTCGGAAGGTCTCGTAGTACAGGATGTTGATGCTGCTTCCTCCATCCATAAGCACTTTGGTAAACTTGTATCCTCCCACTTGAGGTGCCACCACTAGGGCTAGCTGACCCGGATTGTAAACCCGGGGAGGATGATCCTCTCTGCTCCATACAATAGGCTGCTCCGACCAGCGCAGGTAATGCGGTGCGGCCGGTTCAACAACACTGACCGCCCGCTTCTGAAGTTTCCGGTCTCGCTCTGTCCAAGCTGGTGGTAAAAACATGGTATCGTCCGCTGCTCAACTGCTGGATTACTTTGGTAACCCGATCGCTGCTGTTGTTGATTGTAACCCCTTGGTTCTGATTATTCTGATTGTTTTGATTGTTCTCGATTGCCTTTCCCGCCGGATTACCACCGAACCCCGGGCCGAATTTCTCCATCAGAATTCGGGCGGACCTCGAACCGCCGCCGGGCCCTTGATCATACCGAAAGCATTAGAATTTTTGAACTCCTGCATAATATAACAATCTTTCCAGAGGTGGTTCGCGGTGTCTCCTTCGTCCCATGCTTGGACAAGGTTGATTCAATAGGTAATTCAAACGCCCGGATTGTGACCTTGTGCACCGCCCGGTTTGATCGCTTACCTTTGCGCCGCTGACCCTTGTCCTGCGTTGGTGTTGGCTATGAAGCCCATGTTACCGTTAGCCTTACGCTTGTTTCCCCATTGCTCGCCAATGATGCTGCTGGCCTCTGGAGTTGCTATTCGCTTTCCTTCCCTACTTCGTCATCCTCGCACTCGGGATCCTTGGTACTATCGTAATCAGCATACTTTACCAAAACGCCCATGAGCGTGCCCATGTCATTGCAAAACGCTTCATGCGACTCCAGCTTTAACTTCAACGGTTCGAACCGCAGTTGGCTTCTAGGGTTAAGATAGCGGAATCAGGGTTGATCCGGTCTGATGAATGTAAAACCTCCGAAACGCGGCGCACCCAATGTGTTGTGGATTCTCCCTCTGCTTGGACACAAGCCGCCAAATCCACCACTGTAACATCCCAATTTTTGGAATGTTAATATAATTAATTGAATTGTTTGTTTGTTTGCTTGAGTGAATTAAACTTGAGTGAAATTTGAACCTTTTCAAAAACTTTTGAAAGAGAGGGAATAAAATGACTTTCCCTTCTCCGTAAATTCAAATTCATCCTATTAAAATCAATGAGAGAAGATGACATGCCTTCTTCAACTATAAAGAATTTGAACGGAGTTTTGCAATTTAATTCTTTCAAATATTTGCACTTGCTTCTCTATTTTTCTTCCTTGAGAAATACCCGAAAATAAATTCTTGCAAGCAAGAAAGAGCGGAGGAAAATGACCCTCCAAAATCAGGGGCATTTTGAAAATATTTGAGCCAAGAAAACCAAAGTTTTATTTAAAAATTATTTGCAAAAAGAAATAAAGCCTTTAGGATTTTCTGAAAACATTTTTTAAGTTTTATTTTGGCCGTGGAATAATGCTCATCATCTACATTTTATTTTTCTGATAATTTTAGTATATAAAACTCTTTATTCCAATTGATTTGATTTCCTTTTTATTGTTTTAGTTTCCTAATTTTAAAAATAGGAATGGAATCGCTTTTATTAGGAAAAACCTGCTGGCCCATTAAGCACTTTCCTATTCTAGCCCAACAAGAGATCATCTCCTTCCTCTGCTTCCTCTCACGTTATGAAGCTTTCCATATCCATGGAGACAGAAACTCCACCTTCCCGATCTCCCTCGTTTTCCATCCCAGCGCCTCCCGAGACCGCCTATAAAACCCCTCCTCTCCTCGCTCCATTTTTCCCATCACCACGCCCCTCCCCCGCCCGTAGCCTCCTCGCCACCGCCCTCCTTTTCCTGCCTAGAACGCCACTCAGAGCTCTCCCAGAGCCCGACGCCAGAGTGAGCAAGACTGAGGCGCCCAGCGCCACCTCCCAAGCGCCGACCCTCCGCCACCCCCACCATCGCTGCCTCCTTCCTGCCATCTTCCAAGACATCTTATGGAAAGCTTCACCCAGACTCAAAGAGACGGAAGAATACTTCACGCCCGGAAGCTTACCTGCAACCGCAAGTCATTATGGGCTCGCTTGGTTAACCTTAGTTGTGACTCTGGCTGGGACGGTACTAGCAGATGTAGAACTACGGTAGGATGGGTTGAGTACCGGACAGTGGTCGAGGAACTCTTTGGAAGACCATGTTTGGTCATCTTGTTCTCAAACACTCAAGTGCGAGAACGTAAAGAGAGGGATCGAATCTTGCGGGTAAAGTGTACAAACCTCTGCAGAGGGTTTAAACCTAATCGATTAGCCGTGTCCCTGTTACGGACAATTTGAGCCTCGGACTTGGATCTATCTCGAACTCTCAACACCGGATGATAACTTAATTGTGGGCAACTTATGATGAATTTGGGCTATGAGACATCGGTTGGCGGAACCATGTCATGATCGAAAACTCTATAGTACAGACTTCATTTATTCCTTTGATGTAGGGAAAATAAAACGAGCTTTTACGCATAAACAAAACTCAGATATAGAGCCACAAAGCCATACCGCATATAGTATAGTTTATCATCTTTTTCTTATTGTGATCTTGCCGGTACATTCAATGTATCGACCTACACGGCTGCAACGTATCATGTTGCGATATTTCTCGACGCAGTAAGAGTTACGATACTGTGGTTACGGTCTACACTCAACCTGCCGATGGCGTTGATGGGACTCCACACCCGCTTGATTTGTTTCACTGAGTATTATGAGGTATATATCATTTTATGTTATTTATACATGTGATTGCACTTTGATATATACATTGATGTCTTGTGTGTGCCAAAGATTGATCCGAGGATGACACAAGAACACGTAGGCTTGACCGCTCGAGGTCGGGTCGCCACAGAGATGGTATCGAGCACATGTTGACTGTAGGACGTGACCCTAGAAATCGGAAAGCCCTAGGACAGGATATCTCAAAACTTTATTTACAAAAAGACTCTTACTTTCATCTTTTCTGATTTTATCAAATAGACCCTCTCACCTCAAATAGTTAGAATATACCCTTTTCCTTTTGAAGGATCAATCAAGACGCCCAAGAAGGATTTGATATCGAGAACCTGATGATCCTTCAGAGTAAAGAGGATTTCTCCATTAGAAGCTACAACAGTTGAAGACTCCGAAGACTTGAAGGATCTGAAGAATTATTTGACCTTTAGAAGACCAAACCCCTGTTATACACCTACGTTAGAAGCGATGATTTGTGAGCTGTCATTGTTTGATGTTTTCCGACAGCCCCAAAATAAAACCTGTTTCTTCAAAAACTATTGTTTGTATTGTGTGTATATCCCTCCCCACCTCTCTCATAGCTCATCCCAAAACTTTTGAACCCCATAGATGATGAATGAAGTTGGACTGATATTCTCGGACCAAGACTCGATCGGAGGCAGAGCTATGGATGCAGAACATGGAAAATCACTTGGGAGCAATTTGGTTTCAAGGAAGTATGAGGTCCAATATGCTCTTCAAGATTTTACGTAAAGTGCTGCAACCTGGTGGAAAATGCATCAAGCCATACAGGATTTAATGGAGCAAGAACTTGGGAGGAATTAAGAAGACCACGATGAGATCACGCCTCATCCGGAAGCACTATGATAACCAAGAAGAAACCTTGTGCTGCAAGATTTATGGAGAAATAGGACACACCTAGGAGGAACACAAGGATGGATGCCCTCATTGTGAGGAGAAACACCTAGCTGAGGAATGCCCAACTAGTCAGGTGACTTGTTTCTTGTGTGAAGGAACCACTCACTACCCGGTGCAGTGTCACATTTACTCCACGGTGCAACAAACTATTCCGAAGCAGGAAGATGGAATGAAAGAAGCCCTCAAGGAAGATCTAGAAGAACCAGTAATGAATGAAAGTGTTGAAGACCTGGATGGAGAAGGTCTCAACAGATTTTACTCCAATGCCTGCTATTCATGTGGAGAAGAAGGACATTTTTCACAGTATTGCACCAAGGAAAGAAAGGAGTATCCAGGATATTTCCCGACAGCAGAAGTGAAGTTTGACCCTCGGGAGATAGTAACTCTGATCATTACAGAGAAATCCAGGAAGAGAAAAGGAAGGCAACCCGAGAACAACGCAATTTTGCAGAGAAGGACCTAAGTCATATCACTTGTTACAGGTGCAAGGATTTAGGTCATTACGCTAGTACATGTCCAGAAAAGAAGCCAAGAATCCAAGGAGTCCGCATAGTCACAAAGAAGCCCCGAGACATGTCGGAAGTCATTTGTTTTCTCTGCAAGGGGGCAGGACATTATGCTATTAAATGTCCCGACAAGATGAAAGCTGGAGTTGAGTAGTTGGAATTTTTGATATGGATAATAAGAGTAGTAGAAAGCAATTTCATTTTCATGAGCTCAATGAGTTGAATTATGTAATAGATTACCCTGAGATTGTAATAGATCATGACTCAATAAAGTTGTAATGTCACATGCTGAAAAGCTTTAAGGAGTTGTCATATTTTATCTTGGAAATTATATTGTTGATGAACATGGAAGAAGGTGAGTTGTGATGCGTAAACAGGAAATTGGAAATTGAGTTTGAAGTTCTGTTTGGATGATATGAATGTGTGCCCCAGGAGATAAGTACCTTATTCTGAGCATCAATTCTGTTTCACAACTGCAGATGACGACCCTTTACGAGTCTTTCCTTAAAGGTCCGGAAACCATCATGACACTGACAAGTGATCATGATTACCCGAAGATCGTGAAGGACATGATGAAGCATATTCACCTTGAAGGAGATGCATTCTACAAAGGCTACCCCTTCATGCATAAGGGAGTGGAACTTTGGTATGTGGAGGTACACCTCCACCATTTGAAAGGAGTTTGCCCAAAGATGATGGGGCAGTACTTTTTCATTTCACGTGTGCCACAAGCAACTTTCTTCGATGCTGTTCGTGAAGCAGCCATGGAAGCCATACGCCAGATCGGAGAAATACTTGAAGCAAGACTCCGTTATACTCAGGAATACCTAAGCGAAGTACATACGGAGATGATGGAGGTGAAGCTCAAGGCCACCACGATGAAACAGAAGATTGAAAAATTCAAGGCACATGTCGCACAATTCCAGTGGGACTGAAGAATCCTCAAGGAGGAAAAATGAATAAAGTTGGAAGTAATGTCTGACCATACCGAACCATGTGGGTGGCAGCATTGTAATAAACTTTTCTGGAATTTGGATTCACGAAAAATGGTTAAGGATGTAATAAAAGATTGGTATGAAAATAATGAGATTTATGGATAAGCTAGTGCATTTTTCTTTGGTGTCTTAGTACTCCGTAAAACCACAGGATCAATGAAGAAAGAAATGTGTTATTCATGACGGTCCATAGAAGGAAGCCGGACAAAATAAGTTGGGGTTGTGCTTTTGATATGATGGTATGAAGAAATAGAGTACTACTGGATTTAAAGGAGGTGTAATATGAGAGTTACTCCAAGGATGAGTTAAAGCTGCACTAGTGTTGAAGTGGGCCATAACCCTAGGCCCAGGATTTTGAGAAGGAACAGTTGTAACCTTGATAAAGGAATACACTTGGAAGAAGCAGTGATCAAATCAGCATACGTTCCGTAGGAGGTTACGCAAAAACCTGAGAGTGGTGAAGTAACGATAGATGTTTTGTTTGGCTTGCAGAAACCATGGAATTACTCGAACCCAGTTCGAGAACAAGAGAAATTCTGCAATGCTTGTGAGTATGCCCAAGTGTTAAAACACGTGATTCGATATTTACATATGTGGTAATGATTCAAGTACGGGATGGATTGGCCCCCATACCGGAGACTTATATCATGAACTATCATATGTTGATGGAAAATCAGAGAGCCTTGAAAAACTTAGAAGAGTGTCGACGCGATAAGCCATAAAACCATAAAATGGTAGGACGATGGAACCCCATTACAGCAAACGTTGCTACAAACGAGGTTATACGGTGAGGTTCAACCCAGACCTGTTTTCTGCAGGAGAAAACCATAAATTGTAGACCACCATGAGTGTTTCGATAGTTGTTTAGAATGGACACAGACCCATCAGCTAAGAAGATCCGGTCTCGGATTTAACTTCAACTTTGACGAACCGACCCAAGCTTTTGAGGAAAACTCTATGCTTTCGGCGTAAGAGCTTTAATGAAGGAGCTATTGTAAGATATGTGAAGAGACCTACATTGTCAGCCCTCCGGAGGAAATATCTGAGTTTATTGGAACCATGACCTTGTTTGTAAGTGTGGTAGCACCCCGACCTTTTCGACCAAGACATTTGCTAGAAGACCCCAACCCTAACCTTTTCTTGTTAGTTTCTTCAATCTCGAGGACTAGATTCATTTTAAGTGTGGTAGGTTTGTAACATCCCAATTTTGGAATGTTAATATAATTAATTGAATTGTTTGTTTGTTTGCTTGAGTGAATTAAACTTGAGTGAAATTTGAACCTTTTCAAAAACTTTTGAAAGAGAGGGAATAAAATGACTTTCCCTTCTCCGTAAATTCAAATTCATCCTATTAAAATCAATGAGAGAAGATGACATGACTTCTTCAACTATAAAGAATTTGAACGGAGTTTTGCAATTTAATTCTTTCAAATATTTGCACTTGCTTTCTATTTTTCTTCCTCGAGAAATACCCGAAAATAAATTCTTGCAAGCAAGAAAGAGTGGAGGAAAATGACCCTCCAAAATCAGGGGCATTTTGAAAATATTTGAGCCAAGAAAACCAAAGTTTTATTTAAAAATTATTTGCAAAAGAAATAAAGCCTTTAGGGATTTTCTGAAAACATTTTTTAAGTTTTTATTTTGGCCGTGGAATAATGCTCATCATCTACATTTTATTTTTCTGATAATTTTAGTATATAAAACTCTTTATTCAATTGATTTGATTTCCTTTTTATTGTTTTAGTTTCCTAATTTTAAAAATAGGAATGGAATCGTTTTATTAGGAAAAACCTGCTGGCCCATTAAGCACTTTCCTATTCTAGCCCAACAAGAGATCATCTCCTTCCTCTGTTTCCTCTCACGTTACACAAGCTTTCCATATCCATGGAGACAGAAACTCCACCTTCCCGATCTCCCTCGTCTTTCCATCCCAGCGCCTCCCGAGACCGCCTATAAAACCCCTCCTCTCCTCGCTCCATTTTTCCCATCACCACGCCTCCCTGCCCGTAGCCTCCTCGCCACCGTCCTCCTTTTCCTGCCTAGAACGCCACCAGAGCTCTCCCAGAGCCCCACGCCAGGAGTGAGCAGCACTGAGGCGCCCAGCGCCACCTCCCCAGCGCCGACCCTCCGCCACCCCCACCTCGCCGGCGACCTCGCCCCTCGCCGGAGCAGCCTCCACATCGCCGTCTCCTTCCTGCCATCTCTGCCTCACGTCAGGTAACTCCCTTGTTGTTTTTTTTTCTTTCTTTTGTCTATTCGCATTACCACCGTTAGATCTTGATCCTAAGGCCCCAAATAGATCACTTAATAGCCAAACCGTTTTCTTCAAATGTGCGGCCGTCCTCTAGATAGCCTAAAACGCGCACACCGACAACCAATCAAATCTCGCCACGTCACCGTTTTCGTTTTCAGATTTATTTCCGTAACAGATTTAGTTCCGTTCTTGTTTAGCTTATAACTTTTGATCTAGAAGTCCAATGATGCTGATTCTTTTTATGTTAGATCACAATTTTCTTGTAGTTTCCAAAATATATAATTTGTCTATGTTTGGATTTATAAAATTGAGTTAGATCAGATTTGAATTAAAGCTTGTTTTGCTTATTCCGGGAGTTTCATAATAGATTTTTATTTAATTCTTTTTGCTCCTAGTTGCTTAATGAAATATTTTATGTTTAGTTAACATAAAACCATGATTAGGTGATGCTAAGAAATTTTCTTATATAAAACTATTTTTGTTGTTATTTGAAGTAGGAAAACTTTGAGTTGTTTTTCTTTAAGTTTTCCCTTTGGGTTTTGCTTGGTTGGTTTTGGTGTGTTACTTTGTTATGTTATTGTGTTAAGTGATGTTATGCTATGTGCTTATTCTAGTTATTGTTTGCCTCGGTAGAATTTCCGGAGTGCGAAGATTGCTACTACGAAACCCTAGTTTTCGAAGATCATCAACAAGGCAAGTTCACTTTGACCATGTTTTCATGCCTATGTTTTATTGCATTTAGTGACATCTTTGCAACCACTCCTCAGTAGTGTTATTGAATCCTTGTAGTTGAGTAGTATGCATGAGGTAGGAACCCACCCCCTGTTACCAAGCCCGGGACGATATTTTATTTAATGCTACGCTATAGTAGACGGGGTTTGGTATGAGTACTCGGGAGTGGTGTGAGGATGGAGGATTCTACGTCAATGACGACAACTCCATGATGGAATCTGCAAGGACTGCATCTTCAAGGCCTCAAGACTTCAAGACTCAAGACAAGAATTCAATACACACTACTGGGTGAAGGACGGTTGACGGGCACCCTGGAGAAACCAGTGGTTGGCCGGGATGCATGGAGAAGCGCCATGACATCTTGCGGAAAGCTTCACCCAGACTCAAAGAGACGGAAGAATACTTCACGCCCGAAGCTTACCTGCAACCGCAAGTCATTATGGGCTCGCTTGGTTAACCTTAGTTGTGACTCTGGCTGGGGACGGTACTAGCAGATGTAGAACTACGGTAGGATGGGTTGAGTACGGACAGTGGTCGAGGAACTCTTTGGAAGACCATGTTTGGTCATCTTGTTCTCAAACACTCTGAAGTGCGAGAACGTAAAGAGAGGGATCGAATCTTGCGGGTAAAGTGTACAAACCTCTGCAGAGGGTTTAAACCTAATCGATTAGCCGTGTCCCCGGTTACGGACAATTTGAGCCTCTGGACTTGGATCTATCTCGGAACTCTCAACACCGGACTGATAACTTAATTGTGGGCAACTTATGATGAATTTGGGCTATGAGACATCGGTTGGCGGAACCATGTCATGATCGAAAACTCTATAGTACAGACTTCATGTATTCCTTTGATGTAGGGAAAATAAAACGAGCTTTTACGCAAACAAAACTCAGATACAGAGCCACAAAGCCATACTGCATATAGTATAGTTTATCATCTGTTTTCTCTTATTGTGATCTTGCCGGTACATTCAATGTACTGACCTACACGGCTGCAACGTATCATGTTGCAGATATTTCCTCGACGAGTAAGAGTTACGATACAGGGTTACAGTCTACACTCAACCTGCCGATGGCGTTGATGGGACTCCACACCCGTTTGATTTGTTTCCGCTGAGTATTATGAGGTATATATCATTTTATGTTATTTATACATGTGATTGCACTTTGATATATACATTGATGTACTGTGTGTGCCAGCATACTGATCCAGGGATGGCACAGCAACACAGAGGCTTGACCGTCTGAGGTCGGGTCGCTACAACCACAGACATGGGCTGTTTATAGGTGTCTTTGAAATTTTGAATGAACCGGGTCCGTAACTGAGTCCACGAACTAACTGAGTTGGGTGGCAAATTTTTCAACCAAGTACGGGCCGTACCTTCCAACATCATGGTGAAATACTTCGCACACGCAGCTTCGCCCACATCCAGCATCTCCATGGCCATCTCATAGCTTTATCCACGCTTCGA
Organism: Aegilops longissima; assembly: GCA_021605205.1. Taxonomy (NCBI): domain Eukaryota; kingdom Viridiplantae; phylum Streptophyta; class Magnoliopsida; order Poales; family Poaceae; genus Aegilops; species Aegilops longissima. The sequence continues at coordinate 619,096,227 of CM038676.1, forward strand.
GCCAAATCGGCGGTGTAATTGGGCACCTTATGGGCCCTTTGAAGTCCTTAGGCAAACGCACATTGCGTAAAGCGGGACAAGGCAAGGCACCCCAATGAGCCGGACGTGACCCCGGTTCAAGATGGTCGGACGAACGGCGCGAGCTGATGGTCCTCATGTTGCGCTGCTAACTCGGCCTCCCTGCGTGCCCTGGCCCGGTCCACCACCACTTGAGCGTCTTCGAAGCCACCGACCAGGTTGTTGCCTCGAGGCGGACCGCGCTGCGCGTTGCTTGACACGGCCGGTTCATCTACGCGCCGGCTATAACTCCGGCTTGGGCGGGGGGTGGAGTGGATCCGATCCCGACTGTATGAATATGCTTCCCGCCGAGCAGGCCGCCCCGAGAGATCTTGACCGGCGGGTTTCTACCGCCTGTGGTGAATCGCCCTCGATCGGAATCGCCTCCAATCGCGCCGCAGCCGCGACAAGGTTATCCATCGGGTTGGAGTAGTGACCCGGAGGTGTCTGCACAGTCTGGGGCGCGCCGGTGTGATGGCGAGGCAGGTCTATCACACGGGGCTGAACCGGCGCGGCCGTCCCAGGTGCTTCCGGCCGGTTTACCACCGGTGGCGGATTACTGGTCCCTGCCCCTGGGGTATTGAAGAGCTCTCTTCCCTCGAAAACCGAAGGCAAACGGGATCTGTACTTCCTTTTCATGACTTCATGTGATGCACTCTGATCCAGCATGAGCCTATAAGCCTGTGCATCCAAAGCGGCCCGTTCCGCCGCCATCCTCACGTCCGCGGCTGCCAGATCCGCCTTAGCTTTAGCGATCTGTTCCTTCACCCTTGCAATCTCTGCGTTGTGCAGGTCCTGATCCGCCGGGTTAGCCTCCGCCATGAGCGCAGCCAATGCGTCAAATAACTCTGATAGAACTGGAGCCGGCGGGCGAACAGGGCCTCCTTCCCCGGCTGCCACCACCGCTGCTGAACCGGCGACGATGGGCGCCGCGGTCGAAGAGTGAAGCGTCGCTTGTGTACCGGCCATGAAAATTCCAACCCGGCTGGGCAGATCAAAGGAGTCCGGAATACTCTCTCCGTCGGAATAGCCCCCGATCTGGCCATCTTGCAGCTGGTACAAAGACTCGGTTTCTCCGGCGGATGACTCGTCGCCAGAGTAGACAACGGTTTCGCCGCCAGATGCTGATCCGCCCTCATAGTCTCCGTGGACGACTCCCACGAAAGCACGCTTGACAGCCGGTTTGGCCAGGGCAGGACTCTTCTTCGTCCGCTGAGCCGTCTCAACGAGGTCGGTGCAGATGTCCGGCCCAGGCCCTGGCTCGCCGATCTTGCCGATGAACACGTGTATGCCACCAAAGGGGACCCGGTACCCGTACTCAATCGAGCCGTCCTCGGGGCCCCAGTCCGCATCATCGATGTAGAGTTTGCCGCGACGACTCTTAGTCATCCGGCCCACAGCATAGCCTTCGAGTCCTTCGAACTTGCCCTCTAAGATCATCAAACCATCGTGCGATAGCCCCACGGTGGGCGCCAATTGTCGTGGAATTGTCACGGCAGATGTCCTCGTGAAAGGACTTAGTCGCAGGGCCATCGTACGGGTTAACTTAGAGGGGTTAAAGCGGACACAAAGACACGGGAATTTATACTAGTTCGGCCCCTTCGATGAAGGAAAAGCCTACGTCTAGTTGTGATGGGATTGATGTGATTTCGACGACTAGGGAGCAATAGCTTTGCCTAAGCCTCGAATTGTCTGTCCCTAATCCGCCGCCGGGTCGTCCCCTTATATACACGGGTTGACGCCCGGCCGGTCTACAGAGTCCCGATCCGGCTCATACAAGTGTCCGGCTTGGTCTCTTCTCTCTTATCTTACAGCTCAAGTTACAAAATTAAGGCGGTTTACATGACTGGACCCTAATCCGTCTCTGGGCTTTGGGCCTCCTCCGTGGGCCCTGATCATGGACGAGGGTAACCCGTCCCCTTCAGGGCGGTTTACACTCAGTAGTTATATCCCCAACAGGGAGTACTATGCATTGTGGCTAGTCTAATTAAACGGAAGGAAGACCTGAAGTCGGGAGGGGAAGGAAGGAGGAGGGTAGAAAAGGAGAAGAAGCATGATTTAAGAAGGAATCAGCATTGGTATATCCATAATAGAAGGAGGGAAGCAATCAGCGTTAGAGAATTGAGGGCTGGCATTCATGATTTAAGAAGGAATCAGCATTAAAGGGAATTGAGGGCTGCCATGCATGATGCGTGATTAAAGGGCGGGGATCGTATACTTGAATGGGATGGTTAGTCTCGACGAGCTGGACTTCTGTGGCATGTCGGGTTGCCAACAATTCTGTAGCGCTACTCGGTGGGATGTGCTTCTTGGATTTTTTTTCCCTCTTCTCATGATGTTGGTTATCAATATTTGCTCTGGCAAAAAGAAGAAACCGCGACCCTTTTTTTCTCAAGCAAGAGATTGTTCAAGTCAATAGCAACACAGGCACAACATTCTGACTTGCTTCAGCAATTGAGATCAAGGGTGTAGACTTGAGAAGAAATCCAAAAGGATGACAACTTATTTCATGGAGGAGCCGGTGGCTTCATGAGATCAGAAATTATCAGCATCCTAAGTGGTAGGTGAGCAATAGCTGTTGGAAGACGGCTGCCGTGGACTCTGCCCACGCCGCTCCGCCCGCTCCTCACGCGGTGATCGTGGCCACTCCCGCTCGTCGCGCAGCTTAGCGCACGGCGCTCCTGGAGACTAGCTCCTTCTGTTGTAACGGATCGCCATGCACTCGTGTGCTCCTCGTGTGTATATAAGGCAATGCCTTCCATTGTAATACTCACTCAGCGATTCCTATCATTCTTCTTGGCACCGGAGCCACCTTTCCTCCCTGTATCCCATGGCCGGTTCCCATGCCTCCGACGTGGGTTCCGACGCCGGCGAACAGCCCGACACCGGCGTCGCCTCTGACAGCCACCCCTCCCTAGCGCCAACGCTCCTCTACCCACTGCTTCCGCACCTTCCACCGTCCAGAGCGCTCCTCTGGCCACTGCTTCCTTGCATCTCACCGTCGCGCCGCTCGGCGCGGCGACTGTCGACGCCGCGTCGTCCTCTACGGCGCCTCCTCCTTCGATCCACGCCGTCAACGTCGGCGCCCACATCGACTTGAAGCTGGACGCCGTCTGCGGCAACTACTCCAAATGGAGACGCATCATGTCCTTCCCGTAGATCATGAGAAGGATCTGGAGATCGTCATGGCGCCACTGCGCGGTCTGGGTGCGCGGGTCGAGGTTGACGAGGACGTGGCTCTCCACGCCCGATTTGCGGAGGATGAAGGACATGATGCGTCTCCATTTGGAGTAGTTGCCGCAGACGGCGTCCAGCTTGAAGTCGATGTGGGCGCCGACGTTGACGGCGTGGATCGAAGGAGGAGGCGCCGTAGAGGACGACGCGGCGTCGACAGTCATCGCGCCGCGCGCCGGTGAGATGCAGGGGAGCAGTGGCCGGAGGAGCGCTCTGGACGGTGGAAGGTGCGGAAGCGGTGGGTAGGGGAGCATTGGCGCTAGGGAGGGGTGGGCTGTCAGAGGCGACGCCGGTGTCGGGCTGTTCACCGGCGTCGGACCCCTCGTCAGAGGCATGGGAACCGGCCATGGGATACAGGGAGGAAAGGTGGTTCTGGTGCCAAGAAGAATGATAGGAATCGCTGAGTGAGAGAGAGAGTGACGATCATTCTTCTATAGCTCTAAGAGAGAGAGTGACGATCCACACTAGGTTTAGTTATGCCCCTTCTTTCTACATGTGATGTAGTGCTATATGGATTTGGGCATTTGGCAAGCCATTATTGGAACCACTTTTTATCTAAACTTGAAGATGGGGCAGTATCTCCACTCCCCGTGGAGGAGCAATTAGCCTCCCACTTTAGTTGATTATTTGCATTTGTTGAATATGTTAAGCATGTTACCCTACCTTTTGATAGGGCTTCCCTAGGACACACATATTGCCTTATTTTCGACCCGGCACAAGGGCTTAGTGTTCACATTTTTTTGCGTGTTTAAAAATTGTTTATAATCTAAAAATTAACATGCATTTTTAAGTCAATGTGATTTAGAAAGTGTTCACATGTATTAGAAGAATAGTCATGCCTTTTGAAAAAAAAAATTATAAGCGCGTGGGATTATAATGGATGATATATGGACCAGGTGTAGGGTGTAGCTCATGGAGAGTGACCCTCATCGTCAACTCCACAGAATTAGTTTTCAAAGTATAAACGCACCCTTGAGCTGGCGTGTCTCAGTTGCAGGTGTGTCATGTAGAGGCTGAGATCACCGTGTTCGCACTAGTAGAAAAAGGGCCTATAGTCCCGGTTGGTGAGGGCCTTTAGTCCCGGTTCATGAACCGGGACTAAAGGGTCGGTACTAATACTCTCACCCTTTAGTCCCGGTTCTATCCAGAACCGGACAGATGGGCCTCCACGTGGCCTGTCCGCTGAGCCCAGGCAGGAGGGCCTTTGGTCCCGGTTGGTGGCACCAACCGGGACCAATAGGCATCCACGCGTTAGCATTTCTTTGGCTCTGGTTTTGTTTTTTTTCAAAAGAGGGGCGGGGGTGTTTGGGGGTTTTGGGGGTTAATTTAGGTGTTTCATATATTATGCTATAGCTAGCTAATTAATAGAGAAAAGTGTCCTTTCTTTTGTCCGTGCTTGGTCGACGCCACGTACTATACATACGTATAGAGAGGACTAACTAGACATGCTAGCTAGCTAGTAATTAAGCAAACAGAAGATCGTCATGAACATATATATGCATACAGAGAGAAGTGATATCGACCACCTCTCCTTCTCCGAGAGATTGGTCGAACAACAAGTTCTCGTATATCTATCCGACACTACGGCTACATATGTACAATAATTATCTTTTACAATACGGACGCGTGGTCCACATAGTATTCCCCGTCTTCAGCGATCACATAGTCAAGAAAGAATGCCGCCAATTCCTCTTGAATTGCTCGCATGCGATCTGGTGCTAGGAGTTCATCCCGCTTCCGAAACATCTAATTTTAAGAAAGGGGTCAATACATATATATATATATATATATATATATATATATATATATATATATATATATATATATATATATATATATATATATATATATATATATATATATGAATGAATGAAACTCAACACAAATGATGGTAATAAAATAAAATTGTGAATATTTTTATTTACGCACTTCAAATTGTTTGTCGGAGTAGCCCTCTCACAGGTCGTGTGGCGGATGGACTGCAAACGTAGTATCCACAGAAATCATTCCTTGTTCCTGCCACAACCACTTTACAAGAAACAGAGCTCAATCAAACTGATAATTAGCAAGCACATGCTAAATGGTATTGATGAAACTAGCGCTTGAATCACTAGGAGATGCGTGGAATATGCTACTATATAGTACTTACTGGTGTCTAAATTGCAGCTTCTTCGGTAGTCCCGGAGCTTTTTGGTGAATTTTCCCAAGCCCTGCCATACAAAGAAAACAATTACTTGATATCAGAAATGAACAAAGTTGCTGATATGGTGGATAATGATCGATTTAACTTACTTCTCGAGCATTTCAGTCATTTCCGCATACTTCTTGGGATCTTTTCGTCTCGAGTCTAAGACAGTTACTACTCCCTGCTCAAGCTTAATCTCTAGGAGAATATAGTGGAACCTGCATTTATGCATAACTCATCAATATTACATTTCTATAACCTGACTAAATAAGGAAACCGAATATGCCACAAGACAGTAACACTCACGTGTAGTTGTAAAGAAAGAGTATTGTATTTTTGTGTTCATTTATTTCCAACGATCGTAGCAAGTTGGCCTCGGTTTCCTTGGCACGATATTTAACCTCATTTGCATCGATGAGATATGTGTTAATGAACCCAATATCACCCACTTGTTTTTTCTTCATTTCTGCGATCTTCAATCTGCATAATATAGTGAGGATATTTATAAATACATGCAATGAAAGAGCTGAGTTATATAGAGATACTTAATGACAGAAGTAGTACTACTTACAGACAGTAGCAGGTGACCGTTGCTTTATCGAGGGCCAATTGATTGAAAAACTGATATAACTCCTCAAATGGAATAGGCAACCGTTCAATTCCAAGGAGGTCATGCTCCTTTTTAACTCTCAAATACAAAGTATTCCTCCCCTCAGACTCTTTGCAGGTTTTCATGTACCAATAATGCAATCTTCGCATCATCGTTGTTAGAGAGCTTTCATCTTTGACGAGAGGCTTCTCGTACTCGTATCTTTGTATCTGCACCTCCAAGAAATCAAATTGTACATCGTCGGGCAGGTAATCTTCAGGATTGCCATAACCGGGCACCATCCTCGGATCGACGATGTCGCTAGCAGGCACCTTGAGCGGGGGGCACGATTGCTTCGCTTGTTCGCCGAGCTGGGCAATTTGTTTCCCAGCTCGTCGTTCTTTAATCCTTTGATTACTGACAGTACTTCCCTGTAACACCCCGGATTCGATGCGCCAGGTGTCTGCCAGTTATTCGCCGTCGTTGCCATGTCATGTGCTTGCGTGTTGCACTTTGCCATGTCATCATCTGCATTTCATATCATGTCATCATGTGCATTTCATTTTGCATACGTGTTCGTCTCATGCATCCGAGCATTTTCCCGTTGTCCGCTTTTGCAATCCGCACTCCTATGTCTCCCGCGCGCCTTTTACCTCTTTTTCGTGCGGGTGTTAAACGGTCTCGGAATGGACCGAGGTTTGTCAAGCGGCCTTGGTATAGCACCGTAGACCGCTGTCAAGTTTCGTGCCATTTGAGGTCGTTGGTACTCCAACGTTAACCGGTAACCGTGAAGCCCTAAAATCGCCTCCGCCGCCACGGACGCGTCTGCTCCCTCGCCGGACACGCCCGCCCGCGCGCAGCTAATCGTGGCTTCGCCGCGTGTCGCGCCACGTCGCCCTCCGCCGCCGGCCAGCTGGAGGCCCTCCGGCCGGTCGGCCGCCGCCGCCAAGGCCCCAGCGCCTCCGGGCGTCGCGCTCCGCCGCCGCCGCCTCCAAGGCTGCTGAAAGCCGCCGCTGTCCCCGCCTCGCTCTGGCGCGCAAGGGTTCCCGCCACCGCCAGCGCCGCCTCCGCCCGGCAGCGCGGCGCCTGGGCTCGCCCTACCACCGCCCAGCGGCCTCCCGCCGGTGATGGCTCGCGCGGCGCCTCCAGCGCCTCGCGCCGCCCGGCCCGGAGCCGGGCGCGCCGGCCGCCGCCGCCATGGTTCCGCCCGCCGTCCGCCGCCTTTCCCGCTGAGTCCGGCCGGATCCGCCAGATCCGCCCGACCCGACCTCCCGGCCTCGTCGGCGTCCCCCTCCTCTCCGGCGCCGTTCTCCGGCGAGATTCCGGCCACCCCGTCGAGGTTGACTTTTTCCCCCCTCTGAGATTCATCTAAGTCCCGAAACTGTGATCATTTTGTTCCATTTTCGTTGCATCATAACTCTGTCTTCGTTGCTCCGTTTTGCGCGTGTAATATGTCAAAATGTTCGCCTCGAAGAGTAGATCATTTCATCTCATTCCATCATTTTCATTTGAGCTCATCTTGACGCCCGAAATGCTGTTGGAAGAGTGCTATGTGATGTTAGTTTCTGATTTTTATCAGGACTTGCACTTTTGTCATTTTTGCCATGACTTATGTGTGCATCCTATGGACTTGAGCCCTACATGTGTTTTGTAATATGCCATGCCATCTTTCCAGGGGTGTATGCCATGTATTTTTTTGATCTATGTGGTGACAAGCACAAGCATGCAAAGTAGGCTTCCGGATGTTGCTGATTTCAGCTCTGTTTTGCTGATATTTTGATGCCATGTTAACTTGATGCTACAGAGAGATCCATGCATATTTTGAGATACTTCAGTAAGGATGTTTTGTTAAATATGTCTTGCTCTATCCATCAATGCCCTTGCTTGCAATTATGGAGTGCCATAGTTTGAGTCAATCGAGCTCTACTTTTGCTATAAAATGTTTCCTGGCAGATTGTTTACATGTTATTCAATTTTGCCAAGGTTGTTGTATTTGATCTTTGCATGCTATATTGTTGTTCTTGACATGTATAGCCTCTATGCCATGTCTTCTTACTGTTGGTTGCCTTGCCATGCCATGTATTGCTCTGTGGTGAGTGGTTCAAGCTCACCAACATGCCTACTCATTGTTGTTCCTGCCATGTTCAAATCTGTATTATAACTTGCCATGTTTACATGGGTGCCATCATATCTTATGATCCTTTTTGGCTTATGGTCACTAAGGGACTTTTGTTCTATGCAATTAGTAGACTCATGTCATGCCTTGTTTTGCTATTTTAAGTTCCGTAACATGTTGTTTGATAGCTCTAAACATTGCAACCTGATGTTAATTTCTGCTAAGCCTGAAACTGTTATTAGTTGCAATCTTGCCATGTCATTTTGAGCTTGTTCTAGTGATTTCTGGAGATAGCTCAGTGTTTATGTTTTGTAATGCTTTACCTGTACATCATGCCCATGTCTTTTCTTTTCATATTGAGGTGCTGTAGCATATTGTTTTGATGCTCGCAATATGCCTACTTGCTGTTTTGGACAGCTTGTCCTTTAAACTTGTATAGGGTGTATGTGTTGAACCGTTGCTCCGTTTTGAGTGTGCTCTATATGAAACTTGCTTGATTTTGCATGTAGTTTTATATTATCATGTTGCATCCATGTTTTGAGGTGTTTGCTTGATGTTTTTATGCATTTTGCATCAATGCCATGCTTACCTTGTTTTGCTCATATCTTCTAGGCCGTAGCTCCGAATTAAATGAACTTTATATGTAACTTGACTAGAATTTCGTGTAGATCATCGTGGTGCATATTAACTTGCTGTTTAACAACTTGAACATAAGGTTTATTCAGATCTGGACCAATTTCGAAATTTGCATATGAGGACTTACCGAATTGTTCTATGTTGTTCCGGCCTCATTTAAACTTGCTTTGACGTGTTGTTCTTGTTTGCATCATCTCTTGCCATGAGTAGCTTCATGTAGCTTTGGCATGCATCATGCTTGTTGTGCATCATGTCTTGTTCATGTGTGGTGTGTTTACTATGTTGTGTGCTTCTTCTTGTTAGTTCCCGTTTCGTTGCGATCGTGAGGATTCGTTCGTCTACGCTTGGTTCTGCTTCATCCATTCGTCTTCTTCATGGACTCGTTCTTCTTCCTTGCGGGATTTCAGGCAAGATGACCGCTACCCTGGATCTCACTACTATCATTGCTATGCTAGTTGCCTCGTTCTTTCGCTATGCTGCGCTACCTATTACCTGTTTATCAAACCATCCCAAATTGCCATGTCAGCCTCTAACCTTTTGCTCCCTTCCTAGCAAACCGTTGTTTGGCTATGTTACCGCTTTGCTCAGCCCCTCTTATAGCGTTGTTAGTTGCAGGTGAAGATGAAGTTTGTTCCTTGTTGAACATGGAGATGTTGTTCCTTGTTGGAACATGTTTACTTGTTGGGATATCACAATATATCTTATTTAATTAATGCATCTATATACTTGGTAAAGAGTGGAAGGCTCGGCCTTATGCCTGGTGTTTTGTTCCACTCTTGCCGCCCTAGTTTCCGTCATATCGGTATTATGTTCCCGGATTTTGCGTCCCTAACGCGGTCGGGTGATTTATGGGACCCCCTTGACAGTTCGCTTTGAATAAGACTCGTCCAGCAAGGCCCAACATTGGTTTTACCATTTGCCTCACCACCACCTATATTTTCCCTTGGGAGTAATTAACCCAAGGGTCATCTTTATTTAGCCCCGGACCAGTGCTTCTCTAAGTGCTGGCCCGAACCGAGTAGATCATGGGGCCCCTCGTGGCAACTCGAGGTTTGGTTTTACTCGTAGGATGTCTCATCCGTGTTGCCTCGAGAACGAGATATGTGCAGCTCCTATCGGGATTGTCGGCGATCGGGCGGCTTTGCTGGTCTTGTTTTATTATTGTCGAAATGTCTTGTAGCCGGATTCCGAGACTGATCGGGTCTTCCGGGAGAAGGAATATCCTTCGTTGATCGCGAGAGCTTATCATGGGCTTGTTGGGACACCCTGCAGGGTTTGAACTTTCGAAAGCCGTGCCAGCGGTTATGTGGCAGATGGGAATTTGTTAATGTCCGTTGTAGAAAACCCGAAGTTGATCTTAATTAAAATACACCAACCGTGTGCGTAACCGTGAGTGTCTCTTTTCGGGTTGATCGAGAGGAGAACACGGTTTCTGGGTTATGTCTGATGTAAGTAGGAGTTCAGGATCACTTCTTGATCATTACTAGTTGACGACCGTTCCTTTGTTTCTCTTCTCGCTCTCATTTGCGTATGTTAGCCACCATATATGCTTAGTCGCTACTGCAGCCTCACCACTTTACCCCCTTCCTTTCCCATTTAAGCTTTGCTAGTCTTGATACCCATGGTAATGGGATTGCTGAGTCCTCATGGCTCACAGATTACTACACCACCAGTTGCAGGTACAGGTTTGCGTTGATCATGATGTGAGAGTGATGCTTGCTTGCGTCGAGTCTTCTTCTGCTTCTTCTTCGATCAGGGGATAGGTTCCAGGTCGGCAGCCTGGGCTAGCAGGGTGGATGTCGTTTGAGCTTCTGTTTATGTTTCATCCGTAGTCGGATGTTGTCTCTTGTATTTGAATGTTGATATATTCTTGTGGCATTTGTGCCTTATGTATGTATCCCCATCTATTATGTAATGTTGATGTAATGATATCCATCTTGCAAAAGCGTTTCAATATGCGGGTCTATCCTTGGTGGGACCGTCGAGTTCCTTTTGGATAGGGTCGCATATTGGGCGTGACAAGTTGGTATCAGAGCCTCGACCGACCCTAGGAGCCCCCTTGATTGATCGTGTAGTTTGGTCGCAGTTGAGTCTAGAAGAAAACTGTTTTCGGAGTCTAGTTATATCGGAGAGTAGGAAATTCTTTTTACTCCTCAGCCCCTTCGTCGCTCTGGTGAGGAATCTTGACGTAGGTGTTTTGAATTACTCCTCTTCCCCTTCAAAATTTTTCTTTAGGTTCGCGCAGTTGGTTTTCCGGTAGTTGTTCCTCAGCTCTTTTCATCCGGTGCATTTCTCGTCAAGTTGACTCGACCATCTTCATCTTTGAGTTCAATCCTCGGTTCTTCCTCCGACGTCGTTGTTTTTCCTTGTCCGAAGTTGTCCTTGTTTTTTTTTCCCACCCGCCCTCCCTTCTTCCTCTCGGAACCGGAGTCCGTAATCGAGTATCCATCCTACTCGTGCGAAGTCTTTGCTTTTCTTTCCTCAATGATTTCAACCGGGGTTTTCTCTTCAAGATATTCGTCGTTTTCCCCTTCCAAGTTGCCTTTGTTTTTCCCGCCCTCCTACCCCTTTTATTTCCGGAGTCTGAGTCTTTATTCGAGCAATCAATTTCTATCATGCGGAGCCTTTTCAGTCTTCCCTCAATTATTTCAAACGGTGAATTCTCATCTCGTTCGTCACTCTTCATCCCTTTCTTTTTCCGGTGCACTCAATTCAAGTTTTTCGTTGGTGATTATATTCTTTCCCCCGGCTCAAGTGTTCTGTTTGCTCTTTCGCCTTTCGCCAGTTTATCCTTCCGGAGTGCTCAAGACATATCAGGAGATTTGTCTATGTTCTAATTAATTCGAGGTTGTCACCTCATTCAAATATTTCAATTGTTCCGGTGCATCATTTATATCTTCAACTATCCCTTTCCAACGGTGTTTTCTTTTAGTGGGCCCTAACCCACAGGTCTTTTCCCAGGATCTTACCTGACTCTTCTAATTTCCCTGGAGTTATTCTCAATTCTTTTCAATTGTGACGTAAGAATGGATTCCATCAGTCACATGCCTTTTCCAAGATCGATTTCAAACCATTTCATCATTGGCTCAACCTCTTCGCTTTTCATTCTTCCGGAGTATCTCATTAATTTTGGTGGTGTTTTCTCGTCGTCATTTGAAGACCGTAGTAGAGTTTCTCCTAAATCTTGTCCATTCCCCCGGAGATTCATGGTGCTAGCTCATTGTTATCTTATCTAGTTGTTTCCAGTTGTGCAATTCTTTTCATCCATCCGGAGTATTTCAGGTGTTGCTTTCTCTCTCAATCATCCGGAGGCCATCTTTTCGGAAGATTTCTTCGTTCTAAGTTTTCAAAGCCGTTCTCCAATTATTCTATATCCGTGCCCCTTCGTTCGTCTCAATATTCTTCCGGTGCTTCGTTCAAGTATTCTTCAATCAGTTCACGATCTTTGCGTTCTCTTGCATATTAAATTCCCTCAAGTATCTCCGTGCTTCTCTAATTCTTCCCGGTGATTATTTCTTTTCATCAGTCATTCCGAATTCTTACGGTGGTTCGTTCAAGATTCTTTTTCTTTGATTATCACATTAATTCATTCGTTCTTTTCAATTCTACCGGTGGTTCATGAATACTTTCTCAAGTTTTGTGCTATATTTTCCCCTTAATCATTTTCAAGAAGAATAAGTAATATGCAAAATCCATTGCTTGTCATCAATTTAATTTGATGAAGGATAAGCATACAATAAATCTTATTCTTATTTCATCCAAGTGAGTAATCCCTTCCTTCGGAGTTTGTTCTTAATGAATAAATTCTAGTTCCAAGTGTTTTTCTTTTTTTTTCTTTTCCGGAGTTCAAATTTTCCCTCGACCTTTTCATCGGATCCCCCATCTAAATCATCGCAATGCTCATCTTATTCTTTATTCCTTCATTCTATCTCACCATCCTTTTGTCAACGGAGTTCTTCATGCTGGCTCGTCATGATTTAATTCATTCTTCAAGTGTTCGTCAAGATTTTGTTGGTGGAGTTCAAGTATCTTTTCTTCTCGCGTCTCAAAGCGCAATTAATTCTCCGTATTCTTTTGAATTGGAGTTTTGCATTTTTTTCGTTCTTCTCAGCTAGCCAATCATTTCTGTTTGTGGCGGGTTATCACCTTATGATCTGGAGATGTTTTCCATAAGTCCACAACAAGCTTATTCTTTCGTTGTTGAATTTCTCAACAATTTCAGATTCAATCCTTCCTTCTAAGTTCTTTTCAATTCTTCCAATTCTTCCGGAGGCATTGCGTTGTTTATCTCGTCAAGTGCCATTCCATCTTTTGAAGTTCATGTTCCTTTTACTTCCATTTTCAACCGGTGTGCTGCCTAAATCCCTTTCAGTCTTATTCGTTTCTTTTCTCATTCTAACCACTCCGGTTAGAACGAGTTGTTTCATAGTCTATCTGATTCCGTGATCTTTCGATTCTCGTCATTCTCGTTGTTCCTCTCTTCTTCTCGAGTGCTCTCGAATCTTTGCTTCTTCTATGGAGTTCTTGCTTCACCTCTTCCCCTTTTCTCTTCCGTCTCGGTCCTAAGATCTCGGGACGAGATCTCTTGTTAGTGGAGGAGTGTTGTAACGCCCCGGATTCGATGCGCCAGGTGTCTGCCAGTTATTCGCCGTCGTTGCCATGTCATGTGCTTGCGTGTTGCACTTTGCCATGTCATCATCTGCATTTCATATCATGTCATCATGTGCATTTCATTTTGCATACGTGTTCGTCTCATGCATCCGAGCATTTTCCCCGTTGTCCGTTTTGCAATCCGGCACTCCTATGTCTCTCGGCGCCCCCTTTTACCTCTTTTCGTGTGCGGGTGTTAAACGGTCTCGGAATGGACCGAGGTTTGTCAAGCGGCCTTGGTATAGCACCGGTAGACCGCCTGTCAAGTTTCGTGCCATTTGGAGGTCGTTTGGTACTCCAACGGTTAACCGGGTAACCGTGAAGCCCTCTTTGAGTTGCAGCCATACACCCCTTCCAAACTGGCCCAAAACCCACCAAACTCCCCTCCATGCTCTCGGTCGTTCGATCACGATCGCGTGGCCGAAAACCGCACCTCATTTGGACTCTCCTAGCTCCCTCTACCTATAAAACTAGTTCCCCCCGAAAATTCGCGGATGAACTCTCCCCCCGAAACCCTAAAATCGCCTCCGCCGCCACCGGACGCGTCCGCTCCCTCGCGGACACGCCCGCGCACCAGAGCTAATCGTGGCTTCGCCGCGTGTCGCGCCACTGTCGCCCTCCGCCGCCTGGCCAGCAGGAGGCCCTCCCGGCCTGTCGGCGCGCCGCGCCCGCGCCCGCGCCTCCCGGGCCGTCGCTCGCCGCCGCCGCCCGGCCGCCAAAGCCGCCGCTGCCGCCCGCCTCGCTCCGCCGCTGGCCTGGCCGCCTGGCCGCCTGGCGCCGCCTCCGCCCGGCCAGCGCCAAGGCCGCCTCGCCCTGCCACCGCCCAGCGCGGCCTCGCCGGTGATGGCTCGCGCTGGCGCCTCTCAGCGCCTCGCGCGCCCGCCCGGCTGGCCGGGAGGCCGCCGCCAAGCGCCGCCCAGCAGTTCCGCCCGCCGTCGCCGCCTTCCCGCTGAGTCCGGCCGGATCCAGCCAGATCCGGCCCGGACCCGACCTCCCCGGCCTCGTCGGCGTCCCCCCTCCTCTCCGGCGCCGTTCTCCGGCGAGATTCCGGCCACCCCGTCGAGGTTGACTTTTTCCCCCCTCTGAGATTCATCTAAGTCCCGAAACTGTGATCATTTTGTTCCATTTTCGTTGCATCATAACTCTGTCTTCGTTGCTCCGTTTTGCGCATGTAATATGTCAAAATGTTCGCATCGAAGAGTAGATCATTTCATCTCATTGCATCATTTTCATTTGAGCTCATCTTGACGCCCGAAATGCTGTTGGAAGAGTGCTATGTGATGTTAGTTTCTGATTTTTATCAGGACTTGCACTTTTGTCATTTTTGCCATGACTTATGTGTGCATCCTATGGACTTGAGCCCTACATGTGTTTTGTAATATGCCATGCCATCTTTCCAGGGGTGTATGCCATGTATTTTTTTGATCTATGTGGTGACAAGCACAAGCATGCAAAGTAGGCTTCCGGATGTTGCTGATTTCAGCTCTGTTTTGCTAATATTTTGATGCCATGTTAACTTGATGCTACAGAGAGATCCATGCATATTTTGAGATACTTCAGTAAGGATGTTTTGTTAAATATGTCTTGCTCTATCCATCAATGCCCTTGCTTGCAATTATGGAGTGCCATAGTTTGAGTCAATCGAGCTCTACTTTTGCTATAAAATGTTTCCTGGCAGATTGTTTACATGTTATTCAATTTTGCCAAGGTTGTTGTAGTTGATCTTTGCATGCTATATTGTTGTTCTTGACATGTGTAGCCTCTATGCCATGTCTTCTTACTGTTGGTTGCCTTGCCATGCCATGTATTGCTCTGTGGTGAGTGGTTCAAGCTCACCAACATGCCTACTCATTGTTGTTCCTGCCATGTTCAAATCTGTATTATAACTTGCCATGTTTACATGGGTGCCATCATATCTTCTGATCCTTTTTGGCTTATGGTCACTAAGGGACTTTTGTTCTATGCAATTAGTAGACTCATGTCATGCCTTGTTTTGCTATTTTAAGTTCCGTAACATGTTGTTTGATAGCTCTAAACATTGCAACCTGATGTTAATTTCTGCTAAGCCTGAAACTGTTATTAGTTGCAATCTTGCCATGTCATTTTGAGCTTGTTCTAGTGATTTCTGGAGATAGCTCAGTGTTCATGTTTTGTAATGCTTTACCTGTACGTCATGCCCATGTCTTTTCTTTTCATATTGAGGTGCTGTAGCATATTGTTTTGATGCTCGCAATATGCCTACTTGCTGTTTTGGACAGCTTGTCCTTTAAACTTGTATAGGGTGTATGTGTTGAACCGTTGCTCCGTTTTGAGTGTGCTCTATATGAAACTTACTTGATTTTGCATGTAGTTTTATATTATCATGTTGCATCCATGTTTTGAGGTGTTTGCTTGATGTTTTTATGCATTTTGCATCAATGCCATGCTTACCTTGTTTTGCTCATATCTTCTAGGCCGTAGCTCCGAATTAAATGAACTTTATATGTAACTTGACTAGAATTTCGTGTAGATCATCGTGGTGCATCTTAACTTGCTGTTTAACAACTTGAACATAAGGTTTATTCAGATCTGGACCAATTTCGAAATTTGCATATGAGGACTTACCGGAATTGTTCTATGTTGTTCCCGGCCTCATTTAAACTTGCTTTGACGTGTTGTTCTTGTTTGCATCATCTCTTGCCATGAGTAGCTTCATGTAGCTTTGGCATGCATCATGCTTGTTGTGCATCATGTCTTGTTCATGTGTGGTGTGTTTACTATGTTGTGTGCTTCTTCTTGTTAGTTCCCGTTTCGTTGCGATCGTGAGGATTCGTTCGTCTACGCTTGGTTCTGCTTCATCCGTTCGTCTTCTTCATGGAATCGTTCTTCTTCCTTGCGGGATTTCAGGCAAGATGACCGCTACCCTGGATCTCACTACTATCATTGCTATGCTAGTTGCCTCGTTCTTTCGCTATGCTGCGCTACCTATTACCTGTTTATCAAACCATCCCAAATTGCCATGTCAGCCTCTAACCTTTTGCTCCCTTCCTAGCAAACCGCTGTTTGGCTATGTTACCGCTTTGCTCAGCCCCTCTTATAGCGTTGTTAGTTGCAGGTGAAGATGAAGTTTGTTCCTTGTTGGAACATGGAGATGTTGTTCCTTGTTGGAACATGTTTACTTGTTGGGATATCACAATATATCTTATTTAATTAATGCATCTATATACTTGGTAAAGAGTGGAAGGCTCGGCCTTATGCCTGGTGTTTTGTTCCACTCTTGCCGCCCTAGTTTCCGTCATATCGGTATTATGTTCCCGGATTTTGCGTCCCTAACGCGGTCGGGTGATTTATGGGACCCCCTTGACAGTTCGCTTTGAATAAGACTCCTCCAGCAAGGCCCAACATTGGTTTTACCATTTGCCTCACCACCACCTATATTTTCCCTTGGGAGTAATTAACCCAAGGGTCATCTTTATTTAGCCCCCCCGGACCAGTGCTTCTCTAAGTGCTGGCCCGAACCGAGTAGACTGCGGGGCCCCCTCGTGGCAACTCGAGGTTTGGTTTTACTCGTAGGATGTCTCATCCGGTGTTGCCCTGAGAACGAGATATGTGCAGCTCCTATCGGGATTGTCGGCGCATCGGGCGGCTTTGCTGGTCTTGTTTTATTACTGTCGAAATGTCTTGTAGCCGGATTCCGAGACTGATCGGGTCTTCCCGGGAGAAGGAATATCCTTCGTTGATCGCGAGAGCTTATCATGGGCTAAGTTGGGACACCCTGCAGGGTTTGAACTTTCAAAGCCGTGCCCGCGTTATGTGGCAGATGGGAATTTGTTAATGTCCGGTTGTAGAAAAACCGAAGTTGATCTTAATTAAAATACACCAACCGTGTGCGTAACCGTGAGTGTCTCTTTTCGGGGTTGATCGAGAGGAGAACACGGTTTCTGGGTTATGTCTGACTTAAGTAGGAGTTCAGGATCACTTCTTGATCATTACTAGTTGACGACCGTTCCTTTGTTTCTCTTCTCGCTCTCATTTGCGTATGTTAGCCACCATATATGCTTAGTCGCTGCTGCAGCCTCACCACTTTACCCCCTTCCTTTCCCATTTAAGCTTTGCTAGTCTTGATACCCATGGTAATGGGATTGCTGAGTCCTCGTGGCTCACAGATTACTACACCACCAGTTGCAGGTACAGGTTTGCGTTGATCATGACGCGAGAGCGATGCTTGCTTGCGTCAAGTCTTCTTCTGCTTCTTCTTCGATCAGGGGATAGGTTCCAGGTCGGCAGCCTGGGCTAGCAGGGTGGATGTCGTTTGAGCTTCTGTTTATGTTTCATCCGTAGTCGGATGTTGTCTCTTGTATTTGAATGTTGATATATTCTTGTGGCATTTGTGCCTTATGTATGTATCCCCATCTATTATGTAATGTTGATGTAATGATATCCATCTTGCAAAAGCGTTTCAATATGGGTCTATCCTTGGTGGGACCGTCGAGTTCTTTTGGATAGGGTCGCATATTGGGCGTGACATTCGATCTCTCCGCTTCGCAAATGCCTTTCCAATAATGCGCTCATAGTTGCCTTTGGCGGAGACTTGGGTGGTTTTGTCGGCAGCAGCAGAGTGCGCTTCGCTTTGACCGGATCTACCTTCTCCTCCGGAGGTGGATGTCTCTTTGCTTTCAACCCTTGAAACCAGTCATCCACTTGGTCTGCGCGATCTTCGCGTTTTCCTCCTCGCCTCTCAGACGGTAACTTCTCTAGAGTCTTCAGAGAAGGACGAATCAGATCTCCTCCCGCCTTTGGCTGTACTGCTAGACGCCGACAGAGCAGACGGAGCGGATGTCTTCTTTCCTTGCTTACGAGGCGGAGGAGAAGGACTACGACTTCCGGAGCAGCTGGAGCAGCGGCGGGTCTCTTCCGCCTTGCCGACGAGGCGGAGAAGGAGGAGGCTGGCTGCCGGACGCGCGGTGCAGGCGGAGAAGGAGACGGAGTGCCGCCACGCGCCGGAGAAGGAGCCGCCGAGTGCCCTGATTGTCACTCGCCGGAGGAGGAGGCAGTGGAGGAGGCGGAGTGCCCTGACTCACGGAGGAGGAGGAGGAGGCGAGGCGCCCATTTCGGAAGGTTGATGAGATCCTTCCGCCATAGGCATGGAGTCTTGAGCAGAACCCAGCCGATACTCCCTTCACCGGTAGGGTGGTCAAGCCGAGCTCCTCAAATCCCTCCGTTATTTCTCGACCATCACCTTAGCATATCCTTCTCGAATCGGCAAAGTGAAAAGTTGAGTCGGGTTTAGTAGGATAAACAGAGCCAACAGCCGCCTTGACCTTCAAATTGCTCCATTGCGCCATAAGGTGGCAACTTTCAGCATCCGTGATAGCATCCACGGGATAGCTGGCAGGAGCCGTCAAGGCATGTTGCTCTGGCTGAAGCAGCTCGGTGGAAGCCACGCTGCTTCTCCGCCGAGATGGCGGGGTAGCCGGGGAAGCTTCGCAGGTCGTTTGTTGTGATCTGCGCTGCTTCGTTCCTCTTCTCGTTCCTCTTCTCGTTCCTCTAGCCCCATTACCCTTTCGTGCAGCGCTTTGCATTAGGCTCTGCTCCAGTTTCTTCCTCCTCTCATGGGTTTTTAACCCCTGCGTCCGAAATCCAGCCTTCCACGAAGGGAGCTGGCGTGCCTCGTGTCCGTCTGTGGTGCTGTGGATTCCCGAGGGCCATTGTGAGCTCGTCCTTCTCCTATGCTCGAACGAACTTCCCTTGCTGCGCTGCTTCGATATAATGCTTAAGCCTCTTGACTGGTATGTCCAATTGTTCGTCCGCCCAAATGCACTTCCCGTTATAGGGTCCAAGGATCCGCCGCCCCAAGAACCAAGTCCGCAACGGTCTCGCCAGTTCATTGTCTCGGTTCGATCCCTTTATCAAGCAGATCATTCTCAGCCTTGGCCCACTTAGGCGGGCTATGAGGTAGCCACCGACCCCGTGCGATGGTGAAGCTTCTTCTTCGCAGCATTTCTCTTGTTTGTCGCTGACATCTTTTTACTCTTTTACGATGTCTTGTAGGCCACAAATGCGGGCCGATCATCTCTCGATCTTCTCATATTTGCCGTGAATTCTGGTGTCTCATTTTTTTCGACATACGTATTGAGGTCTTTCTTCCAATTCCTGAATAGTTCTGCCATCTTCTTAAGAGCAAAAGACTTGATTAATGGCTCTATTATGGCATCTCCGGATCATCCTCTGGCGGTAGGGTAAAATTTGACTTCAGCTCGGTCCAAAGATCATTTTTTCGCATATCATTGACACAAGACACCTCGGGGTCTTCGTTCTTAGGCTTATACCATTGGTGGATGCTGATCGGGATCTTGTCCCTAACCGAACCCCAAGACCGAGCAACAAATGCCTTTGTCAGGACCCCGATTCCAAGTCACATCGACCTAGCTGGTAACACCTCATATCACTTTGCGGCCTCACGCACGGTATCCCCACGGTGTCGCCTTACCATGGCCGGGACCGTTTGCGCCTTTTGGCTCACGATATGATAGTGTCGCTAGCATCCACATGACAAAGAACCGGGCCGACATGGCTAGTCGTGAACCCAAAGCGGCACTAACCTATGGGGACAGCATACATGAATCACTTCGAGCATGTCGGTCATCAACGATGAATTCGGGCTGTAGCACTGGCTAACAGGACTCGTATCCCGGCTGTAGCAGGCTAGGCAGGACTCGAATACCACCGCGTGACATTTCCGAAGGATGTATATAGGAACGAAATGAATCACATGCCGCGATCAAGCGTCCAAGCAGTAGTCTGTGGCTAGCAGGACTCCGTGAACCGGGCAGTAGCGGACAACTATCGCCGAAGCACGAGACTACATTTCCCCATATGAGAGGCTGCCAAGGATAAACAACTAGTTTGCGGATCCCACTCATACCAAGCATTTCAATCATACACGCATAATATGCCCGATATGAGTAAATACAACAAGGCATCACAACAAAACTCTACAACTCAAGTACTTTATTTAAGAGGCCCGAGGAGCCATACATAACATAGTCATACAGGTAGGGGTCACATGACCCAACACTCAAGTCATACAATCATACAAGCACATGCGGAAGCAAACTAGTCTCGAGTACGACTCTAGAAAGAAAGAAAGCTTGTTGGAGCCTTTCTATCTACAATGGCCCTTCACAAGTCTTAGATCGCCACCGGTGGCTAGTTCACTCGTCAAGTCAATATCTACATAGAATCCGTTGAGGGGTAGTATTGTCCTCTGAAAAGCATTAATTACAAACATGAGTACAAAGGTACTCAAGAAGTCTTACCACGTAATCCTATCATACATGCACATTCTCAAGGAAGGAAGTGGAGTTATTTGCAGCAAGCCAGCTTTGACTCTTGGCTAAGCTATCCTACGTGACCCCACTTTGTAAAGCATTTGTCGTACACGAGTCCACTAATCACCATCACAATTCTCCACCGTGGATCCTCTCTCGTCATCCCACGAGAGGGCCATCCACGATACTCACACTTATCTTGAGGCTTTTAGTGGTATCCATTTACTTGTCTATGAACTGATATAGGTAACCCAGAAGTCCTTCTCCGTGGACACGGCTATTCGAATAGATCATAGTTAAACCCTGCAGGGGTGTACTTCTTCACACACGCTCTCACCACTTATCGCCGTTTACACGACATGTACTCGGCAACCTTCAAGCGGAAGCCCAACGTGGGTGTCGGCCACAGCCTACCTAAACACTCAAGTCCCTAGTCCAGGTTTATCGCCTATTCGGGTTCCATCCGCAGGGAGTCCGGCCGAGGTTTCCCATACAGCCCCGAACGATGTGTGCAGGGTTCCCGAGATACCAAACGGCACTCTGTACACGGGCCACGTGCCTACCGCAACACAACCCACCCCTAAGGTCAGCGTTATATGCGGCCCCAAAGATGCTACAAACACCGAAACTACTTGCAACTCCGGACTAAGAACAAGGGTGGTTAAGAAGCGAGAGGGTCCATTGGTTTGGGCCCAATGCGTGGTAGTAGCTGATTCATGGATCACAAACACAGATCTCAGTTCTTAGGATCGGCTTCAATGAAACAACCCACCATGTACTCCTACATGGCCTCTCATCGATACCTTTACCAAACCGTGTTCAACACTTTCACTCTCGAACCAACACAACCTTTCACTCCAGTTCATCATCCCGATGAGCCAGACCTGACACAACTCTAAGCATAGCAAGCATAGCATGGTAGGAATCACAAACATGGCTCAATCAACTCCTACACATACTAGTGGGTTTCATCTAGTTCTTGTGGCAATGACAGTCATGCAAGAGGAAGTGGGTTCAACTACCGCAACACACAACAGTTTGAATCGCGTTGTCTTAATGCAGTAAACGAGAGCGAAGCGAGAACATGGGTTTGTATCGAAATGATCAACGGGTTGCTTGCCCGATGGGCGGGGTAGAGTACGCCTTGGATGGATAGTCGAGGTTATCCTCGGGGCGTAACCTATCATGAAAGCACACCGAAAGTAAACACACATGACAATATGCAACAATATGATGCATGCTATGACATGGCAATATGGATGTGTGTTGGCCTAATGCAATCTGAGATAACAGGGGATGAACTCATTTGAATCAAAGATTCAAATGATACCTCATTTGAGTTAGTCCTAAAGGTGCATTATCTTATTCTGGTTAAACAGCATAGTTAACTTGCTTTAACATGCATGAAACCTGTACCAATGGATAGAGTGGATTTTTCTGATAATTTTTCATATATAAATCTTTGCATTTGGAGTTATAGATTAAAAGTTATAAGCATTTGAAATTTGAATTATATTCTGGAATTTACTATATCAAAATAAATCCAGAATTGAATTAATGCGTCAGCCATGCGTCAGCATGACGTCAGGGTCAACAGGGACGTCCAGGTCAAACCTGACAGTGGGTCCCGCATGTCAGGGTAATTAACTTAACTAAAGTTTAATTAAATCTAACCCTATTTAGTTAGCAGGGCTGGGCCCCATTTGTCAGTGACCTGTTGGGGTCAACGCGGGCCCACAGTGGTCAATGTCCACGTCGGCTGCACCGGCGACTAGCACGGGCGAGCCCGACGCGGCGGAGGGAGTGTGTTGGCGATTCCGCCACCAAACGAGTCGCGGAAGGTAGCTACGGTAGCTAGGAGCAACCCGCTCTTGGTGGAGTTGGTTGGGGTCGGGTGGCGGAGTTGGCGCCGGCGACGAGCCAGGCGGCGCCGGGTTCGCCAACGACGGGCTTGGGGTTAGAGGGCTCGGTGAGGTGCGGAAGTACATGGGCAGACCCGCTGGGGTGCGGTGAGCGCAACGGACACCATGGGTGGCCGGAGAGTGACCGGGAGCACGTCGGCGATGAGCTCCACGGCGGCGGGTGCGGTGAACGTGGCTCGGTTGCTACGCTGCTCGAGGGCGAGAGAGAGGGAAGGGAGTTAGGTAGGCTCACGGGCGACGTAGAAACCCTCGCCGAGGTCGGGATGAACCGGAGCGACGGCGGCGACGAAAGGGATCTCCGCGACGGCGAGCTCGGTCGAGGTCGGTGAGATGGGTTCGGGGCACTAGAGCGAAGGGACTCGGCTGGCTAGGGGTAGTGGAGTCTGGCGGAGCTCTGGACATGGTGCGGAGGAGCACGGACGGCGGGAGCACGACACTGGCGGTGGTCTTGTGGCGGTGGCGCGGCCAAGGCGGGGAGCTCAAGGAGAGGAACCGGGCGGAGAGGGAGTGTCCAGGGGGTCGGGAGAGAGAGAGGTCGGTCCTCGGCGGCAGCGTGCGAAGGAGCGGCGAGGCGGCGACCAGTGCGTGGCACTGAAGCGGTGCCCGCCGCCGAAAGATTGGCTGCTGCTGCTGGCCGAGCCAAGCAGCTCATTGCATGCAGCTCTTGGGCTGGGCAGCAGTGGGCAGGTAGGGGCGTCTGTAAGGTTTTTCCGTTTTTTAATCTTTTTCTATTTTCCTGCAACTTTGTGGGGTTTTCTAAAATACCAAAACTGTGCTAAAAATCACCAAAATGCTCCTAGTCCCTTGTTGGAATATTTCCAACTTGAAACATTCTGGTTTGGCAATTTTTGAACATTTAAAATATTTTGTACAATTTAAAATGCTCAAGTTCAAAACTTGTGAATTAATCCAAGGACCTTTGGTTGACCTAGAAAATGATACACCTCCTTTGACATAGGTTCTGAACCAAAGCAAAGAGGATGAGCATTTTGAAGGGCATTTCAGGTTCATTGAAATAATTTTTAGTAAACCCTAGTTGAATTAAAGGGGGTGTTCGGGGTTTCTGCCTTCCCATGTCAAATTCAAATGAAATTTAAACATGATGCACACCCTAATGCATGGTCTAACTGGGATGTGACAACTCACCCCCACTCAAAAGAATCTCGTCCCGAGATTTAGGATCTGTTGCGAAAAAGGTGGGGTACTCAAGTCGAAGACGATCCTCCCTTTCCCAAGTTGCTTCTTGTTCAGAATGGTTTGACCATTGAACCTTTAGAAACTTGATATTTCGACGTCGAGTGGTACGCTCGGCTTGATCGAGGATACGAACGGGATATTCTCGATAGGTGAGGTTATCTTGGAGATCAAGCGTTTCGTGGTCCACTCCACGGATAGGATTTGAGAAGCAACACCTGAGTTGGGAAACGTGGAAGACATCATGGACTCTGGAAAGATGCGGAGGTAGTTCCAATTGGTAGGCAACTTCCCCTCGTTTGGCAAGAATGCGAAAGGGTCCAATGTAGCGAGGAGCCAACTTGCCTTTGATACCGAATCGATGGGTTCCCTTCAAAGGAGTAACCCGAAGGTAAGCCTGCTCGCCAATTTCATAAGTCATTGGCTTATGCTTGCGGTCATATTGGCTCTTTTGACGAGATTGGGCTGTTTTCAATTTCTCACGAATAACGCGAACCTGCTCTTCTGCTTCCTGAATCATATCCGGGCCAAAGAGTTGTCTCTCCCCGGTTTCTGACCAGTTAAGAGGCATTCGACATTTCCGTCCATAAAGAACTTGAAAGGGCTTTGCCTGGCTGGCTTGATAACTATTGTTATAAGCTAACTCGGCGAATGGAAGGCATTTCTCCCAATTCATGCGAAAGAGATGATGAAGCTCAAGCATATCCTCTAGGATTTGATTGACTCGTTCTACTTGACCACTTGATTGGGGATGGAAAGCGGTGCTAAAGGAGAGACGAGTTCCCATAGCGTTTTGGAAACTTTCCCAAAATCGAGAGGTGAAGAGACTTCCACGGTCTGAGTTAATCTCTAATGGAACACCATGAAGAGACACTATTCGAGAGATGTACAAATCAGCTAGCTGGCTAGCGGTTGTACTCTCACGAACGGGTAGGAAGTGGGCTACTTTGGAAAGACGATCGACGACAACGAAGATAGCATTATTCCCTCTCTTGGTCCTGGGAAACCCGGTAATGAAATCCATACCGATTTTATCCCATTTCCATTCAGGAATTTCCAAAGGTTGAAGGGTACCAGCAGGCCGTTGATGATCTGCTTTAACTCGACGACAGACGTCGCAATTAGCAATGTATTGAGCGATTTCTCTCTTCATCCTAGTCCACCAAAACCTCTGGCGTAGGTCTTGATACATTTTAGTACTACCGGGATGAATGGTGAGAGGAGAGTCATGAGCTTCCTTAAGGATCAATCGCCTCAGGTTGCGCACCTTGGGGACCACTAGACGGTCTCCAAAGAACACGACACCTTGTTCATCAATGGAGAAACAATCTGCGACTCCTTTCTTGATGTTTCTCCTGATACGGGAGATTCCCGGATCTACCTTACGTGCTTTGATGATCTGATCCGTAAGGTAGGTTTCGCCACCAGTGGTGGAAAGGAATCCTCGAGGAACAATGTGAAGATTAAGCTTACGAAATTCCTCGTGGAGAAATGGTTGACTTTGTTGTAACATCAGATTGTTACAATAAGATTTGCGACTTAGTGCGTCAGCCATGACATTGGCCTTGCCTGGGGTGTAGGATATTCCTAAGTCGAAATCTGTAATCAACTCGACCCAACGTCTTTGCACGAGATTCAAATCCGGTTGGGTGAAGATATATTTCAGACTTTGGTGATCGGTGTAGATTTTGCAACGATTACCCGAAGGTAATGTCGCCAGGTTTTGAGTGCATGAACCATCGCTGCAAGCTCTAGATCGTGTGGGGTAGTTATCCTCATGTGGACGAGCTGTCGAGAAGCGAGGCAATCACATGACGATCTTGCATGAGTATGCAACCTAGTCCTTGTCGCGAGGCGTCGCAATAGATAATAAAGTCCTTAGAGAAATCTGGTGGGACAAGCACGGGAGCAGATGTCAGGCGTCTTTTCAGTTCCTGAAAACTGAACTCGCACTGTGGCGTCCATTCGAACTTCTTATCTTTCTTGAGGAGTTCGGTTAGAGGTTTGGCAACTTTAGAGAAACTCTCGACGAAGCGGCGGCAATAGCTCGCTAACCCGAGTAAACTCCGAACTTGCTTGACCGATTCAGGTGGAGTCCAATCAAGGACGGCTTGAACTCGCTCGGGATTGACAGCAATGCCCTTACCAGAAATTACATGTCCTAGATAGGTCACTACGGTAACCAGAATTCACACTTAGAGAATTTGGCATAAAGGCGGTGCTCTCAAGTTTCATCAATACTAGCCTTAGATGTTCGCATGTTCTTCCTCATTCTTGGAGTAGATGAGTATATCATCGAGGTATACCACGACTAATTTATCCAAATACTCCATGAAGATTGAGTTCATTAACCGAGAGAAGGTGGCTGGAGCATTGGTTAATCCGAAGGACATGACGGTGTACTCGCATCGTCCATAACGAGTAACAAAGGCCGTTTTGGGAATGTCCCCGTTTTGATTTTGATTTGATGGTAGCCCAACCTCAAATCCATCTTGAAAAGATCGAGGATCCAGCGAGCTGGTCATACGATCGTTGATCCCGGGAGCGGATACTTGTTCTTGATAGTGACCAAATTGACAGGTCGGTAATCTACAACCATCCGATCCGTACCATCCTTCTTCTTGACGAAGAGGACGGGCAAGCCCATGGAGATGAACTAGGACGGATGAAACCTTTTGCAAGGACTCATCGAGTTGTTTCTTAAGTTCAGCTAGTTCTAGGGTGCCATCTTATAAGGTCTTCTAGAGATTGGGACGGTTCCGGGAACAAGATCTATCACGAACTCGACATCCCCTGTCGGTGGAACACTGGCAGTTCCTCCGAAAAACATCCGGAAATCACGGACTACCGGAATATCTTCGAGGTCCGGAAGGGGTTGGCATTTAGGAATAAAGTGGCGCTTAGACACTCGGGTTAAAACATTCTTGTCTTGCCGAAGGATGGGTAAGTTGAACAGTTCTAGTGGAGCAATCAATCTTAGCATAATGGGCTGACATCCGGTCCATACCCAAGATGATGTTTATGTCCGAGCTGGCTTGCCACGGCCAACAGACTTTCCAACTTGATTGGGGTTGTTCTGGGGACACTCCCGGATATAGTGGCCCGTCTCTCCACACTTGAAGCAAGTTATCACATTTGGGCGTGGAGCAGCATTAGCAGTGGGGCCTCCATAAGTCTTGGGCGGAAGATACTGCTGGTTGGGGCGAGGCGCCTCAAAGGATGGCCTCGGGGTGAACCTGGGTGGTAGAGCAGTATTTGGAACCCAAACCCGGCGCTTCTGGGATCCAGAGCCGGATGACGATCCAGAGTCACGGATGTGCTTGCGTGAAGCCTCAAAATCAGTCTGCCCAGTTTCGGCGCTGATAGCCTTATTGACTAGCTTCGGAAAAGAGGTACACTCATGCAGACGGAGATCCCGGCGTAGCTCAGGGCTAAGTCCCTTGCGGAACCTTGCCTGCTTCTTGGCATCGGTAGAAACCTCTTCGGGAGCATAACGTGCTAACCTCCCAAATTCACGGCTGTAGGCATCCACTGTCAGCCTACCTTGGGTGAAACTGCAGAATTCCTCACGTTTGCGGTCCATAAGACCTTACGAATATGATGCTCACGAAGGCGGCACTGAATTCAGCCCAAGTTGTAACTTGTCCAACCGGACGATAGCCTCATAATTCTCCCACCGAGACTAGCGGGGCCTTCAAGATGATAGGCGGCAAAGGTAACCTTGTCAGCCTCAGCCACGTTGGCGGAACGCAGCTTGTGGTGGATGCTGCGAAGCCAATCATCCGCGTCGAGAGGCTCGACGGAATATTTGAACTTTGGGGGATACAGCTTGACGAAGTCGTTTAGTGAAACCACATCATTTCTTGGCTGGCGTGCGGTGTTTTGTTCAATCCGCTCCAGTAAGCGGTTGGTTTCACGCTTATTGCGTTCTGCTTCCAGCATAACCTCGGCCAAAGATGGCGGTTGCGGCAGATACACATTTCTGGCTGCACTAGCTTCTCCCTGCTCCGGAGCAGCAGGAGTGTTGCGGGTGTTGACCATCCTAGGAGACAAAGCAAAGGTTTAAACCAGGATGGCAGAATTTAACAAGGAAGTGCGGAAGGTAATGGATAGCATGGAATGCAAAGATGTTCATCCGTATGACATGGTATTATAAAACTGCCATATATATATACCAACGGTCATACACACCATTCATAGTTTAGTACAAGCCTGACAGAGTACAACTATAAGGAAAGGCGTTACATCTCATCGGAAGCATCCCAACCTCTATACATTATTTTTCTACACTTCCGAACGATACACACTAAGTCGTATTCCACGAGTCACGCAGGACGGTGGAAACACAACTATTACCACACTAGGAATGCTACTACTATCTCAGGCAGCTCCATAGTAGTCCTCATAGAAATCACCACCCAAGCCTGGAAGTGGAACATGATCGTCCGGAAACAGACAATCCTGTGGGGCCTGTCGACCATAAGGACTCGGATGTGGCCGTGGTCCAACAAACGGTGGCAGACGAGGCCCACGAGGAGGAGTGATGCCTCCAACCTCACGCCACTCCATAAAGTCTGGCAGACTCGCCGCACAGGGTACAAGTCCCTCATGTCCATATATCCGGCTTGCACGGCAGGTGCAAACCGAGTCGGAATAGCCCAGTGATTAGAACGGGCATTAAAACTCCATACGCAAGGCCCGGTTCTCACGGTCCATGTCCTCCAAAGATCTCGGTAGTAGTGCGAAGAGTGAGTCCTCATGGGATGCATCGCTGTACAGACCACGAAGGTAGCCATGCGCCTGTGGAGGGATCTTGGCATATAGCGAAAATCAGTGTTGCCCAAAGAAAGCAGTTCGCCCGAATAATAGTCATCATGGAATAGGCTGCATCTTGCACGACATTCCAATAGTGATTCGAGCCCATAAGAACAAAGTGAAGTGGCTCGGTAGCTCGGGATAAGATGGATAAATCCGGACCGTGCATAGGTATTGGCTTTGATTGAAATCCCTAAACTGCTCCTCGACGGTATATTCAGGATACCATCGATAACCAGACTCAATCATCACCCTAACTAGCATTGCCGTGTGACCACACACACCAATGCAACGGGTCAGGCGAACCACTTGGTTCTGGGGACGGGTGGCCATCTGAAAGCACAACCACAATGCAAAGGCATTAGAATTTCTAGGGAAAATCGGGCAGCATAACATCTGTAAATGCTCAAAATCAGATTTGAGACATTCAAAATCAGATTGCAAAACCACTCAACAACATCATATCAAGGTTCTGGTTCAACTGATAGCATACTAAAATTTAGCAGAACTGAACTGAGGATAAAACCAACAATCCTATAAGTTACTACGGATTAATAACACGTGAACCTGATAGAAAGAAGAGAGCCTAGTCCTAAACCCACGTCGAATGAGAAGAGGATGACTCAGATCAGAGGCCATAAGGTAAAGGAGTAAAAAGAGCCTTACGTTCCCTCCCACAATCAATTCCCCTACATATAACTAAAGCATTTCTAGACTCAACTTCGACCAGTTTGGCTTAGCGAACCTACAGGCAGCCCTGCTCTGATGCCAACGCTGTCAGGACCCCGATTCCAAGTCACATCGACCTAGCTGGTAACACCTCATATCACTTTGCGGCCTCACGCACGGTATCCCCACGGGTGTCGCCTTACCATGGCCCGGGACCGTTTGCGCCTTTTGGCTCACGTATATGATAGTGTCGCTAGCATCCACATGACAAAGAACCGGGCCGACATGGCTAGTCGTGAACCCAAAGCGGCACTAACCTATGGGGACAGGCATACATGAATCACTTGAGCATGTCGGTCATCAACGTATGAATTCGGGCTGTAGCACTGGCTAACAGGACTCCGTATCCCGGCTGTAGCAGGCTAGGCAGGACTCGAATACCACCGCGTGACATTTCCCGAAGGATGACATAGGAACGAAATGAATCACATGCCGCCAGTCAAGCGTCCAAGCAGTAGTGCTGGGCTAGCAGGACTCGTGAACCGGGCAGAAGCGGACTACTATCGCCGAAGCACGAGACTACATTTCCCCATATGAGAGGCTGCCAAGGATAAACAACTAGTTTGCGGATCCCACTCATACCAAGCATTTCAATCATACACGCATAATATGCCCGATATGAGTAAATACAACAAGGCATCACAACAAAACTCTACAACTCAAGTACTTTATTTAAGAGGCTCCGAGGAGCCATACATAACATAGTCATACAGGTAGGGGTCACATGACCCAACACTCAAGTCATACAATCATACAAGCACATGCGGAAGCAAACTAGTCTGAGTACAGACTCTAGAAAGAAAGAAAGCTTGTTGGAGCCTTTCTATCTACAATGGCCCTTCACAAGTCTTAGATCGCCACCTGGGTGGCTAGTTCACTCGTCGAAGTCAATATCTACATAGAATCCGTCGGAGGGGGTAGTATTGTCCTCTGAAAAGCATTAATTAAGCAAACATGAGTACAAAGGTACTCAGCAAGTCTTACCATAGAATCCTATCATACATGCACATTCTCAAGGAAGGAAGTGGAGTTATTTGCAGCAAGCTAGCTTTGACTCTTGGCTAAGCTATCCTACGTGACCCCACTTTGTAAAGCATTTGTCGTACACGAGTCCACTAATCACCATCACAATACTCCACCGTGGATCCTCTCTCGTCATCCCACGAGAGGGCCATCCACGATACTCACACTTATCTTGAGGCTTTTAGTAGTATCCATTTACTTGTCTATGAACTGATATAGGTAACCCAGAAGTCCTTCTCCGTGGACACGGCTATTCGAATAGATCATAGTTAAACCCTGCAGGGGTGTACTTCTTCACACACGCTCTCACCACTTATCGCCGTTTACACGACATGTACTCGGCAACCTTCAAGCGGAAGCCCAACGTGGGTGTCGGCCACAGCCTACCTAAACACTCAAGTCCCTAGTCCAGGTTTATCGCCTATTCGGGTTCCATCCGCAGGGAGTCCGGCCGAGGTTTCCCATACAGCCCCGAACGATGTGTGCAGGGTTCCCGAGATACCAAACGGGCACTCGGTACACCGGGCCACGTGCCTACCGCAACACAACCCACCCCTAAGGTCAGCGTTGCGTGCGGCCCCCAGCATGCTACAAACACCAGAAACTACTTGCAACTCCCGGACTAAGAACAAGGGTGGTTAAGAAGCCGAGAGGGTCCATTGGTTTCGGGCCCAATGCGTGGTAGTAGCTGATTCATGGATCACAAACACAGATCTCAGTTCTTAGGATCGGCTTCAATGAAACAACCCACCATGTACTCCTACATGGCCTCTCATCGATACCTTTACCAAACCGTGTTCAACACTTTCACTCTCGAACCAACACAACCTTTCACTCCAGTTCATCATCCCGATGAGCCAGACCTGACACAACTCTAAGCATAGCAAGCATAGCATGGTAGGAATCACAAACATGGCTCAATCAACTCCTACACATACTAGTGGGTTTCATCTAGTTACTGTGGCAATGACAGGTCATGCAGAGGAAGTGGGTTCAACTACCGCAGCACACAACAGTTTGAATCGCGTTGTCTTAATGCAGTAAACGAGAGCAGAAGCGAGAACATGGGTTTGTATCGAAATGATCAACGGGTTGCTTGCCTGATGGGCTGGGGTAGAGTACGCCCTTGGATGGATAGTCGAGGTTATCCTCGGGGGCAGAACCTATCATGAAAGCACACCGAAAGTAAACACACATGACAATATGCAACAATATGATGCATGCTATGACATGGCAATATGGATGTGTGTTGGCCTAATGCAATCTGAGATAACAGGGGATGAACTCATTTGAATCAAAGATTCAAATGATAGCTCATTTGAGTTAGTCCTAAAGGTGCATTATCTTATTCTGGTTAAACAGCATAGTTAACTTGCTTTAACATGCATGAAACCTGTACCAATGGATAGAGTGGATTTTTCTGATAATTTTTCATATATAAATCTTTGCATTTGGAGTTATAGATTAAAAGTTATAAGCATTTGAAATTTGAATTATATTCTGGAATTTACTATATCAAAATAAATCCAGAATTGAATTAATCGTCGACCATCGTCAAGATGACGTCGTGGTCAACAGGACGTCCAGGTCAAACCTGACAGTGGGTCCCGCATGTCAGGGTAATTAACTTAACTAAAGTTTAATTAAATCTAACCCTATTTAGTTAGCAGGGCTGGGCCCCATTTGTCAGTGACCTGTTGGGGTCAACGCGGGCCCACAGTGGTCAATGTCCACGTCGGCTGCACCGGCGACTAGCCGCCGGCGAGCCCGACGCGGCGGAGGGAGTGTGTTTGGCGATTCCGGCGACCAAACGAGTCGCGGAAGGTAGCTACGGGTAGCTAGGAGCAACCCGCGTCTACTGGTGGAGTTGGTTGGGGTCGGGGTGGCCGGAGTTGGCGCCGGCGACGAGCTAGGCGGCCGCCGGGGTTCGGCCAACGACGGGCTTGGGGTTAGAGGGCTCGGTGAGGTGCGGGAAGTACATGGGCAGACCCGTTGGGGTGCGGTGAGTGCAACGGACACCATGGGGTGGCCGGAGAGTGACCGGGAGCACGTCGGCGATGAGCTCCACGGCGGCGGGTGCGGGTGAACGTGGCTCGGTTGCTACGTTGCTCGAGGGCGCGAGAGAGAGGGAAGGGGAGTTAGGTAGGCTCACGGGCGACGTGTAGAAACCCTCGTCGAGGTCGGGGATGAACCGGAGCGACGGCGGCGCACGAAGGGATCTCCGCGATGGCGAGCTCGGTCGAGGTCGGTGAGATGGGTTCGGGCACTAGAGCGGCGGGACTCGGCTGGCTAGGGGTAGTGGAGGCTTGGCGAGCTCTCTGGACATGGTGCGGAGGAGCACGGACGGCGGGAGCACGACACGGTGGTGTCTTGGCGGCGGTGGCGTCGGCCAAGGCGGGGGGAGCTCGAAGGAGAGGAACTGGGGCGGAGAGGGAGTGTCCAGGGGGGTCGGGAGAGAGAGAGAGGTCGGTCCTCAGCGGCAGCTGGCGAAGGGAGCGGCGAGGCGGCGACCAGGTGCGTGGCACCCGAGCGGTGCCCGCCGCCGAGCACCTGGCTGCCTGCCTGGCCGAGCCAAGCAGCTCGCTGGCGCGGCTGCTGGGCTGGGCCGGCAGGTGGGCCGGGTAGGGCGTCAGGTAAGGTTTTTCTGTTTTTTAATCTTTTTCTAATTTCCTGCAACTTTGTGGGGTTTTCTAAAATACCAAAACTGTTTTAAAAATCACCAAAATGCTCCTGGTCCCTTGTTGGAATATTTCCAACTTGAAACATTCTGGTTTGGCAATTTTTGAACATTTAAAATATTTTGTACAATTTAAAATGCTCAAGTTCAAAACTTGTGAATTAATCCAAGGACCTTTGGTTGACCTAGAAAATGATACACCTCCTTTGACATAGGTTCTGAACCAAAGCAAAGAGGATGAGCATTTTGAAGGGCATTTCAGGTTCATTGAAATAATTTTTGGTAAACCCTAGTTGAATTAAAGGGGGGTGTTCTGGGGTTTCCTGCCTTCCCCATTTCAAATTCAAATGAAATTTAAACATGATGCACACCCTAATGCATGGTCTAACTGGGATGTGACAGCCTTCTTTGTCCGGTAGGGTTCAATCGGTTGGCCGTCGCGCGCGATTTGTATGATCTCAAACTTTTCATCCGAGCTCGATCCGGAGGGCTAGAAAAAAGAACAAAGACGAGAGTTAATTAATATGTGTACATATATACCAAAACAAAGACGAGAGCTAGTCAGCACGGGCTTAACTAATATATATACCTAGCCGGACTCGGTTTGGTGATCACCGGAGCCGTCCTCACGGTCTACTTCTTCACCCTCTCCTTCTTGCACCGGCATTGGGTCATCGGAGCCATGTAAATCATAGCCAGCTGCTTCTTCACCCTCTCCTTCCAGACCATCGTTGTCGTTGAGAAACATCATCGAGGAGACGGCATCACTTCCGTGTGCGATTATGTCCCTCAACAACGCTTCTTGTGCTTCGTCTCGGGGGGTGTCCATAGTTTCTACAAATATTTACAACATGGCAATATTATTCAAACATGACAGATATGGATATATTAGTGCCAACGTAGAACTAGCTAGCTAATCACAATAAGGAATCATATTAATGGCCTCGACGCTGCTTCTCTAGGGTTTGGGGTGGCCTCGACAACGCTTCAAGGGTTAGGGGGTGGCCTCGAGAACGCTTCAAGCTAGGAGAGGGTGCGACATCGACCCCCCACGTGTTGAAGCTATCGGGAGGGGTCGGCGTTGAACAGTACATCTATGTCCCACAAGTGGCGTGGGCATCGACGCCCATGATAGGGTAGAGGGTCGTGGATCGCCGAGCGGTCGAGGTCAAGGGTCAAGATCGCCGAGGGTCGGGAGGTTGCCTAGTGTCAAAGGATTCAACAAAACCATGTCTTCATCATTAGGCGAAAGTGCAGGTGCATGATGGTGAAGCTCTCCAAAGTTGTTTTGGAGCGGAGTCCCAGATAGGATAATTCGCTTTTGGTACAAAGTTCAGCAAAAGGCAAATTATCCTATCCGGGACTCCATTCCGTAACAACTTTGAGGACTTTGCACCATCATGCCATGGTTACTTCCGGCTAATGATGAAGCCATGGATTTCTTCAATACTTTGACACTATAGGAACCTCGACCTGAAACCTTCGACCCTTGACCCTTAACGACCCTCGATCCTCTACCCTAGTTCCCGACCCTCGACCCCTCGGCGATCCTCGACACCCTCGTTATATCGACAACGACGCAACATACATATACATGGGAAAATAATGTTATCGGGGAGGGGGTATCGGTACCCCCCCCCCCTCGTGTCAAAGTTTCTTCTTTCTCCTCTATTCCTTTCTTTCTTCTTCTCCTCTTCTTTTTCTTCTTATCCCTCGAGAAAGGAAAATAAGGAAAAGGAAGAAAAGAGGAAGAAGGAAGAAGGAAGAAGAAGAAGAAAAAAAAGAAGAAAAAAAAGAGGAGAAGAAGAAAAAATAGAAAAAAAATCTATTTTTTCTTCTTCTCCTCTATTCCTTTCTTCTTCTCCTCTTCTTTTTCTTCTTTTTCCTCTCATTCTTTTTCTTCTTCTTCTTCCTGCTTCCTTCGGATCCTAGAACCCTCGAACCCTCGACCCTAGAACCCTCGAACCCTAGAACCCTCGAACCCTCGACCCTAGAACCCTCGAACCCTCAAACCCTTGTGCCTCGAAACCTCGACCGGCCTCGACGACCCTCGACCCTCAAAACATTGACCCTCGACCGGCCTCGACGACCCTCGACCCCTCTGTGACCCTCTCGACCCTCTAGCCTAGTTCCCGACCGTCGACCCCTCAGCGATCCTCGACACCCTCGTTCCCGATAAAAGAAGAAGAAGAAGAAGAAGAAGAAGAAGAAGAAGAAGAAGAAGAAATGAGAAGAAGAAAAAAGAAGAAGAAGAAGAAGAAGAAAAAAAGAAGAAAAAAAAAGAGAGAGAAGAAGAAGGAATAGAGGAGAAGAAGAAAAGAATTTTTTTTTCTTCTTCTCTATTCCTTCTTCTTCTCCTTTTTTCTTCTACTTCCTCTTCTTATTTTTTTCTCCTCTTCTTCTCCTTCTTCCTTCTTCCTCTTTTATTCTTTTTCCTTATTTTCCTTCTTCCTCGACGACCCTAACTCTAAACAGTACAAATTCCTCGACGTCCCCGCCTCTCTCATGAACAAAATAAAATCTATGAATAAAAAAAACATCATATTCTATGAACAAAAAAACATCATATTCCATCCACATCGATCCATGCATACATCATATATATGATCATATCTATGAACAAAAAAAATTCATATGATCATCTATGAACAAAAAAACATCATATATATATGCAGAAAAAAAAACATTAGATCAACACATATGCAAAAAAGCATCATACATATATCCATACATCAATATATATACATGAACATCATTGAAAAAAGCATCACATCTATGAAAAAAAAAATCATGGAGGCGGCGGCAGGGTGGCAGGGCAGGTGCGCGGGGGCTCACTGTGGGCGGCGTCGGCAACGGCGATGTCGGGGCGGGCCTGATGCAGAGGTGGCGCGCGCGGGGCAGGGCAGGGGAGGCGGAGGCAACGGCGAGGTCGGGGAGGCGGAGGTGGCGGCGAGGTCGGGGAGGCGTTGGACGACGGCGAGGTCGCGGAGGCAGGGCGGCGACGGGCGGGACGGCGACGACGACGAGGCAGGGCGACAGCGTTGGGGTAGATGCGGTGCGGTGGCGACGACGGCGGGGCAGACGGTGGCGACGACGGGCGCTGGCGACGGCGATGGTGTCGACGGCGGCGACGGCGACGATAACGGCGCTGGCGACGGCGATGGTGACGACGGGCGGCGGCGGCGGCGGCGGCGGGCGGCGCTGGGCAGCTCTGGCGGCGCTGGGCGGGCTGGGCGCAGGGCGCGGCGCGGCGTGCTTTCGGGACGGGCAGGGCATGGGGCGGCGGCGGCGTGGGCTCGGGGCGGGCGGGGGGCACGGGAGACGGGATGGCGGCGGCGGCGACGGCACGGCCACGGCGACGAGGAGCGCGCGACCGATTTGGGCAACTGGCGGCGGGGCAACTGGCTAGGAGGCGAGGAGATGTGAAATTTTCACAAGTCCTGGTTATATAGCAAGGGCATTAGTCCGGTTCGTGGCACAAACCGGGACTAATGCACACCTTTAGTCCCGTTGGTGCCACCAACCGACCAAAGGCCAATTTCAGCAGCCCAAAGGGCGGAAGCGGCGACCTTTGGTCCGGTTGGTGGCACCAACCGGGACTAAAGGGGGGCATTAGTCCCGGTTGGTGCCACCAACCGGGACCAAAGGCCTTGTGCTGCCCCGCGCCAAATGTTTAGTCCCGACTCGCTAGTTGAGAGGAGCCGCACCAGTTTATAAGGTGCGGTGCGGCTCCCTCTCGAGCTCCTCTCTAAAGCAGGCGTATTCAGGCCGGGCCTAACTCTGCCATCTTTGCTCAGGAAAAATATAAACTCTATTGGGCCTTCCTTTTTTGGTCTCAATCTGGCCCATAGGGTTTCTAGTCGTATTCAGGCCGTGGGGCCCATTATTTATTTTCTTTTGGTGGCATTTTTTTTTTTGCTTTATATTTTATTTCTTTTTGCTTTTAGTTTTAGAAAAATATAAACTTTCTATTAGTGCCATTAGTTTTAAAATTTGAAAACACTTTTTTGTTTTCTTTGTTGCTTTATTTATTTTATTTTGTTTCTACTTACAACAAAATACTTATTGTTGCTATTTTTATTTTTTTCAAGTTTTTTGTTTTCTGCATTATTTATTTTCTTTTGGTTTTTGCTTTATTTTTAATTCTTTTTGCTTTTAGGTCAGCAAAATTATAAACTTTCTGTTAGTGCTTTTAGTTTTAGAAAAATATAAACTTTCTGTTTGTGCCATTAGTTTTAAAATTCTAAAACACTTTTTTTGTTTTCTTTGTTGCTTTATTTATTTTATTTTGTTTCTACTTACAACAAAATGCTTATTGTTGCTATTATTATTATTTTTTCAAGTTTTTTGTTTTGTTTTCTGCATTATTAATTTTCTTTTGGTTTTTGCTTTATTTTTAATTCTTTTTGCTTTTAGGTCAGCAAAATTATAAACTTTCTGTTAGTGCCATTTGTTTTAGAACAATTATAAACTTTCTGTTTGTGCCATTAGTTTTATAAAATTTGAATTCTTTGAAATTTGTGTGAATCACAAGTTTGTGAGCTCAACAAGGCGAGAGGGACGGGCTTATAAACCGGTGTGGCGCCTTTTGGTTGGCGAGGTTTTCAAATTCATAGTTTTCAAATGAACTCTGAAAAAGTTGGCATAGCATGTTCATGAACAAAACGGACAATGGTATCATACTCGTGTGTTACAAAGTTGGCATGGTATCATCATAATAGTTATGGAGAAAGTCTTCACTTTTTCTTCGCTTGTGTCGTTTGCTTATTGCGCCGTAACCATGGATAATCTTCATCGTTTATCGGATGCTTGGGTCAGCCTTGACTTTGAAGGGGGAATTTCATGAAACTTTTCATACTCTTGAGACATGTCTATCTTGCCCTCCACTCCCGGGATGTCCCTTTTCTGAAAGAACTATGTGGCGCTTTGGCTCATTGTATGATGTATTCGCTTCCTTATCTTTTCTTTTCCTCGGTCTGGTAGACATGTCCTTCACATAGATAACCTGTGCCACATCATTGGCTAGGACGAACGGTTCGTCGGTGTACCCAAGATTTTTCAGATCCTTGTGTTGTCATTCCGCATTGTGGGTCTACCTGCACTCGCCTCTCGACAGATTGACCCACTTGCACTTAAACAAAGGGACCTTAAAATCTACTCCGTAGTCAAGTTCCCATATGTCTACTATGTAACCATAATATGTGTCATTTCCTTGTCGGTTGCTGCATCAAAGCGGACACCGCTGTTTTGGTTGGTGCTCTTTTCATCTTGGTCAATCGTGTAAAATGTATTCCCATTTATCTCAGTATCCTTTCCAAATCATTACGATCGAAGATGGTCCCCGGACAACAAGTACAACTCATCACTAACAGTGTTGTCACCTCCGAGACGTGTTTCCAACCAACTGCTGAAAGTCTTGATGTGTTCACATGTAATCCGATCGTCGACCGCTCGGGTGTTTGGAGCGCAGATCGTTCTTGTGTTCATCGACATACGGGTCACCAAGGTAGAGTTCGTAGAACTGTAGTGTGCTTGAGACCAAGAATATCCGTCCCCTGCATATTATTGAGTCTCTTCCAAGCGTGTTTTTTCGGTCAGTCTCCCCTCATACCGCGATTTAGGGAGACCTATCTTATTAAGGCCAGGAATGAAGTCAACACAAAACCCGATGACATCCTCTCGTTTGATGGCCCATGGAGATGCTTCCTTCGGCCTAGCACGGTTCTGAACATATTTCTTTAGGACTCCCATGAACCTCTCAAAGGGGTACATATTGTGTAGAAATACGGGCCCCAGAATGACAATCTCGTCGACTAGATGAACTAGGGCGTGCGTCATGATATTGAAGAAGGATGGTGGGAACACCAGCTCGAAACCGACAAGACATTGCGCCACATCACTCCTTAGCGTTGCTACGATTTCTGGATCGATCACCTTCGAGATATTGCATTGAGGAATGCACATAGCTTCACAATGGCTAATCGGACGTTTTCGGTAGAAGCCCCTCAATGCAACCGGAAGCAGTTGCGTCATAATCACATGGCAGTCATGAGACTTTAGGTTCGGAACTTTTCTCCGCATATTTATTATTCCTTTATATTCGACGAGAAGCCACTCGGGACCTTCATCTTGAGCAGGCATTGAAAGAATATTTCTTTCTCTTCTTCAGAAGAGCGTAGCTGGCGGACCTTCATCTTGCTCGGAGGCATGCCCTCTTTTTCGTGCAAGCGTTGCAGGTCCTCTCGTGCCTCGGTGTATCTTTTGTCTTCCCATACACGCCCAAGAAGCCTAGCAGGTTCACGCAAAGGTTCTTCGTCCGTGCATCACGCCGATCAAGAGCGGACCTCTAGGTCTTTCCAGAGGGTAGGTCCCAAAATATAGATTTCTTCTTCCACATGGGTGCGTGATTCTCGGCCATTCGAACAGCTAGTCCGCCGACCCTTTCCAAAGATTATGTGTAAATCATTGACCATAGATTTCTTCTTCCACAAGTGCGTGATCACCGTCATTGGAACGCATGGCGGGCTTCTTCCGTGATCTGCCGGTGATCTGCCGCTTTGAAATGCTTGCCTTTCTTTCGACATTGATGGTTGGTCGGAAGAAATCGACGATGGCCTGGTACACATTCTTCCTCCAGCTTCCGGTATATACTATCGGTGTCAAGTAAACAGTGCGTGCATGCGTGGTATCCCTTGTTTGTCTGTCCCGAAGGTTCTTGAGAGCGGGCCAATCATTGATGGTCATGAACAGCAACGCCTTTAGGTCAAATTCCTCCTTTTTGTGCTCATCCCACGTACGTACACCGTTTCCATTCCACAGCTGTAAAAGTTCCTCAACTAATGGCCTTAGGTACACATCAATGTCGTTGCCGGGTTGCTTAGGGCCTTGGATGAGAACGGCATCATAATGAACTTCCGCTTCATGCACATCCAAGGAGGAAGGTTATACATACATAGAGTCACGGGCCAGTGCTGTGATTGCTGCTCTGCTCCCGAAAGGATTAATGCCATCCGCGCTTAAAGCAAACCATACGTTCCTTGGGTCCTTTGCAAACTCATCCCATACTTTCTCTCGATTTTTCTCCCTGCGACCCGTCGCGGGTGCTCTCAACTTCCGTCTTTCTTAGTTCCTCACTGTGCCATCGCATCAACTTGGCATGCTCTCGTTTCGAGCAGACGTTTCAACCGTGGTATTATAGGAGCATACCACATCACCTTCGCAGAACCCTCTTCCCGGAGGCTCGCCGTCAACATCACCGTGGTCATCTCGTCGATCTTATATCGCAATGCACGCATACCGGGCATCGTTCAGATCCTTGTAGGCACCACGGTAGAGGATGCAGTCATTAGGGCATGCATGTATCTTCTCCACCTCCAATCCTAGAGGGCATCGACCTTCTTTGCTGCGTATGTCTTGTCGGGCAATTCGTTATCCTTTGGAAGCTTCTTCTTCATTATTTTCAGTAGCTTCTCAAATCCTTTATCGAGCACAGCATTCTCTGCCTTCTCTGCAGCAATTCGAGTACGGCACCGAGCTTTGTGTTGCCATCTTCGCAATTGGGGTACAACCCTTTTTGTGATCCTCTAACATGCGATCGAACTTCAGCTTCTCCTTTTGACTTTCGCATTGTGTCCTTGCATCGACAATGACCCGCGGAGATCATCATCATGGGGCACATCGTCGGTTCCTCTTGATCTTCAGCAGCTTAGCCGTTGCAGCACCATCGTGCACATCGTCAGTGCATCTTGATGTTCGATAGCATCACCGTATTCAGGGGCACATAGTTGTCATCGTACTCTTCTTCCTCGCCGTCTTCCATCATAACCCCTATTTCTCCGTGCCTCGTCCAAACATTATAGTGTGGCATGAAACCCTTGTAAAGCAGGTGGGTGTGAAGGATTTTCCGGTCGAGTAAGACTTCAGTATTCCACATATAGGGCATGGACAACACATAAAACCATTCTTCTTGTTTGCCTCAGCCACTTGAGAAAAGCATGCACGCCCTTAATGTACTCGGAGGTGTGTATGTCACCGTACATCCATTGCGGTTCATCTGCGTGCATTATATATAATTAAGTGTGTCAAAAATCATTACAGAACATCATGAATAGATAATTAAGTGACCAAATTAATAGAAGTTCATCATCACATAAAACCAAAGTACATACATAGTTCTCATCTAACAACATAAAGCTCTGCAGAGCATCTAAATTAATTAAACCATACATTGAAACTATGTAAAACATTTCAATGTGAAAACAAATCGATCATAATCGCAACCAAGGTAACAACTGATCCAACGGCATAATGATACCAAGCCTCGGTATGAATGGCATATTTTCTAATCTTTCTCATCTTCAAGCGCATTGCATCCATCTTGATCTTGTGATCATCGGCGACATCCGCAACATGCAACTCCAATATCATCTTCTCCTCCTCAAGTTTTTTATTTTTCCTTCAAGAAATTGTTTTCTTCTTCAACTAAATTTAACCTCTCGACAATAGGGTCGGTTGGAATTTCGGTTCAACAACCTCCTAGATAAATAAAATCTATGTCACGTTGGTCGGCATAATTTTCATAAACAATAAATGAACCAATAGTTATGAAAAGATAATATATACCACATCCGAATCATAGACAGGACGAGGGCCGACGGGGGCAGATACCAAAACCATCGCACTATATAAGATGCAATAATAAAAGTAAGAAAATAATACAAGTAAGAATATTTTTCCTTTCAGAAAGAAGATAAGAACAAGAGGCTCACCACGGTGGTGCTGGCGATGAGATCGGCGCAGGTGATCGACGGCGGTGAAGACGGGACAGGCGTGACGGACCGCTAAACCTAGACAAATATTGAGGAAAATGGAGGTTAGAGGTCGAGCTTGGAGAGGAGAAAGCTTAAGTAGTGTGGCTCGGGCATTCCATCGAACACCTTGTGTGCATAGGAGGTGAGCTAGAGCACCACCAAGCCCTCTCCCCCTCGGCCAGAAAAAACAGAGCAGTGTGCTCTGCTCTTCCGCGAGGGGCTATTGTTGGGGAATGTAGTAATTTCAAAAAATTTCCTACGCACACGCAAGACCATGGTGATGGCATAGCAACGAGAGGGGAGAGTGTCTGTCCACGTACCCTCGTGAGACCGTAAGCGAAGCGTTATAACAACGCGGTTGATGTAGTCGACGTCTTCACGATCCGACCGATCCAAGTACCGAACGCACGGCACCTCCGAGTTCAGCACACGTTCAGCTCGATGACGATCCCCGGACTCCGATCCAGCAAAGTGTCGGGGATGAGTTCCGTCAGCACGACAGCGTGGTGACGATGATGATGCTTCACCGGCGCAGGGCTTCGCCTAAGCTCCGCGACGATATGACCGAGGTGGAATATGGTGGAGGGGGGCACCGCACACGGCTAAGGAACGATCACGTAGATCAACTTGTGTGTCATGGGGTGCCCCCCTACCCCCGTATATAAAGGAGCAAGGGGGTGCGGCCGGCCCTAGGGAGGCGCGCCTGGAGGAGTCCTACTCCCACCGGGAGTAGGACTCCCCGCCTTTCCTAGTTGGATTAGGTCTTGGGGAGGGGGAAGAGGGAAGGGCGCCCCCTCTCCTTGTCCTATTCGGACTAGAGGGGGAGGGGGCGCGCGGCCTGCCCTGGCCGGCCCTCCTCTTCTCCCTTATGGCCCATCAAGGCCCATTGACCCCCCGGGGGGTTCCGGTAACCCCCCGGTGTTCCGGTAAAATCCTGTTTTCATCCGGAACCTTTCCGAAGTCCAAACATAGGCTTCCAATATATCAATCTTTATGTCTCGACCATTTGAGACTCCTCGTCATGTCCGTGATCACATCCGGGACTCGAACAACCTTGGTACATCAAAACTTATAAACTCATAATAAACTGTCATCGAAACGTTAAGCGTGCGGACCCTACGGGTTCGAGAACTATGTAGACATGACCTAGAACTATTCTCGGTCAATAACCAATAGCGGAACCTGGATGCCCATATTGGTTCCTACATATTCTACGAAGATCTTTATCGGTCAAACCGCATAACGACATACGTTGTTCCCTTTGTCATCGGTATGTTACTTTTCTAGAAAGGATCCGAATTTAGCAACGAAAATCTTGCCTTCAGATCTGTGATAGAAGGTGTACCCAACAGTCTCCTTTGGGTATCCTATGAAGACACATTTCTCCGATTTGGGTTCGAGCTTATCTGGTTGAAGTTTCTTCACATAAGCATCGCAGCCCCAAACTTTAAGAAACGACAACTTTGGTTTCTTGCCAAACCACAGTTCATAAGGTGTCGTCTCAACGGACTTTGATGGTGCCCTATTTAACGTGAATGCGGCCGTCTCTAAAGCATATCCCCAAAACGATAGCGGTAAATCAGTAAGAGACATCATAGATCGCACCATATCAAGTAAAGTACGATTACGACGTTCGGACACACCATTTCTTTGTGGTGTTCCAGGTGGCGTGAGTTGCGAAACTATTCCGCATTGCTTCAAATGTAAACCAAACTCGTAACTCAAATATTCTCCTCCACGATCAGATCGTAGAAATTTTATTTTCTTGTTACGATGATTTTCTACTTCACTCTGAAATTCTTTGAACTTTTCAAATGTTTCAGATTTGTGTTTCATTAAGTAGATATACCCATATCTGCTCAAATCATCTGTGAAGGTGAGAAAATAACGATAC
Source organism: Aegilops longissima (assembly GCA_021605205.1). Lineage (NCBI taxonomy): Eukaryota > Viridiplantae > Streptophyta > Magnoliopsida > Poales > Poaceae > Aegilops > Aegilops longissima. The sequence continues at coordinate 619,140,068 of CM038676.1, forward strand.
CCGCCGCGTGCCTCAACATTCATTGGACCACAAACATCAGTATGTATGATTTCCAACAAATCAGTTGCTCGCTCCATAGTTCCGGAGAACGGCGTTTTAGTCATCTTGCCCATGAGGCACGGTTCGCAAGTACCAAGTGATTCCAAAAGTCCATCAGTATGGAGTTTCTTCATGCGTTTTACACCGATATGACCCAAACGGCAGTGCCACAAATAAGTTGCATTATCATTATCAACTCTGCATCTTTTGGTTTCAACACTATGAATATGTGTATTACTACTATCGAGATTCAATAAAAATAGACCACTCTTCAAGGGTGCATGACCATAAAAGATATTATTCATATAAATAGAACAACCATTATTCTCTGTCTTAAATGAATAACCGTCTCGCATCAAACAAGATCCAGATATAATGTTCATGCTTAACGCTGGCACCAAATAACAATTATTTAGGTCTAAAACTAATCCCGATGGTAGATGTAGAGGTAGCGTGCCGACCGCGATCACATCGACTTTGGAACCATTTCCCACGCAAGATCGTCACCTCGTCCTTAGCCAATCTTCGCAATCCGTAGTTCCTGTTTGAGTTGCAAATATTAGCAATGAACCAGTATCAAATACCAGGTACTACTGCGAGTATTAGTAAGGTACACATCAATAACATGTATATCACATATACCTTTAATCACCTTGCCATCCTTCTTGTCCGCCAAATACTTGGGGCAATTCCGCTTCGAGTGTCCGATCGCTTGCGGTAAAAACACTCAGTTTCAGGCTTAGGTCCAGACTTGGGTTTCTTCTCTTGAGCAGCAACTTTCTTGCTGTTCTTGAAGTTCCCCTTCTTCTTTCCTTTGCCCTTTTTCTTGAAACTAGTGGTCTTGTTGACCATCAACACTTGATGCTCTTTCTTGATTTCTACCTCCGCGGCTTTTAGCATTGCGAAGAGCTCGGGAATTGTTTTGGTCATCCCTTGCATATTATAGTTCATCACGAAGCTCTTGTAGCTTGGTGGCGTCATTGGAGAATTCCGTCAATGACACTATCATCCGGAAGAATAACTCCCAGTTGAATCAAGTGATTATTATACCCAGACATTTTGAGTATATGTTCACTGACAGAACTATTCTCCTCCATCTTGCAGCTATAGAACTTATTGGAGACTTCATATCTCTCAATCCGGGCATTTGCTTGAAATATTAACTTCAACTCCTGGAACATCTCATATGCTCCATGACGTTCAAAATGTCGTTGAAGACCCGGTTCTAAGCCGTAAAGCATGGCACACTTGAACTATAGAGTAGTCATCAGCTTTGCTTTGCGACGTTCACAACTTCGGCGTTGCTCTGCAGCAGGCACTGGCACCCAGCGGTGCTTCGGGGCGTAATTCTTCGTGCAGCAATGAGGATAATCCTCTCGTTACGGACCCAGTCCGTGTAATTGCTACCATCATCTTTCAGCTTTGCTTTCTCAAGGAACGCATTAAAATTCAACGGAACAACAGCACGAGCCATCTATCTACAGTAAACATAGACAAGCAAAAATACTATCAGGTACTAAGTTCATGATAAATTTAAGTTTAATTAATCATATTAAAAACTCCCACTTAGGCAGACATCTCTCTAGTCATCTAAGTGATTACGTGATCCAAATCAACCAAACCATGTCCGATCATCACGTGAGATGGAGTAGTTTCAATGGTGAACATCACTATGTTGATCATATCTACTATATGATTCACGTTCGACCTTTCGGTCTACGTGTTCCTAGGCCATATCTATTATATGCTAGGCTCGTCAAGTTTAACCTGAGTATTCGCGTGTGCAACTTTTTTGCACCGTTGTATTTGAGCGTAGAGCCTATCACACCCGATCATCACGTGGTGTCTCAAAGACGAAGAACTTTCAAGCGGTGCATACTCGGGAGAACACTTCTTGATAATTTTAGTGAGAGATCATCTTATAATGCTACCGTCAATCAAAGCAAGATAAGATGCATAAAGGATAAACATCACATGCAATCAATATAAATGATATGATATGGTCATCATCATCTTGTGCTTGTGATCTCCATCCCGAAGCACCGTCATGATCACCATCATCACCGGCGCGACACCTTGATCTCCATCGTAGCCGTTGTCGTCTCGCCAACTATTGCTTCTCGACTATCGCTACTGCTTAGTGATGAAGTAAAGCAATTACATGGCGTTGCATTTCATACAATAAAGCGACAACCATATGGCTCCTGCCGATTGCCGATAACTCGGTTACAAAACATGATCATCTCATACAATAAAATATAGCATCACGTCTTGACCACATCACATCACAACATGCCCTGCAAAAACAAGTTAGGCGTCCTCTACTTTGTTGTTGCAAGTTTTACGTGGCTGCTACGGGCTGAGCAAGAACCGTTCTTACCTACGCATCAAAACCACAGCGATAGTTTGTCAAGTTGGTGCTGTTTTAACCTTCGCAAGGACCGGGCGTAGCCACACTCAGTTCAACTAAAGTGAGAGAAGCAGACACCCGCGGTCACCTTTAAGCAACAAGTGCTCAAGCGGTGAAACCAGTCTCGCGTAAGCGTCTGGCGTAATGTCGGTCCGGCCGCTTCATCTCACAATACCGCCGAACCAAAGTATGACATGCTGGTAAGCAGTATGACTTATATCGCCCACAACTCACTTGTGTTCTACTCGTGCATATGACATCAACGCATAAAACCAGGCTCGGATGCCCTTTGTTGGGGAGCGTAGTAATTTCAAAAATTTCCTACGCACACGCAAGACCATGGTGATGGCATAGCAACGAGAGGGGAGAGTGTCGTCCACGTACCCTCGTAGACCGTAAGCGGAAGCGTTATAACAACGCGGTTGATGTAGTCGTACGTCTTCACGATCCGACCGATCCAAGTACCGAACGCACGGCACCTCCGAGTTCAGCACACGTTCAGCTCGATGACGATCCCCGGACTCCGATCCAGCAAAGTGTCGGGGATGAGTTCCGTCAGCACGACGGCGTGGTGACGATGATGATGCTTCACCGGCGCAGGGCTTCGCCTAAGCTCCGCGACGATATGACCGAGGTGGAATATGGTGGAGGGGGCACCGCACACGGCTAAGGAACGATCACGTAGATCAACTTGTGTGTCATGGGGTGCCCCCCTGCCCCTGTGATATATAAAGGAGCAAGGGGTGCGGCCGGCCCTAGGGAGCGCTGGCCGAGGAGTCCTACTCCCACCGGAGTAGGACTCCCCCTTCCTAGTTGGATTAGGTCTTGGGAGGGGAAGAGGGAAGGGCGCCCCCTCTCCTTGTCCTATTCGGACTAGAGGGGGGGGGCGCGGCCTGCCCTGGCCGCCCTCCTCTTCTCCCTTATGGCCCATCAAGGCCCATTGACCCCGGGGTTCCGTAACCCCGGTGTTCGGTAAAATCCTGTTTTCATCCGGAACCTTTCCGAAGTCCAAACATAGGCTTCCAATATATCAATCTTTATGTCTCGACCATTTCGAGACTCCTCGTCATGTCCGTGATCACATCCGGGACTCCGAACAACCTTCGGTACATCAAAACTTATAAACTCATAATAAACTGTCATCGAAACGTTAAGCGTGCGGACCCTACGGGTTTGAGAACTATTCTCGGTCAATAACCAATAGCGGAACCTGGATGCCCATATTGGTTCCTACATATTCTATGAAGATCTTTATCGGTCAAACCGCATAACGACATACGTTGTTCCCTTTGTCATCGGTATGTTACTTACCCGAGATTCGATCGTCGGTATCCAATACCTAGTTCAATCTCGTTACCGGCAAGTCTCTTTACTCGTTCCGTAATACATCATCTCACAACTAACTTATTAGTTGCAATGCTTGCAAGGCTTATGTGATGTGTATTACCGAGAAGGCCTAGAGATACCTCTCCGACAATCGGAGTGACAAAACCTAATCTCGAAATACGCCAACCCAACATGTACCTTTGGAGACACCTGTAGTACTCCTTTATAATCACCCGATTACGTTGTGACGTTTGGTAGTACCAAAGTGTTCCTCCGTAAGCGGAGTTGCATAATCTCATAGTTATAGGAACATGTATAGGTCATGAAGAAAGCAATAGCAATATACTAAGCGATCAAGTGCTAAGCTAACGGAATGGGTCATGTCAATCACATCATTCTCCTAATGATGTGATCCCATTAATCAAATGACAACACATGTCTATGGTTAGGAAACATAACCATCTTTGATTAATGAGCTAGTCTAGTAGAGGCATACTAGTGACTATCTGTTTGTCTATGTATTCACACATGTATTATGTTTCCGGTTAATACAATTCTAGCATGAATAATAAACATTTATCATGATATAAGGAAATAAATAATAACTTTATTATTGCCTCTAGGGCATATTTCCTTCAGCTATATATAGGCAGCACCATTAGCCCCGGTTGGTGGCATGAGCCGGGACTAAAGGGAAGCCTTTGGTCCCGGTTCATGCCACCAACCGGGACCAATAGTGGTGGGCCAGGAGCCAGGACCATTGGTCCCGGTTCGTCCCACCAACCGGGACCAAAAGGTCCGGACGAACCGGGACCAATGGCCCACGTGGCCCGGCCGGCCCCCTGGGCTCACGAACCGGGGCAAATAGCTCCATTGGTCCCGGTTCTAGATTGAACCGGGACTAATGGGCTAAACTGCCCTGGACGATAGCCCCTTTTTCTACTAGTGTCGAATTGGTCACGTTCGAACGAATTGCATTGAGGTGGACACCGTGGCCACTATTGATGAGGATGGGAAGGAGTATAATTTCAACTAGAGGACATGGACCTTTGGAAGGGTCATGAGTTGTGTTTATTGAGCTAGGCGCAAAATATATTTTTTCTCCCGTTGCAATGCACGGGCATTTTTGCTAGTAACTAAGATACAAACTGGTGAGGGGGGAGGGGGGCAAATGTCCCCTGTCCATGTTGATTTTTTGTTCTGCAAATCAATTTTGTAGTAATTTATTTAAATATGTATCCATTGTAAGAGAGTGATAGATCATGAGAGATACTACTATGCCATCCTGTCATCCTCGCTGTCGCACACATCCTCCATTTCTGCCGAAGATGGTGAACAAAGAGAAGGTGTCGTACATCATCGGCGGATGCCTCTTAGCTGTCGTTCTCCTCATCGCCTTCTGGGCAGCGTACCAGTGCGTACAGCGCAGACACGCTGCACGCGCAACCGCCGCCGACATGGAGTGCGCGGAACTGCCGCCGACCTCTCCGCCACACCGCGACGGCAACCACGTGCAGGCGCCGCCTGCTCCGTGGCTGCCTAGGCCGGTGCGCCATGGTGGCGGCGTAGGAGGGCGCCGCCACGATCCACGAAGGCCGAACTACGACCTGGGATACGACGCGGACGACGATCGCACTCCACGCCCTCGCATGGCTACTTCGCACGTCGCTGCTACCCTGCTTTGGGATGGAAATATGCCCAGAGGCAATAATAAAATTGATATTATTATATTTCCTTATTCATGATAAAGATTTATTATTCATGCTAGAATTGTATTGATCGGAAACTTAAATACATGTGTGGATACATAAAACAAATATCGTGTCCCTGGTGAGCTTCTACTAGACTAGCTCGTTGATCAAAAGATGGTTAAGGTTTCCTAACCATAGACATGAGTTGTCATTTGATAACGGGATCACATCATTAGGAGAATGATGTGATGGACAAGACTCATCCTTAGCTTAGCATATGATTGCTCAGTTTATTGCTACTTCTTTCTTAATGTCAAATACATGTTTCTTCGACCATCAGATCATGCAACTCCTGGATATTAGAAGAATACCTTATGTGCTATCAAATGTCACAAACATAACTGGGTGATCATAAACATGCTCTACATGTATCTTCGAAAGTGTCTGTTGAGTTGGCGTGAATCGAGATCGGGATTTGTCACTCCGTATATCGGAGAGGTATCTCTGGGCCCTCTCGATAATACACATCACAAGAAGCTTGCATTGCAAAGTGACTAAGGAGTTAGTTATGAGATGATGTATCACGGAACGAGTAAAGAGACTTTCCGGTAACGAGATTGAACAAGGTATGAAAATACTGACTATCGAATCTCGGGCAAGCAACATACCGACAAACAAAGGGAATGAACTACGTATGTTGTCATAAAGGTTTGACCGATAAAAATATTCGTAGAATATGTAGGAACCAATATGGGCATCCAGGTCCGGCTATTGGTTATTGACTGGAGAGGCGTCTCGGTCATGTCTACATCATTCTCGAACCCGTAGGGTCCGCACGCTTAAACGTTTGTTGACCATATAGTGTTATATGAGTTATGTGAATTGGTGACCGAATGTTGTTCGGAGTCCTGAATGAGATCACGGACATGACGAGGAGATCTGTAATGGTTCGGAGATAAAGATTGATATGTAGGACGATGCTATTTGGTCATCTCGGAAAGGTTTCGAAGTGCACCGGGTATTCATCGAATCACCGGAAGAGGTTCCGGAAGACCTATGGGGAGTATATGGGCCTAATGGGCCAAGGGGAGGAACACACCAGCCCACAATGGTTGGCGCGCCCTCTCCCTGGCCGCCGGCCCTATAGGGAAGGAAGGGCGGGGGGGAGGCAACGGAGCCGCCGGCCCCCCTCCTGGATTAATTCCTTCGTAGCTTCTCTGTTGAATGACCTGGATGCACCAATTGGAGTCGGGAGTCCAAGTCGAGATGCTTTGCCCGATGAGGCCTTGAACCAGAGACCTTTTACGGTACAACAAATTAATTTAGAGCGTTTATTTTTTGTGCGTGGACACGGCGAGATGGGCCGGCGAACTGCAGACGCTGAGGAGCGTGTGGATGTGGATCCGTCAGATGACGGCTGTGCGCAGGTCAACATGAGGCGAGCGAGTCCACCGGACGCAACAATGGTGGACTGACTGACAAGAGATGCTTGTGCGAAGAGGGGAGACGCGACCATGCAGCGTCATCCAAAACCGATGTCGGCATATGACCGAGAGTAAACGTCAACCTGATTGAAAATTACCAAGCTGGATCGTGCCGCCACCCCCCTCCACCCCCTTCCTTCCCCTCGCCACTACCAGAGACGGCCGCCGGGAAGCCCCGCGCAGACGCCGGTGAAGGTGGCGGCGGGGATCTCGGCGCTCCCCCCCTCTTGAGGCTTGTGGATCCTTGGCGGCGGCCCTTGCTGGAGAGGCGGCGTCGTCGGCGGTGGGCGGCGTCGCGGGGTCTGGCCAGCGTGCCCGCCGCGTCGGGCGGCGGGTGGCTGGTGGAATTCGGCCATGGCGTGTTCTGCTTCGTCAGATCTGGAGGTGTGAAATCCCGATCCCCTGCTGCTTCTCTCTCGCCTCCGTGGTGGGCTAGCTTCGTCTGGCTCCGGCGTTGGTGCGTGTTGGTGGTCAGCCAGGGAACCGGGGGAAACCTTGGCCGGTCCGGCCGGCCCGGCGGCGGCAACGCCCAAGGGCACTGCTTTCCTCCATGGGGGCGCAGCCGAGGTCCCCTGCTCTCCACCCCGACCCTCCTGCCCGGGTGAAAACCTTTATCCCCGGCGGATTTGGCGGCGGCGGCGCCTTGCGCGCCGTGACCTTGCTGGAGGCGTCGTCAAGGGTGTGGGGATCGGTCGGGAGGTTATGCAGGTGAGGGATTGCGCTACCTCCTCTGCGTCGTCCGATTCCTGAAGCTTGTCTCCAACTAGTTGGGCATGGACTGTGGCGGAGCAGCCGGCGAGGTATATCCCAAATCGATGTGGTCATCCCATGTCCACCTTGTGATGCGAGGGCGACATTCTTCCAGCTCTAGGGTGAGCTTCTCGAAATCCCGACGGTGCGGCGCCAACGAGCCATGGCGAGGGGGAAGGGTCCCTCTTTGGTGATTGAGAAGGAAGATGTTGGTTCCTTTCTTCTCTAAGTGTTCCTGGAGCTCGGTCCATCCTCGAAGGTCGGCTATGTCCTGATGCGCGGCTCCGTTTTCTGCTACATATGATCCTAGTGTGGAGTGCTCGGCCTTTACTAGCTGTGGCTTGTGGAGGTTGTAGTGATTAGTCTTTCCAGTGTTCTCCGTTGTATCGTTCTGACCGTTGTTAGTTGGGTTATCTGCTGTAATTTCTGGCCGGTTGATGGCTTTGTTAATTCAAAGCCGGGCTCTTCGCGAGCCTTCGTTCTAAAAAGAATTACCAAGCTGTCCTTGAGTTAAACTTTGAGCCGACCTATATTAACCATTGGATTAACTTAATACTACCCCTTAAATCTGGTAGTATGATGTACCGTAAAAAATCTCTTGAACCAGACTACCAGACACATTGCGACCGGCCGCCGCACATGGTCTTCTTCCCAAATAAATCAAAGTTCTTTTCTTCCCTTTTTGTTTCTATGTTCTATTTTTAATACTTTACATCATATAAGCTTACAGCAAAGTAATAACTCAATCTTGAAAAGGTGCTATTGATAAGTTTTTTAACAAAAGAATCTTATGTCATTTTGAAGAACATTGCGTATGGAAAAAAACATTAATATTTTGTATCAAAAGAATGCTAGAAGGATGGCAAGTTTTTTTTTTTACTGTTTTTTAGAGAAGAAAGATGGCATGTTCTGTGATAAGTAATGTACTAATGTCTACTTTTGAGAATAGCTTTCTTGTAAGATGCACTTCAACTACACAGCAACAAGATACATATATATTATACTAATTTAGTCTTGAGAAACACTTTTTGATATGAATCACTTTGTGCTAAAATCTTGTTTTCCTAATTGCCAATGACTTTATCAAGGACCTAATTTTTTTTTATTTGGCACAGGGCCCCCTTTTTTTTAGATACGGCCCTGCACTCAGACAGTGTACATTTGCTGAATAAATAAATTCCTTCAAGGGCCTTACTTAAGAAAGTTCCATAGGTGGCGAACTTTATCACCTTGGGCTTCATTTATAAACACAGGAGAAAAACTTATCACAAAAGAAAAGTTTATCCTCTGACCTGCTAGAACATGTGCCGGACACGATAATGCCAGAGGCATATGCATTACGACATGGACTTTTATTAGCGCAGCAGCTTGGTATTCACACACTATTAGAAAAAGGCTTATTCCCAATATCTCTACTAGTGGCACACCATAATCAGGTGAGCCATTGCTATGTTTTTACTAATGACGCACAACATGAGCAGTGCACCATTGCTATTTTTTGGTCCATCCCCCACATCAGACATAGCAATGGCGCACCACGCCTAGGTGCGCCACTATAGGCGTGGTGCTATGTCTGATGGGGGTGTGTCCACGTGTGTGTGGCGCACCGAGGAGGGTGCGTCATTACTAACCTCACACATACACATTAGCAATGGCGCACTAGGAAGGGTGCGCCATTACTAACGTCTCACACACACAAACGCACACCCCCGGATCGCCTTTTAGGTTTTTGAAAAAATAAAAGAAAATGATAAAAGATTCAAAAAAGTTCAAAAAAATAGATGCCCATGTGTTATGTGTTTTAGTTGTTAGGAAAATTAACAAACATGAATTTTGATCTTTTTTGCAAAAGGCCGCCGTGTTTCGGTAAAATGGCCGTAACTTTTGCATACGACCTCCGATGAAAAAGTTTTTTATATGAAAAATCATCTACTCGAAAAGTTACATCCGAATTCAATGGGCTATGCCCGTTATCGATTTTCTAAAATCCTCAAAAACCTAACAGAAAAAAGTTACGATGCTTTTAAGATCTGGAGGCAAATTTTTTTGAAAAAAATGCAAAAAAATAAATAAATTAGCAATGGCGCACTAGTGCATGGTGCGCTACTGCTATTTTCCCGCCTTCAAAATTCGGTGGCCTACAAAAATAAAAAACATATTAGCAATGGCGCACCTTATGAATAATGCGCCACTACTATTTTCCCGCCTTCACAATTCAAAAAAATTCAAAAAAATAAAAAAAATAGCAATGGCGCATCAGTGAATAGTGCGCCACTACTATTTTCCCGCCTTCACAATTCAAAAATATAGCAATGGCGCACTAGTGCACGGTGCGCCACTGCTAAGTTGGGACAGAAGTTTAAAAGAGCCGGCCAGCCACTTACCCCTTCATTCTTCTCCTCCTCTCCTCCACTCCATCTCCTCCTCTCCAGCGACCTCCTCCTCCTCACGGTGCTCCTCCTCCGGTGACCTCCTCCTCACGGTGCTCCTCCTCCGGGGACCTCCTCCTCCCTCCTCTCCTCCTCACGGTGCTCCTCCTCCGGCGACCTCCTCCTCCCTCCTCTCCTCCTCACGGTGCTCCTCCTTCCTCTCCTGCTCACGGTCCTCCTCCTCCTCTCCAGCGACCTCCTCCTCCCTCCTCTCCTGATCCTCACGGTCTCTCCTCCCTCCTCTCCTCCTCACGGTCTCTCCTCCCTCCTCCTCTACTTCCGGCCACATGTGGAGCTCCTCCGGCACAAAGAACGTACCAGATCCAGGTCGAGAACGAAATTTGAAAAAAATTTAAGCAAAAAAAGCGAGCAAAAAAACGAGCAAAAAAATGAGCCAGATCTAGATCCAGATCCAAATTCAAAATTCAAAAATAGCAATGGCGCACGGTGGGGGTTAGACGGTGCGCCACTACTATTTTCCCGCCTTCAAAATTCAAAAAAATCAGAAAATTTCAAAAAAAAAAGTTGCCAGTGGCGCACCTGTAGCAATAGTAATGGCGCACTACAAGGTGCGCCACTGTTACCTGCAATACTAATGGCGCACCAGAGGTGCGTCATTAGTATTTGTTACTAGTGGCATGGTAATAGTGGCGCACCTATAGTGCGCTATTAATGACAAAAATAGATGCGCCACTAACAGTCCTTTTTCTAGTAGTGGCAGTTTGATTATAGAGGGAGACTGCATAGAGGTGATTAACACAATGCAAGGAGGTGGCTTCATAGCATCAGCAGTACGTAGCAGCTATCTGCACAGATTGTAATGTCCTTTTTGAAAAAGGTTATACTTCGTGTTTTTTTTCGTTCACTGTCCAAGGGAGGTGAATGTTGTCGCTCATGAATTAGCTAGGCTAGCGGGTTCAATGCCATCCTCAACATGGTTAGAGGAACCGGCAGCATCGATCGTAAGGTGGCTGGTGGATGATGGAACCATCTTTTGATTAAGAGAAATAAAGTTACTGAAGTTTTCTTTAAAAGTTTACACTTAATTTTATGATATTTTTCCATCATCCTGTCTATAATGCATATATTTTAGTCTCTTACACTTGTTTTCGGGTGGTAAGTAATCTCGTCGGTTAATTCATATATAGTCACTAATCATCTAGATTAACTGATCACCTGGTACATCAAATCCTGCTGATAGTAACTGGATGTATATGCATGGTAACAAATCACATTTTTTTCGTTGGCTGTGGAAATGCATGGTAACAAATTACACATTCATAAGAGTCAATTATACCACTGGTGCTAGAACTTGGCACAGATGACCACTTTAGTGCTAGAACTTGTGGTGTACATATAAGTGATTCAAGAACTTGGCTTGATTGTGCAAATACGGTGTTGCATACGCCTGCAGCGCTGACTAGGCATGCCAGCATGACGGGACCCGCTGTCGGTGACAGAAAGGGGAGGGCAGGGTGTGTGGCCTGTTTTTGTTTTGCAAAAATCCCCTCAACATTTTTTTCTCTGATGAAAAAGTACAGAAAATAAATTGGTCCGCTGGAGATTCAAACCAGCGACCTGCCGATTGCCAGCCCACCTAGATGGCCTTGTTGTCACATGAGGATAATCCTTTATATATTTCGACTCAACCACATGTCCTATGTGGTAAGCTATGTTAAAAAAACAACATATCAAAGCGAAAAAAATTATTTTAACTGAACATTTCTCAAAAAAAAAACTCGACTAAACAAATTTAATTTTAAAAAGCAGTGCATGCTCGGTAATCCAAACCAGGAACCTTAGGGTAAATAAGTGCCTGGGCATACAACCACAATAGTCAAGGTCACTTATTTGTGATGTCTAATTGCATTTTATGAATATAACACAACGCAACCATGTGATTAAACTGAATTGCAGTAAGTGAAACCATTTTCAATATTTTAGTCTTTTTCATATTTAAATTTGGTAAACAAATATTTAAATTATAATTATGTGCTATAAATAATATACATATAAATAATAATACATTAAAAATGCCTGTATAACATCAAAACAAAACCACCTACTAATTTAATAAAAATATAATTAAATTAGTGCCCAGGATACAACTCCAACCGAAGAGGTAACATATTTCTGCAGTATACTTACACTTCATGACTATAACGGAAAACGATCGTGTGGTCGAAGTGAATTGCAGTCAGTGCGGACAATTTAAACATTTTTGTTTTTGGCATTTTTTAAATTTTGTAAATTATAATGACGTGCTATAAATAATATACATATAAGTACAATAAATTACATTAAAAATGTTGGTATAGCATCAAAAAAATATCACATACTAATTTAACAAAATACCCATATAATTATCTTATGATGTTTTTTGAAAAACTATGATTTTAAAAATTGTTTACATTTTAATAAAATGCTTAATTAGTTTTATAATTTTTTATATATTAATTGATTTCTTATATATGTTGATTTTTTCCTGATTTTTAATATCATATTCATGTAGTATATAAAAGTGATCATGGTTTAAGAAAATTTCAGGTTGTTTTAAAAAGAGGTCATGTGTTTTAATATTTTTGTGTTTTCTAAAAACATTATGTATGTATTTTTAGTTAAAATTAAATATAAAATATGTTTGAAAAATAAATATGAGCCTAGTGTGCCATCAGATTGCAGATTCTGAAATTTTTACTATTTAAATATTATAAACAGAATTTAATCAGAAATGTTTTAAATTGTCTGAATATGTTTTAAAATAACACATGAATTGTTTTTTATATGGCATGAATTTTGTAAATTATGCAAAGCTTAATTATACTTTGGACATCTTGAGGCGGGTGGTATGCCCGGCTATGTAACCTGCTGTATTTTGTTTTTTGGACTAAAATTCTTAATTTATTGTTTAGGCTTAAAGTATATATATAAAGCCTATATATCAATAGTGATATCAAATACAAATTGGTGTGCTGGCTACCCACCGGCGCATGTGACCTATAGGTCGTGAGTCCGAACGAGTAGATTTTATGTACAGTTTTCTCGAGGGACTTTTTCATCAGAAAAAAAATATCAAAAGGATTTTCGCAAAAGACAGGCCACACGCCCTACGCCAAGCTGGCGCGTCACAGGCGTGCACAACACCGTATTTGCACCGTGAAGCCAAGGTTTGAACCATTTATATGTACACCACAAGTTCTACCACTAAAATAAACTTTTGTGCCAAGTTCTAGCATTGCTGGTGTAATTGACTTCATTCATAATTTGCAGGTACTACATACTATAATTCGGTGATCGCCAGCTGCACGCGCAATCTCCAGATCGTCATGCATGCATGGCATGTGGCATCCTTTTACTAAAATTATACTAGCCTCCATATATACACTGCGGCCAGAGGGATCCATGACCGTTGCCTCTCACTTCTCATACTTCATTCGGTTCCCAGAAGCTGAAGACCAAACATGAGAGGGGGCGTGTGCATGGTTCCTCTCTTGTTCATCGGGTGCGTTGTCGCGGTCGGACAATGTACGTATAACACCGTCTTATTGCATACATTCTCGCAGCAAAGTTATCAGTCTTGCATAAACTGATGCCTCCGGTTGTCCTCTCCGTTTCTTGTTAGTTCGCATACTACGTTTGTCCTAAGTTAAAATTTATAATGAAAGTAAGCTCACCCTCAAGTGGTGTGTCAAGAGGCACTGCGGTCATAGTTGGTTCGTTATTAAAATCTGTCACTGATGTGTCACGCTGCCGGGCAGCCCGTGTTGGCGTAGTATAGGCGAATGCCAAGCAAATTGCCCAACATGTGATCCTTATTGCCCGCCTGCATCAGCAACGGAGCTACACGCACAGAGGGATACTTACCTTACACACAGGCGTGCCGTGCTCGCCACTATTACTTTCCGTTCCAAATTACTGCAGGTGGCTAGATACATGTGTATCTAGATAAATCTAAAACAGGTAAATCAGGACAGAGGGAGTATTACATAAAGCTTGATCAGTGTTGTTGAGATGAAATGATGTGCTGGTGTACACTGTCTCTTCCACCTACTAGTCTATGCGCAATGAAAAATTATACTCCAGTACGAGTTAGTGAACGACCAATTTGGGTAAACCCTGCTGACCTTTCGGCATTGTGTTCTCCCTCGATCGCACCCCCTTCACCCCAACCTGCAAACTGCGAAGTGAAATCCTCGACTAGGCAACCAATCCGGCCATTTGTTGGTTGTTTATCGATCTCATCTGGTAGCGCACAGAGCGCAGGACGGTTGGACAGCTGTCACCCGGTGCCTCCAGAACAATCTAGAGCAATATCATCACCAAATTAGTCTCAACTTTTGAACCATACTACTCCCTCTGTAAACAAATATAAGATGCTTTAACATCGTACATCTGTTTACAGAGCAAGTAGTAGTAGTATATAACAAGCAGCTGATGCAAATCAATGTGGTCATGGAGAACAAATATATAAGAGTTATTCTGCCGGTACTGCTTCTTCTAATGGGACCGACATTCGGTTTCTCTTGTTGGCATGGTCAGCTTCGTCATGGAAGTCATCCCCAAGAAAGCCATCGTGACCATCGCTTGTCTTCGTGCTCGCATCAAACCTCCTTGCAAAGAGCATCCTACTTGCAAGCACCATCAAGGTTGACATCACTTAGCAGGTGCTCCACCCCTTGATTCAGGCTATCGCCACCGTAGTTGCCAGGGCCTAGAGGCAGCATTTTTGTATCCACCACCACTGTGACGCCCCCGATTCAATCATACACTAATCATACATGCAAATGTGTACGATCAAGATCAGGGACTCACGGGAGAATATCACAACACAACTCTAGACACAAATAAAATAATACAAACTTTATATTACAAGCCAGGGGCCTCGAGGGCTCGAATACATAGCTCGATACACAAGAGTCAGCGGAAGCAACAATATCTGAGTACAGACATAAGTTAAACAAGGATGTCTTAAGAAGGCTAGCACAAAAGCAACAACGATCGAAGAGGCAAGGCCTCCTGCCTGGGACCTCCTAACTACTCCTGGTCGTCGACGATCTTCACGTAGTAGCATCCATCGACGGTGGCATCTGGTTCCAGGGATCCACCATCTGGTTGCAACAACCAGAAAGAAGAAAGAAGGGGGAAAAGGGGGTAGCAAAGCAACCGTGAGTACTCATCCAAAGTACTCACAAGCATCAGATCTATACTAAGTATGCATTGGTATCAAAAGGAAGGTTTGTATCTGTGGACTGATCTGCAGAATCCAGAATAGAGGGGGAAAGGCCTAGCCTATTGAAGACTAGCATCTTCAAGCAGCTCCAAGCATCTTGCAGCATGTAGAAGAGTAAAGAGTAGCATTTTAATATTTAACAAGCATGTTGTAGTATCAACGCCCAGAGATCCTTCCTCGACTCCCTGCGAGAAAGCAATCCCGGGGCCACATATCCATCACATATCTCAAGTATCCATTTCTAGTTATATAAGATCCGGATACAAGTCTGAACGTCCATTACCGTGGACACGGTATTCGAATATATATCTTCCCTGTAGGGGTGCACCACGTTACCCAACACGCTCGATCACTCTGGCCGGACACACCTTTCTGGGGTCAATGCCCAGCCTCAGAACATCAACACGTCGCAACCCTACCTAGGCTCAGCAGAGAGGTCCCCGTCGGTCTACATCTTAAGCACTCGGGGTCGTTGCGCGCAGGGTGAATACCAGCACCGCCTCGGATGGCCAGCACGATCCGACCGTGCCGCACTTTGAACTGGACGTCTGACAAAGCTTCGGCTGATACTGCGACGTCGAGGCCCATATCTATTTTCGCGTGGTGGTTAGTGCGTAAAGGCCAGAGGCCAACTCAGAACAAATACCCAAACCTGTTAGTGCATTGGGGGCTCGCGGAGACGAGCAGAGACTCACGATAAAGTGACCCCATCGCCCCATCTCGTGGACTTATGGCAAGGGCCCAGACTGCCCGGTCGTGCCACGTGGAAAACTCGCGGGTGCTCAATGGGCCCGCCCGACTTTCACATCAACTCGCGGGTACCCCTCAGGGCCGACCCGACTTCAACAATGGTCTCAAGTAAAGTCAAGGTAACTGTGTGTCCAGACATCAAGGGGAAAACCCGACGAATCACGCCCGATGGATTCCACTCAATGTAATCATCAAGGTGAACGTAAGAGGGACCACCCTCGAGGTTCACACTTGAGGTGTTGAACGACAGAGCCGTATTTGAGAATGGTGAAAGAGGAAATCACCCTCGATGACCACGAACGAATAGCTACACTACAGAATTATCATCAGGAGTGTGTTATGAGGGATCACCCTCGGCACTCGATAGTAGCTCTGCAGAGTCGAGCAACTAAAGGGGCGTGATGTGATGTGAGGTGTCGGGCTCTGGTCATCGATCACGTCGATCGAGGCATCGATGATGAAGCAGGGGCAACAAGGACAAGTGGGGGTCACTTATGGATCACTAGCCAACCTATACTAAGCAGTTTAGGATAAGCAGGAGGTAACTAAATAGGTACAAAAGCAGGCTATGCATCAGAATAGGAGCAAACAATAACAATAGAAAAATCTAATGCAAGCATGAGAGTATAGAATGGGCGATATCGGGATGATCAAAGGGGGGGGGGGCTTGCTTGGTTGCTTGGGCGAGAAGGAGGGGTCGTCGTCGACGTAGTCGATCACAGCGGCATCGGCAGCCGTCACGGGGTCTACCGAAGAGAAAAGGGGGGAGAAAACAATAAATACATAGCAAGCAAGAGCATAACAGGACAACAGGCAGAGCTAGACGTGTTCTAACGCGGTGCTACACAATACAGGCGAAGGGTGATAACATCCGGGAAGTTTTCCCAGAGTTAGGCATTTTCGGACAGATGAAACGGAAGGGAAAGTGTTGTAGGGTGGAACCCTAAGTGAAGATCTTTCACGAATTGGAGGGGAATCCCCAAGAACAAGATGAACACAAGAGAGAAAACAAGAGGAACACTCAAGAACAAGTCCAATCACACATCCACTAGACCAACAAACACACAAGATTCACAAGGTACAAGAACAATCAAAGGGAAACAAGATACATGATAGAGTTCATCCCAAATCATATGAAGGAGATGAGGGCTTGATGATCTAGGTAGATCCTTCCCTCAAGGGGGGCTTGAATCCCTAGGGATCTTCTCCAATGGAGGTCTTGTACTCCAATGGAGTCTTCTCTCTCAACAGGAATCCCACAAGGGGAGGTACATGAGCTAAGCTCTATGATTTGTGTCTATTCTTAGATATCCCCTAAATGAGCTAGGTGGGAGGTACTTATAGTCTAGGGACGAAATAGAGGAAGAGGGGGGATACAAGGGTCAAAAGCCCAAAAGTGCACGCAGGCACGCGGAGTCGTCCGGGCACCCGGGGTGCGGAGGACCGGGCACCCGGACTAGGCCGAGGCCGGCTAGAGCTGGGCCGTGCACCCGGTGGGGGGCTGGGCCACGCCAGGGGGAGTCCGGGCACCCGGGCAAGCATGGGCCGGGCACTCGGACCGGGCCGGTGGCCGGCTGGAGGGGACCGGGCACCCGGGGAGTGGTGGCCCGGGCACCCGGGGGTGGAGCAGCAACTCCCAGCGCAGGGGGGCTGGGCACCCGGGGCGCCTCCCAGGTTTGGCCGGGCACACGGGGCCGGGCACCCGGGGTGTGCAGAGGGCTTGCCCGGGGTGGTGGCTGGAGGCCCGGGTACTTGTGCCTTCTCCGTCTTCTCTCTTGTCACTCCTCTCCTCCTTCTCCTCGACCGTAGGTGCTTGGGTCTTCGCGCTAGCCTCTCCATGATCAACACCTTGACACCTAATCATTCATAGTACTTCCATTTGAGGTAGGACCCAATTCTCGTGTGAATTAGAATGGAGTTTGAAGAGGAAGGAGACAACCTCGGTTTCGACGGTGCGTGCGTGTGCTCTAGTGCACGGTCCTCTCCGTCCTTGCGGTGGTGGTGTGACGTGCATGGTGATGGTCGAGGGATGCTCCGCATCATCTCCCCCTTGGGAGAGATCCGTCCGCGGATCGTGATCTTCATCACCATGGGGAAGAGAAGGCGTTGCCGTGTAGAAGTGGACAACCACCAAGCACTTGGCATGTTGAAGCTCGAAATGGTCACTCTCCAATGTCGCACCGTCTTGTAATTCCTTCTAAAGGAGCAAAGATAACAAGCACTTGGAAAAACGAATGTGGTTGGCATTAAAGCAAAACCAAGCATTCAAGAGGTGATTCACCCAACAAGTGTTGTCATCAAGCATAGATATGGTTTGACAAAGAAGTGTTTCATGGCATTTAAGCATATAAATTGAGCACAAGCAAAGACATCATGGAAGCAAGCATGCAAATAAGAGGTAGCGATGCCAATATGTGTGTCAAGAGAATAAGCATCTAGCTCAAGGATATAGCAAGCATGCATAAGACTCTCAATGAACGGTCTATGGTAGGCATAAGAGTCATTCACAACACCCAAGAAGATGATATGACTAAACACATGCAAGTGCAAGACAATCCAAGCATAATGTGCATAGGATGTAGTGAAAATCGAGTGGCACTCAACACAATAGAAAGAGAAATTGTTCATCATGTGTGAGGCAATCAAGGCAAGCATGTAGCAATCAATGGGACATGGCATATGTGAAGGAATGAAATTGTTGCAACCAAACATGTGATAGGAGCAAGTAATCCAAGAGGTGGATGCAACATGAGAAAGCATAGACATCAAGTCATGCAAACTAGTGGAGCGAAGATGCAACACACTAGAGGGAATCATGGCAATCATGTCATGTGAGCAAAGAGTAGGCATAGGCAATGCACATGGCATATCACAAGCACGATTGCAAAGCAAGATATCATCATAGGAATGGAGCACATAGCAAACATGGCAATAACAAGCAATATCTCCACCAAGCTTGAAAATACATATGCACGTAGTAGAACCAATCATCATGTGTAATGCAAGGCATGGGTCACAAATGCATGGCAAAGGCATAGGAATGAGCATATCATGCAAAGTGAACATGGCAATATGGGCATAAAATGAGAAGTGGTAAATAACCCATAACCAAGTGAGAGCCATGTAGAAGAAATGCGCGAAGTCCTTGCGCGAAGAGAGCGGTGGTAAAGACACTCCATGGAATCCCAAGTCATCGTTGCTCTCGAGAGCTCGTTTTGTCAACTCATGGGATTGTGAGGTTGACAAGTATTCATGGGTACCTACACAAAAGAGACACAAACCAAAGAGAATGTGCGCGTGGTAAATGTACACATCATCCATCATGATGTGTATGTGCACATGTGAGTTAGCACAAGAATAGCATCGCTCAAAAAATTGGATGCATGGTATAAGAACATGTCATCCATCATGAAAGAATAGTTGTTATGTATGACATGATGGGGGCACAAATTTAGCATGCAAGTATATGGCACATCACTAGAATGTTTATTCATGGGAAGCATATTGTGCACACAAGTATTGGGATCATGCAATGGATAGGATGAATCAAAATCCCTAAAATGTATGAGGAAACTATGGGGGTGTCCTCATGAGCAATAGTGGAAACATCATATGGAGAAAATGGACAACATCCAAAACAATGCATATCCAAAGCTAGGTGGTCATGGCATGGCATATGAGATAAATGATGCAAAGGGAGCATATCCATATTATCACAAGAAAAACAAATGCCAATAACCATGGGCTTATCATCTATGCCATATGTGCAAATTGGGTTTATGTTGATGGCATATGCATAGTCACTAAGATGAGATTGCAAATATGACATATGGTTGATCTCATGCATAGCATATGACAAGTCAAGTGTATTATCAAACATGATGTGACCTAGAGAATTGTCACAAGAAATCCTATGTAACATGGCATCACAACTAATAGACTCCACATGAGAATCATCATACTCATTATAAATGGGCAAATCATCGCATGGGGTAATCGCACTAGCATGAAGCATGGAAATAGGTGGATCAACATCATGCAAGCAATCAATGTCAAGAATGTCCACTAGTGGGACAAGAGCATCACCTTCACCTATGTTACCTTGTTCATTACACTCAAGTGGTATAGGTGAGGTGGCAAAGACCAAATGGTGGTCATCATCTTCATCTTGATGGAACCATGTGGGGGTGCATCATATTCCACCATGGCTATCGTCTTGTCCATAGGAAGGAGGAAGTCGTCGAGGATCGGCGCGTCATCATATATGGGACCTATCACCAAATGAGAAGGCACAATAGAGGTAGAGGTTAAGTTGTTAGAAATCAAAATGGCCTCGCATGCCCTATCAACTACCTCACTCTCTCTATGTGGTGGTGGCTCACTCCCTCCCTCAAGGTAGGTGCACTCAATGGCACATATGGTGGAGTCACTCAAATCACTTAAGTGGTGGTGGTGGTGGCTCTCCTCACATGGGAATTGGGGCAACTCGTCATATATGGGGCTAGTGGTGAAGTCACTCTCACTCTCAATATGGTGGCACAACTCACTCAAGTCATCATACGTCGCCGTGGTCGAAGGGAAAATCCCATGCTCAACCATCTCGTTGTCGTCGCCGTGGATGAAGGCCGAAGATGGCCCATCATCGCTCTCATCGTGGATGAAGGCCGAAGATGGCACAACATCCAAAGGCGAAGATGCCTTGAGAACACTTGGTGAAGATGCTAAAGTGGTGGTAGTAGTCGTAGCTCCGTCTTGGTGGTGCTTGTCTCGCGGTCTTCTCTTGTGCTCATGAAGTTTGGCCGTAGCTTGATGTAGAGCTTTTTGGGACTTGTAGGTGTACGCATCGCGAGCATCTTCATCTTGATGGTGTTGTAGTGCTTGAGCTCGATGAGGTTCCGAAGATTGGCCACTTGAGCATCGCCGCCTTGAAGATGACGAAGGGGAAGAAGACTTGTAGTTGGCCACCATGTCTTGTACTTGATCCCTTTGTTCGGCGAACTTGGTGTCGAGGTAGTCCCTTATCCTTGCTTCATTTTGGCGAATGTCGATGGCGAGTTGCTCAATGCCTTGCATTGCTCGTTGTAGTCCGAAGATGGACGTTTTGGTGATGTAGTTGTTCGCGTTGTCGTCGTAGTGGAAGACCGGAGATGAAATGCCTTGCCTATCCATCACAAGACTCGAGTAGAGGTGAGTAGGAAATGAGATAAACAATACCAAGTTACCTTTTCCCAAAGTTGAGGATGTATCCCATTTCACTCAATGTGAGATGAAAGAATAGTGGAATTGGTACCAGACTTGTTCACTCACACCTCTCAAGTAAAGCTTATGGTGGAGCTCGGTGAGGATAGTGGCACAAAAGTTTGATGCAAAATGTTAGCAAGAGTCAATAATGTTGGAAAAGATTCACAAATTCGCAAGTGAAACAAGTAGACCAATAGCAAGATGTGGCACACGGAAACACACACATGGATAGATAAAATGGGGTCGTGCAACCAAGGAATGAGCACAAAATGTGGAATCCATGGAAAACGCTTGTGTTGCACAACTCAAGAGAGACGCTAGCACGATTGCTCAATAGGCGGATACGACACTTGTGCACAACCTATAAGATGCAAAATGTATGAGCTTTCTATCCCAAGTATGTTATGTGTATGATGTTCCCTGTGTTCTTCTCAAGATGATCCAAGATGATCGGATATGACAATCTTATGTGCAATGTGGTATGATGCTATGGCTATTGCTTAGAAGCTCTTTGCTCTCTTTTCCCTTTGCTTAAAAGCTTTTTTTATATGGCCACTTATGCAAAATGCACAAACCAAGATAGCAATTGTGTATATGCGGGAACGATCTTGTGACCCAAGGGATGATATGATGATACCACGATGATACCAATATGATATGGTATGTATGCAATGGAAGGTATGGATCACTAATGTGCACAAGTAACGTTGCCGGCAATACTCAAATGGCTAGTCTCGATAGGCAAGTGACGCAAAATGGGCTAAAGGGTTAACAATGTAATGGCAAGGATGTACAATGATAGGATACCACAATACCAAGATGTTATAGAGGGTACCTATGACACTCAAAAAAAATTGTTTGGTTTTCAACAAAAACTTTGTTGGATTTGAAGAAGGTCATTTAAATTCTTCCAAAAACCTCTCTCTCAAAATTTCTCCCTTGGCAAGGATTTCATTGTTGATATCTTCTTCAACTCTGGTGTTTGGTTACTAAAAACCTTTCTTCTGATTTCTCCCTTCTCAAATTTATTTTTGGGATTTATTTTCTTTTAAAGAAACCCTAGGAGTTTTGGGACTTCTCTTATATTGAAACCATCCATTATTTTACCATGCCTCATGTGGTAAATCTTCCCAAAACCCCTCCTTCCACTTTGGGGCAATCCAAACATTCTGTTTCCACAAGTCCAACCCATTTTTGGATTTTATTTCATTTATTTTTTTCTCCCAAAACAATTATGTCCATTATTTTGAGCCTAGAGGATTTACAAAGCAAGTACCAAATTTCCTTTGGGTTTTGAACTCAAACCAACTCCTATGGATAGTCTTTAGCACCCACAACCTAGATCCATCAAGATCCACTCTTCCTCTTTTCAAAATATTCAAGTTTCAACCTCTGCAAGTTTGGACCAGATTTGTCAAATTTGGTGAAATTCATATCTTCTCTTCTCCAAAAATTCTACCAAAATTCAGGCAGCCCCCAGATGCAGTGAGAGGCCACCTCACCAAAAATCAGCTCAAGGAAAATTCCCCTCATGCCAAAATCATTTTGTCGAACACCTGGCCGGCACTGTTACTATGTACTTTCAGAAAGTTCAGAGATTCAGAGTTTTCTTCAGTGTCGTTTTCGTCAATGACTTGTCACCGATCACCCGTGCGTCCTGGCGCGTTGCGCACGGCCCCTTCTCCCTGGCCAGAGCACCGCACGCCCTCTTGGACGGGTGCAGGTGTCGGTGGCGGCAAGCATCGCCAACGCCGGCAGCCTCTGCGGTGGCAGAGCCACCCGTGGCGGCCAGCGAGAGCCCGTGCCAGCTCGTTACGCCGTTCTGCGCGCCGCCGCTCCCTTCCCTCCGCG
The DNA here is from genome assembly GCA_021605205.1 of Aegilops longissima. Taxonomy (NCBI): domain Eukaryota; kingdom Viridiplantae; phylum Streptophyta; class Magnoliopsida; order Poales; family Poaceae; genus Aegilops; species Aegilops longissima. The sequence goes on from CM038676.1 coordinate 619,163,269, forward strand.
TGGCTCACGCGCCGCAAGACCCGCAGCACCGTCGCCGTGGCCCGGCAAGCACAGGGCGCCCTCTCTGCCGCCGACGGGCCCGCGCCGCCCCGTTCCGTCAAACCCACCCAGAGCACCTAATCCGAACTCGTTTAGCGCCTAAATGGAACCAGTGGAACTCCACGTTGACGCCCAACTCCCTAAACTTCCTGACCAAGCTCTGCGCCGCCGTAACCATCACCGGAGATCTCCGTTCACGGCCACTGCCTCGGATCGCCTATAAAAGGAAGCCCCGAGCTCGTTCTCGAGCACGCACCACCTCTACACCTCACCAACACCCCGCCAGGCCACTAGGAGGACCTCGAGGAGCACTAGTGTAGAACGGGCAATAGCACCAGTTCGTAAGGCCCTTTAGTGCCGGTTCCACAATCGGCACTAAAGTGTGGTCACTAAAGGCCCCCCTTAGTACCGGTTCAGCACGAACCGGTGCTAAAGGCCAACCACGTGACACGAGGCAGCTCGGGGCAGGAGCCCTTTAGTACCGGTTGGTAACACCAACCGGTACTATAAGGTTTGGGGGTTTTAGTTTTATGATTTTTTTCATTTAATTTTGTGTTTCCATTTTAATTCTTTTTCGTTTGCTGGTATTTTTACATTATGCATATATATATATATATATATATATATATATATATATATATATATATATATATATATATATATATATATATATATATATATATATATATATATATATATATATCAATTTCTAGTAGAACCAATCATGCATATATATATCATCAATGTCTCACGAACCACCATATTAATTAATTCACACATACACACATGTATAGCTATATACAATTTCTCCTACATATGCATGTTGCCTTGAGCCAGTGGCATTAGCCTAATTGGTGCCTTGAGCACGATGACAATTGGAAGTGGTTTTCATGGGGGCGGTAGCGGGTAATAGTATTCTCCTTGGTTTATGACCTGGTCGAGCAAAAATCCCGCTATTTCCTCTTGAAGTGCTTCTACGCTCCGTTTCTAGGAGCTTGTCCCGCACCTCTGTGAACTGTTAAGAAGGAGATCAACATGCATGTGTATTAGTTGTGTGACTAGATATCGATAATGGTGTAAAATTGTGAATAGTGTTCGACAAGCGTACCCATTCCTGTCTTTGAGATCTGCTCCTTTCGGACGCCATCATGCGAATGTTCTCGCAAACGCAGAATGCACACAGATCAGTCCCTCGCTACTGCTGCAGGGCCTTTCTGAGAATGGAATTTGATCAGATAATAATTAATCAAGCATGATAATTAAAGAGATGGCAGCTAGCTAGCTAGCTAGTACTATAATTACTTACCTTGGGTGAAACCATTTAAGCTTTTTTTCCATTCGCCTTCCGTGACGCTGATGAACCTTGCCCAAGCCCTGCCCGCCGACAAAGAAAATGAATAAAGGGTTATTAAATAGTTCATATCATGAAATGACGAACTAAATAGGCCGAGATATATAGTTAATAATGATTGAAATTACCTGTTGACTATCCCAAACAAGATGTTATAGTCAGTATTTGCTTTGAGTAGTGAGTCCAGTATTTCAACTGTTCCGGCGTCAACTTTAATGATACACAAGATCCAGTGAAATCTTCATGCACACACGTTTGCATGTCTTAATTAAGCGGGCATATGTAAGCAAAAACATGTAGCTAGCTAGTAGGCAAAACAGAGAATTTGTAGTACAAGACAGTGCGACTCACTGGAAGTTGTAAGGAAGTAGTATATCTTCATTGTATTTGAGGCTCTTCAAGAACTCTAGCATGTTGTCCTCTACGGCCTTTTGATGATGTGGATTTATTTTCCATGTGTATTCATTAACGGTGTTTGGGTCAATGAACCCAATGCCAAAGCGTCCACCTTTTCTCATTTCATACATCTTCATCCTGCATAATACCACAGAAAAGAATATAGTGAGGATAATTACAGGTAATGATTGATCAAAAGGATCACTACAGCTAGCTTGAGACTTAAATTATAGAAAGAAATCACTTCTGAGATAATAGCAACCGGCGATAGATTTGTCGAAGTGCGTCTTGATTGTATAACTGAAACAGTTCAAAATACTCAACGGACAGAGCTTTCTCATGGAAGTAATGCTCGTCCTTGACATTCACCATGAGGGACAATCGATTGGAAATCTTCGTAATGTTCATGTACCATTGATGCAATTCATACATTCTCGTTGGGAGGTTCTTGACCTTGTAAAGCTTGACCAAAGGTTGGCCCGGACATATTTCCGTTTTATTTCATCCTCTGTAAGCACAGGCATGGGCTCGATCTCGAGGAGTTGTCCAACAGTGATGTTGAGAACTTCAGCCTGCATTATATGGTCCTTGGTTATTACCACATTGCCCACCTCGGGAACGTAAACTGTTTGCCCACAATAATATTGGGCGCGCGTACTGTCACGTGTTGTTGGCACAACAAGCGAGGGGATCGATTGCGCCGCCTGTTCTCCCAGCTGGGGAATGGTTTTCCCGCATTTTTTGACAGCTGCTTGTTGTTTGCTCGATCCCGAGCTTGCCTCCTTACGTAGACGTGCTCGATTTAACTTCCTGATGTGGTGCTCATAGTTTGTGTCAACAGGCTTGGGAGCTGGTGGTTGAGCCATATGAATGAAGTGGTCAATCGTTTCCTCAGGCACTTTCTCCCTTGGCGGCGGTGGCGGTTTCGGTGCAAAATGGGCTTCCACCTGGGCCTTTGATATGGCCGCGTTTTCCTCCTCGGACCTGTCATAAGGCCTCTGCGGAAGAGGCGTGAGGCTTGGACCATATTTATATCGCTTGCCTCCACCTGTACTTCTTGTACTACCTCGACTCGTACCGCTACGCACCATAGCTGCGGCGTGTCTCTTCTGCGATTGTTGAGGCGGCGGAGACGGCTGACGGGGCTGAGTTGGACGAGGAGGAGTGGCCTGAAGCTGTGCCGGACTTGGAGGAGGAGTGGCCTGAGGTTGTGCCGGACTTGGAGGAGGAGTGGACGTCTGACGCTGTGGCGGACTTGGAGGAGGAGGAGTGGCCTGACACTTTGCCGTACTTGGAGGAGGAGTGGCCTGAGGTTGTGCCGGACTTGGAGGAGGAGGGACGTCGACGCTGTGGCGGACTTGGAGGAGGAGGTGGCTCGACACTTTGCGGACTTGGAGGAGGGTGGCTGACACTTTGCGGACTTGGTGGACTTGCAGGAGCGGAGTCTGCTGACTCGGTGGCGGACTTCGACGAGGAGTCGGCTGACGCGGTGTCGGTGGCCTTCGAAAGATGATGCAATCCTTTTTACATAGGATGATACGATGTTTGGCCTCTCCGAGAAAGTGCTCGTCGTCACCTCCAGGAATGTCAAGCTGTAGGTCCGAATATGGGTCCACCACCTCATCAACCAAGACACGAGCATAGCCCGCTGGAATCGGGTTGCAATGGAAGGTAGCCTTGGGGGATTTGTAAAAGCAATGGCGTCCGCCACCTTCATGGATATGTTCTTTATTTTGACGTGTAGCTCGCAGTTAGTGTTATCCGTGATGTCATCCACGGGGTATCTATCCAGCATTGCATCGTCCGGGGCGGAACCCACGCTGCTTCTCGGCATGGATGGGGCGGTGCTATCCAATGCTGGATCATTCGCTAGCTCCTGCAGCTGTTGAGACCCCCTTTGCTGGCTAAGTGAGTCGATCTGCTCCTGCTGCCGCTGGAATTTGACTGCCAATTCCGCTTGACTTGCTTCTAGTCCTTGAAGGCGTTCATAGTCCCGCTTCCTCTGCTCCTCCTCCATCTTCCTCTTCTTCTCCTACGCAATCTTCTTTCTCGCACGGGTTCTGTAGTCGTTGTTCCAGTCTGAAAACCCCTCATACCACGGAATAGCGCCCTTGCCTCGTGTTCTTCCGGGGTTCAGGATTTCCTGTGGCACGCGTAAGCTCGTCGTTCTCTCTGTTGGGCTGGAACACCCCCGATCGTGCCTCTTCTATTGCAACAAGTATCGCATCGTCGGCTCCCTTCAGACTTGCCCTCGTCGAAACATTGCCTGTCTTCGGGTCCAACTCCCCCCCATGCGCATAGAACCAAGTCCTCCACCTGGGGGGCCAGCTCTTAGTAACCGGAGTGACACCTGCATCCTCCATCTCTTTCTCAGACTTATCCCACTTAGGCATTTCCACCGCATAGCCACCTGGCCCCAGCTTATGGAACTTATCCTTTCTTTCGGCATTCTTCTTGTTTGTTCTCGACCGTTCCTTAGCTAATTCTGAATCCTTGAATTTCACGAAATCGTCCCAATGAGCACGTTGGTTCTCTAGTGTTCCCTCGAATACTGGAGTCTTCCTTCCTCCCTTGACGTACTTGTCCCATTCACGATTCTTGTGGTTCTTGAATGCAACCGCCATCTTCCTAAGAGCAGCGTCCTTGACTTTCTACACATCTGCTTCTGTGAAATGATCTGGTAGGGTGAAATGTTCCATGAGAGTATCCCAAAGCAGTTCTTTTTGTCTTTTGTCGACAAAAGTAACATCTGGACGTGGAGCAGCGTCCTTTTTGTCTTTTTGTCTTTTGTCTTTTGCTGGCTCTCTCCATTCTTGAAGGGAGATCGGGAGTTGGTCCTTCATAACAACTCCGCACTGACGAACGAACTTGTCCGCAATCTTCTTAGGCGCTAATGGTTCGCCATTAGGTCTGATTGCCTCGATATTGTAGTTTACGCCGTCCTTCAACTTTTTGTTCGGGCCTCGTTTCGTCCTTTTGCCTGAAGATTTGCTCGATCCGGATGGCTGAAAGAACAAAGATCGATTCGTTAATATATCTTCAAGTCATTTAAAACATGTGATGATCACCAGATGCCTGCTTATATAAATATATATACCTCGCCGGTCTTTGTTGTTTCAAGATCAACATTTTCTTCGTCATCATCAAAATCATAGTTCATGACTTCATCAATTCGGTCGTCGCGATCGAATATCATATCACCCTCTCCGGTGTTGTTTAGAAATTCGGAGCCGTCATAATCTTCTTCATTCTGATCATCATCTGGCCCGTGAGGATGGCGTATCATATCGAACATGGCATGTTCTCCCTCTCTGCCGGTATTGTCCGCCATAGCTTTTATTGAACTAATCCAAAAGAAATATAAAACAATTTAGTATTCAAATTACATCGTCTCGAATAATAGATATAATCTCGAATACATCGTCTCGAATAATAGATATAATCTCGAAAACATCGTCTCGAATAATAGATATAATCTCGAATACATCGTCTCGAATAATAGATATAATCTCGAATACATCGCTGACTAGGTAGCTAATAAAGATCGAATACTACAGAAGAATCTAGGACACTCGCGGTTCCTGCGGCGCGGGCTGTGGACACCCAAAGAGAAGGAACCCTCACAGGATCATAGCTGAAGTGAGATCCCTGAAGAAACTGCCAGGTATTGGAGAACCTGCCACCCTCTAACGCAACCATGTAGCGATGGACGTGCTCGTCCTCCTCCCTGACACGGCGACGTACCACCTCCGGCGGGGCCGGCTCCCTCCGCACCAAAACTGGCCCACGTGAACGCCACCAAACGAGATCAGGGTCGACGACGGGACCTGGGGTCGGGTTCCTCATCAAGCGGCGCGCCCCTCCAGGCAGCACCTCCCTGTGCCAGCCCGGCGGAGCCCTGTCCCGGACATGGGTCAGCCGGACGTCGTCGCGGACGTGTCGACGGCGAGGATGCGGGCCGGGCATCGTCGAGAACAAATACTAGCTATATGCCCACAAAAAGTAACATTTTTTTAATGATTGGATTTTGATAACTAAAATTTCTAACATTTCTATATAACACTAATTATGCTATCATTGCATATGTCAAAATTCTATATGCTATTTCATACTAATTAAGTATCTAACACTAAAAACACAAAAAACAACTTCTATACATCCATTAAAAAACAGAAAAACAACATTATATAAAAAAATTCCATACTAATTAAACACTAATTATATCCATCTAACATGCATTCATACATATATACTAGTGAAAAAATAATAATCTAAAAATCTAAATTAATTAAACATACAAAATACGTATATACTAATATATACATGCATTCATACATATATACGTGTGTGTGTGTGTTCATCATGCTTGTGTGTGTGTGTGTATGGGCTCGGGGAGGGGCGGCGCCCATGGTGGCCGCCGGGGGCGAGGGACAGGGGTTAGAGGGGGAGAGCTCACAGCAGGGCGACGGCGACGGCGAGGCGACGACCGGGGGCAGCGATGGGCCGGGGCGTGACGCGGGGATGGCGACACGGGGACGGTGCGACGGGGACGGGCCGGGCGCGGCGAAGGAGACGAGGCGGCGACGGGACGGGCGGCGATGGGGACGGGCCAGGCGGCGAAGGAGGCGAGGGCGGCGAGGGGCGGGGCGGCGATGGGGACGGGGGCGGCGACGGGGACGGGGGCGGGGACGGCGTCGATCGATCGGGGCGGGCGGTGCTTCAATGGGGAAACAAAGGAAGAAACAGAGGGAGAATGAAATTTTTCGAAGTGTTGTATATATAGAAGGCACCTTTAGTACCGGTTGGAGCCACCAACCGGTACTAAAGGTCTGCTTTGGCCAGGCCAAGCGGCGGGAAGCGACCCCCTTTAATACCGGGTGGTGGCACAAACCGGTACTAAAGGCCCCCTTTAGTACCGGTTTGTGCCACGACTAATACTAAAAGGGGGTTATTTAGCGAGTCTTGATCTTGGCAAGTTTAGTCCCACCTCGCTAGCCGAGGGGCGACCGACTGGTTTATAAACCCCGTGCGGTCGCTCTCTCGAGCTCCTCTTCAAAGCAGGCCCACTGGGCCTCGTGTTCTTGTTGCCCTTTGGGCCCACTTGGCCTTTGTGAGCCTGCATCCTGGCCCAACAACAGGTTGGGTTTCTAGTCGTATGGAGGCCGCTCTGGCCTAGTAGGCGGGCCTTTTTTACTTTTTTTTGCTTTATTTATTTTTGTGTTGTTTTTTTTGTGTATTTAGAGTTTCTTTGTGAATATTTTTGCTTTAGGTACAAAAAATTACAAACTTTCTGTTAGTGCTCGTAGTTTTCAAATTTGAATAGTTTAAATTTTGAATTATTTGAAATTAGTGCGAATCACTAGTTTGTGAATAATTTAACTTTAAAAATCAGTAAAGGCATGAAAGAATTTGTTTGCACATAAAATTTCTTCGCGTTTCAAATGCCAAAACACATAACTACCCTAACTATTACAGAGATTCCCCTCTGGGTGTGAAACACAGAAGAAAGTGATGATAGTGAAGCCGATCACATCCCAGATCTTTGGTGTGAAACTTTTTCTTCGCGTGTGTCCCTTTGCGCCGTAACCATGGAAAATCTTCATCATTTAACGGGATGCTCGGGTCAATATTCACTGTGAATGGAGCAATTTCATCAAACTTTTCATAATCTTCTGACTTGTCTGTCTTGTCATCCACTCCCATGATGTTTCTATTCCCAGAAAGAACTATGTGCCGCTTTGGCTCATCGTACGATGCATTGCTTCCTTATCTTTTCTTTTTCTTGGCTTGGTAGACATGTCCTTCACATAGAAAACCTGTGCCACATCATTGGCTAGGACGAATGGTTCGTCTGCATCACGCAAGATTGTTGAGATCCAGGAAGAAATCGTGCGATGTACAGGACCCAACACATTCTTCTTACAACTATTCAAATATATATCGACGGGAACATCATCCAAACATTGCGGCATCCATCGGTATCCCTTGTTTATGTCTGATCCCCGAAGGTTATGCACGAGAGCATCGAACGCCAATCATTGATGGTCACTATAACAGCAACGCCTTTAGGTCAAATTCTTCCCCATGTGCTCATCCCCGCGACGCACATACTGCTCCATTCCACTCTTGTAAGAGTTCTTCAACTAATGGCCTTAGGTACACATCAATGTCGCTGCCTCGGGTTTCTTAGGGCCTTGGATGAGCACTGCATCATAATGAACTTCCGCTCATGCACAACCAAGGAGGAAGGATTATACAAACATAGATTCACAGTGGCCAGGTGCTATGGTTGTCGCTCATGCTTCAAAAGGATTAATGCCATCTCGCGCTTAGACCAAACCATACGCATTCCTTGCGCTATTCATCTCGCAAACTCCTTCCTTGCATTTCTTTCGATTTTTCTCCACTGCGACCCGTCAGCCGGTACTCTCAACTTTCCGTCTTTTCGTACGGTCTTCTGTTCCATCGCATCGCTTTGGCATGCTCTTTGTTTTGGAACCAACGCTTCAACCGTGGTATTATAGGAGAATACCACATCACCTTGGCAGGAATCTTCTTCCGGGCGCGCCCTCGACATCACCTGTCATCATCGCGCTGATCTTATAGCGCAATGCACCACATACCGGCAAGCGTTCAAATCCTCGATTTCACCTGCGTAGAGGATGCAATCATTAGGGCATGCATGTATCTTCTTCACCTCTAACCCTAGAGGGCGATAACCTTCTTTGCTTCAGACGCACTCTCGAGCAATTCGTTGTCCTTTGAAGCATATCCTTTATCATTACCAAAGAACTTTCCAAATCCCTTGTCGATACACCATTCTCTGCCTTCCATTGCAGCAATTCCAAAGTGGTGCCCAGCTTTTCTTGTCACCTACGCAATTCTGGTACAACAATTTTTGTGATCCTCTAACATGTGCTGCAACTTCTTCTTCTCCAAATCACTTGCGCATTTCTCTTTGCATCGGCAATGGTCCGACCTAGATCATCAACGGGCTCATCCGATGCCTCTTCTTCACTTCTTCCGCATTGCCGCTCAGCTTCTTCCCGATTATCGGCTCAGCTTCTTCCCCATTGTTGTATCATCGTATTCAGGGAACCCATGGCATTGATAGCTCGCGTCGCATTCTTCTTCTTCATTGTCTTCCATCATAACCCCTCTTTCTCGTGCTTGGTCCAAACATTATAGTAGGGCATGAAACCGACTCAAACAGGTGGACGGAATGGTTCTTGACGAGAGTAATTGCGACCATTCTTACAGCCAGTAACATGGACAAGGCATAAAACCATCCGCCCGCTTGTTTGCCTCAGCCCAAAGCGTAAAAGTATGCACGCCTCAACAAACCGTGGAGAGCATCGTCATCGTGACATCCATTGCCGCTCATCTTCATTACACAACAACCTAATAGACCAAATTAATACAAGTTCATACATAAATTTCATACAACACTTAAATGCAACAAACAAATAACTCTCTAGCTAAAGCATTTAAATGCAACAACAAATGCGATCAAGATCGCAACTAAGGTAACAATTGATCCAACATCATAATGATACCAAGCCTCACTATCGATGGCATATTTTCTAATCTTTCTAATCTTCAAGCGCATTTTCTCCATCTTGATCTTGTGATCATCGCATTTACATCGGCAACATGCAACTCCAATTCCATCTTCTCCCCTCAATTCTTTTCAATTTTTCTTTCAAGTCCTCGCTTTTCTTTCAACTAAATCTAACCTCTCGACAATAGGGTCGGTTGGAATTTCCGTTCACATACCTCCTAGATAAAAATATCTATGTCAACTTGATGGGCATAATTTGTCATAAACACGAAATGCAACAAATAGTTTTAAAAGAGAATATACCACATCCGAATCATAACAAGGACGAGGGCCGACGGGGACGGATATCAAAACCATGGCACTATGTATAACAAACAACGACGGTAAGATAATTATAACGAGTAACTATATATCCAAATCACACAAACATCAATTTTCTATATAAAATTTCATGAACAAGAGGCTCACCACAAGGTGGTGCCGGGCGACGGGATTTAAAAGGGCGATCGACGGTGGTTACGACGGAGATTTAGAAGGCACTAAGTAAAACACACCTACATATCCAAACTAAGTGTTATTTTTGACCTCAAATTGCATATAAATCAAATACTAGCACATATATATATTTCCTCCCAAATTACTAAACTCACAAATTAATCACTATATAAAGCATTGCAAGAGCTAATCTAGCAATGAGAGAGGAAAGGACAAAGTTGCTAACCTTTGTGATCATTGAATGGATGGGGGCCTTCAAATCTTGACAAATTTTGGGCAAAATGTGTGATGAGCTCGAGAGGAAGAGGGGAAGAACAGGGAGGAGAGGGGAAAGGGGAAGAACAGAGCGAGCTCGGTGGATTTAAAGGTTTATAGGATGACTTTAGTACCGTTTGTGCCAAGAACCGTACTAAAGGTCCCGGAGGGGCCCCAGCCTCGACAACATCCTGCCACCACTTCATTAGTACCGGTTCGTGGCACGAACCGCAAGCTAAAGGTTCGCCATGAACCGGTATTTAATGAAAGCCGCCAGCTAGCTGTTGGAACCGGCGCTAATGTGTACATTAGTGCCGCTCAAATTCAAACCGAACTAATGTGCTTCACGCTTGACCCTTTTTCTACTAGTGGAGGTCTCCTCCCCAACTCCGCCGCTTCGATCCGCCTCGCCACCACTCGATCCACTCCGGTGAGCCCATCCCGCACCCAAACCTCACAAGAATCCTCCCGAGCACCCAAGAAGCTAACCCATGATTTGATTTGACCTCCGCAGCCCACCCCGACGAGACCCAGCTCCACTGAAAGCCGCCCACGGAGCTGGGTCATTGTCGACGTAGTGCTCGCCGGGCGACCACCACCACCACTCACCGACGCGGAAGGTCACGCTGAGCACGGAGGTAACACCGACTTCGCCTCGGCCAGGATTGCCGCCTGGCGACCACCGCAGCTCTGCGCCGACGAGCTCTTTTTCTCCGCTTGAAAATTCAAACCTGACGGGTGGGACTTGCCCGTCCACCTCTCTATTCTTTTTTTCGAACTGCTTTCAAAACGATTCGCAAATGCTTTTCAGTCTCAAACGTTTTTCGGTCTTTTCTGTTCAGCCCGAGAAGTTTCCGCTTAATTACGTAAAAGTCCCTGGATTAAAACACTTATAGCTTTTAAAATGTAAAAGGATTTTGATTGATTCTTTTTCTGTCCTCTTTAAAATTTTGTCTAGTTTCTTATCAGATTTATTTTAAAATATTTGAATATTTTTGTGCACCTCACGGTATTTACGATAGTGCGGTATTTCAGATACCGTAGATATCGGAGGAGGTGACAGAACCATTTAACTTCACCGAGCTAGGCTCTACCATCTCAACTAGGCAAGCATACACCTTAGGAAACGGTAAAAAACCGCGAACTCAAATTCTCAAGGAAAATGTCAAATGGTGGTAGCGGAACGCGTGGGTGGTTCCGGAGTTAGCAATGCGAAAGTGGTGGTGGTGGTTGATGACGAAGCAACCGTCCCTAAGTAGCCGAAACACCTTAGGAGACTCAAGTCACCACTCAAGCAACCACAAATACGATATGGATAAAAAAATGGGTTCGGTGGCGGAAAGCGATGGTGGTTTCGCGAATGATATGGTGGATGGCCTATCAAAGATGCCAAAATTCAAAAATTTGATGGATTCAAATGGTGTTAAAACCAATATGAGCAACTCGGGCACGTCGCTAGCTTTTCAACGAGCCAAAGAACACTCAAATCAGAGTTCGGGAGTGAAAGTTATGAGTGAAAACGTAAAGTGCACGCGGCTGATTCTGCGGGGTGCGGGTGCCCGGGGGTGGAAGGTGCGGGCACCCGGGGTGGTCCGAGGCAAACAGCCCGGGGGTGCGGGTGCCCGGGGTTTGAGGTGCGGGCACCCGGGGCGGTCAGCAGGGGTGGGGGGGGGTCCGGGTGCCCGGGGGTATTGGATTTGGGCGGAAATTCATGGGAAGATGCAAGAAATTGGTGGATTTCGTGGAGGGAAAGGTGGAGATGGATGGGGGATGCTAGATCCACTTGAAACCAAGCAAATCCATGGATCAAATCCAACAAAATCTCATCAAACCAACAAATCACAAAAAAAATTGGGGCTATTTTTTATGGTGAATTTTCGAAATTGGGGAAGAACACACAAAATTAGGCTAGAAAACAAAGAGGGGAGGCTCCAATTTCGTGATCAACGTGGCTCATGATACCAAGATGTTGTAGGGTGGAACCATAAGTGAAGATCTTTCACGAATTGGAGGGGAATCCCCAAGAACAAGATAAACACAAGAGAGAAAACAAGATGACCACTCAAGAACAAGTCCAATCACACATCCACTAGACCAACAAACACACAAGATTCACAAGGTACATGAACAATCAAAGGGAAACAAGATACATGATAGAGTTCATCCCAAATCCTATGAAGGAGATGAGGGCTTGATGATCTAGGTAGATCCTTCCCTCAAGGGGGGCTTGAATCCGTAGGGATATTCTCCAATGGAGGTCTTGTACTCCAATGGAGTCTTCTCTCTCAAGAGGAATCCCACAAGGGGAGGTACATGAGCTAAGCTCTATGATTTGTGTCTATTCTTAGCTATCCCTTAAATGAGCTAGGTGGGAGGTACTTATAGTCTAGGGACGAAATAGAAGAAGAGGGGGGATACAAGGGTCAAAAGCCCAAAAGTGCATGCAGCACGCGAGTCGTCCGGCACCCGGGTGCGGAGGACCGGGCACCGGACTAGGCCGAGGCCGGTGGGCTGGGCAGGCACCCGGGTGATGGCTGGGCACCCGGTGGGAGTCCGCACCCGGCAAGCATGGGTTTGGCACGGACCGGGCGGTGGTGTTGGAGGGACGGGCACTGGGAGTGGTGGCCGGGCACGGGTGGAGCATCGGCTCAGTGGGGGCGGGCACCCGGCAGTTGGCCGGGCACACCGGCGCCTCCAGTTTGGCCGGGCACCCGGGCACACGGGTCGGCACCCGGCACACGGGTCGGCACCCGGGGTGTGCAGAGGGCCTGCCCGGGGTGGTGGCTGGTAGCTCGAGTACTTGTGCCTTCTCCGTCTTCTCTCTTGTCACTCCTCTCCTCCTTCTCGTCGAATGTAGGTGCTTGGGTCTTCGCGCTAGCCTCTCCATGATCAACACCTTGACACCTAATCATGCATAGTACTTCCATTTGAGGTAGGACCCAATTCTCGTGTGAATTAGAATGTAGTTTGAAGAAGAAGGAGACAACCTCGGTTTCGAAGGTGCGTGCGTGTGCTCTAGTCCACGGTCCTCTCCGTCCTTGCGGTGGTGGCGTGACGTGCATGGTGATGGTCGAGGGATGCTCCGCATCAGAAAGGTTGCATGTTTTCTATGATAGGGACATGTGGCAGACGGACGGACTGCGGATTCGAATTTGTCTCGTCGTTCTAAGCAACTTTCATGTAGAAAACTATTTCATCCGAGCTATAGATTATTTTCTATGATTTTTCAAAGATTTTAAACAATATTATGAAATTATTTAAATTAATGGAAAGGAATTACTACGTCAGCATGACATCATTGTGATGTTAGCAGTCAACAGGACGGCTGACCAGGTCAAACTGACCAGTGGGTCCCACTTGTCATAGACAATGGACTAACGTAAGTCTAAACTAACTAAAAAGAAGTTAATTAACAGCTGGTCCCCACATGTCAAAGGTAGATTAGTCTACTAATTACTTTTAATTATAAAAATATTTTAATTAGCTTAACTATGCAGTGGGGCCTGCATGCCAGTGGTACTGGGCTGCCCGGTCAAGATTATTTCGGTCAACCCCGTTGAACCAGGGGCCACCGGCAGCGACCACAGGAGTGGCCCTGTGTCGCCACGTCGGCGGCCGGCGCTGGAGTTGCGCCGGCGAGCAAACTGCCCGGCGGCGCGCGACGGGGGTGGTCGGAAATCGCGCATAGAGCACGGGAAGGGTCGCGCGTGGGTGCGTTGGAAAGAGCGTGCGACGGTAAGGCGATCTGTGGCGGTGGCGTGGCCGGAGGAGCACCGTAGCAACGACGGCGAGCCCATCGGCGGACGGCGGCGCTCGGGCCTCGAACGAGAGTGAGGCGGGGCGAGTACGGGGACTATACACGGGCACGGGGCGGCGCCGCGGGCGCCCTGACGCGTGCCCAAAGCAGTCGCGGGCGCGCTGAAGTTAGCACGGCGCGCAGGCGGCAGCCATGGTGGGCGGCGGAGCTCGGTAACGTGGCAGGACGGTTACGGGCGTAGAAAATGAGGGGGTAGGAGGATGGGGAGCACGCGGTGCTCAACACCGTTGCTGGGAAGGCCCGAGGGAGAGTCGAGGTAGCCGGAGTCATTAACGAGCTCGCGGTGGCCGGAGTGGAGCAAGAAGGGTCGGCCCGACGATGAAGGGCTCATAGCTCCTGCGCGTGGGCGTGGACGACGGAGCGGACGAGGGCGGTCCTCCTGGACGCCTCCGGGCGGCGCGGGACGGCTGGTGGCCAGGGAATCGACGTGGAGACGGCGACGATGGCGCTCAGGCGAGGGAAGATCTGTGGGGAGGGAGAAAGAGGAGTGGGGGCGAAGGGGAGATATTTCGGGCGAGAGGCGGAAGGGTTCGAGGCGTCGCTGGGGGTGGCGATCTTATCGCCTCGGCGGCGGGGACGGCGAGGTGGTCAGGCTGCGGCCGACGAGCGCGGGCGCTCGGTCGGTCGAACAGTGCGGGGAAGACGACAGGGGGAGGAGTGGGCTGGGCCGGCTGGCTTGTGGGGCTTAGCCCGGGGGTGGTTAGGCCCGGGGGCAGGGGCCTTTTCTATTTGTTTTTTTCTTTTGTTTTTCTATTAAAAGCTTTCTTTTTTTCCTAAACCTTTTAAAACAAAACTAGTTATATTAAATAGAAGACTTGCACCTAAAATAATATTATAAAATAGGCTACTGCCACATATAATTTGGCACATTAAAAAAGTAGTTTGCATCTGTTTAATAAATAAAAGCATTTAATAATAGTTTTAGCCCCTGTTTTATTTATTTTAGGGCATTAAAAACACATTTTAAAATATAGGTTTCAACATGACAAATAACCAGATATTATTTGTCACACTTTGAACATTTTAGTTTTTATGTTTGAAAACTTTTGCTGTTTGACTTAATTCTAAATTTTGAATTCGAACGTGATTGGAGCATCGCGAGGTTACCAACAGTAATCGCGGTGACGTGGAATCATTCGTAGAGGGTTACTGTAGCTTAAGTATCTGGGCATCACAATTCTCCTCCACTACAAGAAATCTCGTCCCAAGATTTAAGAGATGGAGTAAGGTGGAAGGACTCGGGAAGGGCGGAGCTCAATACAAGATAGGTACCTAGGGGCTATCTCAGTGAACATGGCATAGAGGTATCTGTCGAGTTGAAATTCAAGAAAGTCATCGAGAGCAAGGGCAATAAGAAGCTTCAACCGGGTAGGCAATCATTCCTTACCTGAAACAGAGGGTGAAAGGGGTTCAGAGTAATGGGAATAAGTATTGCATCTGATACCAGAATAGATCGCTAGGAAGGTGGCTCGTGATTTACATATGGAGCCAAGCGCAAGAAACAATTTTGGAAAACAGGAATGTACAGGAGAGTCAGGTTTCGATCATGTGGAACTGGGGGTTATGGGCCCACCATGTGGGTTAAAAGAAGGAAGGGTGCTAACATTTGCACGGTCATGATAGAAAGGCCGGTCAGAGGACAACCTATCAGTTATGTTGGCAACAACATTGGTACCAAGGGCGAGGGACGAAGAGAACCATTTTCCTGCTCGTTAAGACGAGGCGGACCAATAGGCGAAGTTCTCGTCCATCGGTGGCTACCGGAATGTCATCAACAATAGCAACAAGGTCTTAATAACAGAGTTTGTACACCGAGGTGTTTACATAAGCAGGGAATCATCACTGCTTAGATATGTTAGGTTACACGAAAGGTTAAACAAAACAATGGAAAGGAAAGTGTTGACTCGAACCAATTATCGGTGTTCTGGAGTGTCTAACAACTCAGAACCCGTGAAAAAATGGAATCGACGAGAAATAATGGTTGATGAAGAACTCATAAGAGGTTATGTAGTTCCGTGATATTCTCGAGATACCAGAGGGTAATAGTCGAGGGTATAGCAGAACAGAGATTGGACAGGTGAAATGATCTATAGAAGACAAGTACTTAACTTGTCTGATAAATGGGATCAAATAAGAACAATATGGTCGAAACCACGGTTGCAAAGGACCAATTCATAGATACCGGATGATATTATATCAAGGGAATAGTTATTATTACAAGAAGCTTCCATAATAGGATCTACATCGTGTCCATGGGCATGAACACAAAGTCCATGGTCGACTCCCACTTTTTCAATGCATAACCTTTCATTCACTTCTCATTTTTGACGAAGCCGTAGTGTTGAGATTTTATCTGGCATAACACCAGTAGAGTATGACTCGTAGAAGTTTCCGGGTTCACACAGATTTAGGGAAGACATAGATTTAACCCATAGGGGCATCTTAGAAACATATGTCACAAACTTCACGAGTAATTAACTCAAGCCCGGAAGCAGAGTATGGTTCACAAGAGCGGAGGATACAACTTACCAAAGACATTATGTATCCGAGCAAAGGCTCACAAGACTACTGAATATGAAGGACGTTGTCGGATAAAACCCAACAAAGGACCTGGTGGTCCACGAGGGATCTGATGTGAGCAACGGTCCTTAAGCAGAAGAAGAAAGGATGCAAGGAGATCGGGTTATAGAAACAACTGACTAATTCAAAGCTCAACACAACGAAATTATGATTTCAATTCAAGGGATCAGAAGCAGAGGCTTTGATAAAAGACAAGTAAGTTGAATAGACATAGATCAATAATCAATCAAGGCTTGATTTGTCGAACACCAGCTCATGTCCGGGGGTGACATCTGAGCCGATGGGAATAATTCTAAATAGGACTGATGATCACGAGCATTCACAAATGAATCGAATCAAATTCTTGAAATAACAATGACAAAGGATGCTAATGAGTATTGCTAGACATATGGAAGTAACCATAATGCAAGCAGATAAATATTATCAGAGCAATAGTTGGAGAGGATTATCGGAAGATCGGATGGTATTCCAAAGTATCTTATGAATCACATGAACAACTGTGGATGAACGGATACTCGGCAAGCGCGAGTAATTATCCGTAGGGGATATTTATGTGGCAAAGAACTGCAAGGTAGTAGGATCAACGGATTCTCAAGACAACAAAGAGTAATTCGGGGCATCTTGTAATAACAAGAGCAACTGGGGATGAAGGTATGAACGGCAATGTAGGTAGTTACTCATAAGGACTTATCGGTGGTAGGGATCACAACGGTGAAGGGCACAAGGGTCTTTAGAAAACTTCGGATAGTATCTTCAGAATCTTCTGGTGCACCAAGTAATCATCTGGAGTGAGGGGCTCTCCGGGAGAAAGTATTTACGAGAACCTAGAGTTGTTAGCAAAATCATTCAACCCGAATATAAGAGAGATCAGATTCCCAGAGTAAGGACGAGGAATAAAAGATCTTAATACCACCCAATGGCGACGTGGGCCCGTAAGCCACATGGCCATGTTAGTAAACATTTTTTTCGAAGACTAGACTCAACTTCGACCAAGGAGTTGGAAAGGGGGATCCTACAGGCAGTTGGCTCTGATACCAACTTGTGACGCCCCCGATTCAATCATACACTAATCATACACGCAAATGTGTACGATCAAGATCAGGGACTCACGAGAAGATATCATAACACAACTCTAGACACAAATAAAATAATACAAGCTTTATATTACAAGCCAGGGGCCTCGAGGGCTAAGAAACATAGCTCGATACACAAGAGTCAGCGGAAGCAACAATATTTGAGTACAGACATAAGTTAAACAAGGATGCCTTAAGCAGCCTAGCACAAAAGCAACAACGATCGAAGAGGCAAGGCCTCCTGCCTGGGACCTCCTAACTACTCTTGGTCGTCAGCGATCTTCACGTAGTAGCATCCATCGGTGGTGGTATCTAGCTCCAGGGATCCACCATCTGGTTGCAACAACCGAAAAGAAGAAAGAAGGGGGAAAAGGGGGTAGCAAAGCAACCGTGAGTACTAATCCAAAGTACCCGCAAGCATCAGATCTATACTAAGTATCCATTGGTATCAAAAGGAAGGTTTGTATCTGTGGACTGATCTGCAGAATGCCAGATCAGAGGGGGCAAGGCCTAGCCTATCAAGACTAGCATCTTCAAGCAGCTCCAAGCATCTTACAGCATGTAGAAGATAAAGAGTAGCATTTTAATATTTAACAAGCATGTTGTAGTATCAACGCCCAGAGATCCTTCCTTGACTCCCTGCGAGAAAGCAATCCCGGGGCCACATATCCATCACATATCTCAAGTATCCATTTCTAGTTATATAAGATCCGGATACAAGTCTGAACGTCCATTACCATGGACACGGTATTCGAATATATATCTTCCCTGTAGGGGTGCACCATGTTACCCAACACACTCGATCACTCTGGCCAGACACACCTTTTTGGGGTCAATGCGAGGCCTCGTAAGATCAACACGTCGCAGCCCTACCTAGGCTCAACAGAGAGGTCCCCGCCGGTCTACATCCTAAGCACTCCAGGGTCTTGGGCCCATCGCCCGCAGCACTCTGAGTCGTTGCGCGAAGGGTGAATACCAGCACCGCCTCGGATGGCCAGCACGATCCGACCGTGCCGCCTTTGTTGAATCGGGCGTCGACAAAGCTTGGCCGATCATTGCGACGTCGAGGCCCATATCTATTCTCGCGTGGTGGTTAGTGCGTTGAGGCTAGAGGCCAACTCAGAACAAATAACCAAACCTGTTAGTGCATTGGGGGCTCGCGGAGATGAGCAGAGACTCACGATAAGATGACCCCGTCGCCCCGTCTCGTGGACTAACGGCAAGGGCCCAGACTGCCCGGCCGTGCCACGTGGAAAACGCGCGGGTGCTCAACTAGCCCGCCCGACTATGACATCAACTCGCGGGTACCCCTCAGGGCCGACCCGACTTCAACAATGGTCTCAAGTAAAGTCAAGGTAATTGTGTGTCCAGACATCAAGGGGAAAACCCGAGGAATCACCCCTGATGGATTCCACTCAATGTAATCATCAAGGTGAACGTAAGAGGGACCACCCTCGAGGTGAACGAAATATGCCCTAGAGGCAATAATAAAGTTATTATTTATTTCCTTATATCATGATAAATGTTTATTATTCATGCTAGAATTGTATTAACCGGAAACATGATACATGTGTGAATACATAGACAAACATAGTGTCACTAGTATGCCTCTACTTGACTAGCTCGTTAATCAAAGATGGTTATGTTTCCTAACCATAGACATGAGTTGTCATTTGATTAACGGGATCACATCATTAGGAGAATGATGTGATTGACTTGACCCATTCCATTAGCTTAGCACTTGATCGTTTAGTATGTTGCTATTGCTTTCTTCATGACTTATACATGTTCCTACAACAATGAGATTATGCAACTCCCGTTTATCGGAGGAACACTTTGTGTGCTACCAAACGTCACAACGTAAATGGGTGATTATAAAGGAGCTCTACAGGTGTCTCCAAAGGTACATGTTGATTTGGCGTATTTCGAGATTAGGATTTGTCACTCCGATTGTCGGAGAGGTATCTCTGGCCCTCTCGGTAATGCACATCACTATAAGCCTTGCAAGCAATGTAGCTAATGAGTTAGTTGCGGGATGATGCATTACATAACGAGTATAGAGATTTGCCGGTAACGAGATTGAACTAGGTATTGAGATACCGACGATCGAATCTCGGGCAAGTAACATACCGATGACAAAGGGAGCAACGTATGTTATTATGCGCTTTGACCGATAAAGATCTTCGTAGAATATGTGAGAGCCAATATGAGCATCCAGGTTCCGCTATTGGTTATTGACCGGAGACGTGTCTCAGTCATGTCTACATAGTTCTCGAACCCGTAGGGTCCGCACGCTTAAAGTTCGATGACGGTTATATTATGAGTTTATGTGTTTTGATGTACCGAAGGTAGTTCGGAGTCCCGGATGAGATCAGGGACATGACGAGGAGTCTCGAAATGGTCGAGAGGTAAAGATCGATATATTGAACGACTATATTCGGACATCGGAAAAGTTCTGAGTGATTCGGGTATTTTTCGAAGTACCTGAGAGTTACGGGAATTCGTATAGGGCCTTAATGGGCTATACGGGAAAGAAGAGAAAGGCCTCAAAAGGTGGCCGCACTCCTCCCCATGGTCTGGTCCGAATTGGACTAGGGAGGGGGGCGCCCCCTTCCTTCCTTCTCCTTTTCCCTTCCCTTTTTCTTATTCCATGTGGGAGGAGGAATCCTACTAGGACTAGGGAGTCCTAGTAGGACTCCACACTTCTGGCGCGCCCTAGGGGCTGGCCGGCCTCCCCTCCTCCATCCTTTATATACGGGGGCAGAGGGGCACCCCAAAGATACAACAATTGATCCTTGAGATCTCTTAGCCGTGTGCGGTGTCCCCCTCCACTATAATCCACCTCGATAATATCGTAGAAGTGCTTAGGCGAAGCGCTGCGTCGGTAGAACATCATCATCATCACCACGTCGTCGTGCTGACAAAACTCGGCTGGATCGGAGTTTGAGGGACGTCATCGAGCTGAACGTGTGCTGAACTCGGAGGTGTCGTACGTTCGGTATTTGATCGGTCGGATCGTGAAGACGTATGACTACATCAACTGTGTTGTGTTAACGCTTCCGCTTTCGGTCTACGAGGGTACGTGGACAACACTCTCCCCTCTTGTTGCTATGCATCACCATGATCTTGCATATGCGTAGGAAATATTTTGAAATTACTACGTTCCCCATCAGTGGTATCCGAGCCTGGTTTTATGCGTAGATGTTATATGCACGAGTAGAACTGTAACATCCCAAAATTCTTAATTTTGGAAAGTTATAATAAATAAATAGTTTTGATTGATTGATTGTTTGTTGTGTGATTTATTGTGTGAAATTGAGTGAAATTTGAAACTTTCTGAAAGTTGAATGAGAGGGAATGAAATGACTTTCCCAAACTTCCACCTTGCATTTATGATCTCCATGAATTCAAATTCTTTTCATCACAAAACCCTGGAGAGAAGATGACATGACTTCTTCCATTTATTTAATGACAAGGGGTGTTGAAAATATTTGAATTTCATTTGGAAAATATTTCTAATTCTGAAACTTTATGCAACTCAATGATTTTCACGAGAGAAGATAAAATGACTTCTTCAAATTAAATGAAATATGAGTTGGGAGTTTTAAAAGAATTAAATTCAAAGTTCTTTCAATTTATTTCCAATTTGGAGTTATTTGAGTTTTATTCAAATTATTTTCTCCAAAAACAAAATATATAGAAAATAGGGTAACATGATTCCCTACATCAGAAAATTGAGAGAAATTAATTTGAAGTCATTTTGGTATTTTAAAATGATTTTATTGGAATTTTATTGGACCGGTAGCACTGTGTGAATTATTAAAATTTGTGTGTATTTTATTTGAAGCTAAAATAGTGTTCATGTTGTAGAAAATCTTTTTCTGAAAATTTTGATATATTATATGCCTATATAAAAATTTTATTTATTTCTGTTTTGTTGTCTCTGTCAAAAAAAAAATTTGCTGCGCCCTTGGTTCAAGGGCCAAGGCCCAAGGCCAAGCCAATGGCCGGTCGCCAAGGCCATCCACCGCACGCACCTAGGGAGCCAGGGAGCCAAGGTTTCCTATTCTTTTACAAATCCTAGTAGGATTTGATCCCGTTTCGTTATTCCGTTTATTCCGATTTGTTTCTAGATCTTTTCCCTTTTGTTTCCTAATCCTAGTCTATTTCTTGTCCCCTACCCAAGCAAAGCCCTCCCCTCCCCACTATAAATACCCAAGCACCCCCTCCAACACATCAAACCAACACCTCTCCTCTCCTCTCCTCTCCTCTCCGCTCCTCTCTGCAGCAGCAGCAGTGCAACACCACCGCCGCCGCCAAGTGCCGCCGCCGCGCCCTCGACCTCTCCTGAGGTTTATATGATCTCCTCTCCACCGTCCCGTGATCTCCTTTCCTCTAGGAGCAACCGCAACATCGGATCCGATCTTCTTCCCCAACTCCGACGACTACTCTGGTGAGATCCACGAAATCCCGTAATTCATTTTTTTCAAAAAATAGCAATCTTAGAAAATTCATATCTTTTAGAGTTTTTAGTATTTTTGAGTGATTCCAATTGCTATGTGTCACAAATTTGCTGAAGTTTCTGTTAGTGTCTCTGGATTTCAAATTTGAGTAGTCTAAATTTGAATTTGAGAAATTTTGTTCAGATTAGTATTTTGGTGTAACATCCCAAATTTTGGAATGTTAATATAATTAATTGAATTGTTTGTTTGTTTGCTTGAGTGAATTAAACTTGAGTGAAATTTGAACCTTTTCAAAAACTTTTGAATGAGAGGGAATAAAATGACTTTCCCCTTCTCCGGTAAATTCAAATTCATCCTATTAAAATCAATGAGAGAAGATGACATGACTTCTTCAACTATAAAGAATTTGAGCGGAGTTTTGCAATTTAATTCTTTCAATATTTGCACTTGCTTCTCTATTTTTCTTCCCGAGAAATACCCCGAAAATAAATTCTTGCAAGCAAGAAAGAGCGGAGGAAAATGACCCTCCAAAATCAGGGGCATTTTGAAAATATTTGAGCCAAGAAAAAACCAAAGTTTTATTTAAAATTATCTGCAAAAAGAAATAAAGCCTTTAGGGATTTTCTGAAAAACATTTTTTAAGTTTTTATTTTGGCCGTGGAATAATGCTCATCATCTACATTTTATTTTTCTGATAATTTTAGTATATAAAAATCTTTATTCCGAATTGATTTGATTTCCTTTTTATTGTTTTAGCTTCCTAATTTTAAAAATAGGAATGGAATCGTTTTTATTAGGAAAAACCTGCTGGCCCATTAAGCACTTTCCTATTCTAGCCCAACAAGAGATCATCTCCTTCCTTTGTTTCCTCTCACGTTACAGAAGCTTTCCATGTCCATGTAGACAGGAAATCTCCACCTTCCCGATCTCCCTCGTCTTTCCATCCCAGCGCCTCCCGAGACTGCCTATAAAACCCCTCCTCTCCTCGTTCCATTTTCCCATCACCACGCCCCCCTGCCCGTAGCCTTCTCGCCACCGTCCTCCTTTTCCTGCCTAGAAACGCTCACCAGAGCTCTTGGAACCTCTCCATCGCCCAGCGCCACCTCCCAAGCGCCGACCCCTCCTCCGCCACCCCACCTCGCCGGCGACCGACCCCCTCGCCGAGCAGCCCTCCACATCGCTGTCTCCTTCCTGCCATCTCTGCCTCACGTACAGGTAACTCCGTTTTCGTTTTCAGATTTATTTCCGTAACAGATTTAGTTCCGTTCTTGTTTAGCTTATAACTTTTGATCTAGAAGTCCAATGATGCTGATTCTTTTTGCGTTAGATCGCAATTTTCTTGTAGTTTCCAGAAATATATAATTTGTCTATGTTTGGATTTATAAAATTGAGTTAGATCAGATTTGAATTAAAGCTTGTTTTGCTTATTCGGGAGTTTAAAAATAGATTTTTATTTGATTCTTTTTCTACTGATCACTAGTGATCATATTTACCAGTGGTAAACACTTCAAAATTGTTTGAGTATTTTAGCTTATTGTTTCATGTAAAACAAATTCTGTTTTAGTTCTATTGAATTATAGCTACTTCTTTTCTATAGTTGTTTTTAAATTATTTTATTTTATATTTCAGAAAGTTTATGTTTGGTTTCTATTAGTTAAACAGTAGGTGTTTAACAAGTTTTTATATTTATTTTATTTTGTTATCGTGAAATCAATTCAAGTTCGCTAATAACTTGCAATGGATTTCTCTACTTTTAACTCCCAATTGAAAATACTTTCAAAATAGCTTTATGAAAAAATACTTTTTTTCTTTGTCTTAACTAAATTTATATTTTATTCTCTGTTATTTTAGTGTTTTATTTTCCATTAGACAAAACTATTTTTGTGAATGTTGTAGAAGAAGACTCCTAGTTTTATTTGAAGTTCCTTGGATTCTTATTCGCTCTCTCTTTTGTTTTGATTGTTAGTGTGAGTGCTTATGTGAATGATATGTTTGTTATATAGATTTCATCAGAGAGTGACGAGTAGTCTATCAAGTTATTTCTTGAGAATGATAATTCTTCTTCGTCAACATCACCGAGCAAGTTCACTTTGACCATGCTTTCATACCTATGTTTTATTGCATATAGTGGCACCTTTGCAACCACCCTCGGTAGTGTTATTGAATCCTTGTAGTTGAGTAGTATGCATGAGGTAGGAACCCACCCTCCTGTTACCAAGCCGGGGCGATATTTTATTTAATGCTACGCTATAGTAGGCGGGTTTGGTATGAGTACTCGGGAGTGGTGTGAGAATGGAGGATTCTCGTCAATGGCGACAACTCCATGATGGAATCTGCAAGGACTGCATCTTCAAGGCCTCAAGACTTCAAGACTCAAGACAAGAATCCAATACACATCTTTGGGTGAAGGGCGGTTGTGGGCACCTGGAGAAACCAGTGGTTGGCGGGATGCATGGAGAAGCGCCATGACATCTTGCGGAAAGCTTCACCCAGACTCAAAGAGACGGAAGAATACTTCATGCCGGAAGCTTACATGCAACCGCAAGTCATTATGGGCTCTGGCTTGGTTGACCTTAGTTGTGACTCTGGCTGGGGCGGTACTAGCAGATGTAGAACTACGGTAGGATGGGTTGAGTACGGACGGTGGTCGGAGGAACTCTTTGGAAGACCATGTTTGGTCATCTTGTTCTCAAACACTCTGAAGTGCGAGAGCGTAAAGAGAGGATCGAATCTTGCGGGTAAAGTGTACAAACCTCTGCAGAGGGTTAAAACCTAATCGATTAGCCGTGTCCCGATTACGGACAATTTGAGCATCTGGACTTGGATCTATCTCGGAACTCTCAACACGGATTGATAACTTAATTGTGGGCAACTTATGATGATTTTGGGCTATGAGACATCGGTTGGCGGAACCATGTCATGACAGAAAAAACTCCATAGTACAGGCTTCATTTTATTCCTTTGATGTAGGTAAAATAAAACCAGCTTTTATGCAAAACAAAACTCAGACACAGAGCCACAAAGCCATATTGCATATAGTATAGTTTTATCATCTGTTTTCTCATGTCGTGATCTTGCCGGTACATTCAATGTACTGACCTACACGGCTGCAACGTATCATGTTGCAGATATTTCCTCGACAGTAAGAGTTACGATCTGAGGTTACGGTCTACACTCAACCTGCCGATGGCGTTGATGGGACTCCACACCCGTTTGATTGTTTCCGCTGATTATTATGAGGTATATATCATTTTACGTTATTTATACATGTGATTGCACTTTGATATATACATTAATGTACTGTGTGTGCCAGCATACTGATCCAGGGATGGCACGGATACACAGAGGCTTGACCGTCTGAGGTCGGGTCGCTACATTTGGCCATAACTTGAGTTTAAAAATAGGTTTTTAATTAATTCTTTTTGTTCCTGGTCTCTAGGACCTTTGTTTATCCAGTAGTATTTAGTATGTTATTTCTAGGTTAATTTAAATTAGGTTTTTAGCAAAACAGTACTGTTTTATTATTAGTTCTGTTTTAGCTTTTTCTTTATTGTTTTTATCAGTTTTAAATTATTTCTTTTTGTCAATTTTGACAAAATTAGTTGTGTTCTGTTAGACAACAGGAGAAAATTTATTTTATTTTAAAAATTTATTTTCCTTAGTTTTGTATGAAACCTTCTATAGGTCATAGTTAGAGTTTTATAAAAGCTTTTTATTTGTTTCTTTTGCAAATAAAATTTTATGAAAAAATACTTTCTGTAACTTAGTTGTTTTACTTTTTATTTTCTGTTAAATTATTAGTTTAGTATTTTAATTGCTGTTAAGTTTTTTTTACTTAGGGCAAAACTATGTTAGATGCTTGTAGCAAAGTCATAGATTTTAGTTAGTAGTTTTTCTTTCTAGTTTTATTTGAAGCTTCTTTGGACTTTGTTGGAGTTTTATTATTGAGTTTTTTTGTTATTTTGAGTGTTAGTATTGCTTGCTAGAATGATTGCTTATGTGAATGCTATGTTTGACTTGTATAGATTTTCTTAGCAGAGTGACGAATAGTTCTATCAAATTTTGTGAGAGTGTTGTTATCTTCATCAACGTACGAGCAAGTTCACTTTGACCATGTTTTCATACCTATGTGTTTTATTGCATCTAGTGTCATCTTCGCAACAAACCCTCCGTAGTGATATTGAATTCTTGTAGTTGAGTAGTATGCATGAGGTAGGAACCCATCACCCTGTTACCAAGCCGGGGCGTTATTTATTTTAATGCTACGCTATAGTAAGCGGGGTTGGTATGAGTGCTCGGGAGTGGTGTGAGAATGGAGGATCTACATCAATGACGACAACTCCATGATGGAATCTGCAAGGACTGCATCTTCAAGGCCTCAAGACTTCAAGACTCGAGACAAGAATTCAATACACACTCTTGGGTGAAGGATGGTTGACGGGCACCTGGAGAATCCAGTGGTTGGCGGGATGCATGGAGAAGCGCCATGACATCTTGCGGAAAGCTTCACCCAGACTCAAAGAGGCGGAAGAATACTTCATGCACCGAAGCTTACATGTGCAACCGCAAGTCACTATGGGCTCGGCTTGGTTGACCTTAGTGGTGAATCTGGCTGGGGCGGTGCTAGCAGATGTAGAACTACGGTAGGATTGGATGAGCACGGACGGTGGTCGAGGAACTCTTCGAAGATCATGTTTGGTCATCTTGTTCTCAAACACCTGAAGTGCGAGAAGCGCAAAGAGAGGGATCGAATCTTGCGGGTAAAGTGTACAAACCTCTGCAGAGGTTTAAACCTAATCGATTAGCCGTGTCCCGATTACGGACAATTTGAGCATCTGGACTTGGATCTATCTCGGAACTCTCAACACGGATTGATAACTTAATTGTGGGCAACTTATGATGATTTTGGGCTATGAGACATCGGTTGGCGGAACCATGTCATGATAGAAAACTCCATAGTACAGACTTTATTTATTCCTTTGATGTAGGGAAAATAAATCAGCTTTTACATAAACAAAACTCGAGACACGAGCCACAAAGCCATATTGCATATAGTATAGTTTTATCATCTGTTTTCTCATGTTGTGATCTTGCGGTACATTCAATGTCTTGACCTACACGGCTGCAACGTATCATGTTGCAGATATTTCCTCGATGAGTAAGAGTTACGATACAGGTTACGGTCTGCACTCAACCTGCCGATGGCGTTGATGGGACTCCACACCCGATTACTTGTTCGGCTGAGACTTATGAGGTATATATCAGTTTCGTTAATTATACATGTGATTGCACTTTGATATATACATTGATGTCTGTGTGTGCCGACATCTTGATCCGAGGATGTATGACAACACGAGGCTTGACCGTCGAGGTTGGGTCGCTACAAATATGGTGTCGAGCACATGTTGGTGTAGGACGTGACCTAGAAATCGGAAAGCCCTAGGACAGGAAATCTCTAAAACTTTATTTTCAAATGGATCCTTTACTTCTCGTCTTTTCTGATTTTATCAAGTAGTCCCTCTGACCTCAAATAGTTAGAATATACACCTTTCCCTTTTGACCACACGGAAGATCAACTGAAGTCACTCCAAGAATTAAAGATATCGGACAACTGATGGCCATTTCAAAGTAACAAGGGTTTCACCATGCATAAGAAGAGTTGAAGCTGCAACAATTGAAGACTCCGAAGACTAGAAGAATTTGAAGAATCTTAAGAATTATTTGACCTTTAGAAGACCAAACCCCTGTTACACACTTACGTTAGATGCGGCGATTTGTGAGCTGTCATTTGTTTGATGTTTTCCGACAGCCACAAAGTAAAACCCGTTTCTTCAAAACTATTGTTTGTATTGTGTGTATCCTCCCCACCTCTCTCATATCTCATCCCAAAACTTTTGGACCCAGTAGATGATGAATGAAGTTGGACGGTATTCTCTGGACCGAAAACCTAGCGGAGGCAGAGCTATGGATTGAGAACATGGAGAGTCACTTGGGAGCAATTTGGTTTCAAGGAAGAATGAAGTATCGTCGCTCTTGATACTTTGAAGGAAGTGCTGCAACATGGTGGCAGATGCATCAAGCTATCTGAGGATGGAATGGAGCAAAGACTTGGGAAGAATTTAAGAAGACTCTGACAAGATCTCATCTTATCCGGAAGCACCATGATACACCAAGAAACAAACCTTGTGCCTGCAAGATTTGCGGAGAAATAGGACACACCCAGGAGGAACACAAGGATGGATGCCCTCATTGTGAGGAGAAACACCCAGTGAGGAATGCCCAACTAGTCGGGTGACTTGTTTCTTGTGTGAAGGAACCACCCACTACCCGACTCGGTGTCACATTTACCCCATGGTGCAACAAACTATTCAGGAGCAGGAAGAAGGAATGAAAGAAGCCCTCCGAGAAGTTATGAAAGAACACTGTGATGAAGGAATGTGTTGAAGACCACGATGGAGAAGGCCTCAACAGATTTTACTCCAATGCACTCGCTATTCATGTGGAGAAGAAGGACATTTTCACGATATTGCAACAAGGAAAGAAAAGAGTGTCAGGATACTTCGGCGGAAGCAATAGAGTTTGATCCACAGGGAATAGAAGGTTTGATCAGAATGAAGAAACCCGGAAAGAAAACAAACACACCCTCAGAACAACCCAATTTCTGCAAAGAGGGACAAGAGTCGTATTACTGTTTTGAATGTAAGGGCGTCGGGCATTATGCCAATCATTGTCTTGAAAGGAAGCAAGGAACTCAAGGAGCAGGCACCATCTCCAAGAAGCCCAAAGACTTATCGAAAGTTATGTGTTTTCATTGCAAGGAAGCAGGACATTATGCTACTAAATGTTCCTACAAGAAGGAAGCTGGAGTTGAGTAGTTGGAATTTTGATATGGATAATAAGAGTGGTAGAAACCAATTTTTTTCATGAGTACAATAAGTTGAGTTATGTAATGGGTGCTCGAGTTTGTAATGGATTCATGAAATCAATAAAGTTAAGGTGACATGTTTTCATATGTTTAATTGTATGAGTTGTTACTCTATGAACACGGATTTTGACCATTTTCGAGGATATGAGAAATATGGTCTATGGATGGATTTGTGAATTTCATTTTAAGGGTGATAGTACCCTATGAAGAACACTAGACCAATGGAAATGGAAATGTGTCCCACAGGTTGGAGTTTGGAAAAAATGAGTTGAAGTTTTATCTTTGATATGATGGTATTAAGAAATGAAATGTTATTGGATTTAAAGTGGTGTAATGTTGGAAAATGGAGCAATTGTAACTCCAAGGATGAGTGAAATTGGTACAAGTGTTGAAGTGGGCTCATAACCCACAGGCCCAGGAATTAATAAGGGTCAAGTACCCTTTGGAAGAAGAAATTTTGGGAAGACTGCGATTTGATCAGCAGATGTTTACGTAGGAGGTTACGCAAAAACCGAGAGTTGTGAAGAAAGCGATAGATGTTTTGTTCAGCTTGCAGAATCAATGGAATTATCGAACTAAGTTCGTTGAGAGAGAAATTCTGCAATGCTTGTGAGTATGCCCAAGTGTTAGAATCGTGATTTACTATTTACGTATGTGGTAATGATTCAAATGCAGGATGGATTGGCCCCATACGGAGACTTCTATCATGAACTATCATATGTTGATGGAAAATCAGAGAGCCTCGAAAACCATAGAAGAGTGTCGATACGACAAGCCAAAAACCTTAGAATGGTAGGACGATTGATCCATGTACCGCAACCGTTGCCAAGCGTAGGTCATACGGTGAGACCCAACCCAACCCATTATTCCTGCAGGAGAAACCTGTAATGGTCGACCACCATGAGATCTCGATAGTTGTTTATTGGCGGCAGACACTGTCACTAAGGAGACACAGTCTGGAAGAACCTCACCAGGATGAAAGGACACATATTTGAGGAAAAGGTTTGACCCTACGGAAGAGCCCGGTGTAGGAGTTACTTGAAGTTGTGAGAAGACCGATGGTGTTCACCCTAGGGATGGAGTACCTGAGTTCGTTGGAACCATAACCCTGCTTTTAAGTGTGGTAGCACACTAGACCATTCGATCGTGGATTCTTTGGAAGACCCCAAACCCTAACCTTTTCTTGCTGCCTCTTGAATCTCGAGGGCGAGATTCATTTTAAGTAATGGTAGGTTTGTAACATCCCAAAATTCTAAATTTTGGAATGTTATAATAAATAAATAGTTTTGATTGATTGATTGTTTGTTGTGTGATTTATTGTGTGAAATTGAGTGAAATTTGAAACTTTCTGAAAGTTGAATGAGAGGGAATGAAATGACTTTCCCAAACTTCCACCTTGCATTTATGATCTCCGTGAATTCAAATTCTTTTCATAACAAAACCCTGGAGAGAAGATGATATGACTTCTTCCATTTATTTAAATGACAAGGGGTGTTGAAAATATTTGAATTTCATTTGGAAAATATTTCCAATTCTGAAACTTTATGCAACTCAATGGTTTTCACGAGAGAAGATAAAATGACTTCTTCAAATTAAATGAAATATGAGTTGGGAGTTTTAAAAGAATTAAATTCAAAGTTCTTTTGAATTTATTTCCAATTTGGAGTTATTTGAGTTTTATTCAAATTATTTTTCTCCAAAAACAAAATATATAGAAAATAGGGTAACATGATTCCCTACATGCAGAAAATTGAGAGAAATTAATTTGAAGTCATTTTGGTATTTTAAAATGATTTTTATTGGATTTTATTGGACGGTAGCACTGTGTGAATTATTAAAATTTGTGTGTATTTTATTTGAAGCTAAAATAGTGTTTATGTTGTAGAAAATCTTTTTCTGAAAATTTTGATATATTATATGCCTATATAAAATTTTTTATTTATTTCTGTTTTGTTGTCTCTGTCCAAAAAAAAAATTTGCTGCGCCCTTGGTTCAAGGGCCAAGGCCCCAAGGCCAAGCCAATGGCCGGCCGCCAAGGCCATCCACCGCACGCACCTAGGGAGCCAGGAGCCAAGGTTTCCTATTCTTTTACAAATCCTAGTAGGATTTGATCCGTTCGTTATTCCGTTTATTCCGATTTGTTTCTAGATCTTTTCCTTTTGTTTCCTCATCCTAGTCTATTTCTTGTCCCCTACCCAAGCAAAGCCCTCCCTCCCACTATAAATACCCAAGCACCCCCCCTCCAACACATCAAACCAACACCTCCTCTCCTCTCCTCTCCTCTCCTCTCCGCTCCTCTCCAAGAAGAAGCAACACCACCACCGCCGCCAAGTGCGCCGCCCGCCTCGACCTCTCCTGAGGTTTATATGATCTCCTCTCCACCGTCCCGTGATCTCCTTTCCTCTAGGAGCAACCGCAACATCGGATCCGATCTTCTTCCCCAACTCCGACGACTACTCGGTGAGATCCACGAAATCCCGTAATTAATTTTTTCAAAAATACCAATCTTAGAAAATTCATATCTTTTAGAGTTTTAGTATTTTGAGTGATTCCAATTGCTATGTGTCACAAATTTTCTGAAGTTTCTGTTAGTGTCTCTGGATTTCAAATTTGAGTAGTTTAAATTTGAATTTGATAAATTTTGTTCAGATTAGTATTTTGGCCATAACTTGAGTTTAAAAATAGGTTTTAATTAATTCTTTTTGCTCCTGGTCTCTAGGACCTTTGTTTATCCAGTAGTATTTAGTATTTTATTTCTAGGTTAATTTAAATTAGGTTTTAGCAAAACAGTACTGTTTTATTATTAGTTCTGTTTTAGCTTTTCTTTATTGTTTTTATCAGTTTTAAATTATTTCTTTTTGTCACTTTTGACAAAATTAGTTGTGTTCTGTTAGACAACAGGAGAAAATTTATTTTTATTTTAAAAATTTATTTTCCTTAGTTTTGTATGAAACCTTCTATAGGTCATAGTTAGAGTTTTATAAAAGCTTTTTATTTGTTTCTTTTGCAAATAAAATTTTATGAAAAAATACTTTCTGTTAACTTAGTTGTTTTACTTTTTATTTTCTGTTAAATTATTAGTTTAGTGTTTTAATTGTTGTTAAGTTTTTTTTTACTTAGGGCAAAACTATGTTAGATGCTTGTAGCAAAGTCATAGATTTTCGTTAGTAGTTTTTCTTTCTAGTTTTATTTGAAGCTTCTTTGGACTTTGTTGGAGTTTTATTATTGAGTTTTTTTTTGTTATTTTGAGTGTTAGTATTGCTTGCTAGAATGATTGCTTATGTGAATGCTATGTTTGACTTGTATAGATTTTCTTCGGAGAGTGACGAATAGTTCTATCAAATTTTGTGAGAGTGTTGTTATCTTCATCAACGTACCAGGAAAGTTCACTTTGACCATGTTTTTCATACCTATGTGTTTTATTGCATCTAGTGTCATCTTAGCAACAAACCCTCCAAAGTAGTGATATTGAATTCTTGTAGTTGAGTAAGCATGAGGTAGGAACCCATCACCTGTTACCAAGCCGGGGCGTTATTTATTTTAATGCTACGCTATAGTAGACGGGGTTGGTACGAGTGCTCGGGAGTGGTGTGAGAATGGAGGATCTCGTCAATGGCGACAACTCCATGATGGAATCTGCAAGGACTGCATCTTCAAGGCCTCAAGACTTCAAGACTCGAGACAAGAATTCAATACACACTCTTGGGTGAAGGATGGTTGACGGGCACCTGGAGAATCCGGTGGTTGGCGGGATGCATGGAGAAGCGCCATGACATCTTGCGGAAAGCTTCACCCAGACTCAAAGAGACGGAAGAATACTTCATGCCTGGAAGCTTACATGTGCAACCGCAAGTCACTATGGGCTCTGGCTTGGTTGACCTAAGTGGTGAATCTGGCTGGGACGGTGCTAGCAGATGTAGAACTACGGTAGGATTGGATGAGCACCCGACAGTGGTCAGAGGAACTCTTCGGAATATCATGTTTGGGTCTTCTTGTTCTCAAACACCCTGAAGTGCGAGAACGCAAAGAGAGGGATCGAATCTTGCGGGTAAAGTGTACAAACCTCTGCAGAGGGTTTAAACCTAATCGATTAGCCGTGTCCCCGGTTACGGACAATTTGAGCATCTGGACTTGGATCTATCTCGGAACTCTCAACACGGATTGATAACTTAATTGTGGGCAACTTATGATGATTTTGGGCTATGAGACATCGGTTGGCGGAACCATGTCATGATAGAAAAACTCCATAGTACAGACTTTATTTATTCCTTTGATGTAGGGAAAATAAATCAGCTTTTACATAAACAAAACTCAGACACGAGCCACAAAGCCATATTGCATATAGTATAGTTTTATCATCTGTTTTCTCATGTTGTGATCTTGTCGGTACATTCAATGTCTTGACCTACACGGCTGCAACGTATCATGTTGCAGATATTTCCTCGACAGTAAGAGTTACGATATAGGGTTACGGTCTACACTCAACCTGCCGATGGCGTTGATGGGACTCCACACCCGATTACTTGTTTCGCTGAGACTTATGAGGTATATATCAGTTTCGTTAATTATACATGTGATTGCACTTTGATATATACATTGATGTACTGTGTGTGCCAGCATACTAATCCAGGGATGGCACAGCAACACAGAGGCTTGACCGTCTGAGGTTGGGTCGCTACAAGAACACAAGTGAGTTGTTGGCGATACAAGTCATATTGCGTACCAGCATGTCATACTTTGGTTCGGCGGTATTGTTGGATGAAGCGGCCCGGACCAACATTACGCGTACACTTACGCGAGACTGGTTCTACCGACGTGCTTTGCACACAGGTGGCTGGCGGGTGTCAGTTTCTCCAACTTTAGTTGAACCGAGTGTGGCTACGCCCGGTCCTTGAGAAGGTTAAAACAACACTAACTTGACGAACTATCGTTGTGGTTTTGATGCATAGGTAAGACCGGTTCTTGCTCAGCCCGTAGCAGCCACGTAAAACATGCAACAACAAAGTAGAGGACGTCTAACTTGTTTTTGCAGGGCATGTTGTGATGTGATATGGTCAAGACGTGATGTTATATTTTATTGTATGAGATGATCATGTTTTGTAACCAAGTTATCGGCAACTGGTAGGAGCCATATGGTTGTTGCTTATTGTATGCAATGCAATCGCCCTGTAATTGCTTTACTTTATCACTAAGCGGTAGCGATAGTCGTAGAAGCAATAGGTGGCGAAACGACAACGATGCTACGATGGAGATCAAGGTGTCGCGCCGGTGACGATGGTAATCATGAAGGTGCTTCGGAGATGGAGATCACAAGCACAAGATGATGATGGCCATATCATATCACTTATATTGATTGCATGTGATGTTTATCCTTTATGCATCTTATTTTGCTTTGATTGACGGTAGCATTATAAGATGATATCTCACTAATTATCAAGAAGTGTTCTCCCTGAGTATGCACCGTTGCGAAAGTTCTTCATGCTGAGACACCACGTTTGATCGGGTGTGATAGGCTCTACGTTCAAATACAACGGGTGCAAAACAGTTGCACACGCGGAATACTCAGGTTAAACTTGACGAGCCTAGCATATACATATATGGCCTCGGAACCTTTGAGACCGAAGGTCGGCGTGAATCATATAGTAGATATGATCAACATAGTGATGTTCACCATTGAAAACTACTCCATTTTACGTGATGATCGGTTATGGTTTAGTTGATTTGGATCACGTGATCACTTAGATGACTAGAGAGATGACTTTCTAAGTGGGAGTTCTTAAGTAATATGATTAATTGAACTTTAATTTATCATGAACTTAGTCCTGATAGTATTTCTGCAAATTATGTTGTAGATCAATAGCTCGCGTTGTTGCTTCCCTGTGTTTATTTTTGATATGTTCCTAGAGAAAAACTATGTTCAAAGATATTAGTAGCAATGATGCGGATTAGATCCGTGATCTGAGGTTTATCCTCAGTGCTGCACAGAATAATTATGTCCTTGATGCACCGCTAGTTGACAGACCTATTGCAGGAGCAGATGCAAACGTTATTAACGTTTGGCAAGCTCAATATGATGACTACTTGATAGTTTAGTGCACCATGCTAAACGGCTTAGAATCGGGACTTCAAAGACGTTTTGAACGTCATGGACCATATGAGATGTTCCAGGAGTTGAAGTTAATATTTCAAGGAAATACTCGAGTTGGGAGATATGAAGTCTCCAACAAGTTCTATTGCTAAAAGATGGAGGAGAATCGCTCAACTAGTGAGCATGTGCTCAGATTGTCTAGGTACTACAATCGCTTGAATCAAGTGGGAGTTAATCTTCCAGATAAGATAGTGATTGACAAAGTTCTCTAGTCACCATCACCAAGTTACTAGAACTTCGTGATGAACTATAGTATGCAAGGGATGACGAAAACGATTCCTGAGCTCTTCGCGAAGTTGAAATCGACGAAGGTAGAAATCAAGAAAGAGCATCAAGTGTTGATGATTGACAAGACCACTAGTTTCAAGAAAAGGGCAAAGGGAAAGAAAGGGAACTTCAAGTAGAATGGCAAACACGTTGTCACTCCCGTGAAGAAGCCCAAAGCTGGACCAAAGCCTGAAACTGAGTGCTTCTACTGCAAAGGAAATGATCATTGGAAGCGGAAATACCCTGAATATTTGGTGGATAAGAAGGATGGCAAAGTGAACAAGGGTATATTTGATATACAGGTTATTGATGTGTGTCTTACTAGTGTTTATAGTAGCCCTTGAGTATTTGATACTTATTCAGTTGCTAAGATTAGTAACTCGAAACAGGAGTTACAGAATAAACAGAGCCTAGTTGAGGGTGAAGTGACGATGTGTGTTGGAAGTGGTTCCAAGATTGATATGATCATCATCGCACACTCCCTATATTTTCGAGATTAGTGTTAAACCTAAATAAATGTTATTTGGCGTTTGAGTTGAGCATGAATATGATCTGATCATGTTTATTGAAAAAGGTTATTCATTTAAAGTCAGAGAATAATTGTTGTTCTGTTTACATGAATAAAACCTTCGATGGTCATACACCCAATGAAAATAGTTTGTTGGATCTCGATCGTAGTGATACACATATACATAATATTGATGCCAAAAGATGCAAAGTTGATAATGATAGTGCAACTTATTTGTGGCACTGTCGTTTGGGTCATATTGATGTAAAGCGCATGAAGAAACTCCATAAAGATGGACTTTTGGAATCACTTGGTTATGAATCATTTGATGCTTGTGAATCGTGCCTTTTGGGCAAGATGAGTAAAACTCCGTTCTTCGGAACAATGGAACGAGAAACAAAATTGTTGGAAATAAGACATACTGATGTATGCAGACCAATGAGTATTAAGGCTCGTGGCGGGTATCATTATTTTCTGACTTTCACAGATGATTTGAGCAGATATGGGTATATCTACTTGATGAAACATAAGTCTCAAATACTTGAAAGGTTCAAAGAATTTCAGAGTGAAGTGTAAAATCATCGTAACAAGAAAATAAAGTTTCTGCGATCTGATCGTGGAGATGAATATTTGAGTTACGAGTTTGGCCTTCAGTTAAAACAATGTGGAATAGTTTCACAAACTCATGCCACCTGGAACACCACAGCATAACGGTGTGTCTGAACTTCATAACCGCACTTTATTTGATATGGTGTGATTAATGATGTCTCTTACCGATTTACCAATATCATTTTGGGGTTATGCATTACAGATAGCTACATTCACGTTAAATAGGGCACCATCTAAATCTGTTGAGACAACACCGTACGAACTATGGTTTAGCAATAAACCTAAGCTGTCATTTCTTGAAGTTTGGAGTTGTGATGCTTATGTGAAAAAGTTTCAACCTGATAAGCTCGAACCCAAGTCAGAGAAATGCATCTTCATAGGATACCCAAAGGAGACTGTTGGGTACACCTTCTTATCACATATCCGAAGGCAAAATATTCGTTGCTAAAAATGGATACTTTCTAGAGAAGGAGTTTCTCTCGAAAGAAGTGAGTGGGAGAAAAGTAGAACTTGATGAGGTAATAGTACCTTCTCCCGAATTGGAAAATATTTCATCACTGAAATCAGTTCCTGTGACGACTACACCAATTAGTGAGGAAGCTAATGATATTGATCATGAAACTTCAGATCAAGTTACTACCAAACCTCATAGGTCAACCAGAGTAAGATCCGCACCAGAGTGGTACGGTAATCCTATTCTGTAGGTCATGTTACTTGACCATGGAGAACCTACAAACTATGAGGAAGCGATGATGAACCCAGGTTCTACAAAATGGCTTGAGGCCATGAAATCTGAGATGGGATCCATGTATGAGAACAAAGTGTGGACTTTGGTGGACTTGCTCGATGATCGGCAAGCCATAGAGAATAAATGGATCTTCAAGAGGAAGACGGACGTTGATAGTAGTGCTACTGAGGGAGTCCTGGATTAGGCGGTGTCCGGATGGCCGGACTATAACCTTTGGCCGGACTCCTGGACTATGAAGAAACAAGATTGAAGACTTCGTCCCGTGTCCGGATGGGACTTTCCTTGGCATGGAAGGCAAGCTTGGCGATACGGATATTTAGATCTCATCCCATTGTAACCGACTCTGTGTAACCCTAGCCCTCTCCGGTGTCTATATAAACCGGAGGGTTTTAGTCCGTAGGACGAACAACAATCATACCATAGGCTAGCTTCTAGGGTTTAGCCTCACTGATCTCGTGGTGGATCTACTCTTGTACTACCCATATCATCAATATTAATCAAGCAGGAGTAGGGTTTTACCTCCATCGAGAGGGCCCGAACCTGGGTAAAAGCATCTTGTCTCTTGTCTCCTGTTACCATCCGCCTAGACGCACAGTTCGGGATCCCCTACCCGAGATCCGCCGGTTTTGACACTGACATTGGTGCTTTCATTGAGAGTTCCTCTGTGTCGTCATCTTTAGGCCTGATGGCTCCTCCGATCATCAACGATGCGGTCCAGCGTGAGACTTTTCTCCCCGGACAGATCTTCTTATCCGGCGGCTTTGCACTGCGGGCCAATTCGCTTGGCCATCTGGAGCAGATCGAAAGCTACGCCCCTGGCCATCAGGTCAGATTTGGAAGTTTGAACTACACGGCTAACGTCCGCAGAGACTTGATCTTGACGGATTGAGCCACAAGCAAGCGCGCCGCCGCATCACGATGGGCATGATCTAGCTCTGCTGCGAGCAGTGCCACGGAGGCCGCACGATGTCGCTCCGACCCTCGGCTCGGAGCCGATCGCGCTAATCGAGGGCGGGTGGCTGGACACCGCCTCGGGGGCTGCAATCTCTACGGCGATCGAGCCGAACACCAGCCTTGTCCTTTGCGAAGCTTGTGACTCTAAGGTGCTGGATTCCCCTCCGGACTCCGAACCTTCCGCGCCCCTGCCAATCGAATCCGATTGGGCGCCGTTCATGGAGTTCACCGCCGCGGACATCTTTCAGCACTCGCCCTTCGGCGAAATTCTGAATTCACTAAAGTCTCTCTCTTTATCAGGAGAGCCCTGGCCGGACTATTGTCAGCAAGGTTGGGATGCGGACGACGAAGAAATTCAAAGCCCACCCACCACCCACTTCGTAGCCACTGTCGATGATTTAACCGACATGCTCGACTTTGACTCCGATGACATCGACGGTATGGACGCCGATGCAGGAGACGACCAAGAACCAGCGCCTACAGGGCACTGGAAGGCCACCTCGTCGTATGACATATACATGGTGGACACCCCAAAAGAAGGGAACAACGATGGAACAATGGAGGATGACCCCTCCAAGAAGCAGCCTAAGCGCCGCCGTCAGCGCCGCCGCTCTAAATCCTGCCAAAGCAAAAACGGTGATTCCGGCACGGGAGACAATAACACCCCGGACAGTGCCGAAGACAACCCCCTCCAGCAGGATTCAGCTCAGGAGGATGGAGAAACCAGCCCTCATGAGAGAGCGGCAGACTGAGAGGTAGAGGACCATAATTACATGCCTCCCTCCGAAGACGAGGCAAGCCTCAACGACGACGAATTTGTCGTGCCTGAGGATCCCGTCGAACAAGAGCGTTTCAAATGCAGGCTTATGGCCACGGCGAGCAGCCTCAAGAAAAAACAGCAACAGCTTAGAGCTGACCAAGACTTGCTAGCCGACAGATGGACTGAAGTCCTTGCGGCCGTAGAGTACAAACTCGAACGCCCCTCCAAGAGCTACCCAAAACACAGGCTGCTACCCCGTTTATAGGAGGAAGCACCTAGACCTACATCACCAGCGCATGATGCGGCCGACCGGCCACCTCGTGGCCACGACAGAGAGGCCTCTCGGCCCTCCACTCAAGCCGCACCCCGGCGTCGCTCAAAGAATACCAAGGCACGGGGAAATGCGCCAGACCTGCAAGATATATTGGAGGACAAGGCAAGGCAAACAAGATCGATCTATGGATCGCGTGGGCGCCCCACGACACGTGATGATAACCGTCATGCCGGATATGGTAAATCCGGCCAGGCCGAACAAAGTAGACAAAGCTCGTTTGAGCTACGTCGTGATATAGCCCAGTACACAGGCACCGCACACCCACTATGCTTCATAGATGAAGTAATGGATCATCAAATCCCCGAGGGTTTCAAAACCGTAAATATCGAATCATACGATGGCACAACAGATCCTGCGGTATGGATCGAGGATTATCTCCTTCATATCCACATGGCCTGCGGTGATGATCTACACGCCATCAAATACCTCCCACTCAAGCTTAAAGGACCAGCTCGGCATTGGCTTAACAGCTTGCCGGCCAGAATCAATTGGTTGTTGGGTGGACACGGAAGCCGCATTCCTCGACAATTTCGAGGGCACCTATGTGCGACCACCGAGCGCCGATGACCTAAGCCACATAATTCAGCAGCCGGAGGAATCGGCGGACAATTCTAGACACGGTTCCTAACCAAGAAAAATCAAATAGTCGACTGTCCGGACGCAGAGGCCCTTGCAGCCTTCAAGCATAACATCCATGACGAGTGGCTTGCCCGGCACCTAGGACAGGAAAAGCTGAAATCCATGGCAGCCCTCACAACACTCATGACCCGCTTTTGCGCGGGAGAAGAGAGCTGGCTAGCTCGTAGTAATAACATGACCAAGAGCCCTGGTAATTCGGATACCAAGGACAGCAATGGCAGGTCGCGTCGCAACAAGCAAAAGCGCCGCTTTAACGGTGACAATGCAGAGGATACGGCAGTTAATGCCGGATTCAGAGGCTCTAAAACCGGTCAGCGGAAAAAGCCATTTAAAAGAAATACTCCGGGCCCGTCCAGTTTGGACCGAATACTCGATCGCTCGTGCGGATACACGGCACCCGAAAAACCAGCCAATCACACCAACAGGATTGTTGGGTGTTCAAGCGAGCGAGCAAGTTAAGTGCAGAAAACAGAGACAAGGGGCTGTATAGCGATGACGAGGAGGATCCCCACCGCCCGAACAATAGGGGATGAAGGGCTTCCCCCACAAGTGTGGACGGTGAACATGATATCGCAACCCACATCCCCAAAAGGCAGCGGAGCGTGCACTCGGGGCGTATATGCGTTGGAGCAGTCGCCCCAAAGTTCAACCCATGGTCCTCCTGCCCGATCACTTTTGATCGAAGGACCACCCACTAGCATCCGCCATGGTGGATTCGCCGCATTGGTTCTAGACCCAATCATTGATGGATTTCACCTCACTAGAGTCCTTATGGATGGCGGCAGCCTTTGAACATGCTTTATCGGGATCTGGGCGAAAATGGGCATAGATCCTCAAGGATTAAAC
Organism: Aegilops longissima; assembly: GCA_021605205.1. Taxonomy (NCBI): domain Eukaryota; kingdom Viridiplantae; phylum Streptophyta; class Magnoliopsida; order Poales; family Poaceae; genus Aegilops; species Aegilops longissima. The sequence goes on from CM038676.1 coordinate 619,204,037, forward strand.
CCACAAAGATGACCTTTAAAGGCGTCATACCAGGTGTAGAGGCCAACTATACAGGCTCGGTTACACTTGAGGTGGTCTTGGATCCCGGATAATTTCAAGCGAGGAGTTAATCTTGACATAGTCCCGTCCCGCATGGCTATCACGCATTGCTCGGACGAACCACATTTGCAAAGTTCAATGCGGTGCCGCTTTTCGCATACCTCAAGCTCAAGATGCCAGCCCTCGAGGAGTCATTACGGTCAATGGAAACACTGAGCGCTCTCTCCGAACGGAGGAGCATACGGCGGCCCTCGCGGCAGAAGTACAAAGCAGGCTCTCAAGGCAATTCTTCAGTCCGGCTATTAAACGTCCAGACACCGTCAAGCGCGCCCGGAGTAACCTACAACAAGACCGCCTAGCACGTTCCGAGCACGCGTAGCAATGCGTCCCCAACCCCAGCCCTCGCGAAATTGCGAAACCAGTACTACGCGTACATAACTACGCTCTGGAAATACCATGGGCATAGGGGGAGGGGCACGACCACGGCATGCCCAAAATGCGGCTCAACCGCACTAGGGGCTCCCGATTTTGTCATTCTTTTTCTTACTTTCAGGACTCCACTCTACGGAAGGCCCTGTCCGGCAGTACAATCGCCGAACACGCGATGCAACAGCCGGGAGGCGAAAGCTCGTCGAGTGTCGGTGGTCTCTATAACGAGCAGTATACTTGTTTCACATATCATCCCGCAGCTCGCCCCTGGAGGGGGACATGTCAAATAGTCCCATCTCTTGCTTATCGCACTATTTGTATCGTCCTACTTTTACTGCAGCCTTTTCGAATAAACAATACATAGCTTTTGTCTATTATTGCATTCCCTTTTTTATCTATATATGTTCATTAATGACATGTTGCACCCGTACACTTTGGTACGGCCAAATACACCAGGGGCTTAAGTACCCCAACATACGGTGTGATTAGTCCGAACACTTTCACAAGTGCGGCACCTCGAACTTATAGCATTATGTGCATCGGCTCCGAATCATGTCTTGGGTCAATAGTTGGGTTTTCCCGGCTCCCATGTTTTGGTACCTTACATTCCGTTATATCGGCTAAGGTAGCACTTGGAGAACCACTGCGATTGTGCCCCGGTTGAGCTAGGCTAAGCACCTCAGTGGAGAAAGCTAAAAATGGCTGTCATGATAGGGCGAGAGCTGGTCGCTGTTCGAGAGGTTTTCCAGTCCCTAAAGACTTATGCCGCTTAGAGCGAGGAGTCGGCTTTGTCCAGCCTAGGCGTGGATAGCGCCCCGAACTCGGTCTTCCGAATACTAGGGGCTTCGCCGAAATTTAAAATTATAGAACTCTATGGCTAAGTGAGAATATTCAAGCATTATAGTCCGATTGCCTTGTTCGTTGTGTTGAGCGCCTCCCTCGAAGGACCCAAGAATGGGAAAAAGAGCGCTCAAGTTTATCCCGAACACCCCAGCACTCTTGGAATGGGGGTAGAAGCCGATGACTCGCCATCTCTCAATTTTAATAAACGGCCGCACAGAAGGTAATATTTTAAATTCAAAAGCGTTGCTTAGCGCATATGAACAAGTTTTCAGCGTACAGGATCACAAATGCGAGTTTACTCAAAAAATATATCTTTGGAGCACTCATCCGCTATAAGGCGGGCACCCTTCAGGATGCCCTCATAATACATCTCGGGCTTGCGATGCTCCTTGCCCGGCGGTGGTCCGTCCGTCACAAGCTTCTCAGCGTCCATCTTGCCCCAGTGCACTTTAGCACGGGCAAGGGCCCTACGGGCACCTTCGATGCATACGGAGCGCATGATGACTTCAAGCCATGGACATGCATCCACTAGCCGCCTCACTAGCCCGAAGTAGCTCCCAGGCATGGCTTCCCCAGGCCACAGCCGGACTATGAGACCCTTCATGGCCTGTTCGGCCACCATATGGAGCTCGACCAACTGCTTCAGCTGGTCGCTCAAGGGCATCGGGTGTCCGTCCTCAGCATACTAAGACCAGAACACCTTCTCCGTCGAGCTCCCCTCTTCGGCTCGGTAGAATGCGGCAGCGTCGGACACACTCCGGGGAAGATCTGCGAATGCTCCTGGAGAGCTCCGGACTCGGGTAAGTAACAATTAATTCACTTTCACGTGCTTGCTTTGCATAAAGAATGCCTTACCCGCCGCTATCTTCTTCATCGCCTCAATTTCTGGAGGGCTTTTTGGGCTTTGGCCTTGGCAGATTTAGGCGCTCTCAAGGGCGAGGCGAGCTCGGACTCTCGAGTCTTTGAGTTAAGCTCAAACTCGTGTTTTTCCACGAGGCACAGGAGCTCTTGCTGCACCTCCGCCACCCGCGCCTCCTGCTTCTCTCGCTCGGTGCGCTCCACGGCCGCCTTGTCTTGACCTTGGACAACGCTTCCTTGTGGTCGCCACCTCGGTTGTGGCCCTGTAATACTCACGTTAGTCCTGTCATTTTTCCAACCACATCTTTTATATACTTACATAAGGTATTACTTACCTTCCTTGTCTTGAGCTGCTTCTTGGCAAGGCCAAGCTCGTTCTCGGACCGCTCGAGGCTCGCTTCAATGCATCGACCTCCATGATCGGTCTGGCAGAGGTCAGCAGCGCAGCCTGCATTCCCATATTGACATACTTATGTTAGACTCCTGCGTATATCTTTTGATCCTCGGTTTGGCTTTTCTTTCCGAACACCAAACTGAGCATCGAAAACTCTTGTCTATCGGTAATATTTTTACATATCTTAAATACATACCTCAAAGCTCGTTAGAAGGCTGGCACGAGCTTCATCAGCCCGCTCTTGGCGGATTGAACCTTCCGGATCACCACACTCATAATAGTGCAGTGCTCCTCGTCGATGGATCGCCGTTAAGCACCTCCAGCAGATTATTCGGTGCCTCGGTTGGGCGGAGATCACCGGCGTCGTAGGCTTGCCCTTCTTACTAGGGGGCCTTTGCGATTCGGAACCGTTGAAGGTTCCGGTGCGGTGTCCGGCCCAGGGCCGGACTTGGAGCCCTTGGGGGTTTTATCCCCTTTGCGCCTGGAGTCCGGGAGGTCGCTTTGCGGCGCCTCCAGGACCACCCCCTCCTGGCTTGGACCCTTTTGGGACTCCACCTCGGCATCATCCGCTGGGCGAGGGGAGGAGGCGGCCGGAAGTGAACTCCTATTCACATCCGACGAACCCAGGGAGCCGCTCGACGAAGCGTCGCGCCCGGCCTTAGGCGGACTGCATGATTATATTCGGCGTCGAAGATCTTGTACAATGAGAGGAACGCCATGAGTTATTCGGTATCTGGATACTTACGATTTTGCGAGGGCTTGGCCTGGATGGCCCTCCTCTTCGCCGTCGTCGGCGTTGGTGGAGTAGTCGGAGAAGGTTCTTCCTTTTGGACCCCCCCAGTTGGGGCGGCCTTCCTTTTCGTTCCTCCCCCATTTGGAGGGGAGAGGCCTCTTTTTCCTCCTCCTCGTTTTCGCGGGAGGAGTCCGCCTCGGAGTCATCGGACGATGAGTCCGACACCACCGAGCTCCGGAACTCTTTTGAGTTCCGTGGCCTTCTTCTTAGCCTTCTTCTCGGCACCACGTAAGGTGCGGAACCAGCAACCCGTCAGCGGGCGTCCGCTGGTTCTTCGGGCAAAGGAGGCAGGCGGTCGATCTGTCCGGTCTTCTTCTGCCATTCCTGTCAAAGGAACGGGAGCTTAGATCCCGCATAGAGTCAAACTATGAAAAACAAGTATCCCGTAAAGGGTAAAATAAGCTTACTACGCTGGCTTGGCGCTTCGCGTGGAATCCACGATCCTCGGTGATGGGACGGGGAACCTCGGCGCCCTTGAATAGCACCTTCCAGGCATCCTCGTGCGTTGTGTCAAAGAGCCTGGTCAGAGTTTGGTGCTGGGCCGGGTTGAACTCCCACAAATTAAAAGCCCGTCGTTGACACAGGAGGATCCGGCGGATGAGCATGACCTGGACTACGTTGACGAGTTTAACCTCTTTGTCCACCAGGTTTTGGACGCAGGTTTGGAGTCCGGTCCGCTCTTCCGAATTACCCCACGACAGGCCCTTCTCTTTCTAGGAGGTGAGCCGTGTGGGGATGCCAGATCGGTGATGTAGAACCACCCCGATTGCCACCCCTTTATGGTCTCCACGAAGGAGCCCTTGAGTCATGTAACGTTGGGCATCTTGCCCACAATGGCGCCTCCGCACTCCGCTTGCTGGCTGCCCACTACCTTCGGCTTGACATTGAAGGTCTTCAGCCATAAGCGAAGTGGGGCTTGATGTGGAGGAAGGCCTCGCACACACGACGATAAGCGCCGAGATGTTGAGGGCGAAGTTCGGGGCGGATCGTGGAAATCAAGCCGTAGTAGAACATGAGCCCCGGACAAATGAGTGAAGTGGGAAACCTAGTCATGGAGGAAATGGGTGAGGAACACCACCCTCTCATGGGGCCTGGGGGTGGGGATGAGCTGCCCCTTGTCTGGGAGCCGGTGCGCGATGTCGTTAGACAAGTATCCAGCCTCCCTCAGCTTCTTGATGTGTCCCTCCGTGACGGAGGAGACCATCCACTTGCCTCCCGCTCCGGGCATTGCTGGAGAGGGTTGAGGTGGGATGTGCGGACTTGGGCGCTAGAGCTCGAGTGCGCGAAAATGGATAAGCAAAGGAGGAAGAAGGCGTAGATGGAAAAGGTGGATCCTTATGCCCTTATATTGGCGGACGAAACTATGTGCCCCCACCAGCCAGGTAAAACTCGCTTATCTCCCAAGCGCCGTAATTAATGGCACGGTTGGGTTACCCACGCCCGTATTGATGAGAATCCCAGAATAAGGGGACACGATCTCTGCTTCGACAAGACGTGCCAAGAAACTGCCTCGCTAAGTCTATTTGAGGTGGGACGATAAAAGCGATCTGAATAAAGGCTTGGTCGTGGTGTGATGTCACGCTGCGGAATACATCAGCAGATTGGATTTGTGTAAATATTATTCTCTCTACGGTGGTATGTGGAACTTATTTTGAAGAGCCGGACACTATCCTTGTGTTCAAAATCTTCTATGAAGTATTTGGAGGAGGAACCCGCCTTGCAATGCCGAAGACAATCTGCTGCCCGAACTAAATCGTCATTGAAGCCTGGTTCGGGGCTCTTGAGGAGTCTGGATTAGGGGTGTCCGGATGGCCGGACTATAACCTTTGGCTGGACTCCTGGACTATGAAGACACAATATTGAAGACTTCGTCCCGTGTCCGGATGGGACTTTCCTTGGCGTGGAAGGAAAGCTTGGCGATCGGATATGTAGATCTCCTCCCATTATGGCCGACTCTGTGTAACCCTAGCCCTCTCCGGTGTCTATATAAACTGGAGGGTTTTAGTCCGTGGGGACGAACAACAATCATACCATAGGCTAGCTTCTAGGGTTTAGCCTCTCGATCTCGTGGTAGATCTACTCTTGTACTACCCATATCATCAATATTAATCAAGCAGGAGTAGGGTTTTACCTCCATCGAGAGGGCCCGAACCTGGGTAAAAACATCGTGTCCCTTGTCTCCTGTTACCATCCGCCTAGACGCACAGTTCGGGACCCCCTACCCGAGATCCGCCGGTTTTGACACCGACAGTTACTATCTACAAAGCTCGACTTGTCGCAAAAAGGTTTTGGACAAGTTAAAGGTGTTGACTACAATGAGATTTTATCAGCTGTAGTGATGCTTAAATCTGTCCGAATCATGTTAGCAATTGCCACATTTTATGAAATCTGGCAAATGGATGTCAAAACTGCATTCCTTAATGGATTTATTAAAGAAGATTTGTATATGCTGCAACCAGAAGGTTTTGTCAATCCTAAAGGTGCTAACAAAGTGTGCAAGCTCCAGTGATCCATTTATGGACTGGTGCAAGCATCTCGGAGTTGGAATATACGCTTTGATGAGTTGATCAAAGCATATGGTTTTATACAAAATTTTGAAGAAGCCTGTATTTACAAGAAAGTGAGTGGGAGCACTACAACATTTCTGATGAGTATATGTGAATAACATATTGTTGATCGGAAATAATGTAGAATTTTTCTGGAAAGCATAAAAGGATACTTGAATAAGAGTTTTTCAAAGAAAGACCTCGGTGAAGCTGCTTACACATTGAGCATCAAAGATCTATAGAGATAGATCAAGACGCTTGATAAGATTTTTCAATGAGTACATACCTTGATAAGATTTTGGAGTAGTTCAAAATGGAACAGTCAAAGAAGGAGTTCTTGCCTGTGTTCCAAGGGGTGAAGTTGTGTAATATTCAAAACCCGACCATGACAGAAAATAGAAAGAGAATGAAAATTCATTCTCTATGCCTCAGTCATAGGTTCTATAAAGTATGCTATGTTGTGTACCAGACCTATTGTATACCTTGCTCCGTGTTTGGCTAGGGAGTACAATTTTGATCTAAGAGTAGATCACTGCACAGCGGTCAAGAATATCCTTAGGGAGGACTAAGGAAATATTTCTCGATCATGGAAGTGATAAAAGAGCTCGTCGTAAAAAGTTACAACGATGCAAGCTTTTACACCAAACCAGATGACTCTAAATCTCAATCTGGATACATATTGAAAGTGGGAGCAATTAGCTGGAGTAGCTCCATGCAAAGCATTGTAGACATAGAATATTTGCAAAATACATACGGCTCTGAATGTGACAGACCCGTTGACTAAACTTCTCTCACGACTAAAACATGATCATACCTTAGTACTCTTTGGTTGTTAATCACATAACGATGCAAACTAGATTATTGACTCTAGTAACCCTTTGGGTGTTGATCACATGACGATGTGAACTATGGGTATTAATCACATACAGATGTGAATATTGGTGTTAAATCACATGACGATGTGAACTAGATTATTGACTCTAGTGCAAGTGGGAGACTGAAGGAAATATGCCCTAGAGGCAATAATAAAGTTATTATTTATTTCCTTATATCATTATAAATGTTTATTATTCATGCTAGAATTGTATTAACCAGAAACATGATACATGTGTGAATACATAGACAAACATAGTGTCACTAGTATGCCTCTACTTGACTAGCTCGTTAATCAAAGATGGTTAAGTTTCCTAACCATAGACATGAGTTGTCATTTGATTAACGGGATCACATCATTAGGAGAATGATGTGATTGACTTGACCCATTCCGTTAGCTTAGCACTTGATCGTTTAGTATGTTGCTATTGCTTTCTTCATGACTTATACATGTTCCTACAACTATGAGATTATGCAACTCCCGTTTACGGAGGAACACTTTGTGTGCTACCAAGCGTCTGGCGTAATCGGGTGATTATAAAGGAGCTCTACAGGTGTCTCCGAAGGTACATGTTGAGTTGGCGTATTTCGAGATTAGGATTTGTCACTCCGATTGTCGGAGAGGTATCTCTGGGCCCTCTCGGTAATGCACATCACTATAAGCCTTGCAAGCAATGTAGCTAATGAGTTAGTTGCGGGATGATGCATTACATAACGAGTAAAGAGACTTGCCGGTAATGAGATTGAACTAGGTATTGAGATACCGACGATCGAATCTCGGGCAAGTAACATACCGATGACAAAGGGAACAACGTATGTTGTTATGCGGTTTGACCAATAAAGATCTTCGTAGAATATGTGAGAGCCACTATGAGCATCCAGGTTCCGCTATTGGTTAATGACCGGAGACGTGTCTCGGTCATGTCTACATAGTTCTCGAACCCGTAGGGTCCGCATGCTTAAAGTTCGATGACGGTTATATTATGAGTTTATGTATTTTGATGTACCGAAGGTAGTTCGGAGTCCCGTATGAGATCGGGGAGATGACGAGCAGTCCCGAAATGGTCGAGACGTAAAGATCGATATATTGGACGACTATATTCGGACATCGGAAAGGTTCCGAGTGATTCGGGTATTTTTCGGAGTACCAGAGAGTTACGGAATTCATATTGGGCCTTAATGGGCCATACAGGAAAGAAGAGAAAGACCTCAAAAGGTGGTCGCACCCCTCCCCATGGTCTGGTCCGAATTGGACTAGGGAGGGGGGCGCCCTTTCTTCCTTCTCCTTTTCCCTTCCCTTTTTCCTATTCCATGTGGGAGGAGGAATCCTACTAGGACTAGGGAGTCCTAGTAGGACTCCACACTTCTGGCGTGCCCTAGGGGCTGGCCGGCCTCCCCTCCTCCATCCTTTATATACGGGGGCAGGGGGCACCCCAAAGACACAACAATTGATCCTTAAGATCTCTTAGCCGTGTGCGGTGCCCCCCTCCACTATAATCCACCTCGATAATATCGTAGCAGTGCTTAGGTGAAGCCCTGCGCTGGTAGAACATCATCATCATCACCACGCCGTCGTGCTGACAAAACTCTCCCTCAAATCTCGGCTGGATCGGAGTTCGAGGGACGTCATCGAGCTGAACGTGTGCTGAACTCGGAGGTGTCGTACGTTCGGTACTTGATCGGTCGGATCTTGAAGACGTATGACTACATCAACCGCGTTGTGCTAACGCTTCCGCTTTCGGTCTACGAGGGTACGTGGGCAACACTCTCCCCTCTCGTTGCTATGCATCACCATGATCTTGCGTGTGCGTAGGAATTTTTTTAAAATTACTACGTTCCCCAACACAAGGTTCACACTTGAGGTGTTGAACGACAGAGCTGTATCGGGAATGGTGAAAGAGGAAATCACCCTCGATGACCACGACCAAATAGCTACACTACAGAATTATCATCAGGAGTGCGTTATGAGGGATCACCCTCGGCACTCGATAGTAGCTCTGCAGAGTCGAGCAACTAAAGGGGCGTGATGTGATGTGAGGTGTCGGGCTCTGGTCGTCGATCACGTCGATCGAGGCGTCGATGATAAAGCAGGGTCAACAAGGACAAGTGGGGGTCACTGATGGATCACTAGCCAACATATACTAAGCAGTTTAGGATAAGTAGGTAGGTAACAATAAGTAGGTACAAAAGCAGGCTATGCATCGGAATAGGAGCAAACAATAACAGTAGCAAAATCTAATGCAAGCATGAGAGTATAGAATGGGCGATATTGGGATGATCAAAGGGGGGGCTTGCCTTGTTTCTCTGGCGAGAAGGAGGGGTCATTGTTGACGTAGTCGATCACAGCAGCATCGGCAGCCGTCACGGGGTCTACCGAAGAGAAGGGGGGGAGAAAACAGTAAATACATAGCAAGCAAGAGCATAACAGGACAACAGCCAGAGCTACACGTGTTCTAACGCGGTGCTACACAATACCGGCGAAGGGTGATAACATCCGGGAAGTTTTCCCAGAGTTAGGCATTTTCGGACAGATGAAACGGAAGGGAAAGGTTGCATGTTTGCTATGATAGGGACATGTGGCAGACAAACGGACCACGTGTTCGAATTCGTCTCGTCGTTCTGAGCAACTTTCATGTAGAAAACTTTTTCATCCGAGCTACAGATTATTTTCTATGATTTTTCAAAGATTTTAAAAAATATTCTCAAATTATTTAAATTGACAGAAAGGAATTACTACGTCAGCATGACATCATTGTGACGTCAGCAGTCAACAGGACGGCTGGCCAGGTCAAACTGACAGTGGGTCCCACCTGTCATAGATAGTGGACTAACAGAAGTCTAAACTAACTAAAAAGAAGTTAATTAACAGCTGGGCCGCACATGTCAAAGGCAGATTAGTTTACTAATTTCTTTTAATTATAAAAACATTTTAATTAGCTTAACTATGCGGTGGGGCCTGCATGTCAGTGGTACTGGGCTGCCCAGTCAGCAGATTATTTGGGTTAACCCGATCAAGAACCCTGAGGCCCGGCTGGCAGCGACCACAGGAGTGGCCTGTGTCGGCCACATCGGCGGCCGGCGCCGGAGTTGCGCCGGCGAGCAAACTGCGTGGTGGCGCGCGTAGGGGGTGGTCGGAAATCGCGCACAGAGCACGGGAAGGGTCGCGCGTGGGTGCGTTGGAAAGAGTGTGCGACGGCGAGGCGATCTGCGGCGGTGGCGTGGCCGGAGGAGCATCGTAGCGACGACGACGAGCCCATCGGCGGCCGGGGGCACTCGGGCCTCGATCGAGAGCGAGGTGGGGCGACTACGGGGACTATCTGGCACGGGCGGCGCCATGGAGCCTGTCGCGCGCCAAAGCATGGTGGCGCGCGCCGGTTAGCACGGCGCGTAGGCGGCAGCCATGGCGGGCGGCGGAGCTCGGTAACTTGGCGGGATGACTACGGGCGTAGAAAACGAGGGGGTAGGAGGAGGGGGAGCACGCGGTGCTCACCGTCGTTGCTGGGAAGGCCCGAGGGAGAGTCGAGGTGGCCGGAGTCATTGGCGAGCTCACGGTGGCCGGAGCGGAGGAAGAAGGGTCGGCCCGGCAATGAAGGGGCTCCCAGCTCCTGCGCGTGGGCGTGGATGACGGAGCGGACGGTGGCGGTCCTCCTGGACGCCTCCAGGCGGCGCGGGGCGGCTGGTGGCCGGGGAATCGATGCGGAGACGGCGACGATGGCGCTCGGGCGAGGGAAGATCTGTGAGGAGGGAGAAAGAGGAGTGGCGGGCGAAGGGGATATATTTCGGGCGAGAGGGGGAAGGGTTTGAGGCGTCGGTGGGGGTGGCGATCTTATCGCCTAGGCGGCGAGACGGCGAGGTTGTCGACTGCTGGGCCGACGGGCGTGGCCTTCGATCAATCGAGCAGGCGAGGAAGGCGACAGGGGGAGGAGTGGGCTGGGCCGGCTGGCTTGTGGGGCTTAGCCCGGGGGGGAGGGGGGTTAGGCCCGGGGGCAGGGGCCTTTTCTATTTGTTTTTTTTTTACTTTTGTTTTTCTTTTAAAAGCTTTCTTGTTTTCGTAAACCTTTTCAAACAAAACTAGTTATATTAAATAGAAGACTTGTACCTAAAATAATACTGTATTATAAAATAGGCTACTGCCACATATAATTTGGCACATTAAAAAAGTAGTTTGCATTTGTTTAATAAATAAAAGCATTTAATAATAGTTTTAGCCCCTGTTTTTATTTATTTTAGGGTATTAAAAACACATTTTAAAATATAGGTTTCAACATGACAAATAATCAGAGATTATTTGTCACACTTTGAACAGTTTTTATGTTTGAAAACCTTTGCTGTTTGACTTAATTCTAAATTTTGAATTCGAACGTGTTGGATCATCGCGAGGTTACCAACAGTAATCGCGGTGACGTGGCATCATTCGTAGAGGGTTACTGTAGCTTAAGTATCCGGCGTCACAAACCCCGTGTAACAAAATCAAACAAACAGCAATTCATCGATTGCACAACTATCACGTAAGCTGAAAAGTTTTAAACACAAAACCCCTAGACGACACCAAAAATAAAAGAATGTCCACTGGTCAGCTATACAGATACGGGAGTGCTAATATAACATTGTTCTTATTCATAAAATTAGATCAGGGCACAAAAAGAAACAAGCTGCGTAACAAGTGGACAAGCATTAAAGAGGACTCATCCAGCTGGTAGCACAAACAACTTGATAACATACCAGCCTCCAGGAAAAAAAATACCAAAAAAATCTACAGTTCACAGTGTGCAACATGAAGACGAATAATAATGAATCAAACCAAAGAGCAATTCATCCATTGCACATCTATCACATAAGCTGAAAAGTTTTGAACAGAAAATCTCCATCAGAGCAAAATTCATACTGATGTTTAAAGTCTAATCATAATCTAATATCATGCAACAGGTAGCATACAGTAAACCAGAAGATGACAGGAACAACACTGCTATTATCTTACCAAAAACGCAGACCAACCGGTTGCCACCGGTAATGACACTCACGATATTACTATTACTCATCCATCCTTTCGGAGGAAGAACAAGTTAGGCTACTCAAAAATGACAAATCCATTCAAGTTAGCAACAGCAAGATACCTCCTCGACGGCACCCTCAGGCCGAAGGTGGCCAACTTTGGCCTCGCAAGCCTTGTCAATCGTCCCGAGATGCGCATCTCTGTCCCGCGGACGCGGCACTTTCGGGTACGCCACGCCGGAGGTTTGGATGGGGCTACACATCACCGGGAAGTGTGATGTCCACAGCTTCGGCATGCTCCTCCTGAAGATCGTCGAGCATGGTAGTAACCAAGACGCCGATGCCACGCCGAAGAGCAGCCAGCAATGATTCCCCATTGTCGTGTGGGCCAGGTATGAAGCCGGCAAGCTGATGGAGCTCATGATGGCAACGGTCCGCCATGACTCACGTTGCAAAGGGCTGGTGGAGAGGATGTGCAAGGTGGTATTCCGGTGCGTGCAGCAGAGGCCGTCAATGAGCGTGGTGATGAAGTTCGAACCCATTCCACAGTATCTCATGGAGCCGGTGGCGAACCTGCGGATGGCAATGCCGAACAATGTAAACACAGCATCATCGGTTTCAAAAAATGTCATCTTGTTTTGACCGTTGGCGTCTCCAGTATTACCACGGAAGAAATGAAATGCAATCCTGCATTTCCTTCCATACGCGTACCCACCCATATCCATCATCCATAGGTCATGAAAGAACCATACTGGGAATTGCACTCAAACAAATCCAAAGCAGGTATTCAAAATGCACTACAAAATGGAGAGCATATATATATTATTATAGATAACCGAGTTGATAAATATAGATGATGGTGAGGACTTCGTATATGTACCTTAATCATGACACTGGTGTACATGATAATAAGGTAAGATGATGGTGATTTGGATGTGGAGGAGTAGGCGGCAGCATCTGTTGATGCAGGAGATGTAGCATGGAGTAAACCTGCCCTCTGTCAGGGTGGCATCCGTCCCACGACATGAAGCTGTGAGCATCGCGCCCCACCTGCACCATGCTGTGTCCGCCAGTCACCCCTACTCCCCTCTCCCTCATCAGCTGCCGCAACCGTGCTGCCGTCTTGCCAGCGCTGGGCATGCCCATCGACATCAGGTACCCCGCCGCATTGCCCGGCTCCAACTCCAGGACACGGCAGGCAGCATTACGGCCGACCTTCGAGTTGCTGCTGTGGCCTCTGCAGGCGCTTAGCAGCGCGCTCCAGGCTGCTGGACTGCTGGTGGTGGATATCCTCTCCTCAATGACCCTAGCGGCCCCCTCAAGGTCCCCTGCACGTGCGAGCATGTCGACGATGCACGATAGGTGCTCCACCTGTGGCTCAACCGAGTGTGTCGCCGTCATCCTCTCGAAGCAGGCCACACCCTCCTCCACCAGACCTCCGTGCGCGCATGCCGACAGCACGGCCAGCATCGTGACACCATTCGGCGTGATGTCCCCTTCCTGCTCCATCCTGTCGAGGAGGGCGAGGGCATCACGTGTGCGGCCGTTCATCCCCAGCGCGCTGATCATGGAGTTCCAGGTGAGCACGTCCCTTCGAGGCATCGCATTGAACACCCTCATCGCCGCAGCCAGGTTGCCGCATTTTCCATACATGTCCACCAGAGCGTTGCTGACGTCCCGCTCCAAGGCTAGCCCACTCCTGAGCGCCATGCCGTGGGCGCATCTCGACGCTGCCATCTCCGCACAGTCTGCGCATGCCTCGAGGACGCTCAGTATGGTGACCGAGTTGGGAGTTTCCCCGGCCTCCCTCATCGCGACGGCGCACGCGATCGCATCGCCCGGTCGGCCATTGTGGGCGCATCCAGCAATGACGGTGCTCCACGTGACGATGTTCCTCTCGGGCATGCGGCGGAACAGCCTGAGCGTGTGCTCAAGCAGGCCGCACTTGGCGTAGGCGTCCAGCAGGGCGTTCAACAGAGGCAGGCCTGTCGAGGACAACAGGAGCCCCCTCCTGACGGCCGTGGCATGGACAGACCGGCACCACATGGCCTGGCCGCCCTCAAGCCTCTTGCACAGCTGAAGCAGCACCGCCAGCGTCGTCTCATCGAAGGCGATGTCGCCCTCTATCAGCAATGACGAGGAGGAGGCGAGAAGGTCCAGCGCGTCGGTGGCGCGGCCGGCCCGCGCGAGTCCAGAGAGCATGGTGTTCCAGGATACCACGTTCCTGCACGGGATCATGTCGAAGACCTTCCTGGCGGACCGCAGGTCGAGGCACCTGGCGTACATGTCGATGAGCGAGTTGGCGACAAAGACATCGCCACCCTGCAGCCCACGGCGCTCCGTGGCGGCGTGCAAGGAGGCTCCGAGCGCCAGGTCCTCGAGCTCGGCGCACGCGCGGAAGGCGACGACCAGGACGACCCCGTCCGGCTCCGGCGCGTCGGCGCAGCCAGCTAGCATGTCCCTGAACATGCGCAGGGCCTGGCACGCCGAGCCCCCCGCGAGGTGTGCCCGCATCATGGAGGTCCAGGACGCGACGTCCCGGAGGGGCATTTCGTCGAACAGCTTCGCCGCGGCAAGGGAGTCGCCGGACGTTGCGTAGGAGGCGAGCAGGGAGTTGGGGACGGTGCAGCCCCCCGGGCGGAAGTAGGCCGTCTTGAGGAGGCAGGCGTGCACGTGCGCAGCGGCGTGGGGATGCGAAGCTGGCGCGCGGCGGAGGAGTGCCAGGAGGGTGGCCGGCGTGGGCGGGAGGTGGGCTGCGTTGTAGGCGGTGGGGGTCGAGGGGCAGCAGAGGTGCGCGACGGCGAGGTCCGGGCCTGCGACGCCGAGGCTGCGCCGCACCGCCGCCGCTGCCGCCGTTCCGGTTGCCATTCCGAGGGACAGAGAGAGAAGTGTAGCAGAGACGGACGCAGCAGCATAGCACAGAGCCTTTGCTGTGCACCGTCGGATCTCATTTCCATGGCTCCCATTTATCTCCAACCTCCTGCCAGCTGCCGCCGCAGTCGCTGGAGGTGAGGAGAGGAGAGGAATCTGTCCATGCTTGAATTGGACCAAGGATTATACTGGCATTGTGTTTTTGGTATGCAAACAAAATTCATTTCCGTGTTCGGGTGTTGCTGACAAATACTCTCTCCATTCCAAATTACTCGTCATGGTTTTAGTTCGGAGGAAGTACTCCAGAATCATGTTATTGCTTAAGTTTCAACCTTACTCAACTGCAGAAACGATATGTTCTTTGGCAGATACAAATCTGTCCATGCTTGAACCGGACCAATAATATGCTGGCATTGCCCATTTGGTATGTAAACGGAACTTATTTTGGATGCTCTAGAAAAATATAATTTTATCGCATAAGTTGTCAGGAAGCAGTTTGTCCCTTATATTATATATGTACCTTCGGCCATGCCAAACAATCTTCCCTTTACTTTATATACACCCAAATATATTGTCAGTCAATATTTTACACATGTTACTGGTCGAGTTGTCAAAGTAGGCTATTGCTTTTTCTTTTCTTTTTTTGCGGGGAAAGTAGGCTATTGCTGAAATCTCAATGAAAGCAATGTGTAGGTACTTTAATATAAGAAGAGTTCTTTGTCATAATCGCTGATCCTATAGATATTCAGGACAAAGAGGGTACAAATGCTGGTGTGATAGAAGCATGGATGTCACGTTCCTTGAATCGGAACTTTTTTATGGTGAGAAAACTGATCTAAGTGTCTTGTTTGAAAACTTGACCAATGTCTTCAAACCAAAATTGATCAAGAGGGGGAGAGTAGTAGCACATAAATGCAGATTATGCATCAGTCGCCTTTAGGAACAGGCGGCTCAATAGTAACTTATGTGGTTCATGTGATAGAAGCATCGACTTTCATCGGTGATGTGCAGATTGGCACATCGATACCGGCTCGGATTGGTAGTGTGCCGGCGTGGAAAGTTGAGCAAGAGGAGTAAGGGATGATTTTGTTCAATCTTGTATTATTTACAAACCCAGTTGATGACAATTAGTTATTGTTAGGTGACTTTAATTTCATGAGGTATCTCGACAACAGAAATATTCCAGGTGGTTGTATTAATGATATTCTTTTGTTTAATGAAGTTATTTGGTTATCTAGACCTTGTTGAGCTCCCAATCAAAGGTAGACAGTTTACTTGGTCCAATATGCAAGATCAGCCCCTGTTGACACAGATTGATTGGTTTTTCACCACACCTTATTGACTACTCAATATTCCAACACCATGATTTTTCCTGTCATGTACAGCTTCTGATCATGTACCGTGTGTAGTAACAATTGGCACATCCATTCCAAAAGCTAAAATATTCAGATTTGAGACTTATTGGGCTAATCTTCCTGGTTTTTGGAGTGTGTTTCTTCTGCTTGGAATAAGCCATCTAAGAGAAAATTATCTGATGCTATAATCTCTGAAAAATTCAAGAGACTAAGGCATACTCTTAAAGTTTGGCACACTAGTTTATCAAAGGTCAAAGCTATCATTGTTGAGTGCAATAGACTTATTCTGCATTTTGATACTTTGGAGGAGAAAATATCTCTTTATAGGCATGAATCAAAGTTTTGATCAATCCTTAAACAACACTTGGAGGAGGCGCTGAGATTGCATTTATTGGAAGCAAAGATGCACCATAAGGAATATTAAAATTGGTGAAGAAAATACTATTTTTTTCATGCAATGACAACACAGAAGAAATGCAGTTGCTAATATTAAGCTGCATAATGGGGATATTAAACTGATCATAGTTAGATTGCTGGCAAGTTTTGGCAAGACTTTAAGAATATGATGGGTTGCTTTGAGGGCCTATCCATGGGCTTTAATTTGCAGCAGCTTCTGGATAAAGTGGATGGCCTTCAGGTCCTTTCAAAGCCATTTACAGATGAGGAGATTGAAGCTGTCATTAAGCAGATGGCACATGATAGGGCCCCTAGGCCTGATGGCTTCACTAGGCTTTTTCTGAAGAAGTGTTGGAGTATTTTAAAGGCTGACTTCTGGGCTCTGTCAAAGATTTTTATGAGGGTAAAATAGATCTGGAATATATAAACTCTTCGCTCATAACTTTGATACCTAAGAAGCTCAGCCCATAAATGACTAGAGATTATAGGTCAATTTCTTTGACTAATACTTTGCTTGAATTTCCTTACTAAACTTCTGAAAACATGCTTTAGGGTGTTATCCTAAATGTATTCATGCCAGTCAGTATGGCTTTCTTAAAAGCATATCTCTTCAAGACTGGCGGGCGTGGTCTTTTGAATACATCCATCAGTGCCATGCCTCTAAGAGAATTGTAATTCTGCTAAAATTGGATTTCTCAAAGGCTTTTGATACTGTTGCACATGAAGCTATCCTCAATATTCTTGAGCATAAAGGATTTGACGGAAGATGGATAAATTGGATTAAGATGTTATTGTTTTCTGGTTCCTCTTCAATTCTCTTAAATGGTGTCCTTGGTATTCCTTTTAAGTACAAACGTGGAGTCAGACAATGGGCCCCCGTGTCTCCTCTTCTTTTTGTTCTTGCCGCAGACCTGCTACAATCCGTCATGATGAATGATATGCTTGCTAGATGCATTCTTTCATAGCATCTGCCATCAACAAACCCCAATTTTCCTGTGGTTCAGTATGTAGATGACACTCTCATGGTGCTACCTGCTAAGGTATTGTCCTTACTTGAACAAATTAATACCTACTTATGATTATACCCTCCATGCAAACATCAACAAATACATGAGAAGTAATTGAGGGAGTCCTGGATTAAGGGGTATCCGGACAGCCAGACTATATACTTTGGCCGGACTGATGGACGGTGAAGATGCAAGACTCAAGACTTCGTCTCGTGTCCAGATGGGACTCTCCTTTGCGTGGAATACAAGCTTGGCGATCCGGGTATTAGATCTCCTTCTTTGTAACCGACTCTGTGTAAACCCTAGCCCCCTCCGGTGTCTATATAAACCGGAGGGTTTAGTCCGAAGAAAGACAATCATAATCATCATAGGCTAGCTTCCAGGGTTTAGCCTCTACGATCTCGTGGTAGATCAACTCTTGTAATACTCATATCATCAAGATCAATCAAGCAGGAAGTAGGACTTTACCTCCATCGAGAGGCCCGAACCTGGGTAAAACATCGTGTCCCTTGCCTCCTGTTACCATTAGCCTTAGACGCACAGATCGGGACCCCTTACCCGAGATCCGCCGGTTTTGACACCGACATTGGTGCTTTCATTAAGAGTTCCTCTGTGTCATCGCTGCAAGGCTCGACGGCCCCTTCAATCATCAACAACAATGCGGTCCAGGGTGAGATTTTTCTCCCCGGACAGATCTTCGTGTTTGGCTGCCGCCTTCGCTGGTCGATTCGCAGCCATCCGGAGCAGATCGACACCTCGCCCGCCATCGGTCAGGTTCGGAAACTTGAACTACACGGCTGATATCCGTAGAGACTTGATCTTCGACGGATTCGGGCCTACGCCAGGAGCGCCGAACAGTCACGATGAGCACGGCATAGACCTGCTGTCGGACCATACTCGAGATATCGCATCTGCAGGAGCCCCAGACCTAAATCCGGGGCAGATTGCGTCGCCGGAGGACGGGTGGATGGACCCCGCCCCGGAGGCCGCACACTCATCGGCGGTAGAGCCGAACACAGACTTCACCCCCAAGGAAGCCTGTGTCTCCCCCCGGACTTGTGTCCGGCTGTAGGTTCCAGACCGCGCGCCCTCGAGCCTGCCGATTTTGTTTGGGCTCCGGTAATGGAATTCACCGCTGCGGATATCCTCCAGTACTCGCCCCTCGGCGACATGCTGAATCCATTAAGGTCTCTCTCTTTGTCAGGAGATGCTTGGCCAAACTATGTCCGGCTTGAGGGGGAAGAAGGCGACGAAAAAATTCGTTCCCCACCCACCACCCACTTCATAGCCACTGTCGACGACGTAACAGACATGCTTGACTTCGACTCCGATGACACCAACAGTACGGACGTCGGCGCAGAGGAAGATTCTGAACCACCGCCCACGGGGCGCTGGACTGCCACCTCATCATATGATATATACATGGTGGACACGCCTAAGGAGGACGATGGCGACAAAACGGAGGATAAAACCCCCGGACAAAAACCAAAACGACGGCGCAGACGCCACTCTAAGTCCAGCCACAGTAAAAACAGCGATAAAAGCGCTAGAAAGATCGACACCCCAGCCAACTCCAAAGGCAACAACGACCATATGGACCCAGCGATGGAGCAGGATGAGCCAGGTCACGCCGAACACAGCCTGGAGCAGATGCCCGATCACAGTGACCCCGAGGGCCATACTCATCAACCTGCCCCGGGAGAGGAGCACAGTCCGGACGACGATGCATTCATCATCCCGGGAAAACGTTTGGAACGAGATAACCTCCACAGAAGGCTTATGGCCACTGCGAGAAGTCTAAAGAAGCAGAAGCAAAGGCTTAAGTCCGCACAGGAAACGCTCAATCGCAGATGGAATAAAATGCTAGACACTGAAGAAATATACGGCGACGATCGCCACACAACGAGCTATCCAAAGCGCAAGCTGCTGCCAGAATTCGATGACGAGGCCGTTCCACCGAAAAACAATACGGCCAGTAGGCCGGACCAACCACTTCATGACCGCAATAGAGCAGCTACTGACGCCGCACACGATTTACGAGAGCTCCTAGATAAAAAGTCCGACGCGACAAGGTCCATCAATGGATCTAGAGGACACGCTCCGGTGCAGGCTTATGGTCACCAAAACGATCAGACTGATCAAGTACCAGTTCGGAATCAGCACCGGACACAACAACAGTCGACAGCACGCCACAACATGTCCAGATACAGAGGGGCCGCTCACCCTCTGTACTTCACCAAAGAGGTACTGGACCACAAATTTCCACAGGGTTTCAAACCCGTGAACATAGAAGCATATGACGGAACGACAGACCCCGGGGTCTGGATCGAGGATTTTATCCTTCACATCCACATGGCTCGTGGGGACGACCTACATGCCATCAAATACCTTCCCCTCAAGTTAAAGGGACTAGCTCGGCACTGGTTGAAAAGCCTCCCCGAAAACTCAATCGGAAGTTGGGAGGAACTTGAGGATGCTTTCAGGGCCAATTTTCAAGGAACCTATGTCCGACCCCCGGACACTTACGATTTAAGTCACATAATTCAACAGCCCGGAGAGTCCACCCGCAAGCTTTGGAATAGATTTCTCACTAAGAAGAATCAAATTGTCGATTGTCCGGATGCCGAAGCCCTAGCGGCCTTCAAGCACAGTATCCGGGATGAGTGGCTCGCCAGACACCTCGGCCAAGAAAAGCCGAGGACGATGGCAGCCTTAGCAAGCCTTATGACCCGCTTTTTGCACGGGTGAAGACAACTGGTTGGCCCGTAGAGGCACCAGCGACCCAGGCACATCCGAAATCAGGGATGGCAACGGGAAGCCACGGCGCAATAAAAACAAACATCGAAACCAGGAAGAAAGTCCAGACAACACAACGGTCAACGCCGGATTCAGGGGCTCTCGACCCGGTCAACAAAAGAAGCCATTTAAAGGCAGCAAAGAGGGACCGTCTGGCCTGAACAAAGTCCTGGACAGACTGTGCCAAATTCATGGCACCCCCAAAAAACCTGTGAACCACACTCACAGAGAATGATGGGTCTTCAAGCAAGATGGCAAGTTAAATGCCAAACACAAGGGAAGGGAAACACCAAGTGAAGACGAGGATGAGCCTCGCCATCCGAACACTGGGGGATAGAAAAAATTCCCACCAGAGGTAAAAACAGTAAACATGATCCACGCGGCTCACATACCCAAGAGAAGGCGCAAACGCGCGCTCAGAGACGCATACGCTGTAGAGCCCGTCGCCCCCAAACTTAACCACTGGTCGGCCTGCCCGATCACCTTCGATCACAGGGACTACCCGACTAGTATGCGGCACGGAGGATCAGCTGCCTTGGTGCTCGACCCAATAATCGACGGATACCATCTCACTCGCTTCCTCATGGACGGCGGCAGTAGTCTCAATCTAATATACAAGGACATTGTCCGCAGGATGGGGATAGACCCATCCAGAATCAGCCAAAGTAACACCACCTTTGAAGGGGTGATACCAGGCGTTGAAGCCCGCTGCAGGGGCTCCCTCGTACTAGAGGTGACATTCGGTTCCCTAGACAACTTTAGAAGCAAAGAACTACTCTTCACCATCGCCCCCCTCCAAAGTGGTTATCATGCATTACTCAGGAGAACGGCCTCCGCCCGCTTCAACGCAGTACCGCACTACGCTTACCTTAAACTCAAGATGCCCGGTCCACGTGGCGTCATCACCGTTAACGGAAATACAGAGCGTTCCTTACGCGCGGAAGAGTATGCGATGGCTCTAGCAGCCGAACACTAAGCGGCCTCTAATATCAGAACGCATGATCGGTCGTTAAGACCATGGACACGGTTAGACGAGTCTGGCAGCCCAGATAAACCTGAGTTGGGCGCTATACATGTAATCCCATAGAGGACACCAGGGGCTACAAATATTCAATAAAGCCCACCTTTTGGCTTGACCTTATTAACAGGCCAATGTCTTACACTTCTACTATCCATTGATAATAGCCAACTCTTCGCACACTTACATCATACTCTTCTACATGAAGTTTCCTTTTTACAGACACCATTCCTGCGATACCCTCTCAGGACACGGCACAACGGAGACAAAGGCGCAGACGTGTAGCAGGGCCCCGCTCAAAGGTTTCTCTTTATATTAAGCCCCTGTGTAAACCTTCTTTATTGTCTCTTGTTGCTTACACATCCCATGGGTACTACACCCACAGGGGATACTGCCTTTATTGGCATTTCGCCACGACAGACTAATGCACGTACCTAGAAATACAGGGTTCAAAATAAAGGGTGTTTTTCAGCCCAGTATATGTCCTAAAGTTTGAATACCTTCGGGAATGTTCGGCGTCGTGAGTTTGGCCTTATATGCATCAGCTACGAATCATGTCTTTGGTCAAATGTTGGGTTTGCCTGGCTCCTGGGTTTGCTGCCTTACGTTCCGTTCTTATTGGCTAAGGCGGCCAAAGGAGAACTACTGTGATTGCGCCCTGGTTATTCCGGATGAGCACCTTAGTAGAGAAAGCCGAAAACATACTGTCATGATATAGGGAGAGACTGGTCAACCACTCGAGGACTCATCGGAATCTTTCGGATTCCTCCGCATTAACGAAGGACCGTTTCCTGGTCATGTACACATGCGCCCGTATTCGGATGCACGCAAAGGTACCAGGGGCTACATAGCAGCCCCACCGTCAAACTCCTATGGCTAAGTGAAAGTGTTAAAGCTATATAGTCCGGTTGCCTAGTTCGACGTGCGATCACCTCCTTAATGGACCAAGACGTTGGATCAAGTGTGATTAAGAATATTCTTGTGAACACCCCCACATTGTATGCGTGGGGGCTGAAGCCAACGACTGCTAACTTTCAGATTACATACATACATCAAACGGCTGCACAAGAGGCACAATAACACTTTCGGGCGAAAAGTATAAACATAGCCTCCATAATTAAAATAAAATTGTTTTTACAATGAAACGATTTGTCACTCGAACATGACATTCTTCGAGCACTGAGCCTCTATTAAACGAGCACCTTCTGTCATCGGCTCCAAGTAGTGCTCGGCTGGATCCTGGCTTCCCGCCGGGTTCTGGGTCGCAATGATGGTGGCCTCCATATCTGTCCAATATGCTTTAACACGGGCAAGAGCCATCCGTGCACCCTCTATGCACGCCGACCTTTTCATGGCATCGATTTGCGATACGGCACCAAGGAATTGTTGCACTAAACCAAAATAACTGTCCGGCTTCGGCCCCTTCGGCCATAGATGGTCTATTACAGACCTCATTGCAACACCGGACAACCTATGGAGCTCGGCCACAACAGCCATCCTCTCACTCAATGGCAATGGGCGCGTCGGAGCACTAAATTGCGACCAGAACAGCTTTTCCACTTCATTATCTTTTTGATCCTCGAAAAACTTGGCCGCATCAGCCGTACTCTTCGCCAGATCCGCATACGCGTCTACAGGGCTCCAGCGTCGATCCAGAGGAGCGTACTTTGGATCTAAGAACTTCATCCACAACAAGTAGGGGTTTCCAGCCGCGATTTCTTCGGCCTATCAAAGCTCCTCCCGCACATCCCTAATTTCGGAACGCGTCTCCTTGGCCGCATCAAGGGCCTTCTTCAGGTCAGCCGAATTAGCCTGATTCTCTTTTTCAAGGAGCTCATACCGGTTGGCGGCGTTTTTCAGCTCCACAACCATCTCGGCTATTTTATCTTCACTTCGGCGATGAGCAGCCTGTTCGGCTCTCAACTCTTCGGCCGCCTTTAGGGAAGCCGCATTGCTAGCCCGGGCTTGTTCCTTGCCTAGGGCAAGTTCCGCCCTCAGGGCCTCCACGGCAGCAGCTCCGCCTACAGTCCAAGCATATCACATTAACATTATGCTCCTCTTAATTTTCCTATAAAAAATAAGGAAAGCAGAGCACATACTTTGTGACTCGTTAAGCCGCTCGTTCACAAGTGTGATATCGGCATCCACAACCTCAATCTGTCGCCTCAGTTCGGCGACTTCAATAGACCGGTCGGCTTCCGGACCCTTAGCCACCTGCGTGTGAATAAAGTGCGATCATTACTCAACAATGTGATCCTCCGTTTGCCGCCTCGGGCTGGCAACCAGAGTCTCAGGGGCTACTATCCATATGGAGCACACCTAGCGCATGCGCCACAATCAAAAAATTGCGTCTTTCATTACATACCTCAAAGCCTCTGAGCAGGCTCATAAAAGCTTTATTCAACCCGCTTGTGGCGGATGAAATCTTCTCAAGCACCGTGCTCATCAATGAACGGTGATCCTCCGAGAGAACCGCTTGCTCCAGAAGGCCCGTCAGTGTGTCCGGCCAGTCGCCGAACTGTGCCGGACCCTTCTTATCACCCCCCGTGGGAGCCGAACGCTCCGGGCTCAGGGCGGCCGAAGTACTAGCTTCTGGCCGCGGCAAATCTGGACTCCTCCATGACGACACCTCGGGGTCGCCCGCCCCATGAGGCGGAGAGGCTGGTGGGGTTTCACTCTCCATCATCTCCGGAAGGAGATCCCCTGAAGACGAACTCTGTCGAGAAGAGCCGGACTGCAAAGGATGGATCCTGGTTATTGTTCTTAGAGGAGGGAGCAGTAGCTTTATATTTACGATTAACTTACAGCTCGGATGAGGGCTCGCCCCTTTGCGGGCATGGCGCGGTGAGGACACCCTTCGGGGCAGGGCCCCCTGGTGAAGTTTTCTTCCCTTGTCTGGGCACCTCCGTCTCCAAGTCTTCG
This sequence comes from Aegilops longissima, assembly GCA_021605205.1. Classification (NCBI taxonomy): domain Eukaryota; kingdom Viridiplantae; phylum Streptophyta; class Magnoliopsida; order Poales; family Poaceae; genus Aegilops; species Aegilops longissima. The sequence goes on from CM038676.1 coordinate 619,228,169, forward strand.
GAGGCGGCCCTCTTCTTCCCGCGGGGGGAGGAGACCCTAGATTCCCCTCCCCGACTATCCTCCTTCGTGGAGGTAGTAATTCCCCCGCTTTGGATGTGCAATGTGTGAAGCTCTTCTTCTCTATTCTTCCCTTCGCCTTTCCCCAAGGGCACTTGACTTAGCACACGACTAAGCATCTTGGCTATGACAGGACTAGGCGAGCCTTCGGGAAGTGGCGACGGACACCTGATTCTCTCCGCCTTGCTGAGCCATTCCTGGCCGTGGATGGTTTTCAGAATAATGTTATGATAAATATGAGCGAAGTGTTCGGTTTCTGGGTTACTTACTCGGGTATCTGGGCGGTTGCAGCTCAGGACCGCATCCTCGGTGGTGTCCGGACACTTTACTTGTGGTCCGAAGAATAACTTACACATCCCTTCGAGCGTCATGCCGAAGAAGTGCAGAATAGTCCGCGGACCTTCTGGATTGAACTCCCACATCCGGAGAGGCCGGCATTTGCACGGCAAGATCCGTTGGACTAGCATTACCTGAATCACGCTAACAAGGCTAATGTCCCTCTCAAGAAGCTCCCGAATGCGGCTCTGCAATGTTGGTACATCATTAGCAGGCCCCCAATCCAGTCCCACATTGGCCATGATGCCAGTTGAGGTGGAGGGCCCGAACGGAAGTCGGGGGCAGCCACCCACTTTGTGCCTCTGGGAGCCGTGACGTAAAACCACCTCCGCTGCCATAGATCGGACACCTCCGGGAAGAGGCCTTCTGGCCATGGGGCGTCGGCGTTCCTGCTTATTACAGCACCTCCGCACTCCGCGTGTCGCCCCTCAATCATCTTCGGCTTCACAATGAAGGTCTTGAGCCATAAGCCGAAGTGCGGGGTGATGTGGAGGAAGGCTTCGCACACGACGATGAACGACGAGATATGAAGGATGGCGTCCGGAGCTAGATCATGAAAATCTAGCCTGTAATAGAACATGAGCCCTCTCACAAAGGGATCAAGGGTGAAGCCTAAGACGCGGAGGAAGTGAGAAACAAATACGACGCTCTCGTTGGGCTCGGGAGTAGGGATGAGCTGCCCTGGAGCAGGAAGCCTGTTCTTGATGTCGGCGGTCAGATATCTGACCTCCCTAAGCTTCGCAATGTCAGGTTGGATTCGGACATGATCGAAGATCCGAAGTGCTTAAGCTTGGGCTTCGGGTGTTGGAACTCGAGATGCGAAAAGGCGCAAGCGTGGTAGAAAAGAGGGATAGGCCTCGGCCCCTCTATAAAGGGGGTGAATATCAAGCATCCTCAGCGTAACCGCTTGGGACTTACCTAAAAACACGGAGTCATACCAACAGGCGTCGTGGGGTTGCACGCGCCCGTATTGATGGAAGATCCAAGGGGGGCACGATCTCTGCTTTGGCAAGGCGTTCCAATGAAACCGCCTCGCAACGCGTATCGAGACAGGCCGAGAAAAACCGGTTCGTGTTGGGCCATGCCACGGAGTAAGGGCACACCGTAAAGGAAAAATTGTCAGCGGATCAGATTTGTGAAGTGTTATGCTCTCTACGGTGGTGTGCGGAAATTATCTCACAGAGCCGGACACAATCCTTAATCTGCTTTGGAGTATTTGGAGATGGAACCCACCTTGCAATGCCGAAGACAATCTATGCGCCAGACTCATCGCCATTGAAGCCTGGTTCAGGGGCTACTGAGGGAGTCCTGGATTAAGGGGTATCCGGACAGCCGGACTATATACTTTGGCCGGACTGATGGACGGTGAAGATGCAAGACTCAAGACTTCATCCCGTGTCCGGATGGGACTCTCCTTTGCGTGGAAGACAAGCTTGGCGATCCTGATATTAGATCTCCTTCTTTGTAACCGACTCTGTGTAAACCCTAGCCCAGAAAGACAATCATAATCATCATAGGCTAGCTTCCAGGGTTTAGCCTCTACGATCTCGTGGTAGACCAACTCTTGTAGTACTCATATCATCAAGATCAATCAAGCAGGAAGTAGGGTTTTACCTCCATCAAGAGGACCCGAACCTGGGTAAAACATCGTGTCCCTTGCCTCCTGTTACCATTAGCCTTATACACACAGATCGGGACCCCCTACCCAAGATCCGCCGGTTTTGACACCGACAGTAATGAAGATAAATTGGACCATAACATTAAACACTAGGATCTAAAATATCCCCTCACAGAACATTCATAAACTGGAGTTTATGTTTCTATTACTCCCGCAACCCATCATCTACAACTAATTCCATAATGTCTTTCCCTAGGTACAAAGATGGTGAAGTATCATGTAGTCGACGTTCACATACCACCACTAAAGAAAGAACAACACAACATATCATGAATACATTAAACGGTAATCAACTTCACATGATTACTAGCAACAAGACTTCTCCCATGTCCTAAAAAACTAATGGATCTATTCACGAGACATCATATGGATCATGATCAGTGGGTACAAATATTTGATAAACAATCTGAACATAACAATTTTTCACCAATAAATATCCTATGCATCAACTACAAGGTGATATCAACACATATAAGTACTCCCAACAACCAATTTGAGGTTTGACACAAGGATTGAGAAGATGAATGAACTAGGATTTGGAGATGAGATGGTGTTGGTGAAGATGTTGATGATAATCAAAATAAGACATTTGGTTCAGGTGCTATTAGCATGGTAAGAACATATTTATTTTAAAGACCAGAGGGGCTATCTAAATTCTAAAGTAAAGGCCAGTGAAAGCACAAGTGCTCCCTGGGTGATTTTGGTAATTAATGTCAACATATCTCTTGTTGGACTAATATTTTCATCTAGTGCATTTCAGATGAGTTCAACAGTGGAGTGGCATGGACATGGACAAGAGGATGTGGAACCCCTCCAAGATGCTAAGGACAAACATTGGCAGAAGCCCAAGACTCTACCTTTTTCTTTTTTCTTTTTAGTGATCCAAGATCACATTGAGTCCATAGGAAAGCCAATACTATTAAAAGGGGATGAGGCGTTGCTTAATGGCTTGCTTGCTCAAAGTGCTTAGTGATATGCTCCAAAACCCTCAGCCACTTTCTCACATCCACATATGTCCTAAACCTAAAAGTCAAACTCGGCCCCACCAATCTGATATATCCGGCGCCACTGAGTTCATTTTGATACAGCCACTGCCAAACCCTAACCAGTTCGGTCTCACCGAGATGTGCTTGCAAATTCATTGTTGTCTGTTGCAACAATTTCGGTCCCACCGAGTTTGTGCAATCGGCTCCATCGAGTTTGCTTGACCAATCCTCTGTTTGCTCATTACCAAAATCGGTCTCACCGAGTTTGAGTAATCGGTCAAACCGAGTTGAGGTTTTACCCTAACCCCTGCACATCGGTCCCACCGAGTTGACCTTGTCGGTCCCACTGAGAACTCTAACGTTCACATTTTGACCTGAATCGGTCTGACCATGTTTTACCATTCGGTCTCACCGAGTTTGGGAATCTGTGTGTAACGGCTAGATTTTGTGTGGAGGCTATATATACCCCTCCACCCATCCTTCATTCGTGGAGAGAGCCATCAGAACGTGCCTACACTTCCAACATTCATTTTCTAAGAGAGAACCACCTACTCATGTGTTGAGACCAAGACATTCCATTCCAACCACAAGAATCTTGATCTCTAGCCTTCCTTAAGTCGCTTTCCACTCAAATCATCTTTCCACCATAGCCAAATCTGTGAGAGAGAGTTGAGTGTTGGGGAGACTATCATTTGAAGCACAAGAGCAAGGAGTTCATCATCAACACACCATCTATTACCTTTTCGAGAGTGGTGTCTCCTAGATTGGTTAGGTGTCACTTGGGAGCCTCCGTCAAGATTGTGGAGTTGAACCTAGGAGTTTGTAACGGAAAGGAGATCGCCTACTTCATGAAGATCTACCCAAGTGAGGCAAGTCCTTCGTGGGCGATGGCTATGGTGGGATAGACAAGGTTGCTTCTTCGTGGACCCTTCGTGGGTGGAGCCCTCTGTGGACTCGGGCAACCGTTACCCTTCGTGGGTTGAAGTCTCCACCAACGTGGATGTACGATAGCACCACCTATCGGAACCATGCCAAATATCTACGTGTCTCCAATTGCGTTTGCACGCTCCAATCCCATCCCTTTACTTTCTTGCAAGTTGCATGCTTTACTTTCCGCTGCTCATATACTCTTTGCATGCTTGCTTAATTTGTAGTGTGAATGCTTGAGATTGTGTTAATCTACCACCTCAACTTGAAAAACTTGAAAACTTCCACTTTTATTTATTGAGGGTCTAATCACCCCCCCCTCTAGACACCTCTTCTCGATCCTTTCAGCCAGCGATCAAAGAAGTAGAAGTACCAACGGCTCGGTGTCATGAACCTTCCCCATCTGATTCAATAAGGGGCAATTAGCCTCTTAGATGATGATCCTGGCGATGAACAGTGTTGATGATGACGATGGCTTCGATTTCCCCCTCCCAGAAGGAAGTTTCCCTGACACAATCGCTCTGTCGAAGAGCAAAAGTGATCCGCCTAGGCTCCACAGTAGTCATCGCATTCGTCATGTGACCAAATCTGCCGCAATCCCGTTGTCTGGAAAGCGGATGCAGGTATTGCAAGGGTACAAGAACTTGAATGATACAACCAAACTTTTTGAGGATTGAAATTTGAGCTCGTCAGTGTGGAACAACAGAAGATAGAAGCGAGGTCATTCTTTTTTTTTTGCAGTTTTAGAGGTTCCTACCATGCTTCCCAGTGGAGCAGCTGCTATCATGGGTGTTGCTGGATGAGTGTGTGGGCTCCTCTTCATACGTCTGTGCATGCTATAGCTCGTGTAAGTGTTCCTGGCCATGTATGTGATGTGCTCTGAGCTGAGAGGTTTCTCCCATGTCCTATTGAGGCATTGCCTATTTGTACTTCCGTGCAGACCCCTATAGGAGCGACAGATGATGGTTGCAGAGAGGTCTTCGAGGGTGTCCTTCTCCCATGGCTTCATGTTGCTGTCGGCAATCCTATAATGCGTTTGTATGTCGACGAGGGATGACAAATACAAGCCGGAGTTCATGAGTACCTCGAAGTTGGAGGAGGTGTCTACAGTAGCGAAGGTATAGCGCTGGTTCCTGGGGAACTCGGCTAGCTTGGTGTAATGCTTGTTCGCTCTGCAAACGTGATAAAGCGGGACGTGATCGCTCACCCATAGCTATGCGGTGGCGACCTGTCGATTACCGTGACAAGCTATAGTGTACTCGAGGTCGAGCCCTAAGACCTTGTACCGCTCCTCTTGTAACCACCGCTCAAAATTGGTGATGCTACAGTCGGCCGCGCCGGGCTTGTTGGTGTATCTGATGTTCAGCTTCTTGCTCAGGTGGGAGATGATGTACTCACGGTCGAACTCGGTGTGATGGGATCCCTTGGCGGCCATAGGAAAGGTTGCCTGTAGCTTTTTTTTTTTGCATGTCTATGTGTGTTTCTCCGTGGGTTTGTTCTTGGTGGGTTGGGGGAGGGGGAAAGACGACTGGTGAGAGCGGAGTTTTGGAGAGGGAGGGGTATTTAGTGGGGTGCGTGTAGCTTTCATCTAGACAAAAGTAAGCTATGTCTCATCTAAGTAATATTAGCATGAAAAAAAGGGAGAGAGAGAGAAAAGAAAAGAAAAAATTCACACAAATTTCCCCCGCAAAGTCAAATGTCAAAGAAGTTAGATAGATCTACCCCCATTCCTAAATATAAATATAAGACGCTTTGACAGTTGCCAAAGCGTCTTAGAGTAGCTGAGAGTAGCAAATTTGTATTTACAATTAGTGAAGGATTCCTTATGTCGGTTAATCCCCTCCTCGGTACCGGCAATTCCTGATAGTTTCATGACATATAGTTAAATATGTAGTCAAACTTTATCTCAAAATAAATGGAGGCCTGAAGGGGTACTTAGTCAGTTTTAGAGGGGATACCACTCATTTGGTTTGTTGGTGAAGATGGCTTAGGGATAATCCCCAAAATTCTCATGAGGGCCAAAATAGAATAAAAGATATAGAAACCTACAAGGAATATTCCTTCAAAAGCTGCTCGAGGGGAGCCGTGAAATTTTAGCGGATGGTGGCAACCACTGACGCGTCGATGACCTCCCGTCGCCTTCCTTTCTTTTCTCGCCCCTCCCGAACAGAGCACTCTATCCACACTTTCCTTTTCTCCTCACGGTCACGGACAAGGCAGCAGTAGCGGCGGCTACAGTTTGGATCGGCCGCGGCGCGTTTGAGCAAGCGGCGGCGACGCGGTCGAGGTGCAGCCGCTTTCTCCTCTCCTTCTCCCTTCCCTCTCTCGGTCCCGAAGCTCTGCCCACGTGAGCAAGGGCCGCTAGGAGATGCCGAGCTTCGGCGGCGCGTGCTTTGCTTATAGACTGGAGATAACATTCTTCAGAGTAGTATGCTTGCATCTGGCTGTGACATACTATGAGATAGCAACATCGGCTTCGGTCTGGAGCTCATCTTTTAATCTGCTATAATGTGTGGCTTGTATGATGTATAGTTTCAGACACTTTTTTTTGTCAGACTAGAGTGTAGGCATTTGGTTGTATGCATGGATATGTTTACAATCCAATGCATTTTTCGTATGGTGTTGTTGTCATATTCCATGATATATATTTTTTGTGTAATTGGTTGATTAAAAAAACAGAACTCAAATTACAAGTATAGGGGGAAATCTTACCATTTCATGGCAAAGATGTCATCACAAGAAAGATATTCGTCTCTAACCAAACATAAATTGGGCTATCCTTAAGGCCTTATCCACCTCCCAATTTACAACCAAACACGAGGACGAGAATATCCCCAATGGCTAGGGATATCGTCTGCCAAGCCAAACCAAACCAAATCCCCCCTGAGTGCTAGGATGACGACTGCGTTTCACGGAGTCATCATCAGATCAAAAGGTGCAGTCGCATGGCTAATCAAATGTCAGGCTCCATGGGCATTAGTTTAGTGGGATGTTTTCTTCATCTCCCGACTACTTAATTACTATTCTGGCATTAGTTCAGCGGGCATCCAAATTTTGTCTAATTTTGCAGAACTGGACAGCCTGTCTTGTATTGATTTTTGAGGGTAACTGTACTAGTACCTCCTACCGGCAGATTCTCCATGTCGGTTGATCTTCACATGCGCGCGCATTTATGGTCAACGAATATAAAGAGGTTTATTGGTTGTTTTTCATCAACTGGTTGGTTGCTTGTCTGTCCACTATATGTATAGATATCCCACTGAAGAGAATTAAACAGCAGCAAGCTAGCTACTAGCATTTCTCTTCTCCCATGGAGTACTCCAGTCCCTTTCCTTTGAGGTCAGGTGAGTTTCTTACTGTTCCATCGAGTTAATTTAGGCTTAAATTTGCTATTGTTACTTGTTTCCTCTAGTTATAGTTTTGAATAATTTTTGCGGAACTTTCATAGTGGAATTCATGGAGCTCGGTTAATTTAGCAGATTTTCTATTTGTTCAATTTTTCTCCTCCGCAGTTAATCAAGATATGGATGCCGGACAATACATCAGCAGCTAGTTCATCGGAAGGAGGACACGAAGAGCCACAGATGGACCGACGACTCCTGAAAGCAGCCGCGTCTGGTGATTCCACATCAATGGAGGAGATGGCTTCGCAAGATCAAAGCATTCTTCATAGAAAAACTCCGCAAGGGAACACCTGCCTCCACATATCCTCCATCCATGGCCACCAGGTATTTTGCACGGATGTGGTGGCACTGGAGGAATCACTCCTTGCCACTGTAAATTTGGATGGGGAGACGCCTCTTCTCACTGCCATTACACGTGGGTGGGTCTCATTGGCTTCTGTCTTACTCCGATGCTGCCGTTCAAGGCGGCTGAGTGAGGCAATCTTGCAACAAGACACGCATGGATGCAATGCACTGCACTATGCCATTCGCAGCGGCCACGGGGAGCTTGCGCTGGAGTTGATAGCAGCAGAGCCTGATCTGTCGAAGCATGTGACCAAGTTCAATGACTCACCCATGTACATCGCGGCAAAGAGAAATTTTGTAGATGTTTTTGAGGAACTCTTGAATATTCCAGATTCTAGTCATGCGGGACGGTGTGACAACAATGCTTTGCATGCCGCAGCTACAAATGGGAATGGAGGTGAGACCTAGGTGCGCAGCATAAATTACAGTAATATAGTGTAGTATTTGCATCAAAGTAGCCATGGGATTGAAAATTTAGGATCATCTACACTTCTACAGCACAGTTGATGTTATATGATTCCTCAGCTTTTGCATCTACAGTATCAGTTGTGTGCCAAAGGCAATCATTGTCCCTTGGCCCATCAACCATCATTACTAATTCATGCCTCTTGACTCTTTTTCAGATATTGCTACAAAAATTATGAGGATGCGACCTGAAATGGCCAGAACAGCTAACAAGTACGGCAATACACCAGCAAGATTGGTTGTACTTTATAACAAGGTTGACATGCTACGAGTATTGCTAGAACATGATTGTTCTTTAGGGTATGAAGTGAGCGCAAAAGGTTTTCCCCTGCTTCATGCTGCCGCATATCGAGGTCATATTGATGTTGCTCGAGAGATTCTTAGGCATTGCCCTGATGCTCCTTATTGCCAAGTAGATAACAAGGATGGTTGGACACTCCTACATACAACTATAACTAACAATCATGCAGAGTTTGCTGAGTTTATCCTGAGGACACCACAACTTCGCAAAGTCATTAACATGCAAGACAGCCAAGGAAAAACCCCTCTACATTATGCAGTCCAAAGTTGCAATCCTAAAATAGTCGCTGCCTTACTGTCCCATGAGGATATAGATGTAACAATGATCGACAACAATGGTGATCCAGCAACTTGGGAACTGTGGAAGGTCATACAGAATGCCAAGACTTTAAACTGGGTACGTATGTTATCTTTTAATCCATGCAGAATGAAGTGTGTATGCTTATATGCTATAAGGTCATTTGTACCCAGAATGAGGTCATTTGTACCTTCCCTTTTATTAATTAATGCAGAATGAAGTGTGCATGCTTATGCTAAAAGCGAATCCTCAACATACTGGATCTATTTATAATCTTCATCGGAAAGCCAAGCAAGAGGCGACTAATGCATCAAGGAAGGATGCAAAATCACTAACTCAAATATACACAACCAACACTTCGTTAGTGGCAATCCTCATTACGACGATCGCCTTTGCTGCCGCTTTCACCCTACCTGGAGGATACAGCAATGGTGCTGGAAGCGAGGGACTTCCCGTCATGTCTCGCAAGGTTGCATTTCAGGCATTCTTGATCTCTGACACCTTAGCAATGTGCTCTTCATTTGCTGTCGCCTTCATATGCATCATGGCAAGGTGGGAGGATTACGAGTTCTTGGTTTACTATAGATCCTTTACTAAGAAGCTCATGTGGTTTGCATATGTGGCAACTACCACAGCCTTTTCAACTGGTTTATATACGGTGTTGCCCCCGCATCTCCACTGGCTGGCCATTGCAATTTGCATTACAGTAGCTTTATTGCCCATTCTCACGAAGCTGCTGGGCGAATGGCCTGTCTTGAGGCTTAGATTTCGGCTGGGAAAAACTTTCAACTCTGATCTCCTTGACATTGTGTGATCTCAGATATTTGTCTCCTGGTCCTAGTAACATTTTGTAATCTATCCGTAGTTGACATTGTTTGGCTACTCATATATAATTGTTCACTCATCATGAAAAAATTCTTGTACTATTATTCTTGTATTCAGCTCAAATTTTGGGACAGAATGTGGTCATGTTATTCTTGTATTGCACTTAAACTAAATGCAGTTATTCGATCTCTAGAGATAATTCACGCCATCTGCAATGGCAGTCGCCATAGGTTATCAGCATCTGAAAGACGAGAGTTGTCATGAAACCATACAAAAAGTTGATAAGCACCACAGGAAAGTATATTATGAAGAATTCAGGTACTGTTGAGCACTAGTAAGACTGCATGTGCAATGAATGTAGCGATAGATGCACAAAAAATCAGTCCGTTTATAACAAATACCGACGTGTACAAATAATTGGTAAGCCAAATAATCATTTATTTGCTAATTGCTTCCAATCAGAAGCACAGTATTAGCTTGTAAAAATGCAATCATTATAGGTATATCACGGAAAAGTATAACCTGACGTGGTTCTCATCTCCATGGATACAACATACAGGACGGCGGGCAGATCACCTGGCAGTACTGACTGATGGCGATCCGAGATATCTGTTGCTCCTTGGTTCTCAGTTTCTGGGTTAAGATTGTGATGATGGAACGCAGGAGGCCAGAGCCCTGAAACAGAACAGGTAACATTTCACTTCAGTTATACTACTGCCTCTGTTCGGAAATAAGTGACGTGGTTTTAATCTGAACCAAAACCACGTCACTTATTTCCGAACAGAGTTTGCTAAAAGGACTTCATTTGTAACACCTGACACCGGCAGAACAAAGAGCTATGTACTCCTGAATTACACTATGTATCACCTGAATTGCTAGTAACACTAACACCTGACACCGTTGATCCTGAATTACATTATGTATTATTGTATCATGGATGCACTAACAATTCAGGATCAACTACCTTGTTGGCTAGCAGGATGTGGGAAGAACTGCAGGTAGCAGAACAAAGCAGCCTGCAGCCCTGTACGGATACACCCACACGATCGACAGTCTGTCAGCGCAATCTTCAGGAGATCATACAACTACTGTACTTGTCTTTTGGAAAAAAAGAACAACAACTGTACTTGTAACAGTTAGTCCTGATGGCGTTGGGAACTTGCCGAGGATCCCACTGGCGAACACGCCCTTCGACCCGTGACACGCCGAGCATCGCAGCAAGGAGCAGGGATCACAATGCTGAGCTTGGTGCTATGACCTTGATCGATGATCTACAAGTTTTCTCAGTCCCACATCTTCGCATTTTCAGCACCACCGAGAAATAACTGGGGAAAGAAAGAGGAAATCTGGATTGTATGCACTACAGGCATGGAACTCAATCATGATGGTTTCATCTTTCTTTTGCCATCTTCAGATTCGCGCGATATGATGGTTGGGAATGAAGAAATGAGGAAAGCGAGGGATGCATCTATCCATGGCTTGTCACTTTTGCAATGCACTTCTGTTATTTGAGAAACTGTAATTAGGGAAGACAGAGGCATGGTGTATTTCGTGTCATAAACTGCGCCAGGTTTCCGAGTAGCGATGGCAATGCAAGATTCGTCATCTCCGAAGGTTCCTTCGTGGATGCGCTAAGCATACGCATGGGATTTATAAGGCGGAGAAGGAACGACTTCTTCTACTTATTCAAAACCTTGAAGTTAAAGCTGAAACCTCTATCTTGGATACCAGAGAGTTGGAAACTAAGATAGAGGCGGAGGTGCGGCTGAAAAAGCTTCTCCGTGAGGAGGAATTGAAGTGGGCGTTGCGAGCTAAGGTTCGCAAAATCGTCCAAGGCGAGGATAATGCTCAATTCTTTCATATGATTGCTAATGGGAAGCATCGTAAAAAGAGAATTTTCCAACTAGAACAAGACGAAGGGACGATAGTTGGTCAAGAAAATCTAAAAGTCTCCATTACCAATTATTATAAGCAGTTGTTTGGTCCTCCAGAAGAGAATTTTGTGTCGTTAGATGAGTCTAGGGTTGAGGATGTTCCTCAACTTGAGACTGAAGAGAATGAGATCTTGACTGCTCCTTTTACGGAGAAAGAGGTGTTTGATGCCATTGCATAAATGGAAAATAATAAGGCTCCAGGACCGGATGGGTTTCCGGCGAAAAAGTGCTGCCATTTCATTAAGGGAGACTTGATGCCGATGTTTCAGGAGTTTTTTGAGGCACAGCTTCATTTATTTAAGCTGAATTTTGGAACGATAACTCTTCTTCCTAAGAAGACAGAGGTAGTTCGCATTGAGCAGTCCAGGCCTATATGTCTGCTTAATGTTAGTTTCAAAATCTTCACCAAGGTCGGGACGAACAGACTTACGCAGATTGCGCACTCTGTAGTTCATCCGTCCCAGACTGCTTTCATGCCTGATAGAAATATCTTTGAAGGGGTTGTTGTCTTGCATGAACACTACTAGGGAAAAGGCCAGCAGTAGCGCAGGTTTTAGGTGTATCAGTAGCGCGGGGAGTGGCGCTACTAATAAGACGCTACAGCTAACACCTAGCAGTAGCGCGTGCTCACCAGCGCTCCTGCTACACAAGTGTAGCAGCAGCGCGCTTAGTGGAAGCTCGCTACTGCTAGTAGCTCTAGCGCGCTTTGCCTGGACGCGCTACTGCTATCGCGGCGCTGCTGCTAACTTTTATACACTCGCTACTGCTAATTTAAGTAGTTTTTTGTTTTTTTCGGCATATTTGTTTTGTATTTGAACAGGCTTTATAGAAGAATATTTAGCACATAGAAATGTCATCATCATACATATACAAATGCCTGCGAGACCACAAATTAATCATAGCATATACATACAAATAGTCTCATCATAATCATCATCCAACACAAAGTGGTATCTTGTCATCATCTCGAAAATAGCGATACATGCAAGTCTCGAATACTTGCAACTACAACAGCGTCATCCATCTAAACAAAGGTATACGCAAGAAGAGCTATCACTATGAGTGAGAGCGGAACTATGCAGTACATGAGGTGGCGGTTACGAGGCCTCTCTCGCGCTAGCGTGAACCTCAAGTAACTAGCTTCTCCTTCTTGTCTGCTTTTGAAGCCTTTATGGCTGGTGTCGGTGTCAAAACCGGCGGATCTCGGGTAGGGGGTCCCGAACTGTGCGTCTAGGTGGATGGTAACAGCAGACAAGGGACACGATGTTTTACCCAGGTTCGGGCCCTCTTGATGGAGGTAAAACCCTACGTCCTGCTTGATTAATATTGATGATGTGTGTTACAAGAGTGGATCTACGAGATCAAAGAGGCTAAACCCTAGAAGCTAGCCTATGGTATGATTGTTGTTCGTCCTATGGACTAAAACCCTCCGGTTTATATAGACACCGGATAGGGTTAGGGTTACACAAAGTCGGTTACAATGGTAGGAGATCTACATATCCGTATCGCCAAGCTTGCCTTCCACGCCAAGGAAAGTCCCACCCGGACACGGGACGAAGTCTTCAATCTTGTATCTTCATAATCTTGGAGTCCGGCCGATGATGATAGTTCGGCTATCCGGACACCCCCTAGTCCGGAACTCCCTCAGTAGCCCCTGAACCAGGCTTCAATGACGATGAGTCCGGCGCGTTGATTGTCTTCGGCATTGCGAGGCGGGTTCCTCCTCCGAATACTTTATAGAAGGTTTTGAACACAAGGATAGTGTCCGGCTCTGCAAAACAAGTTCCACATAACACCGTAGAGAGAATAATTTTTGCACAGATCTGCTGACGTATTCCACGGCGTGACATCACACCACGGCCAGGCCTTTATATGAATCGTTTTTATTGTTCCACCTCAGCGTGTTTAGCGAGGCGGTTTCCTTGGCACGTCTTATCAAAGCGTAGATCGTGCCCCCTTATTCCGGGGTTCTCATCAATACGGACGTGGGTAACCCAACCATGCCCGTTGGCCTGCCTTCTCTATCGAAGGCGAGTCCTAATCGACCACGGGGTGGGCTCTTGGTATTCAAGCTCTTTACAATGAGACCAAGGCCCTCTTCTTCTTTACACCCTCCATCGAGTTCACCTCGCGCTTCGAGTTCCAACACCCAAAGCTTCAGATTCAGGCGCTTCGGACTGTCGACGATGTCCGGCTCCGACCAGCACAGTCGATGGATGTCTTCCTCCTTCACAGAAGAAGATGTGCTAAAGCTGCGAGACGCCAGATATCTAACCGGCGAGATCTCGATAGGCTGCCCTGCTCCGGGGCAGGTCATTCCCACTCCTGAGCCCGGCGAGAACGTGGTGTCCGTGTCCCACTTCCTTCGGGTTTAGGCTTCCCGACGGACCCCTTTGTGCGGGGCTCATGTTTTATTATGGGCTTGATTTCCATGACTTGAACTGAGTCCATCCTCCATATCTCGTCATTCATTGTCGTATGTGAGGCCTTCCTCCATATTACCCCCACTTTGGATTGTGGCTCAAGACCTTCAAGGTGGAGCCAAAGATGATCAAGGGGCAACAAGCAGAGTGTGGCAACGGGAGTGGTTTTATATCACCGCTCCCAGGGGCACCAAATGGGCGGCGCTCCCTGCCTTCCGCTCAGGTCCACCACAGCGGCTAGCATCATGGGTCAACAAGGGGCTCGACTGGGGGTCGCCCGAGGACGTTCCCCTGCTGCAGGGCCATATTCGAGACCTACAGGAAAGAGGGATCAATCTGGTTGCAGTGGCGCAGGTTATGGTGATCCGGCGCCTTCAGCCCTGCAGACGTCGCCCCCTCCGCTTGTGGGAATTTAATCCGGAGGGACCACGAGCTCTCCAAAATTTTATGGGCACGACGCCCGTGGAGATGTATAAACTGTTCTTCGGATCACAAGAAAAGTGTCCGGACTTGACCGAGGATGCAGGACTAAGCTGCAATCGCCCAGATACTCAAGTAAGTAGTCCTGCAACCGGACAAGTTGTTCATCCATTTACTTTATATATATGCCCTTTAAAGGAGTCGTTTCCTGAACAGGAGTGGATAGCCAAGGCAAAGTTAATAAGGTGTACGGCTCCCCTCCCAGAGACCACGCCGGATCCCATGCTGACCAAGATGTTGAAGGTCACGCCCTTTGAAGAAGGCGAAGGGGGGAGCGGGGAAGCGACTGCCCCCATGAAGGAGGCTATCAAGGAAGGAGGGATTAAAAGTCCCGTCTTTCAAGGAGGGAAGAGGACTGCTTCGAAAGATCCGGAGGTCAAGGCCTCAAAGAGGGGGAAGGAATCTCCGACAGAGAGTCCGGCGCTGGGAAGTAACCCAGCCGCACTATTTCCCCAAGGGGATCAGCCCTCCAGCGAGCTGTAAGTAAAAAGAAGGGGTCTTGTAAATAAGGAACATCCCTGTATTTATTTATGAAGATAACCGAAATTGTACCTTGTAGTTCGGACCTCAGCCCTTCTCAGCAGAGCTTGTCTTCGGGGGATCTTCTTCCGGAGATGATGGAGAGCGACACGCCTCCACCTGTCGCACCCTCATGCGAAGCGGACGACCCGGAGGTGTCGTCGCGGAGGGTTCCCCCAAGTCCGGCAGGGCCGGAAGGTCCGGCGCCAAGTGGCGTGCGGTCGAAGGAGCTGAAGGATCTGCTCGGGCGAGCGGCTATTTCAGAGGATCACCATGCTCTAATGGGTACGGTGATTGAAAGAATTGCATCCGCGGAGAGCGGATTGCATGAAGCCGTCAGAAGCTTACTGACGGGGTTTGAGGTACGCAAAAATGATGTACCTTCTGACAGTTATGCATATAAAATGCGCCCTGTATAGATAGTAGCCCCTGAGACTTGGTATGTTGTCAAAATTGACAATGTGCCGAGGATCAAATTCTCAGTTGTAACATATCGCCGCTCCTAAACAGGTGGCGGGGCGTCCGGAGGCCAGCTGGACTGATGAATATGCCGAACTAAAGCGGCGGCTTGATGAGGCGGATGCGGACATCGCGCTGGTCAATGAACGGTTGGACGAGTCGCAAGGTATGCGACTTCTATGCGGACACCTGGTAAGGGAGCTTGACGCCCATGTTTTACTGTTTTGTATGCTTAATGCAGATGGTGCCGCTGCCGTGGAGGAGCTGCGGGCAGAACTTGCCCGAGCGAAAGAGCAAGCCAGAATTAGTAATGCGGCCGCTTTAAAGGCGGTCGAAGAGCTAGAAGCTGAAGGGGCTGCTCACTGCGGAAGCAAGGAGGAGATGGCCGATATGGCCAAAAAGTTAAGGAATAGTACCGATCGCTGCGTGATTCTTGAAAAGGAACGTCAAGCGGAACAAGAGGGCCTAAAGAAGGCCGCCGCCGAATCCAAGAATGCCCAATCGGCTTTGAGAGCTGCCAAGGAGGAGCTGAGTCAGGCCGGGGCAATTGCGGCTGGAAAACCGTTTCTGCTGCGGAGGAAATATACAGATCCAAAGTATGCTCAATTAGATAAATTGTGGAGTTCAGAGGATGCTTATCTGGACTTGGCGGCGAGCGCTGTGGACGCGGTTGAGCACTTCCGGGGCCAGAAGGGGCACCGAAGGGAAGCGCTATATTGGTCGCAATTCCATAGTCCAGAGCGTCCTTTGCCGCTGACCGATCGGTTGGCCGAATGGGCCGAGCTGAATCGACTGTCCGGATTTGCCATGAAGCATGTCTTGACTCACTTGTGGCCGGACGGACCCCAGCCGAAGAGCTATTTTGGTTTAGTGCAGCAGTTTCTTGGTGCGGTGCCGCGTATCGACACAATAAAGCGATCTGCGTGTATTGAGGGGGCGCGGATGGCTCTGGCCCGTGTCAAGACATACTGGGCAGAGATGAAGGCCACCGACGTTGCATCCCAAGATTCGGACAGAGGCCGAGTACCTGCCGAGCACTACTTTGAAGAAGTCCTGTCGGGCGCTCGTTTAATAGAGACGCAGTGCTCGAAGGATATTATGTTTAAATGACATGTATGATTTGTGAAAACAATGTTTCAATGTAATATAAGTGCTTTCTATACTTGTGCGTTCAAGTAGTAAACTACTCCATGTGCGGCCGTTTATGTATATGTGTATATAACCTGAAAGATGGCAGTCCTTGGCTTCAGCCCCAACGCACATAGTGCGGGGGTGTTTGCAAAAAAAAGCGCTTTTTCACACTTAATCCAACGTCTTGGTCCTGTTAAGGAGGTGATAGCGTAGCAAACCAGGCAACTGGACTATAATGCTTTATCACTTTCACTTAGCCATAGGAGTTCGAGGGTGGGGCTACTATGTAGCCCCTGGGGGCACCGCACTCTCCCGAATTTGGGGTGCGTATGGGCCTGATCGAAAACCGGTCCTTCGTTAATGCGGAGGAATTCTAAACATTCCTGTGAGTCATCGAGTGGTTGACCAGTCTCTTGCGATATCATGACAGTCAGTTTTCGGCTTTCTCTACTGAGGTGCTCGCCCGGCCGAACCGGGGCACAATCGCACTAGTTCTCCTGGTGCCGCGTTAGCCGTGAAAACGGAACGTAAGGCAGCAAAACACAGGAGCCGGGCAACCCAACATTTGACCAAAGACATGATTCGGAGCTGATGCATATAAGGCCTAACTTGAGACGCCGAATACTCCCTAAGGTATTCGGTCTTTATGAAAATGGGCAGAATAATGCCCTAAGCCCCTGGTGTCCAGGTACGCGCAAAAATTCTGGTGCGGCCAATGCCAAAGCACCAGCCTCCTCCTCGGTTATATTAAGGAACCGGGGATGTATATCAACAAGAGACAGTGAAAAAGGTTTACGCAGGTCTTAATCTGAAAATAATCCTTGCAACGGGTCCCTACTGCATGTCTGCGTCTGTGTCTCCGTTGTGCCGTATCCTGGACGGGTGTAGCACGTTGTTCATCTGTAAAAGATAGGAACTTAGTTTTAAAAGAAAAAGGATCATGCGAAAAATGTACTTAATATTAAATAAACAAAGTACGGTTCGAAGAAGTGAATAAAATGGAGCTTTATTGTCTCTTGTTATACATGCATGCGGCCACTCGTATGGGGGTATGCCGCTAGTAGGCGCCGGACTCGTCTAGCCGTGTCCGGGGTTTTGAATGACCAATTCAGGTTCTTTGCCTAGCAGAGCCGGATAGCTGTGGGGCTGTCAAGGCAGTCTCCCGTTCTTCCGTGCTCGAGGAACACTTAATACTTCCTTTTAACGAGATGATGCCGCGTGGACCGGGCATTTAGAGATGCATAATGCGGTATTGCGTAAAAGCGGGTGAAAGATGTACGCCTCAGTAGTGCTTAAAGGCTACTGCTGAATGGGGCGATGAGGAGTGAGCTTTCCGCGACGGGGGTTGTCGGATGAACCGAACACAACCTCTAGTGGTACAGAGCCTGTATAATAAAGAAGGCCTGGCGTCATTCCTTTGAAGGAAGTGCTGTTATAGCGAATTTTGGTAGGTTCTATCCCCATTATGCGGACGGTGTCCTGGTATGGCAGGTGCCGCGCTGTGTGTTATCACATGAAGTGAGTTCACTGTTTTGACTTCTGGTGGGAAAGTCTTTTGTTTTCCGGATTGCTGCTTTTGGGTTTCGTCACTTGCACTTGGTGTGTCAAGCCCCTTGTGTTCGGCGTTAAGTCGGCCGGACTGCTTGAAGACCCAACAATCTCTGTGGGTATGGTTTGCAGGCTTCCCGGAGGTACCATGTATTTGACACAGTCTATCCAGAATCTTGTTTAGGTTAGATAGCTCATCACTGTTATCCTTTAGGGGCAGTGTTTTGTTGTTCGGCCGAGAGCTTTTGAATCCGACGTTGACCGCCGTACTGTTTGGGCCATTTTCCTTATTCCGGCGCTGATCTTTTCTGCATCGTGATTTCCCATTTCCATCCCTGATTTCGGATGTACTCGGGTCGCTGGTGCTGCATCTTGCTAGCCAGCTATCCTCTCCCGTGCAAAATCGGGTCATGAGGCTTGTTAATGCGGCCATTGTTCTTGGCTTTTCTTGGCCGAGGTGTCTGGCGAGCCATTCGTCTCGGACGTTGTGTTTGAAAGCTGCTAAGGCTTCGATGTCCGGACAGTCGACTATTTGGTTCTTTTTAGTAAGGAACCTGTTTCATAATTTCCGGGCTGACTCTCCGGGCTGTTGAGTTATGTGACTTAGATCGTCTGCATCCGGAGGGCGGACATAAGTCCCCTGAAAATTTGCTCGAAACGCATCCTCAAGCTCTTCCCAACTCCCAATCGTATTTTCTTGGAGGCTTTTAAGCCAATGCCGAGCCGGCCCTTTGAGCTTGAGGGGTAGGTATTTTATGGCATGGAGATCGTCTCCTCTTGCCATATGTATGTGGAGGATGTAATCCTCGATCCAGACTCCAGGGTCTGTTGTTCCGTCGTATGCCTCTATGTTTACGGGTTTGAATCCCGCTGGAAATTCATGATCCAGCACCTCATCGGTGAAACATAGGGGGTGTGCGGCGCCCCTATAGTTGGGTGTGCCGTGATCTTCGGAATTTTGGCGTATTGCATTGCTTTGACGAGCCTGCTTTCTTGGCCCATAGATGGACCTAACTGGGCCATCCTCTTGATGTGAATCCTTATGCGGATCACATATTGGCTTGTATGCAGCGCTATTCACTGCTCTCTTTTTGCCGTGGGGTCGTCCATCCGACCGGGTGGCCTTCTTACTTTTTAATTGTGGGGGCTCTAAGGCCTCCTCGTCGAATTCAGGCAGTAGCTTTCTTTTCGGGTAGCTCTTTGTTCGGCGACTGTCGCCGTACTTGTCTGCGATGCTGAATACTTTGCTCCATCTGATCCTGAGTGCATCTTCCGCTGTTTTGAGCTTCCGCTTTTGCTTTTTCAGGCTACGCGTAGTGGCGACGATTCTTTTCTGGAGGTCATTTTGCTCCAATAGTTTGTCCGGCGTGAGATCGTCCGGACTGTTGTCTTTGCCGGGGACAGATTTTTTATCCAAGTTGTCTTGTTCGGACGATTGCTCGATAGCTTGTTCGTTGTCCACCGGTTCGCCCTGCTCTATGGCTGGGTCTTTGTTGAGGCGGGACTTTGTTCGGCGTTTACGTTGCCGTCTTGACTGCTTATCGAGGGATTTATCCTTCGTAGCGTCCCGTTGCTCCTCGTCTTCATTTCCTTTAGGTGTATCCACCATGTATACATCATGGGATGAGGTTGTCCAGCATCCTATAGGTGCTGGTTCATCGTCGTCCATACCGTCGATGTCTTCGGAGTCGAAATCGAGCACGTCGTGTAAGCTTTCGACAGTGGCTATGAAGTGGGTGGTGGGTGGGCATTGAATTTCTTCGTCGTCTGTATCCCAACCTTCCCGACCGTAGTCCGGCCAGGGCTCTCCGGATAAAGAGAGAGACTTTAGTGAATTTAGGATGTCGCCAAAGGGCGAGTGCTGAAAGATGTCCGCGGCCGTGAACTCCATAACGGGCGCCCAATCGGATTCAATTGGCAAGGGCGCGGAGGGTTCGGAGTCCGGAGAGGAGTCCGGCACCCTGGAGTCAAGGTCTTCGCAAAGGACAAGGATGGAGTTCAGCTCAATCGCCGTAGAGATTAAAGCCCCCGAGGCGGTGTCCAACCACTCGTCCTCGACCGGGGAATCCGGCTCCGGATTAAGGGTCGGAGCGGATTCTGGTGCGGCCTCTAGGGCACTGTTCGGCTGCAGAGTTAGATCGTGCCCATCGAGATAGTGCGGCGCGCTTGGCTGCGGCTCGAATCCGTCGAAGATCAAGTCTCTGCGGATATCGGCCGTATAGTTTAAACTTCCAGATCGACCGACGGCCCGGGCGTAGCTTACGATCTGCTCCGGATGGCTGCTTAATTGGCCCGCAGTGTAAAGCCGCCGAACACGAAGGTCTGTCCGGGGAGAAAAGTCTCACCCTGGGCCGCGTCGTTGTTGATGATCGAAGGAGCCATCGGGCCTATCGGTGACGACACAGAGGAACTCTCAATGAAAGCATCAATGTCGGTGTCAAAACCGGTGGATCTTGGGTAGGGGGTCCCGAACTGTGCGTCTAGGCGGATGGTAACAGGAGACAAGGGACACGATGTTTTACCCAGGTTCGGGCCCTCTTGATGGAGGTAAAACCCTACGTCCTGCTTGATTAATATTGATGATGTGTGTTACAAGAGTGGATCTACCACGAGATCAAAGAGGCTAAACCCTAGAAGCTAGCCTATGGTATGATTGTTGTTCGTCCTACGGACTAAAACCCTCCGGTTTATATAGACACCGGATAGGGTTAGGGTTACACAAAGTCAGTTACAATGGTAGGAGATCTACATATCCGTATCGCCAAGCTTGCCTTCCACACCAGGAAAGTCCCATCCGGACACGGGACGAAGTCTTCAATCTTGTATCTTCATAATCTTGGAGTTCGGCCGATGATGATAGTTCGGCTATCCGGACACCCCCTAGTCCGGAACTCCCTCAGCTGGCACCCGTGAACCCATTCACTTGCGCCTGACACTCATGCCACTCGTTGTACACCCCCGGAACCTTCCCTTTGTACACGACATAGCAATTCCATCTCGCCATCAAGAAACTAGGTACCTGTTAGAGATGCATATTCATGAAGAGGATGTACGATCATATATATGCAACAAAATATACTAGAGCAACACCTAAAAAGAAAGGGTTAGCAACTAGATGCAACATACAGTACGCAAATTAATTAACTAGAGGTACGCAGGTCATCGTACGCAAACTAACAAAGTAGCGTTACGCAAGTTCGGCAGCGACCGTGGACATCACAAAGTTTCATCGCTACAAAAAGTATACAAGTTCAACCGACACATATCATCATCATCGGCATCATAAATCACTAGAAGTTCCATCCTTCCATATCATCGAGGATGAACCCTAGCTTCTTGAACGGTGTGAGGTCTAGGCGTTGCATGCCTATGCGAGTTCGGACGTCATTTCGCGATATAGGGCCGTGGTGGAACATCCCTTCTCATCGGCGACTTCTTTCATGATGATCGCCGCAATGTCGCTTTGGATGCGAAAGAAGTCATCTCTAAGTTTATAATCCGCTTCTCCATGAGATTCTAGCCACTTGTGGATATGATCATCATTTCGCTTCTCATGTGAAGCTTTTGGTGATCCGTGTTGAACTAAATCATGAGATGGACGATGTAGAATCCATCCTTCTTGCTTGGTTTTGGGACATGGATGCAGGAGAAGTTAGTTTTATCGCAAAACCCTTCTTCTTGTTCCTTTGTTTCTGATCCGCACGGCCACCTCTAATGTGAAGCCTTGGAGAGCATCATCTAGAATATTCATTATGTGGGTGTAGTCTTTTTCTCGTAGTCTCGGAAGGGTCAAAATACACGGCATGGGAGACTTGCGGGTAAAGAACGATAAGGACGGCACGCCCGTTGCTGCAGGGAAAAGACACCTTAAATTATTCCCCATATGAGAGAGAAGGAAGGATTGAAATGTACGAAAGGGTTGTCCGGAACTGACTTACTTTGGATGATAAGGCACGAGGACAATTTCCCGGTCCTTATTATGTACCATGAAGTTTTGGAGGTACTCCCTAGCAGTTTCACGCTCAAAATCGCCGAGAGTCAAAAAAGACTTGTGCATGTAGTACGGATCCGCCACACAGATTTGCGAGACTTCTTCACTCTTCATGACGGAGCTCATATGTAGCGCAAAAAGGCGGACGATTGTAAAATCGAGCCGCCTTGTTAGAAACATCTCAAAGATATGGTCAAACCATAGGAAGAACACCTCCGCGGGCCGTGTCTCGACATAGCACTTCCCCTCAGGCACACAAGCCGCGTATGTCGGATATCCTGGATCCTTTGAGGCTAGTAGGCTTTTCTTAGTCGACAGCACATGGTCGTGCAGTCTCCTGAGATCCCCTGATAGTGCCTCCAGCGGTTCCGGCGGTAGTAACGGCTCGCCCATGAGATGGAACATGACCGCACCTTTCACGGGTGCACGCTCTTCAGAATGCATCGTCTGGCTGCTATGTGCTCTGGCTTGTTTGGAGGCAGTTATCTTCCCCGATCTCTTCCTCTCCTTTTCTTGGGCACACCTTCCGACCCTTCCTTAACCCCTGCCCGGTGTTCCCGGGCTAAGCATCTTGCACGACCCTCGCGCCCGGCTAGTTGAGCCTGTGTTGAGGCGACATCTTCAGGCGTGTCCTGTGAGGATTTCATGAAGAGAGACTTTTTGCAATCCCTGCTACGACCCTGCCCGGGCATATCATCCATATCCTCATTAGCAAGCTGATAGCCCGATTCGTCATATGGTTGACTCATCATATCTATGTCACAGTCATACGCGTTTGTATTGAGGAAATCCATAGGGTCGACCTCCGTCTCACCATCCATTCTCTGTTCTACAGGAGAAATTACATCAGCCAGTACTATTGCACCCCCTTCATCATGTCGTCCGCCGCTCTCAGCCGGCACTACAGGAGCTGGTAATTGCATAGGCGGGGTGGTGGTCTCCGTACATGCCTGTTGTGTGGTTATTGGTGTGCTCTCGGCCGGCTCCAGATGAATAAGATTCTTCGGCCATAGCAGCACCCAACCCCTGCAGCTTCCAATCCGTGGCGGGGTCTCGTCATCCGCTCCCACATGCTGTACTGGAGGAGGCAAATCCTCGTGCCCCAATTTCACACTGGTCAAGCTAACCCTGAAGTGCCCAGCGGGGATTGGCTGGTTGTGGAACATGGTTTGAGAGGGGTCCATTATCATCCCCTTTCCCACGTCCACCTTCTGGCCTTTGATCAAGTAGAGTATGGTGCACGGGGTTTCTTTCGCCTGCAAATACATATGTCTGTGGCGTAAAACAACCGAAAGGCAACAAATATACGGCGTCGAGCTCAGCCAAAGACGAAGGCCCACCTAGCGCGCCAGAGACTGAGGACGGGCTGCTATGAGCGGGAGCGGCTGCGAGAGGAGGCCCGGTTGCGTGAGCAAGTGATGGTGCGATGGTGTTGTTGTTCATGGAGTTGCTCCCGATGAAACTGGGCAACGGAAAATCATGCACCGTCTTGTCTGGATTTTCCTTCGTCGAGTTGATGATAACTGGAACCAAGTTAGTAGCGAAATCATTTCTGCAGGCAGTTATAGCTGCATTGACTGCCTGCTGTAGCAACTCATATTTGTCCTCGGATGCTTTTTTCGCGTCCTCAGCTGCTTTTTTCTCGACCGCAAGCTTCACCTTCGCGTTGATGTCCGCCTGACTAAACTTCTTTTTCTACTTCTTGGCCTCTGGGCCCTCGTTGTAAAACACCTTCCACGTGGCTCCATCTCCAGCGCCATGCACACGACCATATTGCGGCCGCTGGCCCAAAGGGAGTCCCTTAAGTTCGTTCAAGGCCCGGTTCAGAGGGGTCTCCCACTTGGGCCTCATCGGAGAAGTAGGGCTTTCGGCTGCAAGCTGGTGTTGCTTATCTAGTAGTCTAATCAATTTCCTCGTGATCTTGTCCGTGTAAAAAACATTTTTCTCCTTGTCCCACTTGTAGCGGGCCCCGATGAAGTCACGCCCAAGGGGTTGGTGAACTTTCGCGAAAGTGCAGGAGACCCGCGGCTTCACGTTCGCGCCCTCCTTATCCCATATGGGCCTTTTACCGAGGTAGCCACGGCTTCCGAGGCGATGCTTCCCCGTGTTCCTTTGCTGAAGGCTCTTGAATTTCGCAGCCTTAGCCTTGGCTGCCTCGGTAGCGCAAGTGTCCTTGAACTTTTCGAACTCCTCTTCCGTAAGTGTCGGATTTTCCTCCAGAATCTTGGACAAGGGTTCATCAGCCTCAATAGCTCGTTTCACCCACCCTTTCCAGGAGGCCAAGTCATTGCTGAACATGCCCATGGCGTGATTGTTAATCTTTTTCATCTTCGGATCATCCCACGGTTGTTCTATGTTATCATCCCGGTCGGGGAACTTGAATCTCTTATGCAACTTCGTTAGGAGCAACTGCGTCAAATGTTCTTTACTCCTTAAGTCATCGTCGTTGATGCTTGCGCATTCCCGTAGGATGCATCCTACTTGGTTCCCATAGCACATGCGAGGTTCTTCCGGCTCTAACGGCTCAAACTTGCCAGGTGCCATCTTTGTGATCACAAGTCGTCCAATCCCTAGTTTGTTAGGTTTTCGTATCCTCTGCTTCTTATGCTTCCTCTTTTCGGTAGCGGCATCGGGGCCGGTACCTTCCCCACCGGTATCTTCCCCGCCGGTACCTTCCCCACCGGTCTCGGCGCCGCTATCGGTGCCGGCGCCGTCGGTGTCGATGTCGGCGTCAGTACCATCATCGAGGCCGACCTGCAAACCTTGCTTAGCAGTCAAATAGTCGAGGTACTCTTGTTCACCCTCATAATCCATCTCGTCTGCATCTTGGTCAGAAGGCCTAGTTTCTTCGTTTTTCAACATGTTTCCTATGATTAAGTGTCCTCATTTATTTCTAAAAGTATGAATAAATGAGAAATGACATAAAAAAGAAATCTATGTGCCAGCACTCGATATGCCAACTATGTAGCACAAATCATGCCTTTATTCACGGGAAATTTCGGCATGACCTTTGCTAAAAAATGGACATATCGAGCGCCTGAAAATATATTTTGAATAGCGCGCTATTTCGTGGTTATAACGCGGTTATAGCATATTTGGAAGGGAGACGTTACGTTTTGGCAAAATCGGACGCTACGGCGCTATTCGTGTATTTAGCGCGCTACACACGCTATAACGTTGTAATGTTGTAACGTTATAACGTGCAGATGAGCGGCGGCGGCAATATCTTGAGCAGCCCAGCAGGCCCAGCAGTCCAAAAGCCCAAAACCAACCCACGACCTCACTTATTCTCCCACGAGACCTAACCTTCTAACCCTAGTTCTCACTTCTCATCCTCTTCCCAGTTCCCAGCCCAGATGAGCGGCGGCGGCGCCGGCGACGGCAACGGCAACATCTGGTCGTGAGCGCAGGCAGCGGCAAGATCTAGACATCAGCGCGGCGGCAATATCTTGAGCAGCGGTGACAGCATCATCTTGCCGCGGCGGCGTCCTCCATCTCGACTCCATCCTACACCGACGGGCGATGTCAACCACACCGTCGGCAAGTCAACCACCAGGTAATCAAGCATCCACACCGTCGCATACCCACTTTCCCTTGAGCCATCTCCATGCCCTCCCCGTCTCTTGCTATGCCGCTGGCAAGATCACCACCAGATGAATGCCGACAAGAGCACCAACAAAGGGAAGTAGGATTCAAAAGGAGATCCCTGTATATTCATAGAAAGATGTTGATTTCCTCAATATGGTTTACAGTTTGACTAATTAACTGTGTATATTTGTGTGTATCTGAGTTATCAGGCCATGAAAAATTTAGTTGCTTAAATACTTTATTTCTAGATATATTTGATTTTTTTTGCAAACGCTATATTGAAATATAGCACGCTATTAGCGCGCTATAACTTGTGTAGCATTTTGAGAAGGGCCTCGCTATATTTTGTAGTGCGCTATTCAAAATATTGCCTGAAATTCACCGGAACGGAGATGAATCAACATTCCGGCGTAACATAGGCCACTCGGATCATTTTCCAAACATGACATGTCCAAAACATGACATATCCACATATCACATGTCCAGTTCAAATTTGCATATAAATTCAGCTAATTTTGAAACCTAGCTAAATTCATAACTAAATAGATAACCTAATTAATATACTGCCCTAACTAAAACCTAAGTAAATTAACCAAGAACCCTAGCAGAGAGAGAGGGGGGTTACAGAGGGTGCAGGCGAGGAGGCAGGCCCAACGACGGCCGAGGTTGGGAGGAGGAAGTAGAGGAGGGAGGCGAGGCCGACGGGTCGGGGCGCAGCACGCCGGGTCGGGGCGAGGGGCGGGTCGGGCGAGCGCTGGGTCGGGTCGGGGCGAGGGCCGGGTCGGGGGCGAGCGCCGGGGTCGGGGGCGAGCGACGGGGGAAGAGAGAGTGGGGATTTGGGGGGCAAAGGCGGGATGAAGCAGGGATAGTGAGAATTTTGGGTTAAGTGGACGTAGCAGCAGCGCGTTTGGACAAAACACACTGCTACTACCTTCAGTAGCTGTAGCGGTTTATACGAAATGCGCTACTACTACCTTCAGTAGCTCTAGCGGTTTAGACAAAACGCGCTGCTACTACCTTCGCTACTGCCAGTTTTACTTTTTCTTTTCCTTTATTTTCTCCCACTTTTATTTCCCGAGAGCAGTGAACGAAGGGAGGGCGATATATATTGCATCATTTGACAGTTAAATATGTATGCAAAATAGGAACATATATATTACATCATTGGACACATGCATAATAATGCATGGCTAAGTCATGTGTATACAAAATAGGAACACACACACACACACACACACACACACACACACACACACACACACACACACATATATATATATATATATATATATATATATATATATATATATATATATATATATATATATATATTACATCATTTGACCGATAACATACGGTTCCTCAGCGCTGACGTTTTCGTTTTTGAGTCAGCTTCTTTCCCTTCTTGTTCGTCGAAGAATAATTGAGCCCCTCATTGTGACTTTTCCTTTTCCATGGAGTACGATTTTTCTTAGGTAATGTAGTATTGATTCTTCTTTTGATGTATACTTCATCATCATCGTCATCTTCCCTCATTGGGTTGCCGTACTGATAATAGTCTTCCTCATTGGCGACTCCATCCATTCCAATGATGTTCCTTTTGCCTCTCCTCACGACAACACGACTGGGATTGCATGGGTCGGTTATGAAGAAGCATTGTGTCACGTGCTTAGCGTGTACCCATGGCTCGTTTTTTGCGATAGCGTTCACGGTAGCGCTCTTGGCGTCGGGTATAGTCATGGTAGTGAAAATCCGGTTTTCTCTTTCGACATTCTTAGCCCATCTGACACGGAACATCGCCGTGTTGTGCAGTCCAGAGTAGTCAAGCTCCCAGATCTCCTCGAGCCTTCCATAAAATCATTCAGTTGCGCCGTTGTCGCTGCCGGTCATGCATTCCATCGTCACCCCTGAGTTCTGATCATCATTGTCCATATCTTTGGCCTCCGTGTAGAATGTGTATCCGTTGATATCATATGCCTGATAGGTTACGAGGTTGGGCGAGGGGCCATGTGCTAAGGCGTATATGAGCAATCCGTCCTTAGAGCCCTCCTCCGGGGGATTAGCAATAATATGCTCTTTGAACCAATGCAGGAAAGTGGAGTTGTGCTCTCTAGTAACTTCGGCGTTCGTCCTGCATACCCCCCGGTCACGATACTTCTTTGCGATAATTTCTTTGTGCAGTGCCACGAAAGGATCTACCTCGTCTAGGTGTTGTAGCACTACCAAGTTTGCTATGTCAAAGTCGCTGCGTCGATCTGAGTATGCCACGTGCAGTTCCCTGCGACCGTTGCAGTTGTTGGGGAACGTAGCAGAAATTCAAAATTTTCTACGCATCACCAAGATCAATCTATGGAGTAAACTAGCAACGAGGGAAAGGGGAGTGCATCTACATACCCTTGTAGATCGCTAAGCGAAAGCTTTGCAAGAACGTGGATGAAGGAGTCATACTCGTAGCGATTCAGATCACGGTTGATTCCGATCTAAGCGTCGAATCACGGCGCCTCCGTGTTCAACACACATGCAGCCCAGTGACGTCTCCCATGACTTGATCTAGCAAGGGGAGAGGGAGAGGTTGGGGAAGACTCCGTCCAGCAGCATCACGACGGCGTGGTGGTGGTGGAGGAGCGCAGCACTCCAGCAGGGCTTCGCCAAGAACTACGAGAGACGAGGAGGGAGAGAAGTAGGGCTGCGCCTTGGGAGAGAGAGACTCGTGTGTTAGGCAGCCCCAAAAACCTCGAATATATATAGGGGCAAAGGGGAGGGGAGGTGCCCTAGGGTTTCCCCTAGGGGGGGCGGCGGCCAGGGCAGATGGGATCTCCCCCTTGGGTGACTTGGCCCCCAAGCCAGGAGGTGGGAACCCTAGATGGGGCGCCCCAAACCCCCTGGTCACGTGGGAATAGGTGAGTGGGGAGCACAGCCCCTTAGTGGGCTGGTTTTCCCCCTTCCCTTGGCCCATGAAGCCCCCCAACACTTACCGGGGCTCACGAAACACCTTTCGGTCATGCTGGTCATCACCCGGTACCTCCGGAACACTTTCGGACTCCAAAACCTTTCGTCCAATATATCAATCTTCACCTCCGGACCATTCCAGAACTCCTCGTGATGTCCGGGATCTCATCCGGGACTCCGAACAACATTCGGTAACCGCGTACATACCTTCCCTATAACCCTAGTGTCATCGAACCTTAAGTGTGTAGACCTTACGGGTTCGGGAACCATGCAGACATGACCGAGATGTTCTCCGGTCAATAACCAACAGCGGGATCTGGATACCCATGTTGGCTCCCACATGTTCCACGATGATCTCATCGGATGAACCACGATGTCAAGGATTCAAGCAATCCCGTATGCAATTCCCTTTGTCTACCGGTATAGTACTTGCCCGAGATTCGATCGTCGGTATCCCGATACCTTGTTCAACCTCGTTACCGGCAAGTCTCTTTACTTGTTCCGTAACACATCATCCCGTGATCAACCCCTTGGTCACATTGTGCACATTATGATGATGTCCTACCGAGTGGGCCCAGAGATACCTCTCCGTCACACGGAGTGACAAATCCCAGTCTCAATTCGTGCCAACCCAACAGACACTTTCGGAGATACCCGTAGTGTACCTTTATAGCCACCCAGTTACGTTGTGACGTTTGGTACACCCAAAGCATTCCTACGGTATCCGTTGCATAATCTCATGGTCTAAGGAAATGATACTTGACATTAGAAAAGCTTTAGCATACGAACTACACGATCTTTGTGCTGGGCTTAGGATTGGGTCTTGTCCATCACATCATTCTCCTAATGATGTGATCCCGTTATCAACGACATCCAATGTCCATGGTCAGGAAACCATAACCATCTATTGATCAACGAGCTAGTCAACTAGAGGCTTACTAGGGACATGGTGTTGTCTATGTATCCACACATGTATCTAAGTTTCCTATCAATACAATTATAGCATGGATAATAAACGATTACCATGAACAAGGAAATATAATAATAATAACTAATTTATTATGGCCTCTAGGGCATATTTCCAACAGCAGTGACCATCTCCTTCGAGCCTCCCATCGTGCTTGTTAACGGGCAAACCAACACTAACAACAGGCGGCTGGTCTGCGCCATATAGAAAATTCTCACAGAAAGAGATGCACTCTTGTGTCAAATAGCCCTGGACGATGCTTCCATCCGGACGGGACATGTTACGAACGAATCCTTTGATGATCCCATTCATCCTCTCAAACGGCATCATGTTGTGCAGGAATGACAGCCCCAGGTCTATTATGTCATCCACAATATGGACACACAGATGCACCATCACGTCAAAGAACGCGGGCGGGAAGTACATCTCAAGCTCATTCAGTATCACAACGATCTCTTCCTGTAGCCTTCAGATCTGCTTCACACTGATCGACTTTCGAGAGATGACGTCGAAAAAGTTACAGAGACCAATAAGTGTGTCACGGACGTGCTTGTCCATTATCCCTCTAAGGGCAACAGGCAGTATCTGCGTCATCATCACATGATAGTCATGAGACTTCATCCCGCTGAACCTTTTCTTGTCCGTGTCTAGATATCTGCTTATCTTGCCACAGTAACTGGAACTAACTTTGACTCTGGTAAGGCACTTAAAGAATTGATTGATCTCAGCCTGACTTAAGGTGAAGCAAGAAGGGGGGCAATAATCCTCTTTCTTTATT
The DNA here is from genome assembly GCA_021605205.1 of Aegilops longissima. Lineage (NCBI taxonomy): Eukaryota > Viridiplantae > Streptophyta > Magnoliopsida > Poales > Poaceae > Aegilops > Aegilops longissima. The sequence continues at coordinate 619,258,557 of CM038676.1, forward strand.
TTCTTGCCCTTCTTCTCCCGTGCCTCTGTCTCCATCTCTGTCTAGTCGACATTTTACGGGCGGCATGTGCAGATCTTCCTGATTTTCAAATCTTGCAAGTCTTTTCTTGCCTTCGCCCATCCTTGGTCTTATCCGCATGTTCATCGTGTTGCAAGCAAGCTCTCAAGGACATTCTTACAGATATGCATTTGATCAAGGCAATGAGGTGTATCGAGTTTGTGCCAAGACTCAAGTCCCGAACACGACCTCGTCTTCCATACCTTCAAGAGCGGCTCCGGCGCCTTTCTCATCGTCTTTCGGCGCGGGCACTCCTTCCAGTTTTCAACAGCTCATCGATTTCGCACCGCTCCGCTTACGTGGAGGTCCTCGATGCTCAGCGTGACCATTGAATAGATCTCCACGGTTTCTCCACGGGTCGTCTGTTCAAGCCATCTTCGATGCCCCATGTACACGATTTTCCTGACCGCCATCTTTCCTTGACGTTAGCTGCTGAGATGTCGTATCATCCATGCACCGCGTGCATCCGCAATATCCATGGCACACCTGGCCTGCCACATATCTCAGAATCGAGATAGTCGTGGCCTTTATCGTGATCAGCGACTCTCATGTTGAAATACTACGCCTTTCTTTGGCGTCCCATGTCTTGGCGGTGTTTTCCATAACGTGTCTAACTCCTCTTGAAGTAGCCCAGATACAAATTAATATTATTTCCTGGTTGTTTCGCCCTTGAATAAGCATGCTCATGTGAATGTACTTGATTTCATGCACAACCAGGGGAGGTTCTACATCCATACAAACACGGGCCATGTGCTATGGTTGGTGTTCGTTGCCAAACGGATTCATGCCATCGGTACACGCCACGAGCATGATGTTCCTTGCATCACATTCAAAATACTCGATAGAAGCTGTTCAACGCTCTCCACCGGCTTCCATCCTTCACGTGTCTCAGCCGGATCATCTCCATCGTCGGGCTTCTTCCTCTCCGCGTGCCAGCGCATTAGCTTTGCTTCCTTGGGATCTACAAAATACCTCTGGAGACGGGGAGTGATCAGTAAGTACCATACAACTTTCTGGGGACATTTCTTCCCGGCCTTCTTGTATCGAGAAGCATTGCACACCGGACAGCTTGTTTTTTCCGCGTGCTCCTGCCGATAAATTATGCAATCGTTGATGCATGCATGGTATCTAACGTGTGGTAGATCAAGAGGGCACACGATCTTCTTGGCCTCATCAACACTAGTAGGACATAGATTACCCGCGGGAAGAACATCCTTTAGGTACTTGAGATGCTCATCGAGGCTAGTGTCGGTCCATTTGTTTTTAGCCTTCGTCTTTAGGAGTTGGAGCGTGAAACTCAAGCGGGTCACCTCAGGATTGCAACCATCATACAATGGAGTGTTCGAGTCTACCACCAATTGCTCCAGCTTAGCCTCCTCACTAGAAGCAGCTCTCTCAGTACTCGTCTCCTTGCGAAGCAATGCTTGAACATGAGGGTCCCGCACGATTGAACTTAGTACCGACGAACTCTGCTGCGTGGAGTCCATGTCGTTCTCTCCGCCGCCATGTCCGGCCCCTTCTCCGCCGCCATGTCCGGCCTCTTCCCCGCCGCCATTATCGATCATCTCTTCGTCTTGCCCCGTGTCATCATTGCCTGCCCCGTCGGCATCCTCAACATCGTCATCCTCATCTTCAGTTATCCACCGAGTATAGCCATCCATGAAACCAGTCATGAGCAGGTGCACTTAGACACAACCATCGTCGTCATAGGGGTCGAGCCAAACTATTCCTTTGCATTTTCGACACGGACATAAAACCTCTGTCAGGTTATTTTCTTTCATGTCCTGCACCGACCGCAACCACCTGTCCACCATCGCTCCATCGACCATCATGAACGTCTGCACGGTAATAATAAAACAAATTGATTATAAAAATGCATGCATGCATCAAAGTCATACAAAAATTCGGCATGACCTTCCCTAAAAATAGGACATATATGGATCTAGAGTTTGCCCGGAATTCGCCGAAACGGAAATAAATCAACATTTCGGCAAAACATAGGCAACTCAAAAGCACAATTTGGCATCAACTCATGCCACACACACAATTTCCATAAACATGCCACACTCAAAAGCATGAAATTTTAATCATCTCTATCTCGAGATCAAGCACACGGTGGAGATGATGTTGTAGGGAGATCAAAAGTGCACAAAGCTCTTCTTGACAAAGATAGATCTAGTTAGGGGGCAAATAGGTCACTTAACTAAATCCTACATCTACCTAGCTACCTAATTTGGGAGGAGACAACTTCAACTAGTGGAGGGGAAGGAAAAGAGAAAGGAGATGCATTTATGGAGGTGGTGTAGTTAGGTAGGAGTAATGAAGAGAGAAAGGTAGATAGAAGAGGGAGAGTAATGGGGAGAAGTATTGAGGAAGAAGAAGAGTGAGAGGGAGCATGTGGGAGGTAGGGGAAAGGGAAGAGAGGAGGGGAGGGAGGGACGGGTGGGGAAAAGGTGGTGGGTTGGTGCGGATTAGCAGTAGCTGGGAGCTAAAGCGCTGCTGCTAAGGAAGTAGTAGCAGCGCTTTGGGCAACGACGCCATCGCTAACGGGACCAAAAAGTGTGGATATTTGAAATTTAGCAGCAGCGACCTCAGAAAAAGCGCGCTACTACTACATCCATAGCAGTAGCGCGGCTCGTGGCACCGCGCTGCTGCTAAATGGAGTTTGGTGGACACCGCCGGTCGATATTTGTAGCAGCGGTTTACACCGAAGCGCCATCGCTAAAAACTTGTCGAGAGTGAGTTTCCCTTTACAGCGCTACTACTAATTAGCAGCAGCGCTCCTTTTTGAGCCGCGCTGCTGCTAAGATTCTGTGTATAGACTTTTCCCTAGTAGTGGAAACGCTCCATGAGATTCACTCAAAAAAACTAGATGGCGTTGTTTTTAAAGTGGATTTTGAAAAAGCATACGATAAAGTTAAATGGCCTTTCCTTCAACAAGCTTTGCGTATGAAAGGATTTGATCCGGCCTGGAGAAACCAGATTGATTCCTTTACGCAAAAAGGGAGTGTAGGGATTAAAGTGAATGACGACATAGGGCACTATTTCCAGACACACAAAGGGTTAAGGCAAGGAGATCCTATGTCACCGATCCTATTCAACATAGTGGTTGACATGCTGACTATTTTAATAGGACGGGCAAAGGATGCGGGGCAGGTAGGTGGCCTTGTTCCACATCTAGTTGACGGAGGTATTTCCATTCTTCAGTATGCTGATGATACTATCATCTTTATGGAGCATGACTTGGCGAAAGCAAGAAACATGAAGCTTCTGTTATGCTTATTTGAACAATTGTCCGGGCTCAAAATTAACTTACACAAGAGCGAATTGTTTTGCTTTGGAAGAGCTAATGATGACCAGGAGGCTTATAAACAATTGTTCGGTTGTGAATTGGGCTCATTACCTTTTACGTACTTAGGTATACCCATTCATCATCGTAAGCTGACTATCAAAGAGTGGAAATGCATCGAGGATCGTTTTGAAAAAAAACTGAGCTGTTGGAAAGGGAAGCTCATGTCATACGGAGGACGATTAATTTTGATTAATTCGGTCCTTACCAGTATGCCTATGTTTCTCCTATCCTTTTTCCAGGTTCCGGTGGGTGTCAGGAAAAGGTTAGACTTCTATCGATCTCGATTCTTCTGGCAGAGTGATGAGCTTAAACGAAAGTATAGGCTTGCTAAGTGGGATATCATCTCAGAGGCGAAGGACCAAGGGGGTCTAGGTATTGAGAATCTGGAAGTCAAAAACATATGTCTCCTTAGCAAGTGGCTATTTAAACTTTCGTCTGAGACGGAGGCTACTTGGGCACAGATTCTGCGTAATAAATATCTTCATGCTAAAACCCTGGCCCAGGTGACTGTGAGGCCTTCTAACTCACCTTTTTGGAAAGGTTTGATGAGAGTTAAACAACTCTTTTTCAACAAGACAAGATTCATAGTTGGGACTGGAGCTACTACGAGGTTCTGGGAGGATACGTGGCTTGGGGAGACCCCCCTTGCACTTCAATATCCTAATTTGTACAACATTGTTCGATGTAGAGAAGCCTACGTTGCAACTGTTTTACAATCCACTCCCCTCAATATTAGTTTTCGGAGGACGCTAGTTGGAAATCGTTCGGAGGCCTGGCTTCATCTTGTAAGACGTTTAATGGATGTAGAGCTGTCCCAACAACCAGATCAGCTGTATTGGAAACTTACTAAGAACGGTGTGTTCTCGGTCAAATCCATGTATCTGGATGTCATTAACTCTAGCGTCATCCCTTCCTCGATGTACGTTTGGAAAGTAAAGGTACCCTTACGAATCAAAGTGTTTATGTGGTTTGTGCATAAACAAGTCATTTTGACTAAGGATAACCTGGCAAAACGCAACTGGGTGGGTTCTGCTAGGTGTAGTTTTTGTGACCATAATGAAAATATCAAACACCTCTTTCTTGATTGTCCGTTGGCTAAGATTCTGTGACGGTCGATTCATATTGCGTTTAATATTAATCAGCCCACTTCTATTAACATGTTATTTGGAACATGGCTTGATGGGGTTGATTCCGATACTGCGAGGCACATTCATGTTGGCGTTTGTGCTTTATTTTGGGCAGTCTGGAACTGCAGAAATGATTTAGTCTTTAACAGATCAACGAACATTCACTTTTTACAGGTAATCTTCAGGGCCACGGCATTCATCCGTATGTGGTCGCTACTCACTCCGACGGAGGCCAGGGAGCGTTTGGTTACTGCGTCTACCCGTTGGGAGATGGTTGCTCGGGAAATTTTCAACCGGTGGTGATGGCGGTCATGTAATAGGATAGGCATGTAGTGCCCCTATTTTATTTGCCAGCCGGTTGTGGCTTTTGGTTTTAGCTCTTTTGAGCTTTTGTTTATTTTCGCACTTCGAGACTTGGAGACTTGTTGCTGGATTACCGTTTTATTTATTTGAGTCGTATGCATCTTTCTGATGCAGAGGCTGGGGTAAAACCCCTTTTCAAAAAAAAAATACATGTTCGTGATCATTTATTGTATGAAGTCTGTGAGGTACAGGTACAGGAAACCAGCCTGATGTAATTAATTCACTCCACCATCACCTACCTGTGCAGTCCCCTACTTGCACGCAAGCACTCCATATCCAGATCTGAAAAACTATTCTCCTCTCGCCGGCTGCTAGTGATTGACGCACAAACAAATTCCTCGCAGTAGAAGTGGATTACAGATTTGGTAGTAGTCCTTTGAGGCCGCTGATTATCAATAATCTTGAACTGCTGTCCTTCTTCGGTGGAAGGAGATGAGCAGTTCAGTAGATCGGCTGGTGCAGCAACCACCCTGCGTCGAATCCGTGTAAGTTCATTTGGTTTTGAAATGATTGATAAAACAGACCGCTTTACTAGTTGCAGATCTGTTTATCTTGATTTTTCTTCTGTCCCTTTGTAGATCGAATCAAGATATAAGAGCTGATGAGTGCACTGCCGGGATAGCTCAGATGACCGTCAAAGAGGGGCGCCAGCTTTCGACAGTTGCTGAAGCGGACGAGCTCAATTCTTCTAATGGAAGCACTGAGCAGCACGTCTCGACAGTTCTAGATGCAGAGCATGGGTCGAAATCAAGGACTCCAAATCTTATTGATGTGGAAAGGGAAAACAGCGGCTGGGTTCGACGGTAAGTTTCTTCAGTACACGTCCGATTATTAGATGCACAAGTATAAATGCTTACGTATGCTTTGAATAGTGAAACAGAAAAATATAGTTCGGACACAGATACAGCACTGAGAAACGCGGAAAAATCAACTGTAATATGATTATATACGTTTATCTTATTATTCTGTAGTAAACCGAAAATTCCTAGGTTGTTGACTGGTCATTAGTTTACCTCCTATGCAGACATAGGCACGGTTGGGGAGGGCGTGTTAAGGGCTCGGCTGGAGATGCTCTTAGCCAGTTGGCTTGTGTTTGGGGATCAGTGCAAGTTTAACCGGAATGATTTTCAATGTCTCAATACAGCAGCCGTAAGTATATATGTACAGTTTCAATCTGTCCAAGTGTCCATACACATTTAATTCCAGGCAGGGTGCACATGTCCGTGCAGAATCGAGCGCCTGATTCATTTATGAACTTCCTGGAAGTCGTTTATTATTAGCAAGACTCTCATAACGCATCTACAGCAAGTCTCTCATACAGTAATAATTTTATTATGTGCATAGCCGTCGCATACCTTAATCACAAACCAAGCATATATCTTTTCAAGTCACTTGTTGATTCATCTCTCTGCTGTCAGTTATTTTAAGTTTGATTCGGTAACAATGACGAGAAGTTGTAATTCTCTTTCAGGCATCAGTTTAGTACACGTTGGAAGAAGGATTTGGAGAGATCGGTCCCATGTGTCAACTATATTCAACGAAATGTGGAGCGTGGTTTTAAATGGAGATTCTTGGTATAGCGTGTGCGGACGTAAGTCAGTAGGAGAGAAAGAAGGCGACGAGGTTAACAGCTTCCCATGCAACGGAAGCGTGAAATGATGTCATGGAATCTCACAATTAGCCTGTTGCAATTCAAGATCAGAGAAGTGATAGTATGTATCTTTGTAATGAATGAATAAAAAGAATTCTGCTCAGCGTATTATTGTGTATTTTTTTTGTCACTCGTAGTAGTTAATCAAATGGTATGTTAATTTGAGAAATGCTTTGCCTGGACAACTAAGCTTTCTTCAACGAATCAACATAGGTCGATGAAAAATCATGGAGTACACAGCTGTTTCTCTAAAATGGGACATGGAGTTGAGTTGCATGTCAGACCAACGTACATGCATGGTAAAGTTCCGCGTTAAGGGTCCCACATGCAATTTCTAAACACAAGTTACTCCTAGTTCATTAATGCTTTGCGTGTCTAAGATAGATAAGCCAACAAAGTCACTCCGGTGCCACAAAGCGTGCGCCCGAGTTACTACACACACTTTTAAACGCACCATCTCCCCATAGGATGATTGATGGAATCAGCGGTGAAAATGCTTGGAACAAAGTGTGCATCCATTTTTTTACTAACTTTATGCACCAGGTGTCACACAACTAAAATGAAGAAGCTTTTTCCACTATAAATCAAGAGTTCAGTTCACTGCAGGGAGCTTTGAACTCTTGATTTATTATACTAGAAAAAAAGAGTGCGCATTAAGCAACCATTATCCATGGAGAAAAAAAGGTGAGAGATTGAGGAGCGTGGTGCATTGAATTGAAGCTCTGGTTGTTGGGCGTTAGCAGTTGAGTAGGATGCATGCATGCCATGTCAGAAGTCAGAACAGGAATGACACTATGCATCATTTAATACGAAAACCGCTGGAGAGCTATACACGGCAAAAATCATCCAATACGCACAAAGCTAATATAGCGGGTGGAATCCCGAGGCAATTGAATGAGCGAGATTACAGTGAGCGTAGTCGCCAGGTGCTCCAACGCATTTTCGTGTTATCAGTTAGTTATCTTCACGCTTAATAGCAAGACACTGTTGGAAGTGCAAACACCGTTGTAGATTTAACTGAATGAATGAAAGCCTGCATGTGATCACCTCAAATAATGCAGTGGCTCTGAGGTGTGTCCTGGACGTCTGAAGAATTCTTGTAGCCAAACAAATACTGGTGCCTAGGCTTCTGCAGCATATGCATCTCGCCGCGTGGATTGGTCATCTGTGTCCTTGGGTGCAGCCAAATCGGTGGCCTTCGTTTCACCTTGCTAAGCATTCGATCCCCTTGGCCTCGATCATCGAAAGGAATCGAGCTTGGCGTTTTTGCCCATTTCTGTTGCTACTGGAGTGGCATCCTCTGCTTCTTTTGCCACTCTTACTGGTGTTCTATCCATGAACCACTCTTGTAGCATTTGTGAGGTTTCAGTAACTAAAGAAAACAGTTAGTTGGTATTCAACTTGCTTTGTATTCAATTCATTTGTCTTCGTGACCGTGTCCAGCTTGGGAAAAATGAATAGGGTATGCAACAAGGAGCAGCTAGCATGACAAACTTAAGATACGATGATATCTTCGTAGATTCTAGAATCATATATGCATGGCATCTCACCTCATTGTTGTCGCAGGCGGACAAAGCTGTGAGGCCGGCCGTGACCATGGTTGGTTTTTCCGTCTAGAATTGGTGTTTCCCAAGACATTGTTACTGTTAGGCTCCCTCTCCCTCACACCCATCCAAGATTTCTCTCCTCTTCCTCTTCCTGTTTTTTTTTTTTTTTTTGCGCATGCTCTTCCTCTTCCTGTTGCTGTTGCTGCTGCTACTGCACATTTGACGGTGAATCGCTTGTCGACAGCAAGCAGCACCGGTCCAGGTGAGCCTTGAACCTTGCTTTCTTCTTCGACTTCATTTCTCCTTCCGTGTTCCGCGCAACCTTCTGTTTTTTCCCGTGTTTTGTTCAAAATAGAACCCAGCCCTCTATTTTAGCTCTAAAGTCGAAGAAAAGATATCACTAGCACAAATCATAATTAAAATGAGTTTCATGTGTGAATAAATCTCGCTTGAATATTCCATTGTATATTTTACATACGTGATTTCCGGTTAGGGTGTTAACACTTAACAACTGCAAAGAGATATTTAAACTTTAAAATTTCTCATTTCATGACATTCTCTAACTTATCCGTTGAAACTAACTTCATGGGAATTTTTTATGGAAACATATTTGAGAAAATAATCACTACAATAGTTGGCTTGTTGTATACAAATATAAATAGTTATCTTGTTATATAATCTGACTAGAAAAATTACTTCTCAATGCTAATTGCATCGACTGCTTGCTCGCAGGACGGATATAGATGTCTATTCCAGTCAGCATGAGCTTATCCATCATTGGGGTCATTGGTGCCGTCAACGAATGTGTCACTTTGTTTCAATGGGCCAAATCTGCCATTCCCTCTCTTTACTCCCGATGGAGTGGCTCACAGGAGCAAATTCTCCAGGACCATGTGTTGCAGTTGGAGAGTGGCCTACAACGCCTCAGGGACACCCTTCCTGCAATGTACGACCTCGTTAATAAAGCAGAGTGGAGAAGCCATGAACATGTTGTGGCCAAGCTCCTTCCTAATCTCAAGGATGCAGTAGCTGAGGCCGAGGACCTTCTTGATGAGTTTGGATGGTACGAGAAGAAGGTACAAGTGGAGGGCAATGCAAGCCAATCTTCTTTCATTGACTTCTTTCATACCGCCGTACAAGGCAGCTTCAACAAACTGAATGATGTCCAATTGAGGTTGAACCATCTTTCAAGTCAGCTGGAGAATATGGGGCTCCGTGGAGTTACACGATGCTTTGATAAAATAGTCAGGCCGGAGACCACATCTTTTCCAAATGAAACAAAAATATTTGGTCGTGACAAGGAACTAAAGCGCTTACTGGGATTTCTCAATGTACCTACAATTTCAAAACGCAAGAGAGCAACTAGTTCGGCAAGCACATCAGCAAGCAATCATGTTGGTAATGAATCGAGAATATTGGGTGTCCATGTTTTGCCAATTGTTGGAATTGGTGGTGTTGGGAAGACAACTTTGGCCCAACATATTTGTAACCATCGACGAGTGAAATCTCACTTTGAGATGATAATTTGGATTTGTGTCTCAGATGACTTTGATGTGAAGAGGTTAACTAAAGAGGTGATACAATCATGTACTAGAAATGAGGCAACAACTGATAATTTGGATTCTCTTCAGCGTGATCTCTCTAACCATGTGAACAAGAAAAGGTTATTGATAGTCCTCGATGACATGTGGGATGATACCTTAAAGGAAAATGGGCAGTGCTGGAAGAGGTTTTGTGCACCTTTTAGAAGTGCCCAAGATGGAAGTGTGATGTTGGTCACGACTAGATGTCCAAATGTTACTGAGGGGGTGCGGACAATGGAACCCATAATAGTTGAAGGTCTGAAGGACGACGTCTTTTGGAATTTCTTCAAATTGTGTGCGTTTGGATCTGAGGATTCTAATAATGATCCTGAGTTAGAGAGCATTGGTAGAAGCATACTTTCTAAACTAAAGGGTTCACCTCTGGCCGCCAAAACTCTAGGACGCATGTTAAGCATGGACCTTCAAGCATCACATTGGAATTCTATACTCGAGAGTGAACTGTGGGAGTTGAAACAAGAGGAGACTGACATTTTGCCTGCACTTCGGTTGAGCTACATGTATTTACCATTCCACCTGAAGCAATGCTTTGCATTTTGTGCTGTGTACCCTAAAGATTACAGATTTCATAAGGCACGCTTAGCTGAAATTTGGGCGGCAGAAGGTTTTGTGGATCCTCAGTGTGGTGTTCCAATTCAAGATATTGGTTGTCAGTATTTTGAAGACCTTGTAACACGATCCTTCTTTCAAATAATTAGTAGTAGATATGTAATCCATGACTTGCTACACGACATGGCACAAATGGTTTCAGAGCAGGACTGCTGCATTTTAAGAAATAGAAGTGACTTGGATAAAGTTCCCCAGAATGTTCGTCATCTCTACATACTCCCTAGCAGTGAGTTTGATGATTCCAGCTTGTTAAAGCTATGCAAGTACACAAAGTTGCGTACCCTAATTTGCAAGAAGGATTTAAAGAGAAAAACGGGCTTTGTAATGGGCGAATGGTGTACTAAACTTCTGCGTATGCGCGTGGTTTCTTGTGACTCCACAAATGAGTTACCAGATAATATTGGCAATTGGAAGCATCTTCGGTACCTTGAAATCAACAAAGCTCGCCCTTTGAAGAAAATTCCTTCAACTTTTTGTTGGCTTTATCATCTTCAAATTTTATATGCCAAGAATTGCAGGCTAGAATGCTTGCCCGATGACTTTGGTAAACTGATTAGTTTGCAGAAGTTTGAATCAGTTGGATTAACATATTATGATGGATGTCGCATGTATCTTGGTCCAGATAACAAGTGGAGAAAAATTACGTTAATGAAGAATCTGAACCAATTCCATGGGCACTTGGAGCTTATTGATGTTCACTTGCTAAGTAAGGATCATGCCGCAGAACTAAACCTGAAGAATAAGAAATATCTTGATGAGTTGAAACTGAATATGCGGGAGGATCGTCCCACAGGTTTCCCTGAGTCTGATATTGAGTTTGATATCGACAACAATGATGTCGAAGTGCTTGAAGTTCTACAGCCTCCTATCAGTCTCAAGTCTTTGTTCCTCCAAAACTATGACGATAGCTGGCTCCCAAGTTGGTTTCAACCACATAACCTACCAAGACTAACATCACTTACTGTTGTACATTGTTTTCAACTCGAGAGCATATCACCTCCTGCATCACTTGAGAAATTGGTGATCAATGATTGTCCAAACCTAGTTACAATTGGTGGAGCAAAGGCAGTTGCAAAAATAAAGACCGTGGAGATATCCATGTGTCCAAAGTTAAAGGAAGCAGAGCAGATCACTACAATATCCCACCTAAGGTATTTGCCTAACACTCAGTTCCTGTCCAGCTTTACTACCCTTTTGTTGGAAATTCACAATAGTCCCAAATTGCTTTACTGATCATTTTTTGTTCTTAAAGGGACTGGAGGCACCGGAGATAAATAGCTAGATTACCTGGAAAATGAGGACAACATGACTTCGTGCCTTTGCCTCATCGTCTATATGTCTGTCTGTGGCTGATTAGTGATTTCTGCCCTTGAGTTTCATACCATCAACAATTTCTCATATTTGTACTGATAACTATCAGTTCCCAGTTTGCACCATCGTAGCAAACTCGTTGTAATCTATGAAACGACAGAGAATCGCCGTAGTGTTTTGGCTTATCTTAACTCTGGAATATGTTCACCTGCCAGGCATGAGCGCCGCATCTGCCTGTTTGTGATATTTCCCTTTCTCCTGTAGTTTTTGTTCTTAGCTCTATGGTTTGTGCTTGTGATGTCTTTCTTCTTTGGCTTCTCCTTTCTCTCAGGTTCTTGGCTTGTAAGAGGACACATTTCAGGTTTCAGAAGTAAAAAAGCATAAGCTAGTTTGCTATAGCAGTTTGCAGGGGCCAGAGTTGGACTCCTCTGATGATTATTCCCAACCGCCACAGAGTTGAACTAAATGCCCTTTCGTAGCTCGCATGGCTGGCAGAAGGCTGCACTTTCAGATGCGGTGTATAAATTGTGGATTTTGGGAGTAAATTAGGATCAATTGGAAAATGAGCAGGCAGCTCAGCCTCTTTCAAAAGGAATTTATTGCAGTGTGCAGCGAGTAAAAGGTACTCCCTCCGTCCCATAATGTGTAGAGCCAAAAAACGTCTTACATTATGAGACGGAGGGAGTAGTAGTGTACTTCTGCTCACCAGTATATGCCTAGCTCAACTGGTTGGGGGAGTGGATGTACAAACCCAACACCTAGGTTCAAATCCCCACGGAGGCGAATTTAGGTTCCTATTTATTCTAGTTGGTGCAGAGTCCGGGGGAGGACGGCACCGGCAACGACGGACCTGGCCTTGACTCTTGTCGGGCTAATTCGTTGTGCCACCGATCTCAATCGCCGTCGGCGGTGCACTACTCCTGGACTTGATCTGCAACACGAGGATGTCTGGGGCGCCGGCCCTAGGCTTGGTGGTGGTGGCCTTCTTCTTGGTCGGAGTTGGTCGGCCGGCTGGCTATGCTCGCATGGTCATGCAGTGACCGGCGGCTTGGCCGGTCGGCGGTGGCGGAACTTGGCCGGTGGCAGCGGCAATGTTCTATCTGGATCCCGGGGCGGCGGCATGGCGTGGTGCAGTCCCGGTCCAAAGCGGATCTGTGACGGCGATCTGCTATGGATTGGTTCGGATCAGAGACGGGGACGAGCGCGCGGGATCCTTCTCGGCGGCTCTCGCGGCTTGGCGAGCGGAGTGGGAGCCCTCCTCCTAGGCTCCAGTGGTGGCACACTCAGGCACTGGCCGGTGCGCCAGGGATCCCACGGTGGCACTGTTGCCGCGGTTGGTCCCCGGATCTAGGCGGCTGGATCTGGGGCTTTGAAGGCGGTCGAGACGGTGCATAGTTGTTGGGTGGATTTCTTGGGACGGATCCGGGTGAAAACCTGGTCTTCGGTCGATGGCCGGAGTCGGTGATGTCGATGCCCTTATCATCGTTTCTTCATGAAGGCATCATCGAGGTGAAGCTCCCAACTCCACTCAATACCTTCGGGGGAAACCCTAGATCAGCTGATCGGATGTTGGCGGCAATCCTGTGTCGTAACCCCCTTGGGGGCGGCATTCTTGGAGGTGCACATGGCTTCGCGGGACCAGCGGACGACTTCTTTGGTGGAGCGGTGCTTCATCCATACATTGATGGCGACGGATCTTGACGGCGTGACGCAGTGCAGATTCGGAGTTCGATGTGGGAGGATGGACTCGCGCAGGAGGACGACGTTGTCTGGCGTCGTGGTGGCGTCGATGGCAGTGAGACCTGGCACGGTAGATGCAACAGTACAGCTCTGAAGATAGACTCGTGGCAGGTGGCTGCGGCGGCCTCATACCCGGCAGGCGTCCTGGTTGAGGAGTGCGCTGGACTGGTAGGTGCCCCATACCAGGCAGGCGTCCTGGTTGGGACCTCGGGTCTTAGATGTTTAGATTTGGCTGCGATGTCTGTTTGGTATTAGGCCCGGGCTATCAGCGCCCCTTCATCAATTGGATAGGTATAGCGACAGTTGTTGCTTAGACGGTGGCTTCAGTCTTGCTGTTGTATGACTTTGTAAGGTCTTGTGAGAATAATTAATAAAGTGACCGAATGCATCGCCCAGATGCAGAGGCCGGGGGTCATCCTCCTTTTCTAAAGAAAAACCAGTATATGCATATGATGCCGAATGTTGGTGCTGATGATGCTTGGTTGACTTGAGAGCCTGAACTAGAGAAGCCTGCTTATTTTTCGAGACATTGTCTGGGGTTTCTGAAGGGAAATAGATACAACACTTTTCAAGGCTAGGTATCCTGGGCTAGTCAGTAGAGCTGTCAGTAGAGCTCTGGAATTTCCATTAAGGGCCTTGTTTCAGTTTTCATGTATCCTGGGCTAGTCAGTAGAGCTGTCTGCTTGTTTTTCTGTTGTTTACCTCTTTGGGGCTATCCCAGCCCTCAGTTTTAGGTTTTATTCTTCTTCTTTGCTTTCCTTGTACATTTATGTTTGAAAAAAGATAAAAGTATATGCATCAGAGTCGTGTTTTTCCTGTCAAAGAAACTTATGGAGATTTATTGTCTTCATTCGTTCACTCTACCTTTTGTTTATGAATAATGTTTCATACTTTTCGGTAGCTGTACTTTTCTCCAATACCTAATAAAATATCACATGATACAACTTTCTCCTAATGATTTGTTGAATGATCCTTTTCTTACGGATAAATTGCTGTAATTAGGCTTGTTTCATAATATATATGAATGCGGAAGGTTTCTAGCACACAACGATGTGCCATCAAATCATTTATATTCTGATCCGTAGCTGTTTTCATATCCCCAAGTGCAGTTCTATAACACTTTGCTATCAGAAATTTACTTAACGGCAGCAAAATATTATCAGTAAGTTCTCAACAAAAATTTAAAACCTAAAGATCCATTGACGTGCCCGGATTTTGAAAAGTAAGTACTATTCCAGGGTTTAGTGTTGTTGCTTCAGTCCACGATTCCTTAAAAAGCAAGCTATTGGTTAGCGAGTTATAGATGATATATTAGTTGACTTCTGTTGTCAGACAATATTTTAAATCAGTTAACCGTAACAAGGATTTATGAAAGCTTATATTCTACAGACACATTATTTTGCATAAAACTCATCTGCCCTTTCAACTGAGTCAAAGTGTTCCCCAAAATCAAACAGTCGTATCGTGTCTATCTACAAAGAAATCTAATCCGTTTTGTAATGAAATATTCGGTGAGAACAAAAGGGTGACCTCAGCTCATTCACTTTTCCTGTACATTATTAGTTTCAAATCTACAAGTTGTCAAGAGGCAGTTTGTCCTTTTTATATATGCACCTTTGGCCATGCCGAACAGTCTTCCCTGTACTTTATCCGCCCAAATATATTGTCAAGCAATATTTTACACATATTACTGGTCTAGTTGTCAAAGTAGGCTATGGCTGAAATTTTAGTGAAAGCAATGTGTAGGTGTATGTTAAGGTTTGCAAGAGAAAGTCCTCAACTTTTCTGTTGCAACTACGACAAAGGACAAAGAACCGTTCTTTGTCTCTATATAATCTCTGATCCTTGTGACTGGGGACGGGCACGCCCATGGATAAGAAATGAGAGTTCATGTGCATATGGGCAGCTTGATCATCATGACCCAGAATCTTGTCCGACTGGAGTCAAAACTGAAAGATTCAGGCGCACACCCAATATAATAGTACTTATGAACGGGGGCTCATCACTCATATACTGTCTGTACGAGTGGTCCTGTTAGAGCTGTAAGTTTCAAGATATGCTTCATAGTTCATACTGATGAAACTTGCCCAAGCCTTGTAGCAATTTTGATTAGACACTTGAGATCAAAATAAGAAGCTCAGATGGAAATGGTTGCACTTCCACACAAAACCTTGGCAAGGTCTCCCTTTGCAGATTAATGAGATTGGAAGGGATGCAGCTTCTGATCTTCACCTTGGAAGCAGTTCTAATCTTGCACATGTGCATCTGCAGCTCCCCATCTGCTGCAATCTGTACCTGTCAAGTTCAGACGAAAAAAAAGGAATTCTTGGTAAATGATTCACCTGCAAGGTGTAATCTGCCACACAATATAGAAGATCAATGATGACTGCAAGCGCAACTTCTTCTCATGGGGGTCACCAGAGCATCTTGTCTCATCGCCCTCGGGCTGTAGGCAGTTGGAGTTTGCTTGTATCCTGTACTAACTTGTGTGTTCTCCTGCATGTCCTTGGAAAAAGATATTTTCCAATTCTCTCATCCAACCTTAGCCACTCTACAAATGTTGACATCTGCTACACAATCTTTCATCCAACCCTAGCCACTCTAGAAATGTAGACATCTGCTACACAATTGGACTTGCTACCTAATGTAGTGGTTCTTAGTTCTTACAACTTTCTGAAAAAGTGGTTTGTTACATGCTGTCCACACATTAGACTCCAGATTGTCACATCATGGGCTACTTATTTGTGGAGTATCTAGACCATCTCATCTTGAAGATGATCGCAGCTCAGATTTTGACATATGGACATCACGGTACCAACTACTCCTATTAAGATAGGCAGCCGTAGCAGTCAGTGTGATAAATTCAGTGACCAATCTGCCTTGCTGTACGGATTTTGTTACAGTAAGAATTGTCTTACCGATAAGCTTATCGTTTCTTAAGGAGAGGTAACTTTCCAAGCAATCTTTTGACAAAGCATATTCTATATTATTTATGCAAAGCACAATTATTGATCAAATTAATGATAATCCTCTATTAGTTGGATAAATTATTTGGCTTTCAACCATGCCTTTTCTTGGAAGGGCAAAACTGGTAATTTTGTTAAGAAAAGACAAATCGTTTTAGCCTTCTATTGCACTAGCTGCATAAATTATTTGGTTTTCAACCATGCCTTTTCTTGGAAGGACAAGAATGGTTGTTGCCTTAAGAAAAGAAAACGTGTTAAAGCTTCCTAATGTGTGGGAGAAATGGAAATGTCATAATAGCTCATAATCATGCTCCTCTGAGAAACTCCTATTGTTGAATGTCAAAGTGATAGTTTTCTGGACCCCGGTTGAAATATGAATCTCCAGTTAACTTGTATCCAAAGTTCAAATAGATTGCACACTTAGCCTAGCATGATAAAAAATATTTTTTAATTATTGGAATAGCAGGAGACATGATATAATGTTGAGGTTGATGGGACAAGCATTAGATAACAATCCAATCCAAACGTGTTCTTTGATACTTAATCATGTTTGAGTTTATTTTGTCAAAACTGATGATTACTTACTCGATTGGCCGACCACTACTATATATGTGGTACTTGCTATTTGCTTCCTCTTTGCCTCATCACTCCAAGACACCTCCCTTTCCTTGACATGGAGCTTGAGCTTAGTCTAGGCGATCTTCCAGCTCCAGTGAAGGCCAACAACACCATGCCTGCGCCGGCAACATGCCAAGGAGAAGACCACGACGACCTTGCGCTAGGGCTACGAGTAACGGCTACCGAAAGAGCTGACCAAGAAAACCAGAGGACAAGCATAGAAACTGCGGAGGGAGAAGACAGCGATGAAGCATGCCCTGAACTGCCTGTCAGAACAAGCCCTCTTCACCAAGCCTCTGCACAAACAGGTGACTTGAAGAGAATACTGCAGAACAAGCTGTTGAATTGATTGGTTCCCATCCCAGTAGGGCCGTCCATATGTTGCTATGTGCTCGTAGCTTCTGTCTGTAAAATTCTTTGTATGCTGACGAGTCTTTTTTCTGTACAGCGAGTGCAAATTCACGGGGGTTCGATGTGAACGCTGCTGTTCCGGTGGATGGCAGAGCATCGACAGCGAGGTCTTTGTCACCGCCGTCCATGCATATGGAGGTTCCTGTGGCACAGGGAGTTGACGATGAAGCTTCAGAGGATGAAGACAATGGAGGTGGAAGGGTGAGGAAGAAACTGAGGCTGTCCAAGGAACAGTCTGCGTTTCTAGAGGGTAGCTTCAAAGAGCACAGCACGCTAACCCTGGTATGCTATGCACCCTATATTGTTCTGCCTCCATGTTTTTTCTAATCGATCAAAATAAGTGGATGATATAGCTGGATTCATTCATTCGGCATATATACAGGAACAAAAGAGCTGTTTAGCCAACCGGCTGAGCCTTCGACCACGCCAAGTTGAGGTCTGGTTCCAAAACAGAAGAGCCAGGTAACAAAATTTATACACCATTTTCCAGAACAGAAGAGCGAGGAAACCTAACATCATATCGTTCACAGGACGAAGCTGAAGCAGACGGAGGCGGACTGCGAGCACCTGAAGCGCTGCTGCGAGGCGCTGGCACGGGAGAACCGTAAGCTCCAAAGGGAGGTGGCGGAGCTGCGCGCCTCCCGCGCCCCGTATCCGCTCTACAATCTGAATCACCACCTGTCTGGGTTCGGCACGGCGCTCCCAGCGTGCGCATCATGTGACGCCACCACCCGTTCCACCGTCTCCGCCGTGTCATCTCCGGGACCGTCGCCAATGTCCACCTTGTTTCCTGGCAGGCCTCACTTTGGCCCCTTCACCGTCACCCACCCGGTGCCCCCCCTCCGCCGCCAGCCGTCGGCGACATTGTGACGTGGCTGGCTAGTAGCCCGGCCCGTTCATGTTGCCTAAGTTATGTAAATAGTCTCCTGTGTTTTTGTCACCAGTGATGTACATACATAGTACTCCCTCTGTAAACTAATATAAGAGTGTTTAGATTACTACTTTAATGATCTAAACGCTCTTATATTAATTTACGGACAGAGTAGAAAGGAGTCGAAAACCATGTATACATCTACTTTGTAAACTCTATAGTTTAGCCAGTTTTATAACGGTAGATGAGCTGAGCTCGCTTATAGTAGGTGTGGAATTTGCTATTACGTGGCTGACTTTGGAAGGTTGATTTGGCTTTGTAAAATATGGTCGATGATGTGGTTTGTAGAGTGTCATCTTGGCAATTGTGAGGAGACCTCTAATTCCCATTTGTGTACCAGTCACAGTATAGCACATGCCATTAATTAAAAAACAGTATAACAGAGCTAGTTAGGAGCCTCCATAGCGATTTGATGCTCTGAACCGTCGGATCACTCTCATCTACGCACAAGATTTCCTCGGCGGTTTTCCGGGCTGCTGCTCCGGAGAACGAGTTACACTAATTGTGGCTAATCGGGCCGTTAGGTTCAAGGCCCACGAGCCTCTCGCAAGTCAGGTCGCCAAACCTATCCTCGAGCTGCTCCCCTTTTCCTGGGCGCTGCGCCGCCGCCGGCGAGGTTCCTGCGTCCGCAGGCCCCCACGGTGGTCTCTTCTTCCCCACGTCGTGCCCTCCAGCGTTGTATCTGCGGGTCTGAGCACGCACGACAAGCAACCAATGAGCTGCTGGAGGATCAGGCCACACATGTTAGCTGGGCGACGAAGCCGACGTGAATGCAGATGCTTATTAGTCCTCACGGCACAAACAGTCCCAAGACCAGGTGAGCTATTCTCTTTCCTGATTTTATTTTCTCCATTCCCACTCTGTTCTTATGGTCGAGTTGTTTGGTACAGGTTCTGATTCTGATAGAATTTTCAGTTCACGCCTTCCTACTCATGGAGGACATTTGTGTCAATAGGTAAAGTGGCAGTAATGATGCCCTAAAGTATTAAGCCAAACAATTGATGTAGCAATGCCGCTCGTGTTGCAGAAGGAGATAAATATGGGCGCTTCTCATAAATGTGTGTAAAGAGAGATCATACCTGAATCTCTGAGTATAGTGGCCGAGCGAGGCAGTTTGAAAAATACGAATCTTTATAGGAGTTGTTGCATTGCATGTTACCCAAGAGATTTGAAAGTATGCAAATCAGCTCCTTAGATTATGTTATCCTACTCATATATAGCTACTTAGCATAGCATGTCTTTTTACAGGCATATCAACTGCAGACGATGCCCAAAAGGAAGTTCAGGTAACTAGCATATACAAGAGCATCCTGAAAACTAATTTGTGGCGGCACTTGCTCCAGATGTGTTAAATAGTTTTTTTTGTCAGATTGTTGTTTCCAGACTTGTTCATAGTTATATTTATATACAATAATTAACTTTTTAAGTTATTTTTGAAATA
Source organism: Aegilops longissima (assembly GCA_021605205.1). NCBI lineage: Eukaryota > Viridiplantae > Streptophyta > Magnoliopsida > Poales > Poaceae > Aegilops > Aegilops longissima. The sequence continues at coordinate 619,278,282 of CM038676.1, forward strand.
AAAATTATGTCGAAAGCTTGAAATGCTTGTAAGAATACTGATTTTGAATACCGTTTGTGCCCTGCTGCAGCATAACCATTTTACGTCAGAAAATAGCTAATTCTATTGAGATATTCCACTGAAGAACTCTTGGAGAATTCAATTATGTGCGAGAGCAGACATGGCAAAGATAAAATGTTCTACTCCCTCCGTTTCATAATGTAGTGCCTATAGATTTTTTTATAAAGTCAAACTTTACAAACTTTGACCAAATTTATAGAAAAATTTATTTATATATACAATGTCAAATATATAAAATATGAAAATATATCTTATGATGAATCTAATAATATATGTTTGGCATTCTAAATGTAAATGTTTTTCTTCATAAACTTAGTCAAAGTTTGTAATGTTTGACTTTTCCAAAAATCTATAGGCACTACATTATGGAACGGAGGGAGTACATTTTTGTTATGTCTATTTCTTGACCATTCTGATGATTTTGATATAGGAAAAACGTGAACACATGATTTATATGATTAGTCGATAAGTTCTAATTAATGTTTGATAATTATGCCCCAGCCCCTATATCGAAAGATTGTAGTGTGGGTCATTTAAATTTTTATCAAATGTTTCTTTAATTTCTGTATTTTTTTCTTAAGAATGAACGGGCGCAGCAATGCGCGCCTTCATGGTCTAGTTTTCCTGGTTAAACATTAACTGTGGCCCAATGACTCTGCGTGCTGGCTAAAAAGGACAATGAAATTGGTGATGCGGACCTCTGCAAACTACAATCATTGAGGCTCCATCACTGTCACTACGTATGCGTATGTGTAGGAGAATTTGCCAATTTATGAAACTTCTCTTGGTGGCTGCGTGATTGCCGGCAAAAAGAAACGAGAGGGAGCATGCAACGTGTAGCAACACTGGCCAAATAATCAAACTGCTGTGTGGAATTCTGGGTTCCGGACGCCGTCGGCATCAAGTTGGATATGCGCCACACATCTGTCGCCTAAGTGTACACTAGGTTAAAATTATGTCGATTGTCTATATAGGGATATAGTTTGGACTTGAATATGTAGAGGGTTAGATGTTTAGGTAAAACATATGAAACTCAGAACTATTATTTTTTCAAAAAAAAAACTCAGAACTATTATATAAATGCGCTGTCGCATGGCCAAAAGAGACTAAATGAAGCTGTTGGCTAGACAGGAGATCACGAAGGTGATAGTCCTAGCGCCTGTGCCATGAGTGTCCGGACAGGCCATGGGGCATTGAGATGTGTCTGATGGCCATGACGAACTTGTCATCGATCTGTATTATGTGATTTAGTTCATGGGAAGGAGCACCCATAGTCATGCTCTAGGGGTATAGCCATGTTGATATATTTGGTTAACATATACTCCCTCCATTCCACAATGTAGTGCTTCATCTATCCTCGTGTTTCAACTTTGACCGTGAGTTTAACTACCAAGACCGATTATGGCGGGAGCAAAAGTAATATCAGTGAATTCGTATTTGAAAGAAGTTTTCAATTATACAATTCTTTCTCCCGCCACAGTCGGTCTCATCGGTTAAATTTATGGTCAAAGTTGGACCTGGGAAGCGCGGGCGCACTATATTTTGAAATGGAGGGAGTACGTATCATCTCTCCGTTCTTAGAAAAAACATATCATCTCTCTCATCTACTTTTAGTAATGATCTATTTGCATATTTTGTAACACACTTTTCCATGTCAAGCATTGTAAGATAAGCTTGGCGATTGAGCACGTCGAGACAAGGGAAGAGACACAGAAAGTTGACAGGGCCAGGTCTGGCTTACACCTGGTGAAGTGGACGACCAGCTACAACACTAGAGTAGCATATATTCGCACTCGAAGTTTTGATTGGGTGCTTACACTTCGACAAGGACGGCGACACGTGTGTGTGCTCGCTGTCGCAAACGATCCATCCAACGTTGACGTAAACACTTACGTGATCTGAAATCTGAACATCCAATCAATGAATAGTGGGTGTTTTGCAGAAAATTATTGAAGACTTTGCTTCCAGAGGTTTGCCACAACACGAGTAAATAGCATAAAACTACTACTCACTAGTAGAAAACAGGGCTTTCGTCCAGGCCAGTTTAGTCCATTAGTCCCGGTTCAATCAGTAAGCAGGACCAATCAAAGCTATTTGCCGATTACGTTCAGTGAGCCTGGGGGCCGGCCACACGGGCCATTGATCCGGTTCGTCCGGACCTTTTGGTCCCGGTTGGTGGGACGGACCGGGACCAAAGGCTTCCCTTTAGTCTGTTCAGGCCACCAACCGGGCTAATGGTGCTTCTTATATATAGCCCCAGCAAGCAAGAGCAGAGCACACTGCTCTGTTTTTTCTGGCCGAGGGGGAGGGGGCTTGGTGGTGCTCTAGCTCACCTCCTATGCACACAAAGTGTTCGATGGAATGCCCGAGCCACACTACTTAAGGTTTCTCCTCTCCAAGCTCGACCGCCAAGCTCCATTTTCCTCAATAATTATCTAGGTTTAGCGGTCCGTCACGCCCTGTCCCCGTCTTCATCGCCGTCGATCACCCGCGCCGATCTCATCGCCGGCACCACCGTGGTGAGCCTCTTGTTCTTATCTTCTTTCTAAAAGTAAAAATATTATTACTTGTTTGTTTAGATAGATACTTGTATTATTTTCTTACTTTTATTATTGCATCTTATATAGTGCGATGGTTTTGGTATCCGCCCCCGTCGGCCCTCGTCCTGTCTATGATTCGGATGTCGTATATATTATCTTTTCATAACTATTGGTTCATTTATTGTTTATGAAAATTATGCCGACCAACGTGACATAGATTTTATTTATCTAGGAGGTTGTTGAACCGGAAATTCCAACCGACCCTATTGTCGAGGGGTTAAATTTAGTTGAAGAAGAAAACAATTTCTTGAAGGAAAAATAAAAAACTTGAGGAGGAGAAGATGATATTGGAGTTGCATGTTGCGGATGTAAATCGATGATCACAAGATCAAGATGGATGCAATGCGCTTGAAGATGAGAAAGATTAGAAAATATGCCATTCATACCGAGGCTTGGTATCATTATGCCGTTGGATCAGTTGTTACCTTGGTTGCGATTATGATCGCACTTGTTTTCGCATTGAAATGTTTTACATAGTTTCAATGTATGGTCTAATTAATTTAGATGCTCTGCAGAGATTTATGTTGTTAGATGAGAACTATGTATGTACTTTGATTTTTATGTGATGATGAACTTCTATTAATTTGGTCACTTAATTATCTCTATTCATGATGTTCTGTAATGATTTTTGACACACTTAATTATATATAATGCACGCAGATGAACCGGCAATGGATGTACAGTGACAGACACACCTCCGAGTACATTAAGGACGTGCATGATTTTCTCGAAGTGGCTGAGGCAAACAAGCAGAATGGTTTTATGTGTTGTCCATGCCCTATATGTGGGAATATGAAGTCTTACTCGACGGAAAATCCTTCACACCCACCTGCTTTACAAGGGTTTCATGCCACACTATAATGTTTGGACGAGGCACGGAGAAATAGGGGTTATGATGGAAGACGGCGAGGAAGAAGAGTACGATGACAAGTATGTGCCCCTGAATACGGTGATGCTCTTGAACATCAAGACGCACAGACGATGTGCACGATGGTGCTGGAGCGGGCGAAGCTGCTGAAGATCAAGAGGAACCAGACGATGTGCCCGATGATGATGATCTCCGCGGGTCATTGTCGATGCAAGGACACAATGCGAAAGTCAAAAGGAGAAGCTGAAGTTCGATCGCATGTTAGAGGATCACAAAAAGGGTTGTACCCCAATTGCGAAGATGGCAACACAAAGCTCGGTACCGTACTCGAATTGCTGCGATGGAAGGCGAGAGAATGTTGTGCTGATAAAGGATTTGAGAAGCTACTGAAAATAATGAAGAAGAAGCTTCCAAAGGATAACGAATTGCCCGACAGTACATACGCAGCAAAGAAGGTCGTATGCCCTCTAGGATTGGAGGTGGAGAAGATACATGCATGCCCTAATGACTGCATCCTCTACCGCGGTGCATACAAGGATCTGAACGCATGCCCGGTATGCGGTGCATTGCGATATAAGATCGACGAGATGACCTGGTGATGTTGACGGCGAGCCTCCCGGAAGAGGGTTCCTGCGAAGGTGATGTGGTATGCTCCTATAATACCATGGTTGAAACGTCTGTTCAGAAACGGAGAGCATGCCAAGTTGATGCGATGGCACAGTGAGGACCGTAAGAAAGACGGAAGTTGAGAGCACCGCCGACGGGTCGCAGATGGAGAAAAATCGAGAGAAAGTCTGGGATGAGTTTGCAAAGGACCCAAGGGCGTATGGTTTGCTTTAAGCGCGGATGGCATTAATCCTTTCGGGAGCAGAGCAGCAATCACAGCACTGGCCCGTGACTCTATGTATATATAACCTTCCTCCTTGGATGTGCATGAAGCGGAAGTTCATTATGATGCCGTTCTCATCCAAGGCCCTAAGCAACCCGGCAACGACATTGATGTGTACCTAAGGCCATTAGTTGAAGAACTTTTACAGCTATGGAATGGAAGCGGTGTACGTCGTGGGATGAGCACAAAAGGAGGAATTTGACCTAAAGGCGTTGCTGTTCGTGACCATCAACGATTGGCCCGCTCTCGATAACCTTCGTGACAGACAAACAAGGGATACCACGCATGCACGCACTGTTTACTTGACACCGATAGTATATACCAGGAAGCTGCAGGAAGAATGTGTACCAGGCCATCGTCGATTTCTTCCGACCAACCATCAATGTCGAAAGAAAGGCAAGCATTTCAAAGCGAGGCAAATCACCGGAAGAAGCCCGCCATGCGTCGGTGATCACGTACTTGCTATGGTCAATGATTTACACGTAATCTTTGGAAAGGGTCCCGCAGACTAGCTGTTCGAATGACGGCGAGAATCACGCACCCATGTGGAAGAAGAAATCTATATTTTGGGACCTACCCTACTGGAAACACCTAGAGGTCCGCTCTTCGATCAACGTGATGCACGTGACGAAGAACCTTTGTGTGAACCTGCTAGGCTTCTTGGGCGTGTATGGGAAGACAAAAGATACACCTGAGGCACGAGAGGACCTTCAACGCTTGCACGAAAAAGAGGGCATGCGTCCAAGCGATATGAAGGTCCTGCCAGCTACGCTCTTACGAAAGAAGAGAAAGAAATATTCTTTCAATGCCTGCTCAAGATGAAGGTCCCGACGGCTTCGTCGAATATAAAGGGAATAATAAATATGCCAGAGAAAAGTTCCGAACCTAAAGTCTCATGACTGCCACGTGATTATGACGCAACTGCTTCCGGTTGCATTGAGGAGCTTCTACCGAAAACGTCCGATTAGCCATTATGAAGCTATGTGCATTCCTCAATGCAATATCTCGAAGGTGATCGATCCAGAAATCGTACCAACGCTAAGGAGTGATGTGGCGCAATGTCTTGTCGGTTTCGAGCTGGTGTTCCCACCATCCTTCTTCAATATCATGACGCACGTCCTAGTTCATCTAGTCGACGAGATTGTCATTCTGGGGCCCGTATTTCTACACAATATGTACCCCTTTGAGAGGTTCATGGGAGTCCTAAAGAAATATGTTCGTAACCGCGCTAGGCCAGAAGGAAGCATCTCCATGGGCCATCAAACAGAGGATGTCATCGGGTTTTGTGTTGACTTCATTCCTGGTCTTAAGAAGATAGGTCTCCCTAAATCGCGGTAAGAGGGGAGACTGACTGGAAAAGGCACGCTTGGAAGGGACTCAATAATATGCAGGGACGGATATTCTTGGTCTCAAGCACACTACACAGTTCTACAGAACTCTACCTTGGTGACCCCGTATGTCGATGAACACAAGAACAGTCTGCGCTCCAAACACCCGGAGCAGTGCGACGACTGGATTACATGTGAACACATCAGGACTTTCAGCAGTTGGTTGAAAACACGTCTCAGAGGTGACAGCACTATTTGTGATGAGCTGTACTTGTTGTCCAGGGGACCATCTTCGACTGTAATGATTTGGAAAGGATACGAGATAAATGGGAATACATTTTACATGATTGACCAAGATGAAAAGAGTAACAACCAAAACAGCGGTGTCCGCTTTGATGCAGCAACCGACAAGGGAAATGACACATATTATGGTTACATAGTAGACATATGGGAACTTGACTACGGAGTAGATTTTAAGGTCCCTTTGTTTAAGTGCAAGTGGGTCAATCTGTCAGGAGGCGGGGTATAGGTAGACCCACGAGACGGAATGACAACAGTGGATCTGAAAATCTTGGGTACACCGACGAACCGTTCGTCCTAGCCAATGATGTGGCACAGGTTATCTATGTGAAGGACATGTCTACAGACCGAGGAAAAGAAAAGATAAGGAAGCGAATACATCATACAATGAGCCAAAGCGCCACATAGTTCTTTCGGGAAAAGGGACATCCACGGGAGTGGAGGGCAAGACAGACATGTGTGAAGAGTATGAAAAGTTTCATGAAATTTCCCCTTCAAAGTCAAGGCTGACCCAAGCATCCTGATAAGCGATGAAGATTATCCATGGTTACTGGCGCAATAAGCAAGCGACACAAGCGAAGAAAAGTGAAGACTTTCTCCGCAACTATTATGATGATACCATGCCAACTTTGTAATGATTTAGTATGATACCATTGTCCGTTTTGTACATGCACATGCTATGCCAACTTTTTCAGAGTTCATTTGAAAACTATGAATTTGAAAACCTCGCCAACCGAAGGACGCTCACACCGGTTTATAAGCCCGTCCCTCTACACGCCTTGTTGAGCTCACAAACTTGTGATTCACACAAATTTCAAATAATTCAAATTTGAAAACTAATGGCACAAACAGAAAGTTTATAATTTTGCTGACCTAAAAGCAAAAAGAATTAAAAATAAAGCAAAAACTAAAAGAAAATAAATAATGCAGAAAACAAAACAAAAAACTTGAAAAAATAAAAATAGCAACAATAAGTATTTTGTTGTAAGTAGAAACAAAATAAAATAAATAAAGCAACAAAGAAAACAAAAAAGTGTTTTCAAATTTGAAAACTAATGGCACTAACAGAAAGTTTATAATTTTTCTAAAACTAAAAGCAAAAAGAATTAAAAATAAAGCAAAAAAACAAAAAATAAATAATGCAGAAAACAGAACAAAAACTGAAAAATAATAAAAATAGCAACAATAAGTATTTTGTTGTAAGTAGAAACAAAATAAAATAAATAAAGCAACGAAGAAAACAAAAAATGTTTTCAAATTTGAAAACTAATGGCACTAACAGAAAGTTTATAATTTTTCTAAAACTAAAAGCAAATAGAATTAAAAAATAAAGCAAAAAACAACAAAAAATAAATAATAATGCAGAAAACAAAACAAAGAAACTGGAAAAAAATAGTGCTGCCCATCGGATCCCCACGGCTGAATCGACTAGAAACCCTACATGGGCCAGGATTCAGGCCCCAGGAGGCCAAGTAGGCCCACAGCACATAGCTAGTGAAAGATTAGGCCCGAAGCCTGCAGTTGAGAGGAGCTCGAGAGGTGGGCGCAGCAGCGCTTATAAACCACTCCCGAGCTCTCTCAACTAGCGAGTGGGACTAAACTTTCGGCGTCCCAGGCAGCCTAAGGCCTTTGGTCGGTTGGTGGCACCAACCGGGACTAAAGGGGGCATTGGTACCGGTTCGTAGCACCAACCGGGACTAATGCCCCCTTTTAGTCCCGGTTGGTGCCACCAACCGGGACCAAAGGCCACCGCTTCCCGCCCTTTGTGCTGCTGGGACCAAAGGCCGCCGCTTCCCGCCCTTTGGGCTGCTGAAAATTGGCCTTTGGTCCCGGTTGGTGGTACCAACCGGGATTAAAGGGGGGCATTAGTCCCGGTTCGTGCCACGAACCGGGACCAATGCGCCGTCTATATAAGCAAGACTTGTGAAATTTTTTGTTCAGTTCTTGATCCCGCCCGACGACGCCTTGCGAGGCTGCCCCTGCGCCTCGCCCGTCACCGTTGTCGTCGCCTGCCTCCGACGCCGTCCCGCGCCGCCCAGACGCTGTCGCCACCCCGCTGCCCAGCTCGACGCCGCTGGGCCACCACACGCCGCCCGACGCATCGCCCCCCTCTGCCTCGCCCTTGCGCCGCTTTGGTCAGGGCGGCACCACCCCCTCTTCCCCTTTTTTTGCAAATATAGCTATGTTTTTCCTGATTATGTGTATATGTATGAGTATATGTATATGTGTATATCTGTTTATATGTCTTTTTAGATTTTTTGTTTTTGCATTTTATAAAAATGTATATATGTTCTCTGTGTATATATATGTTTTCTGTTCATAGATTTTATGTGAACATTATTTAAAAAAACAAGCAATACTACTCATGTATTTTTAAGAAGGAAGAAGAAGAAAAGAATGAGAGGAAAAGGAAAAAGAAGAGGAAGAAAGGAGAAGAAGAGGGATAGGAAGAAGAGGAGAAATAAATAAGAAGAAGAAAAGGAAGAAAAGAAGAGGAGAAGAAGAAAGAATAGAGGAGAAGAAGAAACAATAGAATTTTTTATATTTTTCTTCTTCTCCTCTATTCTTTTCTTCTTCTCCTCTTTTTTTTCTTCTTTTTTCTTCTTCTTCTTCCTTCTTCCTTCTTCCTCTTTTCTTCCTTTTCCTTATTTTCCTTTCTCGAGGGATAAGAAGAAAAAGAAGAGGAGAAGAAGAAAGAAAGGAATAGAGGAGAAAGAAGAAACTTTGACACGAGGGGGGTACCGATACCCCCTTCCCGATAATATTATTTTCCCATGTATATGTATGTTGCGTCGTTGTCGATATAACGAGGGTGTCGAGGATCGCCGAGGGTCGAGGGTCGGGAACTAGGGTAGAGGGTCGAGGTCGTTAAGGGGTCAAGGGTCGAAGGTTTCAGGTCGAGGTTCCTATAGTGTCAAAGTATTGAAGAAATCCATGGCTTCATCATTAGCCTGAAGTAACCATGGCATGATGGTGCGAAGTCCTCAAAGTTATTACGGAATGGAGTCCGGATAGGATAATTTGCCTTTTGTGCGAATCTCAGCAAAGGCCTTTCAAATAACGATATTGGAAGGTTCTTGCTGAACTTTGTACCAAAAAGCTAATTATCCTATCTGGGACTCCGCTCCAAAATAACTTTGAGAGCTTCGCACCATCATGCACCACACGCCTAATGATGAAGACATGGTTTTGTTGAATCCTTTGACACTAGGCAACCTCCCGACCCCTCGGCGATCCTCGACCCCTTGACCCTCGACCGCTCGGCGATCCACGACCCTCTACCCTACCGCGGGCGTCGATGCCCACGTCACTTGTGGGACATAGATGTAGTGTTCAACGCCGACCCCCTCCCGATAGCTTCAACGCGGGGGGTCGATATTACCCCTCCTAGCTTGAAGCGTTCTCGAGGCCACCCCCTAACCCTTGAAGCGTTGTCGAGGCCACCCCAAACCCTAGAGAAGCAGCGTCGAGGCCACTAATATGATTCCTTATTGTGATTAGCTAGCTAGTTCTATGTTTGCCACTAATATATCCATATCTGTCATGTTTGAATAATAATTGCCATGTTGTAAATATTTGTAGAAACTATGGACACCCCGAGACGAAGCACAAGAAGCGTTGTTGAGGGACATAATCGCACAAGGAAGTGATGCCGTCGCTCGTTGATGTTTCTCAACGACAACGATGGTCTGGAAGGAGAGGGTGAAGAAGCAGCTGGCTATGATTTACATGGCTCCGATGACCCAATGTCGGTGCAAGAAGGAGAGGGTGAAGAAGTAGACCGTGAGGACGGCTCGGTGATCACCAAACCGAGTCCGGCCGGTATATATATTAGTTAAGCTGTCTTGACTAGCTCTCGTCTTTGTTTTGGTATGTACACATATTAATTAACTGTCGTCTTTGTTCTTTTTCTAGCCCTCCGGATCGAGCACAACCCGGTAAAGAGACGAGGCCCGAAGAAAAGTTGAGCTCGGATGAAAAGTTTGAGATCATACAAATCGCGCATGACGGCCAACCGATTGAACCCTACCGGACAAAGAAGGCATTTGTTGCTCGGTCGGGGTTACGGTTAGGGACAAGATCCCGATCAGCATCCACCAATGGTATAAGCCTAAGAAGGAAGACCGTGAGGTGTCTTGTGTCAATGATATGCAGAAAAATGATCTTTGGACTGAGCTGAAGTCAAATTTTACCCTACCGCTAGAGGATAATCCAGAGAAGCCAGTAATAGAGCCATTACTCAAGTCTTTTGCTCTTAAGAAGATGGCAGAACTATTCAGGAATTGGAAGAAAGAACTCAATACGTATGTCGAAAAAAATGAGACACCAGAGTTCAAGGGCAAATATGAGAAGATCAGAGATGACTGGCCCGCATTTGTGGCCTCCAAGACATCGGAAAAGAGTAAAAAGATGTCGGCGACAAACAAGAGAAATGCTGCGAAGAAGAAGCTTCACCATCGCACGGGGTCTGGTGGCTACCTCGTAGCCGGGCTAAGTGGGCCAAGGCTGAGAATGATCTGCTTGATAAAGGGATCGAACCGAGAGACAATGAACTGGCCAGACCGTTGCGGACTTGGTTCTTGGGGCGGCGGATCCTTGGACCCTATAACAGGGAAGTGCATTTGGACGGACGAACAATTGGACATACCAGTCAAGAGGCTTCAGCAATATATCGAAACAGCGCAGCAAGGAAGTTCGTTCGAGACGGGGAGAAGGACGAGCTCACAATGGCCCTCGGGAATCCGAGCACCACAGGACGGACACGAGGCACGCCGAGCTCCGTTTCGTGGAAGGCTGGATTTCGGACGCAGGGGTTACAAAACCCATCGAGAGGAGGAAGAAAGCTGGAGCGAGCCTAATGCAAGGCGCCCACGAAAGGTAATGGGGCTAGAGGGCGAGAAGAGGCGAAGCAGCATATCACAACAAGCGACCGCGAAGCTTCCTCGAAGCTACCCGCCATCTCGGCGGAGAAGCGGCGTGGCTTCCACCGAGCTGCTTCAGCGAGCAGCATGCCTTGGCGGCTCCTGCCAGCTATCCGTGGATGCTATCACGGATGCTGAAAATTGCCACCTTATGGCGCAATGGAGCAATTTGAAGGTCAAAGCGGCTGTTGGCTCTGTTTATCCTACTAAACCCGACTCAACTTTTCATTGCGGCCGATTCGGAAGGATATGCTAAGGTGATGGTCGATGAAATAACGGAGGATTTGAGGACCTCGGCTTGACCACCCTACCGGTGAAGGGGAGTATCGGCTGGGTTACGCTCGAAGACTCCATGCCTATGGCGGAAGGATCTCATCAACCTTCCGAACTGGGCGCCTCCGCCTCCTCCTCCTCCTCCGGCGAGTCGGGGCACTCCGCCTCCTCCGCCGCCTCCTCCTCCCGTGAGTGACGATCAGGGCACTCGGCTGGCTCCTTCTCCGGTGCGTGGCGGCACTCCGCCTCCTTCTCCGCTTTGCACCCGGCGCGCCCGAGCAGCCAGCCTCCTCCTTCTCCGCCTCGTCGGCAAGGCGGAAGAGACCCGCCGCCGCTCCCGCTGCTCCGCGCGTCGTAGTCCTTCTCCTCCGCCTCGTAAGCAAGGAAAGAAGACATCCGCCCGTCTGCTCTGCGGCGTCTAGCAGTACAGCCAAAGGCGGGAGGAGATCTGATTCGGTCCTTCTCTGAAGACTCCAGAGAGATTCTGTCTGACGAGAGGAGCGAGGAGGAAAAGCGAAGATCGCGCGAGACCGAAGTGGATGACTGGTTTCAAGGGTTGAAAGCAAGAGACATCCACCTCCGGAGGAGAAGGTAGATCCGGTCAAGCGAAGCACTCGGCTGCTACGACAAAACCACCCAAGTCTCCGCCAAAGGCAACTATGAGCGCATTATTGGAAAGGCATTTGCGAAGCGGAGAGGCGGGAAGTACTGTCGGTGATCAAAGGATGAAAGAACGACAAGCTGGGAAACAAATTGCCCAGCTCGGCGAACAAGCGGCAATCGTGCCCCCGCTCAAGGTGCACTGCTAGCGACATCGTCGATCCGAGGATGGTGCCGGTTATGGCAATCCTGCAGATTACCTGCCTTGACGATGTACATTATGATTTCTTGGAGGTGCAGATACAAAGATACTGAGTACGGGAAGCCTTTCGTCAAAGATGAAAGTTCTCTATCAACGATGATGCGAAGATTGCATGATTGGTACATGAAAACCCGCAAAGAGTGCGAGGGGAGGAGTACTTTGTATGTGAGAGTTAAAAGGAGCATGACCTCCTTGGAATTGAACTGTTGCCTATTCCATTTGAGGAGTTCTATCAGTTTTCAATCAATTGGCCCTCGATAAAGCAACGGTCACTGCTACATGTCGTAAGTAGTACTACTTCATCATTAAGTTTCTCTATATAACTCAGCCCTTTCATTGCATGTATTTATAATTATCCTCACTATATTATGCAGATTGAAGATCGCCGAATTGAAGAAAAGACAAGTGGGTGATATTGGGTTCATTAACAAATATCTCATAAATGCAACTGAGGTTAAATTTCGTGCCCAAGATACCGAGGCCAACTTGCCACAATCGTTGGTAATAAATGAACACAAAGATATAATACTCTTTCCTTACAACTTCAAGTGAGTGTTACTGTCTTGTGGCATATTCGGTTTCCTTATTAGTCCAGGTTATAGTAATGTAATATTGATGAGTTATGCATGTGTGCGCAGCCACCACTATATTCTCCTAGAGATTAAGCTTGAGAAGGGAGTAGTAACTGTCTTAGACTCCAAGCGAAAAGATCCCAAGGAGTATGCGGACATAACTGAAATGCTCGAGAAGTAAGTTAAATCGATCATTATCCACCATATCAACAACTTTGTTCATTTCGATATCAAGTAATTTTTTCTTTGTATGGCAGGGCTTGGAGAAAATTCACCAAAAAGCTCCGGGACTACCGAAGAAGCTGCAATTTAGACACCCGAAAGTAAGTACTATATAGTAGCATATTCCACGCATCTCCTAGTGATTCAAGCGCTAGTTTCATCAATACCACTTAGCATGCTTACTAATTATCAGTTTGATTGACCTCTATTTCTTGTAAAGTGGTTGTGGCAGGAACAAGGGAATGATTTCTGTGGATACTACGTTTGCGAGTCCATCCGCCACCACGACCTGTGAGAGGGCTACTCCGACAAACAATATGAAGTGCGTAAATAAAAATATTCACAATTTTATTTTATTACCATCATCTGTGTTGAGTTTCATTCATATATATATATATATATATATATATATATATATATATATATATATATATATATATATATATATATATATATATATATGTATGTATTGACCCCTTTCTTAAAATTAGATGTTTCGGAAGCGGGATGAACTCCTAGCACCAGATCGCATGCGAGCAATTCAAGAGGAATTGGCGGCATTCTTTCTTGACCACGTGATCGCTGAAGACGGAGAATACTATGTGGACCACGCGTCCGTATGTTAGGAGATTATATATTTGTAAAAGATAATTATTGTATATATGTAGCCGGTAGTGTCGGATAGATATACGAGAACTTGTTATTCAACCAATCTCTCGGAGGAGAGGTGGTCGATATCACTTCTCTCTGTATGCATATATGTTCATGACGATCTTCTGTTTGCTTAATTACTATCTAGCTAGCGTGTCTAGCTAGTTCTCTCTATACGTATGTATAGTACGTAGCGTCGACCAAGCACGGACAAAAGAGAGGACACTTTTCTCTATTAATTAGCTAGCTATAGCACAATATATGAAACACCTAAATTAACCCCCAAAACCCCCAAACCCCCCTTTAAAAAAAAACAAAACCACAGCCATAGAAATCTTGACGGCGTGGATGCCTATTGGTCCCGGTTGGTGCCACCAACCGGGACCAAAGGCCCTCTACTGGGCTCGGCGGACAGGCCACGTGGAGGCCCATCGTCCGGTTCTCGATTGAACCGGGACTAAAAGGGTCGAGGCATTAGTATCGACCCTTTAGTCCCGGTTCATGAACCGGGACTAAAGGCCCTCACCAACCGGGACTATAGGCCCTTTTCCTACTAGTGACTTTACAGGCTAGGGTTTCAAAAAACTACCGGTTTTTAATTTTTCTCAGATAACTACCAAATGGGTGGTCGACTGTTTCAAAAAACCCAAAAGGCCACATGATTTAGAATTGATCCGGCTTATGACAGGCCGGGCCCGCCTGTAAGCAAACCGTTTGTTTGACCGTTAGTTGACCGTTAACTGACACGTGGGGCCCACATGTCAGTCATGAAGCAAAAAATCAAAGCACCTAGGCGAACAGGGGGGAGAACAGATCGAGGGGGAAGAAGGGATGCTCCGCCCACCGCTGGCAATCACCAGGGCTCAACTCCGGCCCACCTCCTACTCACCCTACCTCTCTACGCCCACCGCCGGGCAAGTGGCCTCCTCGTGTTGCGCTCGGCCGCACGTGCACGGAGCAGCCCAATGGCGCGAGGCAGCGACCCAAGCGGCGACCCCTGGCAGGCGGCGACTCCAAGCGGCGCCATGGCAGGCTGCGGCGACTCCAGGCGTTGTCATGGCGCCGCTACGGCGCGGGGACAAATCCAGGCGGAGCCCCATGGCACGGCGACGGCCACGTGCGGAGCCCCATGGTGGTGCGCGACGGCGACCACGGGCGAGCCCCACGGTGCGGCGGCGTCCACGGGCGGAGCCCCATGGCGGCGCGCGACGGCGACCACGGGCAGAGCCCCATGGCGGTGCGCAACGGCGACCACGCGGCAGGGCCATGGCTGCTGGCTGGCAAGCTCTCGATCCGAAGCAAAGCCACGGGAGGACCCGATTGCTTTTTTCAAATTTGTTCAGGGGCCCGATTGCTTTCTGAAAAATTTGGAGGGACCCGATTGCTTTTTGTAAAAAATATATGAAGGAGAGACATTGACATGTGGGCCCCGCATGTCAGTTAACAGTCAAACAAACAGTCAAACAAACGGTTTGTTTAGGTGCGGGTCCGAACTGTCATAATCACGATTAATCGTAAAGCATTCGACGATTTGGGTTTTTTGAAACAGCCGACCACCCATTTGGTAGTTATCTGAGAAAAATTAAAAATTGGTAGTTTTTTGTAACCCTAACCTGTAAAGTAGTAGTTTTATGCTATTTACTCCCCTATTTTGAATAGCATGCCTTGTCCGGTGCTCCAATACGCAGACGACACCCTGATTGTATTGAAAGGAGAATCCTTTTTGGAGGGTATTGAAAGGAGAATTTAACAAAGCCAGGCTTTTGAAGAAGGTTTTGGATGCTTTTGCAAACACCAGAGGGCTGCCCATCAATATTGATGATGATGATTATATACTCCCTCCGTCCCATAATATAAGAGCGTTTTTAACACAAAAAAGCTCTTATATTATGGGATGGAGGGAGTAATTGCCATATGTCCACTAGTAGAATAAGGGCCTATTGTCCCGGTTGGTAGGTTTTAGTCCCGGTTCTGAACCGGGACTAAAGGGTCGGTACTAATACTACAGCCCTTTAGTCCCGGTTCTATCCAGAACCGGGACTGATGGTCCTCCACGTGGCCTGTCTGCTGAGCCCAGGCAGGAGGGCCTTTGGTCCCGGTTGGTGGCTCCAACCGGGACCAATAGGCATCCACGCCACAAGATTTCTATGGCTGTGTTTTTGTTTTTCTTTAAAAGGGGGGTTTGGGGGGTTTGGGGGTTAATTTAGGTGTTTCATATAGTGTGCTATAGCTAGCTAATTAATAGAGAAAAGTGTCCTCTCTTTTGTCCGTGCTTGGTCGACGCTACTATACTATACATATACGATAGAGAGGACTAGCTAGACACGCTAGCTAGCTAATAATTAACAAACAGAAGATCATCATGAACATATATGCATACAGAGAGAAGTGATATCGACCACCTCCTTCTCCGAGAGATTGGTCGAACAACAAGTTCTCGATATCTATCCGACACTACCGCTACATATATACAATAATTATCTTTTACAATACGGACGCGTGGTCCACATAGTATTCTCCGTCTTCAGCGATCACGTGGTCAAGAAAGAATGCCGCCAATTCCTCTTGAATTGCTCGCATGCGATCTGGTGCTAGGAGTTCATCCCGCTTCAAACATCTAATTTTAAGAAAGGGTCAATATATATATATATATATATATATATATATATATATATATATATATATATATATATATATATATATATATATATATATATATATATATATATATATATATATATATATATGAATGAATGAAACTCAACACAAATGATGGTAATAAAATAAAATTGTGAATATTTTATTTACGCACTTCATATTGTTTGTCGGAGTAGCCCTCTCACAGGTCGTGTGGCGGATGGACTCGCAAACGTAGTATCCACAGAAATCATTCCCTTGTTCCTGCCACAACCACTTTACAAGAAACAGAGGTCAATCAAACTGATAATTAGCAAGCATGCTAAATGGTATTGATGAAACTAGTGCTTGAATCACTAGGAGATGCGCGTGGAATATGCTACTATATAGTACTTACTGGTGTCTAAATTGCAGCTTCTTCGGTAGTCCCGAGCTTTTTGGTGAATTTTCCCAAGCCCTGCCATACAAAGAAAACAATTATTTGATATCAGAAATGAACAAAGTTGTTGATATGGTGGATAATGATCGATTTAACTTACTTTCGAGCATTTCAGTCATGTCCAGATACTCCTTGGGATCTTTTCGCTTGGAGTCAAAGACAGTTACTACTCCCTTCTCAAGCTTAATCTCTAGGAGAATATAGTGGTAGCTGCGCACACATGCATAACTCATAAATATTACATTACTATAACCTAGACTAATTAGGAAACCGAATATGCCACAAGACAGTAACACTCACTTGAAGTTGTAAGGAAAGAGTATTATATCTTTGTGTTCATTTATTACCAACGATTGTAGCAAGTTGGCCTCGGTATGTTGGGCACGAAATTTAACCTCAGTTGCATCTATGAGATATGTGTTAATGAACCCAATATCACCCACTTGTCTTTTCTTCAATTCGGCGATCTTCAATCTGCATAATATAGTAAGGATATTTATAAATACATGCAATGAAAGGGCTGAGTTATATAGATATACTTAATGACAGAAGTAGTAGTACTTACAGACAGTAGCAG
Organism: Aegilops longissima; assembly: GCA_021605205.1. Lineage (NCBI taxonomy): Eukaryota > Viridiplantae > Streptophyta > Magnoliopsida > Poales > Poaceae > Aegilops > Aegilops longissima. The sequence goes on from CM038676.1 coordinate 619,295,482, forward strand.
GTGACCGTTGTTTTATCGAGGGCCAATTGATTGAAAAACTGATAGAACTCCTCAAATGGAATAGGCAACAGTTCAATTCCAAGGAGGTCATGCTCCTTTTAACTCTCACATACAAAGTACTCCTCCCTCGACTCTTTGCAGGTTTTCATGTACCAATCATGCAATCTTCGCATCATCGTTGATAGAGAGCTTTCATCTTTGACGAGAGGCTTCCAGATCAGATCTTTGTATCTGCACCTCCAAGAAATCATAATGTACATCGTCGGGCAGGTAATCTGCAGGATTGCCATAACCGGCACCATCCTCGGATCGACGATGTCGCTAGCAGGCACCTTGAGCGGGGGCACGATTGTTTGCTTGTTCGCCGAGCTGGGCAATTTGTTTCCCAGCTCGTCATTCTTTCATCCTTTGATCATCGACAGTACTTCCCGACCTCTCCGCTTCGCAAATGCCTTTCCAATAATGCGCTCATAGTTGCCTTTCGGCGGAGACTTGGGTGGTTTTGTCAGGGCAGCCAGAGTGCGCTTTGCTTTGACCGGATCTACCTTCTCCTCCGGAGGTGGATGTCTCTTTGCTTTCAACCCTTGAAACCAGTCATCCACTTCGGTATGCGCGATCTTCGCGTTTTCCTCCTCGCTCCTCTCGTACGGTAACTTCTCTGGAGTCTTCAGAGAAGGACCGAATCTATATCTCCTCCCGCCTTTGGATGTACTGCTAGACGCCGGCAGAGCAGACGGAGCGGATGTCTTCTTTCCTTGCTTACGAGGCGGAGGAGAAGGACTACGACGCGCCGGAGCAGCCGGAGCGGCGGCGGGTCTCTTCCGCCCTTGCTGACGAGGCGGAGAAGGAGGAGGCTGGCTGCTCGGGCGCGCGGTGCAAGCGGAGAAGGAGACGGAGTGCCGCCACGCCGGAGAAGGAGCCGGCCGAGTGCCCTGATCGTCACTCACGGAGGAGGAGGCGGTGGAGGAGGCGGAGTGCCCGACTCGCCGGAGGAGGAGGAGGAGGCGGAGGCGCCCAGTTCGGAAGGTTGATGAGATCCTTCCGCCATAGGCATGGAGTCTTGAGCGAACCCAGCCGATACTCCCTCACCGGTAGGGTGGTCAAGCCGAGGTCCTCAAATCCTCCGTTATTTCATCGACCATCACCTTAGCATATCCTTCTCGAATCGGCGGCGGTGAAAAGTTGAGTCGGGTTTAGTAGGATAAACAGAGCCAACAGCCGCCTTGACCTTGATTGCTCCATTACGCCATAAGGTGGCAATGTTCAGCATTCGTGATAGCATCCACGGATAGCTGGCAGGAGCCGTCAAGGCATGTTGCTCTGGCTGAAGCAGCTCGGTGGAAGCCACGCTGCTTCTCCGCCGAGATGGCGGGTAGCTTCGGGGAAGCTTCGTAGGTCGCTTGTTGTGCTATGCTGCTTCTCTCCTCTTCTCGTTCCTCTAGCCCCATTACCCTTTCGTGGAGCGCCTGCATTAGGCTCGCTCCAGTTTCTTCCTCCTCTCATGGGTTTTGTAACCCCGCGTCCGAAATCCAGCCTTCCACTAAACGGAGCTGGCGTGCCTCGTGTCCGTCCTGTGGTGCTCAGATTCGAGGGCCATTGTGAGCTCGTCCTTCTCCCCGTCTCGAACGAACTTCCCTTGCTGCGCTGCTTCGATATATTGCTGAAGCCTCTTGACTGGTATGTCCAATTGTTCGTCCGCCCAAATGCACTTCCTCGTTATAGGGTCCAAGGATCCGCCGCCCCAAGAACCAAGTCCGCAACGGTCCGCCAGTTCATTGTCTCGGTTCGATCCCTTTATCAAGCAGATCATTCTCAGCCTTGGCCCACTTAGGCCGGGCTACGAGGTAGCCACCGACCCCGTGCGATGGTGAAGCTTCTTCGCAGCATTTCTCTTGTTTGTCGCCGACATCTTTTACTCTTTTCCGATGTCTTGTAGGCCACAAATGCGGGCCAATCATCTCGATCTTCTCATATTTGCCCTTGAATTCTGGTGTCTCATTTTTTCGACATACGATTGAGTTCTTTCTTCCAATTCCTGAATAGTTCTGCCATCTTTTTAAGAGCAAAAGACTTGATTAATGGCTCTATTACTGGCTTCTCCGGATCATCCTCTAGCGGTAGGGTAAAATTTGACTTCAGCTCAGTCCAAAGATCATTTTCTGCATATCATTGACACAAGACACCTCGTGGTCTTCGTTCTTAGGCTTATACCATTGGTGGATGCTGATCGGGATCTTGTCCCTAACCAGAACCCCGTGACCGAGCAACAAATGCCTTCTTTGTCCGGTAGGGTTCAATCGGTTGGCCGTCGTGCGATTTCTATGATCTCAAACTTTTCATCCGAGCTCAACTTTTCTTCGGCCTCGTCTCTTTACGAAGTTGTGCTCTATCCGAGGGCTAGAAAAAGAACAAAGACGAGAGTTAATTAATATATGTACATACCGAACAATGAATGCATCAATTAGCTAGTCAAGACAGGCTTAACTAATATATATACCTGGCGGACTCGGTTTGGTGATCACCGAGCCGTCCTCACGGTCTACTTCTTCACCCTCTCCTTCTTGCACCGCATTGGGTCATCGGAGCCATGTAAATCATAGCCAGCTGCTTCTTCACCCTCTCCTTCCAGACCATCGGTGTCGTTGAGAAACATCAACGAGCAGACGGCATCACTTCCTTCTGCGATTATGTCCCTCAACAACGCTTCTTGTGCTTCGTCTCGAGGCGGGTGTCCATAGTTTCTACAAATATTTACAACATGGCAATTATTATTCAAACATGACAGATATGGATATATTAGTGGCAAACGTAGAACTAGCTAGCTAATCACAATAAGGAATCATATTAATTAGTGGCCTCGACGCTGCTTCTCTAGTGTTTCGGGTGGCCTCGACAACGCTTCAAGGGTTAGGGGGTGGCCTCGAGAACACTTCAAGGAGGGGGTAATATCGACCCCCCCCCCTCCCACGTGTTGAAGCTATCGGGAGGGGGTCGGCGTTGAACACTACATCTATATGTCCCACAAGTGACGTGGGCATCGACGCCCGCGGTAGGGTAGAGGGTCGTGGATCGCTGAGCGGTCGAGGGTCAAGGGGTCGAGGATCGCCGAGGGGTCGAGGATAGCAAGGGCATTAGTCCCGGCGCTTCTAGGGTCTAGTGTCAAAGATTCAACAAAACCATGTCTTCATCATTAGGCAAAGTAATGCAGGCACATGATGGTATTGAAGCTCTCAAAGTTATTCGAAAGGAATCCCGGATAGGATAATTAGCTTTTTGGTACAAAGTACAGGAAGAGCCTTCCGAATATCGCTATATGGAAGGCCTTTGCTGAAATTTGTACCAAAAGGCGGATTATCCTGTCCGGACTCCGTTCAGAACAACTTTGAGAACTTCGCACCATCATGCCCCGTTACTCCGCTAATGATGAAGCCATGGGTTTCTTCAATACTTTGACAATAGGCAACCTCTCGACCTTCGGTGATCCTCGACTTCGACGACCTCGACCTCGAATCCTCGGCCCCTCAACGACCCTTGAACCTCGAACCATCGACCCTAGAACCCTCGAATCCTCGACCCTCGACCCTAGAACCTCGAACCTTCGACCCTCGAACCTCGACCTCGACCCTCAATTCTCGCCCTCGATGACCTCGACCTCGAACCCTAGAACCTCGAACCTCGACCCTAGAACCCTCGAACCTCAAACCCTTGTGCCTCAAACCTCGACCCCTTGACGAACCTCGATCGTCGAACCGGCGGCCCCTCGACGACCCTCGAACCTCGACCATCGAACACGAGAACCCTCAAACCTCGACCCTAGAACCCTCGAACCTCGACCCTCAAAACATTGACCTCGACCGCCTCGACGACCTTGACCCTCAAAACATTGACCCTCGACCGGCCTCGACGACCCTCGACCCCTCTGTGACCCTCGCGACCCTCTAGCCTAGTTCCCGACCGTCGACCCTCAGCGATCCTCGACACCCTCGTTCCCGATAAAAAAGAAGAAGAAGAAGAAGAAGAAGAAGAAGAAGAAGAAGAAGAAGAAGAAGAAGAAGAAGAAGAAGAAGAAGAAGAAAAGAAGAAGAAGAAGAAGAAGAAGAAAAAGAAGAAGAAAAAATAGAGAAGAAGAAGAAGAAGGAATAGAGAAGAAGAAAATAATAATTTTTTCTTCTTCTCCTCTATTCCTTCTTCTTCTCCTTTTCTTCAAATTCCTCTTCTTATTTTTTTCTCTTCTTCTCCTTCTTCTTCTCCTTCTTCCATCTTCCTCTTTATTCTTTTTCCTTATTTTCCTTCTTCCCTCGACGACCCTAACTCTAAACAGTACAACTTCCTCGACGTCCCCGCTCTCTCATGAACAAAATAAAATCTATGAATAAAAAAACATCATATTCTATGAACAAAAAACATCATATTCCATCCACATCGATCCATGCATACATCATATATATGATCATATCTATGAACAAAAAAATTCATATGATCATCTATGAACAAAAAACATCATATATATATATGCAGAAAAAAACATTAGATCAACACATATGCAAAAAGCATCATACATATATCCATACATCAATATATATACATGAACATTTATGAAAAAAGCATCACATCTATGAACAAAAAACATCATACGGTGGCGGCGGCGGGGGGCAGGGCAGGTGCGCTGGGGCTCATGTGGGCGGCGCGGCAACGGCGATGTCGGGGCCGGCCTGATGCAGAGGTGGCGCTGGGCAGGGCAGGGGGCCGACGCGAGGAGGCGAATGCGAGGTCGGGAGGCGGAGGCGACGGCGAGGTCGGGAGGCGTTGGACGACGTGAGGTCATGGAGGCAGGGCGGCGACGGCGAGGGCGCTGGCGACGGGCGGGACGGCGACGACGAGGCAGGGCGACGGCGTTAGGGCGAATCGGATGCGGCGACGACAGCGGGGCAGACGGCGGCGACGACGAGCGGGCGCGGCGGCGGCGACGACGGCGCGGCGACGGCGATGGTGACGACGGCGGCGGCGACGAAGCGCGGCGACGGCGATGGTGACGACGGCGTGGCGACGGTGACGGCGGCGGCGGCGGCGTCGGGCAGCTGACGGCGGCCGGGAGGTTAGAAGCGGTCGGGGCAAATGCGCGATGAAACTGAAAATTTTCACAAGTGTTGCTTATATACATCGAGCATTGGTCCCGGTTCGTAGCACAAACCGACTAATGCCCCTTTAGTCCCGGTTGATGCCACCAACCGGGACCAAAGGCCAAATTTCAGCAGCCCAAAGGGCGGAAGCGGCGTTTGGTCGGTTGGTGGCATCAACCGACTAAAGGGGGCATTAGTCCCGGTTGGTGCTATGAACCGGGACCAATGCCCCCTTTAGTCCCGGTTGGTGCCATCAACCGGGACCAAAGGCCTTGTGCTGCCCCGCGCCGAAAAGTTTAGTCCCACCTCGCTAGTTGAGAGAGCTTGAGAGTGGTTTATAAGCGCTGTTGTGCCCACCCTCTCGAGCTCCTCTCAACTGCAGGCTTGCGGGCCTAACCTTGTCATCTGTGACTGTGGGCCTAATGGGCCACCCGCGGGCCTGAATCCTGGCCCATGGTAGGGTTTCTAGTCGTATTCAGGCCGTGGGGGCCCAGTAGGTGGCACTGTTTTTTGTTTTTTTGTTTTCTTTGTTGCTTTATTTATTTTATTTTGTTTCCAGCTTTTTGGTTTTGCTTTCTGCATTATTTATTTATTGTTGTTTTTTGCTTTATTTTTTAATTTTTTTTGCTTTTAGTTTTAGAAAAATTATAAACTTTCTGTTAGTGCCATTAGTTTTCAAATTTGAAAACACTTTTTTTGTTTTCTTTGTTGCTTTATATATTTTATTTTGTTTGTACTTACAACAAAATACTTATTGTTGCTATTTTTATTATTTTTCAGTTTTTTGTTATGTTTTCTGCATTATTTATTTTTTCTTGTTTTTTGCTTTATATTTTAATTCTTTTTGCTTTTAGTTTTAGAAAAATTATAAACTTTCTGTTAGTGCCATTAGTTTTCAAATTTGAAAACACTTTTTGCTTTATTTATTTATTTTATTTTGTTTCTACTTACAACAAAATACTTATTGTTGCTATTTTTATTTTTTTCAAGTTTTTTGTTTTGTTTTCTGCATTATTTATTTTCTTTTGGTTTTTTGCTTTATTTTTTAATTCTTTTTGCTTTTAGGTCAGTAAAATTATAAACTTTCTGTTTGTGCCATTAGTTTTCTTTGAAATTTGTGTGAATCACAAGTTTCTGAGCTCAACAAGGCGTGTAGAGGGACGGGCTTATAAACCGGTGTGAGTACAAAACGGACAATGGTATCATACTCGTCTGTTACAAAGTTGGCATGGTATCATCATAATAGTTGGGGGAGAAAGTCTTGACTTTTTCTTCGCTTGTGTCGTTTGCTTATTGCGTCGTAACCATGGATAATCTTCATCGTTTATCAGGATGCTTGGGTCAGCCTTGACTTTGAAGGGGGGAATTTCATGAAACTTTTCATACTCTTTAGACATGTCTGTCTTGCCCTCCACTCCTGTGGATGTCCCTTTTCCTGAAAGAACTATGTGGCGCTTTGGCTCATTGTATGATATATTCGCTTCCTTATCTTTTCTTTTCCTCGGTATGGTAGACATGTCCTTCACATAGATAACCTGTGCCACATCATTGGCTAGGACGAACGGTTCGTCGATGTACCCAAGATTTTTCAGATCCACTGTTGTCATTCCGCATCGTGGGTCTACCTGCACCCGCCTCCCGATGAGATTGACCCACTTGCACTTAAACAAAGGGACCTTAAAATCTACTCCGTAGTCAAGTTCCCATATGTCTACTATGTAACCATAATATGTGTCATTTCCTTGTCGGTTGTTGCATCAAAGCGGACACCGCTGTTTTGGTTGGTGCTCTTTTCATCTTGGTCAATCATGTAAAATGTATTCCCATTTATCTCAGATCCTTTCCAAATCATTACAGTCGAAGATTGTCCCCTGGACAACAAGTACAGCTCATCACAAACAGTGATGTCACCTCTGAGACGTGTTTCCAACCAACTGCTAAAAGTCCTGATGTGTTCACATGTAATCCAGTCGTCGCATTGCTCCGGATATTTGGAGCGCAGACTGTTCTTGTGTTCATCGACATACGGGGTCACCAAGGTAGAGTTCTGTAGAACTGTGTAGTGTGCTTGAGACCAAGAATATCCGTCCCTGCATATTATTGAGTCTCTTCCAAGCGTGTTTTTCCAGTCAGTCTCCCCTCATACCGCGATTTAGGGAGACCTATCTTCTTAAGGCCAGGAATGAAGTCAACACAAAACCCGATGACATCCTCTCGCTTGATGGCCCATGGAGATGCTTCCTTTCGCCTAGCGCAGTTACTGAACATATTTCTTTAGGACTCCCATGAACCTCTCAAAGGTACATATTGTGTAGAAATACGGGCCCCGAATGACAAACTCGTCGACTAGATGAACTAGGACGCAAGCGCCATGATATTGAAGAAGGATGGTGGGAACACCAGCTCGAAACCGACAAGACATTGCGCCACATCACTCCTTAGCGTTGGTATGATTTCTGGATCGATCACCTTCGAGATATTGCATTGAGGAATGCACATAGCTTCATAATGGCTAATCGGACGTTTTCGGTAGAAGCCCCTCAATGCAACCGGAAGCAGCTTGCGCCATAATCACGTGGCAGTCATGAGACTTTAGGTTCGGAACTTTTCTCCGCATATTTATTATTCCCTTTATATTCGACGAGAAGCCGCCGACCTTCATATCGAGCAGGCATTGAAAGAATATTTCTTTCTCTTCTTTCAGAAGAGCGTAGCTGGCAGGACCTTCATATCGCTTCGGACGCATGCCCTCTTTTTCGTGCAAGCGTTGAAGGTCCTCTCGTGCCTTAGGTGTATCTTTTGTCTTCCCATACACGCCCAAGAAGCCTAGCAGGTTCACACAAAGGTTCTTCGTCACGTGCATCACGTTGATCAAGAGCGGACCTCTAGGTCTTTCCAGTAGGGTAGGTCCCAAAATATGGATTTCTTCTTCCACATGGGTGCGTGATTCTCAGCGTCATTCGAACAGCTAGTCCGCCGACCCTTTCCAAAGATTACGTGTAAATTATTGACCATAGCAAGTACGTGATCACCGGTACGCATGGCGGCTTCTTCCGTGATCTGCCTCGCCTTTGAAATGCTTGCCTTTCTTTCGACATTGATGGTTGGTCGGAAGAAATCGACGATGGCCTGTGTACACATTCTTCCCGCAGCTTCCGGTATATACTATAGGTGTCAAGTAAACAGTGCGTGCATGCGTGGTATCCCTTATTTGTCTGTCCCGAAGGTTATCGAGAGCGGGCCAATCGTTGATGGTCACGAACAGCAACGCCTTTAGGTCAAATTCTCATTTTGTGCTCATCCCACGCACGCACACCGCTTCCATTCCACAGCTGTAAAAGTTCTTCAACTAATGGCCTTAGGTACACATCAATGTCGTTGCGGGTTGCTTAGGGCCTTGGATGAGAACCGCATCATAATGAACTTCCGCTTCATGCACATCCAAGGAGGAAGGTTATATATACATAGAGTCACGGGCCAGGTGCTGTGATTGCTGCTCGCTCCCGAAAGGATTAATGCCATCCACGCTTAAAGCAAACCATACGCCTTGGGTCCTTTGCAAACTCATCCCAGATTTCTCTCGATTTTTCTCCATCTGCGACCCGTCGCCGGTGCTCTCAACTTCCTGTCTTTCTTACGGTCCTCACCGTGCCATCGCATCAACTTGGCATGCTCTCGCTTCGAACAGACGTTTCAACCGTGGTATTATAGGAGCATACCACATCACCTTCGCAGAACCCTCTTCCGGAGGCTCGCCGTCAACATCATCGTGGTCATCTCGTCGATCTTATACAGCAATGCACCGCATACGGGCATGCGCTCAGATCCTTGTAGGCACCACGGTAGAGGATGCAGTCATTAGGGCATGCATGTATCTTCTCCACCTCCAATCCTAGAGGGCATACGACCTTCTTTGCTGCGTATGTACCTGTCGGGCAATTCGTTATCCTTTGGAAGCTTCTTCTTCATTATTTTCAGTAGCTTCTCAAATCATTTATCGTGCACAACATTCTCTGCCTTCCACCGCAGCAATTCGAGTACGGTACCGAGCTTTGTGTTGCCATCTTCGCAATTGGGGTACAACCCTTTTTGTGATCCTATAACATGCGATCGAACTTCAGCTTCTCCTTTTGACTTTCGATTGTGTCCTTGCATCGACAATGACCCGCGGAGATCATCACATCGGGCACATCGTCTGGTTCCTCTTGATCTTCAGCAGCTTCGCTTGCTCCAGCACCATCGTGCACATCGTCAGTGCATCTTGATGTTCAAGAGCATCACCGTATTCAGGGGCACATACTTGTCATCGTACTCTTCTTCCTCGCCGCCTTCCATCATAACCCCTATTTCTCCGTGCCTCGCCCAAACATTATAGTGTGGCATGAAACCCTTGTAAAGCAGGTGGGTGTGAAGGATTTTCCGGTCGAGTAAGACTTCAGATTCTACATATAGGGCATGGACAACACATAAAACCATTCTGCTTGTTTGCCTCAGCCACTTCGAGAAAATCATGCACGCCTTAATGTACTCGGAGGTGTGTCGTCACCGTACATCCATTGCGGTTCATCTGCGTGCATTATATATAATTATGTGTCAAAAATCATTACAGAACATCATGAATAGATAATTAAGTGACCAAATTAATAGAAGTTCATCATCACATAAAACCAAAGTACATACATAGTTCTCATCTAACAACATAAAGCTCTGGAGAGCATCTAAATTAATTAGACCATACATTGAAACTATGTAAAACATTTCAATGTGAAAACAAATACGATCATAATCGCAATCAAGGTAACAACTGATCCAACGGCATAATGATACCAAGCCTCGGTATGGATGGCCTATTTTCTAATCTTTCTCATCTTCAAGCGCATTGCATCCATCTTGATCTTGTGATCATCGACGACATCCGCAACATGCAACTCCAATATCATCTTCTCCTCCTCAAGTTTTTTTATTTTTTCCTTTAAGAAATTGTTTTCTTCTTCAACTAAATTTAACCTCTCGACAATAGGGTCGGTTGGAATTTCCGGTTCAACAACCTCCTAGATAAATAAAATCTATGTCACGTTGGTCGGCATAATTTTCATAAACAATAAATGAACCAATAGTTATGAAAAGATAATATATACCACATCTGAATCATAGACAGGACGAGGGCCGACGGGGGCGGATACCAAAATCATCGCACTATATAAGATGCAATAATAAAAGTAAGAAAATAATACAAGTATCTATCTAAACAAACAAGTAATAATATTTTTCCTTTCAGAAAGAAGATAAGAACAAGAGGCTCACCACGGTGATGCCGGCGATGAGATCGGCGCGGGTGATCGACGGGGACGGGGCGTGACGGACCGCTAAACCTAGATAAATATTGAGGAAAATGGAGCTTGGCGGTCGAGCTTGGAGAGGAGAAACCTTAAGTAGTGTGGCTCGGGCATTCCATCGAACACCTTGTGTGCATAGGAGGTGAGCTAGAGCACCACCAAGCCCTCTCCCTCGGAAAAAAAAGCAGAGCAGTGTGCTCGCTTCTTGCGAGGGGCTATATATAGTAGCACCATTAGCCCGGTTGGTGGCATGAACCGACTAAAGGAAGCCTTTGGTCCTGTTCATGCCACCAACCGGGACCAATAGTGATGGGTCAGAGTTAGACCATTGGTCCCGGTTCGTTACACCAACCGGGACCAAAAGGTCCGGACGAACCGGGACCAATGGCCCACGGGTCTGGCCGGCCCCCGGCTCATTTAACCGGGCAAAATATTCATTGGTCCCGGTTCTGGATTGAACCGGGACTAATGGGCTAAACTGGCCTGGACGAAAGCCCTGTTTTCTACTAGTGGTCAAGTGTCAACAGATCAAGTAAACAATTCTGAGTTTCAAAAGATCAAGTAAAAACAATTCTACCCATAAGCAACGATGATGCTATGGTTAGCTTTACATAAATAGACATGTGACGTCTTTTAGATCTACTAAATCACCATTGTCTTCACCTTCCTGGCCCACATCCTTCACTTGCAGTTTATTCTTATGGATATTTGGAAATGATATTTGTTGCATCATATTGTAGCTTTCAGAAAACATCAAAGCAATCCAGAACCTCCTTGGAACTGAGATAGATATGGGGAATCATGTAATACATAACAAGATGGAGAATTGAGGAGCCTATGGAACATTCTCCGTGGCGCGGCTAAACCAGAAATATTTTCTTGAGTTTGCCACTAAGCAAGGCTTAACCATATAAAGTTGTCCTTTCTCTGGCTCGAGGTCGGACCTTCCTTTGTATCCCATGGAAACCTCCAACCATTCATGTCTGGTATGTCTCCATAATCAAGCAATTCATGTCGGGGTTATGACATCTGCTTGGTTTCCAGCTGTTGTTGCTCTGAACTGATAGTACTTACACCCTCTGTTCCAGTTTGGTTTAAACTGCAAAAACGTCTTATATTTAGGAACGGAGGTAGTACTACTTGAGAAATTGTTTTTCTGTACTGTAATACTCAAGAGGGATTATTTCTGTACTGTAATACTCAGAGGGATTACTTCAGTCTTATAGCTCTGTAGCAATTATTGCTCTCCTGCTACCTCAGTACTCCCTCTGTCGCATAATGTAAGACATTTTTTAACACTAGTGTCAAAAAACGTCTTACATTATGCGACAGAGGGAGTACCTTAGTACTTCATACATTTTCTAATATACGCACTGTTTGTACTCAGATGTAAGATTCATTGGCCTGAATTAGTGAATTGGTTATTGTTTATTGTTCATACAATTGATTGCTCTGAATTGTTATTGTTTTATGACCTTCTAAAGGTGCCGTTCCAAGCTCCATTCAATGCTGAATGTTCACAAATAAACCAACAGTCACAGTTTTATTTTGCTTCGAAAGTGGGCTAGCCTATTTGCAGTAGTCCAAAATAAATAAGTAGACCAATACGCCAAAACGTTACAAACAGATTTGGTCCTTGAATCTGTCTATCATCATCCTATTTGCAATGCACCTGTAGTGGTAAAACCTGTAGGTAGCCGTACTGCCATGATTTTGTCCAAAATTGTCATCTTTGAATGTATTGGTCATCGTTTTATAATATACATGGAGAATGATGTTCTCTGATTTGCAAAGTAAATTCCATAGAAGGAGTCACATTCATATTATAGAATATTAGTTTAGCTTTAGCACATGGATGTCATTCTTTTTGTACCATATGTGGATATCAAATTTGAATGCGATTTGTTTACTAGTATAAGTAGCTGTTGCCCGCATTTCACATTTCCTTCAGAAGAAAAGAGGAGGAAATGACCAACTGAGAATCACAAATCTGGGACCTCAGACACTACAGTGTTTCATATATCAGGCAGTATATTTAGAATTGTGAAAAACTTTGAGTGGTTCATCAGATGAATCATTAGTTGAAAAATCAGATAGGTTTCCATTTATGTTTTTGCAATTTCTGATTGCACGCACCTTCCATTAATCTATTTGCAAATTGGATAGAGGTTATAACATGTAGTTTCGAGTCCTTTTAGTTCTTCTAAACACATTGCTATGTGGTGTGTAAATTTACTGAGCTGTCATATCTGCAAGTTCTACCAGATTAGTGGTGCAAATTAGATGTCGATAATCCGAACTGTCTTCTCGGGTTAGAACTTCTACGGGAGCATTTGATTTTACTTTAGATGGGAAACGATTAAGTCTGAAAAGGCATAAGTACATGTAAACAAGGATGAGGCATTTAGTTTTTTTTTTTTTTTTTGAGTGCCCAATTGTAACTGGTCAGCAGATCGAATTGTGGCCATTGTCGGTTGATGATCGTGTTTTTCCTTTTTCTTTCGTAAGACGATGGTTTTCTTCAACTTCATTGTTTCATCATCCACTCTGATGGTGTAATTTTCCGTTACCAGGGCTATTTGTGATAGGTCACAATTTCTCAAGGTAGACCAAAGCCTCTGTGCAATCTAAATTTCTCCGAACGCCCACTTCTTTTTGTTCCGCAGCCGCTTTACAAACCCATTTTGATTCGGGACTTGCTACTGTCTGAGAAAAGAGTGGTCATTACTCAACTTCAAGTCTGTAAATACACTACTGCCCTATATTTGCATTTCCTTTGTTTAGGTGCGTATCAGTCCTTTCTTCTGTCTGCATCAGGTTACTGCCAATTATGAAGATATCCAGGAGAAAAACTACTCAAAGAGGGCTTTATTTAATCTTTTCGCTTACATTCGAGGATTTTTACAGCAATGCCTTTAGAGCATATATAAATATCCCTGCCGCTGGTTTTCTTTTTCATTGGCCAAATGCTCAAATATGTGTACATGTATCATTTGCCAAACTTTGACCACATTAGCTCAAACATGTGGACCCCACCAATCATAAAAGGCCGTCAAAACGCGGCAGCGATCAGACCATGCCCCTAAATCAGTCAGGTTTCTTTTTTGTTAAATTCCACAATAGCGGTGGCTATGTGATGTTTTTTCAGGGTAGCTAGTCAATTCCTAACATGTTAGGTTATGTACATAATACGTACTTATTTAATTTTAATGCAAGTGATAGCAAAAGTATATACTGCATTTGCATGAACAGAAAATGCACTTGTGCAGGACTAGATCAATGGATTGATTCTGAAAACTCAAGGACTAGATCAATGGATTGATTCTGAAAACTCAAGGACTAGATCAATGGATTGACTCTGAAAACTCAAGGACTAGATCAATGGATTGATTCTGAAAACTCAAGGACTAGATCTACTTCGGTCCAACAACGAACCAAATCCCGCAATTTTATTTGTCTTTACAAGAAACATATACTACGAAACAAGAGTTCTACTAGTACCTACCTACCTACAAGGTGATGTCTCTCATGGTGGTGCGTGCCTGCCCCCCATCCCCATGGTGGTCGTATTCAGTTACCAAGCTCTGCCGCTGCCAGCCTCCATGTTATCCAACGCTCGGCCATTGCTTCTCATCTCCATGGAGGCAACATATTGTGCCATGGACGGCAGCACCGACTGATGGGGATCTGTTGTTCCTTGGTTCTCAGTTTCCGGGTTAGGATCGTGATGCCGGAATGCATGAGGCCACAGCCCTGAAACAGAAGAGGTAACAACATTTCACTTCAGTTTATACTACTATAGTTGCGAAAAAAAGGGCTTCATTTCTGTACATCTGACAATGGCGGAACAAACAGCAGTGGCATTATGTATGCACTAACAATCCAGAACAAATGTACTCATGTGGATGTGGTGGTTGCTTTATATATAAAGCGGGGCGAAAACCTATCTCGTTAATCCAGAATAAATTATAAATGTACCGTGTTTGCTAGCTGGATGCGGGAAGAACTGCAGATAGCAGAACGAAGCAACAACCAGCCCTGCAGAGATACACCCACATGATCAGCAGTCTGTCAGTGCGATCTTCAAGAGATGGAGACACTACTGAACTTATAACGGCTCTGACGGAGTTGGAACGTACCGAGGATTCCACCGGCAAACACGTCCTGCCAGTGGTGCCAGTAGTCTGCGACCCGCGACACGCCGACCATGGCAGCGAAGAGCAGCGGCAGGATCACGACGCAGAGCTTGGCAATGTGTCCGCCCCGGTCAAACACCCTGATCTTGCCGGCAAGGTACCACGACAGGAAGCCCAGCCCGGCAAAGGACCCTGCATTCCATACCAGATGAACACGAGAAAACTATCAGACTGAACTGTTTTTTTGCCAAGGGGGGAGTGATCTAGAAAGATAACCAGTTCATGCTACAGTGCAACACAAACAAGTTCAGATGGTCTTCAGAATTGCAGATGGTGGCCAAGCTTACATGAAGTGTGGCCACTGGGGAAGCTCTTGTGCCCTTCTTTGATGACTTTCGCGTCTCCGTGGCATATGACTTGTCGGGTGACCGCCTCGTAGTTCTGGAAAGGCGACTGGATTCAGCATGGCAAATGTCGAAGAAATGGAAAGCTCTGAAGAAGCAATTGCGGAAGAGAGCTCACCGGCACTCCGTCAGGAAAGCATCGATAGTAGAAGTTGGGGCGAGGCCGGCCGACGCCGTCCTTGATCGCGTCGGTGAGGACGCCGGTGATGAGCACGGAGAACAGCAGGCCTGCAAATTTCACCACACATCTTTCAGAACTGATGGCAAGAACAGTTATCTGAATAAACTGACGCAGTTGCAGTCTGCTGCAGCAGGACAATTAACAGTAGCACCGCAAGGGTAACCTGCCTAGTATGGCGTGATGCAGGTCGTAGGCATTCTTCTTCTTGACGTAGATGGCGGCGAAGATGAGCATCGGCAGGATGACGGCGTATATCTGCATCCGTCCAAGCAAGGTTCGGTCAATCGTCGAGGAAAAAGAAGAAATTTTGCAGATATATAAGGCAGATATGGCAGGTGGGGGTGGGTACCGGGACGGCCCAGACGGGGATGGTGTTGGGCTTCATGGGGTAGCGGAGGTCGTCCATCATGAACTCGGCGACGAAGCGGTGGAAGGGCGTGATGAGGTTGAGCGCGACCTCGATGGCGGCGAGGAGGAGCAGCACGATCCAGTCGTACATGTGCCGGCGCGCCATCTTGGCCCCGTGGGTCCTGAGGTAGGGGGGCGGCACCCCCAGCTGGATGGGCGCCGCCGCCGCCGGTCCCGGTGGCGGCATCTTCGTCTCCGGTGCGGGCAGGAGGGGGGATTCGATGGATTCGCCGGGCGGATCCCCTGCCGGGCCTGCGGTTTCCATGCGGCGGGGTTAGCGGGGAGGGGAGGGGAATTCGTGGACAGGGCATGTGCGGGGAGGAGAGAGACGGAGACCGCAAGTGCGTAGATGACAGGTGCAGTGACGACAGGTACTCACGGGAGGGCGAACGAAGCGCGGAGGTTCCTCCTGCCGGAGCCGGCGGTCCGAGGTCAACGGCGGCGTCAGGGACGAGCAGAGCACCACCACCACCTCCTCCTCCTCCTCCTCCTTCCCTGCAGGGACAGCGGCCGCGAGCTTGACGGCGGCGAGCCGCGCGGTCTCTGTTTCTTGCTTGCCTCGGCGCCTCTGCTTCTTGGATTCTTTGCGTTTCTCCGCCCTCCGGGGCTCCGGTCCGGTGCGGCGGCTACCGTACCGATGTTGAACGCCCGCCGCCGATTTCTGCGCGTCTGTTTCTCGGATTGCTCTCGCTGATGCTTCCTCGCGCCTTGTGCGTGTGCTTTTCTGGCGTGCAGATGGATGGGCAACTGGGAGCGGGTGACACGGGGGAGGTGTGCTAGGCGAGGCCAGGCGGCGGCTATAGCCCGCCCGCCCGCCCGTGAAGAATGGTTCAGGTCGTTGCTGGAATGTGGAGCGTGCCGTTGGGGACCGGCCAATCTTGCTGCCTTGACTTGCGCCCATCGTGAGCTGTGACGGCGGCTGTTTCGCCGGTGGTTCGCCGGCCAGGCGCGGCCCGTCAACGCAATAAGCAAACAATATCTTCCGCGGGAGATAAATGCTTCCGTTGTCTGGGATTTATTATGCGTCGACAGACGCTTCAAAGCCAAGTATTCTTAGTAAGCATGACAAGTTTCGCCGGTGAATCATCAACACAAGTAGACGGTGGACACGCGGCCGCGGATTTTTGGGACATGGTTCCACGCGAGGAGCATATCCAATCCGTATGTTCGTGCTTTGGGATATGTATTTAATATAGCGTTATTTTCAATACGTGACGGACATGGGCTATACGACCGTGAATACAAATGTGAATACTAACTCCCATGGTCCCTGACTCATCATAGCTAACAAATGCGTGCAGTGTGTTTGTTGCGTTGCAGACATGTATCAATGCGTGCACACCACCCATTTTATGGCACTTGTGAATTGTGATTAGGTGGCCAGGCCTCCATTTATATGTCACTCACCAATAGGCAGATGCATAAATGAAATGCTGACACAACAAGCTTTATTCATAATGACCGTTCTAAGACAAACTGAATGGCATATTGTAGTTAGCCTTAATTATTGGTACATAGCGAATAACTGACGCATTGATTAAATAGACCTTTTATATGATTAGCCTTAATTTATCGACTAATACAATACTAGTGTAATAGATAGATCAGATTTGCAATCAACCAAAGCAGTGAAATAAAAACTCATTCACTCATATCGGGGAGGTATCAGTATTCTCTATAGGCCGTGTACACATATTTTTATTTTCCAGTAAATTTTTGCTTGATTTTTTTATTTAGTGGCGTGCTGACTTTTTTCATGATTCGAGTTAACTAGTATGAAGAATGATGTTCAACCGATTATTTTTGGGTAAGAAATTCGTACATGTAAGGATTTTAGTTGTAAATCAGTAGTCTGAAACATGTGATGAAATTAATATACTCCAAATTGAACAATGCTGGATGGAGAGAGCTGGTGTGATTATGGCCAGTGTGCAGGCTTCCAATTACTCGCTTTGTCCCCATAATATAAGAGCATTTTTTACACTAGTATAGTGTAAAAATTGTTCTTATATTATGGGACGGAGGGAGTAGTACTTAACACTTAGCAGTCTTCTCCTAATACACTATACCCACAGAAGAAGAAAAAAAAACACTATACCCATGTCTTCAACCTGGTGTTGCCAGAAAAGGCTGGCAATGACATCAAGCTCCACCAACGGTGAAAGGTTAGATGTTCGTTAATATTCACTATTCTGGAGAGACCTTTCATAGGCTGGTTGAGATCCTAGTACAAAACAGTAGCTTGCAATGTCCACCACCTGATTTTGAACACGTTTGTTTAGTTAAGCCAATGCCTCATGACCTATTATTAGTTTGGTTGGCAGCTTGGTGCAAATAGCTCTCTCGTGCCATGGAGCTACGTCTCACTGCCGTGTAATCAATTCTAATCAACGCGCCCATCGTTTCAATGCGTGAGCCTGCCATGTCAGCCATTTATTGGGGCACAGGGACAATACGAGAACTATACCAATTAGTGTATGCTGGCCAGAAAACGTTATACGGCATCAATGTATTGGAGTAACACGTATCACGTGGAAAGGAGTGGTGATGATAACGACCTCGCGTGTCTGCATGTCCACATGCGATTTATAGGTCGACACGCCACCTAGAAAAAGCCAAGAGAATATAAAATGCCATATATAATCGAAAGTGTTGAAAATACGTCAACCCGGTCAACCTACTGGTTTTGACAGATTTATACAACACGCTTTGCTCTTCAACAACATGGTAGGTAGTTGCTTTTGTAGAGTATATTCATCTGAAGGAGTCCCTTCGGGATTTTTAGTTTAAAAGGTCTCATGACGATAATAAACATGCAAATGCAAGAAACACCATGTGGGGCCCCATTTTTCTCAAAGAGAAAGTCTCAGCTTATTAGTTTGTGCTACAAAAGCATGTTCATACCAGAGACTTACTTTTCATGGTAGAAAGTTGCTTTTCAACAAGAATTGTTGAACGTGCTCGTGTGGGATCTGGTGTTGAAGATTTCATTGCAAGGGACACATCGGTGAGAATGGATTTTGATTTGGATACTCTATCTATAAACAATGTGTTTTTAAGGTATACTCCCTCCGTTCCTAAATATAAGCATTTTTAGAGATTCGAATACAAACAACATACCAAGCAAAACAAAATGAACCTACACTCTAAAATGCGTCTATATATATCCTTATGTAGTCCATATTAAAATCTTTAAAAGTCTTATATTTAGACTAGCGGGCGGAGGCGCGGCGGCATGCCGCGCGCCAGTCGAGAAGCCCGTGTGTGTGCCTTTGTTGCTTGTTTTGCATGAGAAAAAAAAAAGACATGGTGGCTTTAAAAGGAGCTAGTGGAGTGATACTTTTTGTTTTCCTAGCGGATTCATGCAGGTCATTGCATTTTTTGTGTGTGGTCATGCAGGTCCTTGTTGCCATTTTGGCTTTTTTTGGTATGTCTAGCTTATTGTCGTGTGTTCCAGTTTTGGCCGTCTTGGTGGTCGCGACGTTGCTACTACTGTGACGGGTTTGCCTCCCATGCTAGATCGAGAGATTATGGACACTGGCGGGAGGAAATCAGGAGAGAGAAGGGTGCTGCCTGTAGGGACTGGGAAGGGGACACTTGGCTCCATCAACCCTAGTAGGAGATATTTTAACATGTGAGCTACATTACAAAGACAAAGTTAGCACTATTATGTCTTCTGTACACCACATGTGGTCATAATGTTTAATAAAGACTCGTAATTGTACTTAGTACGAACTAAGCATGGCTTAGACGGTTAACTTTCATTCTTTTTTTAGATGGTTAGGTACTTACAGTAGATTTGTTCGTGAAACAAGCCTAACATTTGTGAGGGAAAAAAACCTTTATATCTTCTCATGAAAATAAGTTTACATTTTTTTTTCAAGTATTTGCATGAATCGTGAGTAATGTAAATATACCAATAATGCTACATCCACGTAATGAGTTACGAAAGGTTACGTAACATGCCTAAACTAAATCCTCTCCCCCCTGATTTTAAGGGGGTGGGCATCTTTCTCCCGATCTCCCCAATCCTAGCCCACCACGTTGCTATTTACGTTAGATTACGTATGTGTTTCACGTAGATGTAGCATTACTCGTAAATATACTCTCGCCCTAACACAAATCGTACAGCATGAGAACTCCTGAAAAACTGAAAGTGACACATGTGGGATCGTAGCCAATCACGCATCTCAGCGACTAGCTAGAAGCAGCAGGCCAAAAGGAAATCGAGGAGGCGGAATTGGGATCGGCCTTGCCCCTTGCCGCACGGAGGAGGTGACGGTCCACATCGACGGGCCGCAGCCAGATTTGGAGAGCGGGGCGGCGCCGAAGAAGAAGGAGCCGCGTCTCAGGATTAATCAACCGGCCTTCGGATTCCCACCATGGATGCACCGCCGCCCCAGCTCAGGATGGCCGGACACGAGGACAGAATCAGCACGCTGCCCGACGATCTCCTGCTCGAAATCCTCGAGCGCCTGAACCTGCGCGAGGCCGTCCGCGCCGGCACAGTCTCGACGCGGTGGCGGCGCCTCCCCCACCAGCTCTCCCGCCTGCGCCTCAACCTCAACGACATACCCCACACCACATGGCAGACGATGATGGACGCCTTCACGGGCGCAGTGCAGAGCTTGCCGGCCAGGAGCAAGTGCGAGCGCGACGGCAAGACTTATCAGGCAAGTAGGGTGCCAACATTGGCGCTTCGGAAACCCTCCGGTGCGCTTCGGCTATGTTCCCGAGCTTCGCAGCGTAGGCCTGAATTCTCGTGCCAAGGATTGGCGGGCGGCATTCGCGCTGAGCGAGTGCCTGCCAAGCTAGGTGTGCCGTGAGCCTGTGCAAACTGAGTCTCAATTTTTGCTCTCAAACGGTAAAGTTAATTTCTACGCACCACATGAACTTCTTCTGTATCCACGTATCAGATGTCATGTGTTTTTCTTTACCAATTTCAGTTATGTATGTGCGTTCGTCTTGCTGCAGATTTGGATTCAACCGGAACATCCCAAGCACCTCACTGCTATATTCAGAAACCCGACAGATGTGGGGCTTTTCTCTATTACTAGTAAGTGTGCACGTGCAACGCACGTCTAGATTAACACAAAATTAGACAAACATGACGGTCGTCATAATTATTGCTTTTCATGAAGTACATAATTCATTGTCCATCCAAATTGTAAGTCATTCATACGACATATGTACATATGAACTAATACAAAGTTAGTCAAACCGATAGCAAGCACAAATGATCGAATTGTGGCATGTCATGGAATCATAAAGCTTTTTTATTCAAATACCAGAAGCTTTATTTTCCTGTATACAAATATAATTATCCTTTTCTAGACAAAATGCATCATCCACTGCCAACAACATAGATGAAGGTTAGTGTATTTAAACTATTCTTGCCTCAATAAAGGACATACCCAGTGCTAAGCTTCCACACCAGGACCTCTTGGAACAGGTGGGTAGTATTTCACCCACTCGAATACATTCACAAAAAAGTATCAAGCTACTCACTCAAAAAACCTAAATTCGTCCACGAAAGGCATCCCTAAGCACTTGGATACGTACTGCAGAAACAACGCCTCATCCAGGATCTTGGACGAACTTCCATGAAAATGAACACATACTTATGCAATTTCTAATTTGTTACTCCATGAAACTTCTACAATTATTTTCTTTCTAGAATACACTTGATTTTTTTAAATAGCTAAACATGTTCTGCAAATTTCTCCCATCCATTTTAGCAGCTTCTTTGGTGTTCCTTTCTTGCTATGGCAGGTACCCACGGCCATAAATGAAGTAGAGAGGTCCCGACACCTCTTAATCATGCACAACCCATGATTTTGAAACTCTCCAGCACATTAGGTAACACCATCCATGACTATGTCACTTTACATAGCGTACAAATGATGACACATGTTAAAGATTATCAGCTATAATGATTAATTAAAGGTTCTGGTAAAAAAATCGAAACAAAGTACCGATCCTGTTGAGATTGTGATGGCACATAATGATGTTCATAGACATCTGAAATTGCCAGGTCTCCATAAATTGGCCTATTGGAATGTTGAACGTGAAGTTGCCCAGTCACAGTATATATGCATCAATATATGACTGATATATTCATGAAAAAAAGGATTGTGCCATGAGGATCAGATATATACGAAATAGGAGCATGGTGTTGTGTCATGTTCAGAAGGTCAATGAAACAGACCTTGAATTAGTTGAGCAAAGAAGATTGTTGCGGAGGGAAGTACAGCCCTTGTCTTATCAATTGTACCGTTATTCCTCAGTCGGATATTGCAAAAAATGGCCACCCATCATCTATTGGTTCCATATTAAGAATCTAGACAGGCATGCAGGTCTCCTCAGTGTTGTTAGACAATCCATTTGACAATAATCATGCTCCAAAATGTGCACGATTAATAAGACAATACATGTGCAATGCATGCCTTCTATTAGCATTGGTTTCCACACTTGCCCATTATATGAAAGAAACAATATAGATATCAATTAAAATCTCAAAAGACTGTACTCTTCCTAAATGTATCAAATGGAACCACCTGCTCAAATGATGTGCAGAGAGAATTATTAAATATGCATATATTGGAAAAGGTAATAACCGAAGTTGTAACAGTAAAAGTTGGAACTATCAATCACCCTTTAGGGCCTGTTTGGGACCGCTCCGCTTCACCAAAATCAGTTTCGCTTCACTAAATTCACTTTGGAGCAGTTTCATCCAGAAGTTGTAGCACTATCCAAGAAAATGTTTGGCTTCCTTCTAGCTCCAGCTTCAAGAATGGAAAATTTGGTGGAAAGGATCTATTTGATTGGTTGAGGGGGGAGAAACGAAGGGGTATCCACTTACTGGTGGCAGTGGTGGGTAATTTCCACCCAACTCCAACTTCTAGAGTTTTTTGGAGCACCTCCTAAAGAGCTTCATAAAAAATTAGAAGTTCTACCCCAGATTCTAGTTTTTTTGTGGAGCGGCATATCGTGGAGCTACCCTGTTTGGCTCGTGTTTTCTGGAGCGGAGCTGAATTTTAAGGAGCAGAGCAGTCCCAAACAGGCTCTTAATTGTTACATAGTGAGTCCGTGAATTAGTGTAAAGCTTCGCAAGCTGTTCCACTTGCCCAAACAAAATAGAAACCAAATCAGTCGTAATCAATCCGCTAAGAAATTATAGGAACATAAAATTCAAGATTCACACCTCAAATAGCTTCAAATGAGAACACGTGTGAATCAAGAGAGGCCCTTTGCTTAATCCATTGCAAATATATCAAGGCCCTGCAAAGGCGGGACTATCACGTGCATGAAGATGGGATGAAATATAGACTCAACAGGTTCGTGGCTGCAATAATCACTATCTGTATTTACCTGATATATCAAGAGCAGTGGGCAGCATCAATCGGACACTATGGTAGATCAGAGGACTCCGATGCTCCGCCTTCAGTCCAGTCTGTTACGTACCGGCACCGCTGCCTCCTCTTTCCCGCGACACACCAAATCTGTTGCACGTGAATTCAATTACTGAAATAACAAGCTAGATAACACAGTTAGTATATCTTGTTGCAGACTTTTCTGCACTTCATTTTCCCATTGATAGGACTATATAGTACGGAGTAGTAATGAAGGGGAGGATGTAGATACCCGGCACATCTTGTTGCAGTTGATAGTACAAAACTATTAATTCACCCGCATTGGCGTGTTGCAAATAATTCTAAGTACATTATCCAATAATAAACATTTATTTTCTGAGAGTACAATATTGCCACTAATCCTGCATATGTAAGCCATGTTGTGAATAAAACGGACTGTCCCAAGCATATTACAAACATGAAAAAAAAATACAAATCATACGTACAATTTTATCCAAACTCAGCAAAAATAATTGTGGACTTTGTTTGAATCCACATCACCAACAGCTAATGCAAGTAGTTCAGTACCTTACAAAAGGATATCATGAAAGTTAGGAACCAGCTAAAAATGTTCAGATTTTTTTGTTAAGAACACAATGAATCCAATGGAAATTATGCATCCTACTCGGTGTCATCCGGGAACTCACGTTGGTGTGGCAAACAAGCATTATTGATGTCTCAGTCAAAAGATTCAACAAACAACTGTAGGTTTTGAACGTACAGTCTAGGTATGAATACACAAGATATAAATCCATCAAGCAATATCGATGCACAAGAGTCTTGGTTTGAATAAGGTAAGAAAATCATGTCGATTCTTACCAGTGTATTCCTCTCCGGAGGCGGCCATCTCCCTGTGCACAGCGCCTTTGAACGCAGCTGCACGGGTGGTTGCCTCTGGCCGTCGGCGCGATCTGCAGCCCAGCGCTGCCAAGGACGACGGCGCACGGGTCTGCACCATCGAACGGCACGGTCCCCTTAGACTCAAGCTACTGGGGCCGAGGCGGCGCATGGACTTGGCGGCGGCCTCGTTGTCTCCGTCGACACGGCTAATCGCGACGGCGGTGTAGCCTCTCGCGCCGAGAACGGACGGCGCGCGTACAGAAAGGACGACATCTTGTTCCGCCCAACGCCCGACCGGCGCCCTGAACGGAGAGGAAGCAGCCTCGATGCTCTTGCCGCCATGGCTACGGGCGACCGTAGTTATCCTGCGCTCCTGTGGCGTGGACTCCTGAGGCGGACTTCCCGCGGGCACGCTTCTTCCCGCCGCCGGGTGAGATTAGATGGGAAGTTAGCGCTAATTGAGGATGGGATTACGTGGTCGCCCAGCAAGCCTTTTTTTTTAACGTCCGCTCGCTTGTGGCAGAGTTTTCGTCCGCACCTCAAAATTGCTAAATGTACTATTGACGAGGTTAGTTGTTATGTTAACGGTTAGATCTAATTTAGTGAGTTTGATCGTGAGGCTATAATTGCTTAGATTTGTTGTGTGTACATTAGCTGGGGGTGTTTAGAGAAGAAAATGTTCGCTTGTTTAATCTACACTACTATTAAACGAGAAAACTTCAGGACAGCGGACGAAAACTCTGCCCGTAAAACAACCCACGCCCGCACGCGAGTGTACAGGTAAACCCACGTCCTTTTCTCACAAAAAAAATCAGGTAAGAACCCACGCCCAAATTACACGGGGAGTCATACACAGAAAACAACACGGAAACAACTGAGCTCAATTAGCGGGAATCAATCCAGGCTCGACGTCCAGATTACATGCCCCTGCGCAGCCGCTGGGGCACCCGACGACGGCCGCGATGTCGCTGCCCTGCGCAGCCGCCGAGGCATCCGACGACGGCCGCGACGACGAGGTCGCCGAGTCACTCGACGACGTGTTGTCCCCAAGACAGGTGCAGCCGCATAGACGCCCTGCCACGCCGCGACGAGGATCTCCTCGCCGACATAGGTGCATGCTCTTCTCTGATCTGAAGTTCGAAAGGCTTTTACATGCCGCTGCCGCCAAGGCTCCGCCTCCGCCGTGCTCCTTTCTCAACCTGTTCATGTGATCCATCAATTGCTCTGGTTGATGCAAATTATGAAAAACAAGGAAAGTGTATGAACCGGTGAATTATGGCATGACCATATGCTAACAATCCCTGATGTCCGTACCTGACCTAAACCTGACGTCGTTTCATGAATCCTTGTCAAATGAGCATTGTACTGACCTCACCTAAATGCCTCATCAAGCTGCATATGAACAGGTTCAATTCTCAGATCCAAATATGAACACACATAAAGTCACTCTGAGATACACCTACATGAATATTAATGCAAAAGGAATTCAATTGGCGACTGAGTATTAACAAAGCTTTCATGTTAAACAGTAGGATGGAGTTGAACATAAAACACTACTCTATCTGAGTTGTGGTAATAGTATTTCTTCAGTTACTATTGTGTGATACCATTCTTGACATTCACGGGGTTCAAGGACTTCAGATGGCCCCAACCAGTCCCAATAGGGCGCGCACCCCGTTCCAGGATATAAGCAACAACCAATCCTTGGGTGATGAGCATTACACAACCACCCAATTTCAGTTTTTGTACCCCAACTGCTGAATTGTGACATTATGTGCAGACCCTAAAGAAGTAAAAAGGCAGAGGGATAGAGAGCGGTATGCACAAAATAAGGATGAGATTAATAAGAGACGACGTGAGGCCTACAAACAGAAGAAAATTGAACCTGCTGAGATCAGTGGGGCACAAACACAGCTGGGTGTATCACAAGGTAATAAAGATGAACTTCATTCTTCATTATATATATTGCTATATATAAATGATCTATTCTTCATCTACTCAGGCAGTAATGAGATTAATAAAGTTGAACTTCATTCTCCACACTATATATTTCTATATATAATGATCTATACTTCATCTACTCAGGCGGTAATGAGATGAAGAATCGTATGGAAAGGGAGCGGTATGCACGAAATAGAGAGGAAATATTAAAGCGACAACGACAAACCCGCGAGCAAAATAAGCATATTGATGCCGTCCTTGATGTCAGTAACATTGTAACGCAAGTGCCGGCTACCGGACAATCTACAGTCACACAACTGCAGAACATAACAAGTGCAGGGGTGCGGTACCAAATTCCGCTCATTTGACCAGAGACAATGTGGACGATGAGTCCGTTGGTTGCACAGAAATGATGCGTACCAGATGCAACGGAATTCAAGACGATGACACCCACACTTATGTCACTAGATGAGAACCCCAACTCAGTACAATCGACAACCTACATATGCCAGAAAAGTCTTCTAAAAAAAGGGTTAGTTGTCTGATTTATTAATGGTGCTAAATTATCCGGTGTTTATTTCTTCTCTAATTTGCCATTCTATTTTTGTTTCGGTACAGATCCTTCTTATGGCAAGAAACCTCTACCGATCCAACGTAATTATATTACTCCAGGGATGGAGCCGCCCCATATGCAGGTCAAACCCGGATAATCAAATTGGTACGGTCTATACGAGATGACGCACCAAGATGGGTATTAAACAGAGCTACAACTTATTTGGAACATGATATGGTGAGTCTCAGTTCCATATAAATGTTTGTATAGATGGGACCTAAACTAACAAAAACCTTATTTTCAGATATTCATTCCAGTTAACATTGAACACTTCCATTGGTACCTAGCAGTTATAAATGCCAGGCAGCGATGCATCCAGGTGCTCGACTCGCTAGGCCCAGGAATGAGCCGCAAAGACCTCACCGCTATGGTTAGTCATTAGTCCCACTACACCATCTTTTGATAACACGATTTCTGTTATTGTTCGTTTGTGATGCTAATACTTTTTCATATATTCATTCAACAGCTCAAAGGACTAGAAAATGTATTCGAACACGATCGCTTCAAGTGGAACTAAAACTGATAAGTGGAAAGACTTAAACATCTCATCATGGCCAAGGGAGGAGTGTATTAAGAGCAAACTGCAAAGAGATTGGTATACCTTCTAACTCAAAGGCTCAAAGTAATTGACTTCAAGACTCTGAATTTAGGCTTATTTTGACAGCAATCTGTAGGAGGAATTAGTTTAAATAAACATGGAGTAGTTTAACAATCTTGAAAGCAAGTTTGCACACATCTTACTGAATTTAGGCTCATCTTGAAAGCAAAGTTTTGATAGTTTTTAGCTTTGACATACAATTTTGACAGTTTGGGGACAGATTTAGTCATCGGACCAATTATGACCAGCAAATCATTAAACTTTAGTCTCAATATCTGAATTTCTATCTCTGGACCATGTGGCGGCAAGCAAGCAAATTAAATTGGTAAACAGTACAGTGTCCAACTGATTCAGCACTAGAGGCCGACAGTGATAGCACCAAGCGAAATTCAGTAATTATGACCAGCAAATCATTAAACTTAGTCTGAATATCTCAATTCTATCTCTGGACCATGTGGCTGCATGCAAGCAAATTAAATTGGTAAAGAGTGCAATGCCTATCACATTGAACACTAGGGCCTGAGAGCAACTAGATTCAGTCAAGCATGCAAGTGAATCTAGAGCAGCAGAAAAATCAGGGAACCAGACCTATGAAATCAAAACGAGAGAGAGGTAGAGGGAGGCTTGACCTTAGGTTGCTGCTGCCCCATGGCTGGGCGTCATCCCGTGAGAGAAGCCTCACTCCTCCTCTCCCTACGTCAAGTTGGTGCAGGTGCGTGGTGAGTTGGAGGTTGGCTGCATCCATTGGCGTGTTGAGGTCTCCTGCAGCCCAACACGAACACCAACAGAGCAAAAAGGTGTGAGGAAGCCGCATACACAGCTGTAGAATTGAATCAAATAGAGAGGGGAGGCGGGAGGTGGCGCACTTTGTCCTTGAGTGAGTGCTGCTAAAAATCCATGGCTGGGTGTCTTCATCCTCCTCTTTGTGCATAGAGTCCAGTTGCTGCGTGCGTGAGGCAGGAAAGCACATCTCATCTCAGGGAAGGGAAGAAGAAGAAATCCAAGAGGAGAGGAGAAGGGGGCGGACCTGTATGTCGTCGGGGTAGCCTTCCTGTCCCGGAGCCGCGGGGTAAGTGTTGGAAATATGCCCTAGAGGCAATAATAAAAGCATTATTATTATATTTCCTTGTTCATGATAATTGTCTTTTATTCATGCTATAACTGTATTATCCGGAAATCGTAATACACGTGTGAATACATAGACTACAATACGTCCCTAGTAAGCCTCTAGTTGACTAGCTCGTTGGTCAACAGATAGTCATGGTTTCGACTATGGACATCGATGTCATTGACAACGGGATCACGCCATTAGGAGAATGACGTGATGGACAAGACCCAATCCTAAGCATAGCACAAAGATCGTAGTTCGTTTTGCTAGAGCTTTTCCAATGTCAAGTATCTCTTCCTTAGACCATGAGATCGTGCAATTCCGGATACCGTAGGAGTGCTTTGGGTGTATCAAACGTCACAACGAATCGGGTGACTATAAAGGTGCACTACGGTATCTCCGAAAGTAACCATTGGGTTGACACGGATCGAGACGGGATTTGTCACTCCGTATGACGGAGAGGTATCACGGGCCCACTCGGTAATGCATCATCATAATGAGCTCAAAGTGACCAAGTGTCCGCCACGGATCATGCATTGCGGTACGAGTAAAGTGACTTGCCGGTAACGAGACTAACGAGGTATTGGGATACCGACGATCGAGTCTCGGGCAAGTAACACACCGTCTGACAAAGGGAATAGAATACGGGGTTGCTTGAACCCTTGACATCGTGGTTCATCCGATGACAACATCGAGGAGCATGTGGGAGCCAACATGGGTATCCAGATCCCGCTGTTGGTTATTGACTTGAGGTAGTCTCGGTCATGTTCAGATGTCTCCGAACCCGTAGGGTCTACACACTTAAGGTTCGGTGACGCTTAGGGTTAATAGGAAGACAAGTATGTGATTACCGAATGTTGTTCGGAGTCCGGATGAGATCCCGGACGTCACGAGGAGTTCCGGAATGGTCCGGAGGTAAAGATTTATATATGGAAAGTGGTTAAACGGACTCGGAAGTTTGGTGGTATACGGTAAAGTACGGGGCCACCGGAGGGTTCCGGAGGTCCACCGGAGGGGCCACCTCTCCGGGGGCCACATGGGCTAAGTGGGAGAGGAACCAGCCCTGGTGGGCTGGGTGCGCCCCCACCTAGGCCCATGCGCCTAGGGTTTGGGAGGAGGAAACCTAAAGGGGCGCCCCAGCTTGGGGGCAAGCCACCCTCCCTCCTCCTCCCTTGCCGCCGCCCCCTAGGGTTTGCCCTAGAGGGCGGCCCCCTGACCCTCTCCTCCTATAAATAGAGGGTGGGGGAGGGCTGCCAACACAGTTGTAGGCGCAGCCCTCCCTCCCAACACCTCTCTTTCTCACGCAAGCTTGGCGAAGCCCTGCCGAGAACTATCAGACTGCTGCACCACGCCGTCGTGCTGCCATCGGGATTGTCTTCTTCAACCTCTCCTTCACTCTTGCTGGATCAAGACGGAGGAGACGCCATCGTCTCCGCACGTGTGTTGAACACGGAGGTACTGTCCTTTCAAGACTTTGGTCATCGGTGATCGGAATCACGCTGGGAACGTCTTCGTCATCACCACTCTCAAGAACGCTCGTATTCGATCTACAAGTGGTATGTAGATGCAAACTCTCTCGTTACTCGCTGCATGGTAGAACTCATAGATGGATCTTGGTGAAACCGTAGGAAAAATTTTAATTTTCTGCTACGCTCCCCAACAGTGGTATCGAGCTAGGTCTATGCGTAGTTCTCTTTGCACGAGTAGAACACAATTTTGTTGTGGGCGTGGATCTTGTCAACTTACTTGCCGTTACTAGTTGTTTCTTGCTTCCGCGGTATTGTGGGATGAAGCGGCCGGACCAACCTTACACGCATTTCACGTGAGACCGGTTCCACCGACTAACATGCACTAGTTGCATAAGGTGGCTGGCGGGTGTCTGCTCTCCTACTTTAGTGGGAGCGGATTCGATGAACAGGGTCCTTATGAAGGGTAAATAGAAGTTGACAAGATCACGTTGTGGTTATTCGAGGTAAGAAAACGTTCTTGCTAGAACCCAATTGCAGCCACGTAAAAGATGCAACAACAATTAGAGGACGCCTAACTTGTTTTTGCAGCAATTGTCATGTGACGGATATGGCCAAGTTGTGATGAATGATGATATATTGTGATGTATGAGATCATGTTCTTGTAATAGGTATCACGACTTGCATGTCGATGAGTATGACAACCGGCAGGAGCCATAGGAGTTGTCTTTATTTTTTGTATGACCTGCGTGTCATTGAAGAACGCCATGTAATTTACTTTACTTTATTGCTAAACGCGTTAGCCATAGAAGTAGAAGTAATCATTGGCGTCACAACTTCATGGAGGCACGATGATGGAGATCATGATGATGGAGATCATGGTGTCATGCCGGTGACAATGATGATCATGGAGCCCCGAAGATGGAGATCAAAAGGAGCAATATGATATTGGCCATATCATGTCACTACTATATAATTGCATGTGATGTTTATTATGTTTATGCATCTTGTTTACTTAGAACGACGGTAGTAAATAATATGATCCTTACACAAATTTCAAGAAGTGTTCTCCCTAATCGTGCACCGTTGCTACAGTTCGTCGCTTCTAAGCACCACGTGTTAATCGGGTGTGATGGATTCTTACGCTCACATACAACGGTGTAAGCAAGATTTACACACGCAGAAACACTTAGGGTTAACTTGACGAGCCTAAGCATGTGAAGACATGGCCTCGAACACGGAGACCGAAGGTCGAACACGAGTCGTATGGAAGATACGATCAACATGAGAATGTTCACCGACGCAAACTAGTCCGTCTCACGTGTTGATCGGACACGGCCTAGTTGACTCGGATCGTAACACTTAGATGACTAGAGGATGTCTAATCTAAGTGGGAGTTCATTAATAATTTGATTAGATGAACTTAATTATCATGAACTTAGTCTAAAACTTTTGAATTATATGTCTTGTAGATCAAATGGCCAACGCCATGTCAACTTGAACTTCAACGCGTTCCTAGAGAAAACCAAGCTGAAAGATGACGGCAGAACTATACGGACTGGGTCCGAACACGAGGATCATCCTCATAGCTGCCAGAAACAATACGTCCTAGAAGGACCGCTAGGTGAAGCTCCGTCCCAGAGAACCAAGACATTATGAATGCTTGGCAGTCTCGTCGATGATTACTCCCTCGCTCAGTGCGGCATGCTTTACAGCTTAGAACCGGGCTCCAAAAGCGTTTTGAGCATCACGGAGCATATGAGATGTTCAAGAGCTGAAACTTGTTTTCCAAGCTCACGCCGGTCGAGAGATATGACATCTCCGACAAGTTCTATAGTTGTAAGATGGAGGAAAACAGTTCGTCAAGGAGCACATTCGAAGATGTCCGGGTTGCACAACCGTATGACCCAACTGAATATTAACCTCCACGATGAGGCGGTCATTGATGAATCCTCGATCGCTCCCACCAAGCTACAAGAGCTTTGTGATGAATTACAACATGCGGGGATGGTAAAGACCATTCTGAAGTGTTCTCTATGCTGAAGTCACCGAGGTTGAAATCAAGAAAGAACATCAAGTGTTGATGGTCAATAAGACCACTAAGTTTAAGAAGGGCAAGGGCAAGAAGAACTTCAAGAAGGACGGCAAGGAGGTTGCCGCGCCTGTAAGCAAGTTGCCGGAAGAAGTCAAAGAATGGACCCAAGCCCGAGACCGAGTGCTTTTATTGCAAGGGAAGGGTCACCGAAGCGGAACTGCCCCAAGTACTTAGCGGATAAGAAGGCCGGCAACACCAAAGGTATATTTGATATACATGTAATTGATGTGTACCTTACCAGAATCGTAGTAACTCCACGGGTATTTGATACCGTGCCGTTGCTCATATTTGTAACTCACAGCAGAGCTGCGGAATAAGCGGAGATGGCGAAGGGACGAGGTGACGATGCGCGTCGGGAATGGTTCCAGAGTCGATGTGATCGCCGTCGGCACTCTACCTCTTCATTTACCCACGGGATTAGTTATGAACCTTAATAATTGTTATTTGGTGCCAAGTTTGAGCATGAATATTGTATCTGGATCTCGTTTAATGCGAGATGGCTACTCATTTAAATCCGAGAATAATGGTTGTTCTATTTATATGAGAGATATGTTTTATGGTCATGCTCCGATGGTTAATGGTTTATTCTTAATGAATCTCGAGCGTAGTATTACACATGTTCATAGCGTGAATACCAAAAGATGTAAAGTTGATAACGATAGTCCCACATACTTGTGGCACTGCCGCCTTGGTCACATTGGTGTCAAGCGCATGAAGAAGCTCCATGCTGATGGACTTTTGGAGTCTCTTGATTATGAATCATTTGACACATGCGAACCATGCCTCATGGGCAAGATGACCAAGACTCCATTCTCTGGAACAATGGAGCGAGCAACCAACTTGTTGGAAATCATACATACCGATGTGTGCGGTCCAATGAGCGTTGAGGCTCGCGGAGGATATCGTTATGTTCTCACTCTCACAGATGACTTGAGTAGATATGGGTATGTCTACTTGATGAAACACAAGTCCGAGACCTTTGAAAAGTTCAAGGAATTTCAGAATGAAGTAGAGAATCAACGTGACCGAAAGATAAAATTCTTACGATCAGATCGTGGAGGAGAATATTTAAGTCACGAATTTGGTACACACTTAAGAAAATGTGGAATCGTTTCACAACTAACGCCACTGGAACACCTCAAGCGTAATGGTGTGTCCGAACGTCGAATCGCACTCTATTGGATATGGTGCGGTCTATGATGTCTCTTACCGATTTACCGCTATCATTTTGGGGATACGCCTAGAGACAGCTACATTCACTTTAAATAGGGCACCGTCTAAATCCGCTGAGACGACACCGTATGAATTATGGTTTGGAAAGAAACCTAAGCTGTCGTTTCTAAAAGTTTGGGGATGCGATGCTTATGTCAAGAAACTTCAACCTGAAAAGCTCGAACCCAAGTCGGAAAATGCGTCTTCGTAGGATACCCTAAGGAAACCTTTGGGTATACCTTCTACCTTAGATCCGAAGGCAAGATCTTTGTTGCCGAGAACGGAATCTTTCGGAAAAGAGTTTCTCTCGAAAGAAGTAAGTGGGAGGAAAGTAGAACTCGATGAAGTACTACCTCTTGAACAGGATAGTAGTGCAGCTCGGGAAAATGTTCCGTGATGCCTACACCAACCAAGAGGAAATTCATGATGATGATCAAGGTACTTCGGATCAAGTTGCTACTGAACTTCGTAGGTCCACTAGGACACGTTCCGCACCAGAGTGGTACGGCAACCCAGTCCTGGAAATCATGTTGTTAGACAACAATGAACCTTCGAACTATGAAGAAGCAATGGCGGGCCCAGATTCCAACAAATGGCTAGAAGCCATGAAGTCCGAGATAGAATCCATGTATGAAAACAAAGTGTGGACTTTGACTGACTTGCCCGATGATCGGCGAGCGATAGAAAACAAATGGATCTTTAAGAAGAAGACGGACGCGGATGGTAATGTCACCATCTATAAAGCTCGACTTGTCGCTAAGGGTTATCGGCAAGTTCAAGGGATTGACTACGATGAGACTTTCTCTCCCGTAGCGAAGCTTAAGTCCGTCCGAATCATGTTAGCAATTGCCGCATACTATGATTATGAGATATGGCAGATGGACGTCAAAACAGCGTTCCTTAACGGCTATCTTAAGGAAGAGCTGTATATGATACAGCCGGAAGGTTTTGTCGATCCTAAGAATGCTGACAAAGTATGCAAGCTCCAGCGATCCATTTATGGGCTGGTGCAAGCATCTCGAAGTTGGAACATTCGCTTTGATGAGATGATCTAAGCGTTTGGGTTTATGCAGACTTATGGAGAAGCCTGCGTTTACAAGAAAGTGAGTGGGAGCTCAGAGCATTTCTCATATTATATGTAGATGACATACTTTTGATGGGAAATGATATAGAATTCTTGGACAGCATTAAGGCCTACTTGAATAAGTGTTTTTCAATGAAGGACCTTGGAGAAGCTGCTTATATATTAGGCATCAAGATCTATAGAGATAGATCGAGGCGCCTCATAGGTCTTTCACAAAGCACATACCTTGATAAGATTTTGAATAAGTTCAAAATGGATCAGTCTAAGAAGGGTTCTTGCCTGTATTGCAAGGTGTGAGATTGAGCTCAGCTCAATGCCCGACCACGGCAAAAGATAAAGAAGAGATGAGTGTCATCCCTATGCCTCAGCCATAGGATCTATTATGTATGCCATGCTGTGTACTGACCTGATGTAAACCTTGCCGTAAGTTTGGTAGGTAGGTACCAAAGTAATCCCGCAAGGAACACCGGACAGCGGTCAAGAATATCCTGAAGTACCGAAAAGGACAAAGGACATGTTTTCGTTTATGGAGGTGACGAAGAGCTCGTCAGAACGGGTTACGCCGACGCTTAGCTTCGACACAGA
This sequence comes from Aegilops longissima, assembly GCA_021605205.1. Classification (NCBI taxonomy): domain Eukaryota; kingdom Viridiplantae; phylum Streptophyta; class Magnoliopsida; order Poales; family Poaceae; genus Aegilops; species Aegilops longissima. Next base: position 619,330,021 of record CM038676.1, read on the forward strand.
TCTGATGACTCTAAGTCACAAACCGGATACGTGTATATGTTGAATGGTGGAGCGAGAAGCTGGTGCAGCTGCAAGCGAGCGTCGTGGCGGGATCTACATGTGAAGCGGAGTACATGGCAGCCTCGGAGGCAGCGCATGAGGCAATTTGGGTGAAGGAGTTCATCACCGACCTAGGAGTCATACCCAATGCGTCGGGGCGATCAAACTCTTCCGTGACAACACTGGAGCTATTGCCCTTGCCAAGGAGCCCAGGTTTCACAAGAAGACCAGGCACATCAAGCGTCGCTTCAACTCCATCCGTGAAAATGTTCGAATGGAGACATAGAAATTTGTAAAGTGCATACGGATCTGAATGTCGCAGATCCGCTGACTAAACCTCTTCCATGGGCAAAACATGATCAACACCGAACTCTATGGGTGTTCGATTCATCACAATGTAAACTAGATTATTGACTCTAGTGCAAGTGGGAGACTGTTGGAAATATGCCCTAGAGGCAATAATAAAAGCATTATTATTATATTTCCTTGTTCATGATAATTGTCTTTTATTCATGCTATAACTGTATTATCCGGAAATCGTAATACACGTGTGAATACATAGACTACAATACGCCCCTAGTAAGCCTCTAGTTGACTAGCTCGTTGGTCAACAGATAGTCATGGTTTCGACTATGGACATCGATGTCATTGATAACGGGATCACGCCATTAGGAGAATGACGTGATGGACAAGACCCAATCCTAAGCATAGCACAAAGATCGTGTAGTTCGTTTTGCTAGAGCTTTTCCAATGTCAAGTATCTCTTCCTTAGACCATGAGATCGTGCAATTCCGGATACCGTAGGAGTGCTTTGGGTGTATCAAACGTCACAACGAATCGGGTGACTATAAAGGTGCACTACGGTATCTCCGAAAGTAACCATTGGGTTGACACGGATCGAGGCTCGGATTTGTCACTCCGTATGACGGAGAGGTATCACTGGGCCCACTCGGTAATGCATCATCATAATGAGCTCAAAGTGACCAAGTGTCCGCCACGGGATCATGCATTGCGGTACGAGTAAAGTGACTTGCGGTAACGAGACTAACGAGGTATTGGGATACCGACGATCGAGTCTCGGGCAAGTAACACACCGTCGACAAAGGGAATAGAATACGGGTTGCTTGAACCCTTGACATCGTGGTTCATCCGATGACAACATCGAGGAGCATGTGGGAGCCAACATGGGTATCCAGATCCGCTGTTGGTTATTGACTTGAGGTAGTCTCGGTCATATCGCATGTCTCCCGAACCCGTAGGGTCTACACACTTAAGGTTCGGTGACGCTAGGGTTAATAGGAAGACAAGTATGTGATTACCGAATGTTGTTGAGTCCCGGATGAGATCCCGGACGTCACGAGGAGTTCGGAATGGTCCGGAGGTAAAGATTTATATATGGAAAGTGGTTAAACGGACTCGGGAAGTTTGGTGGTATACGGTAAAGTACGGGGCCACCGGGAGGGTTCCGGAGGTCCACCGGAGGGGCCACCTCTCCGGGGGCCACATGGGCTAAGTGGGAGAGGAACCAGCCCCTGGTGGGCTGGGTGCGCCCCCACCCAGGCCCATGCGCCTAGGGTTTGGGAGGAGGAAACCCTAAGGCGCGCCCAGCTTGGGGGCAAGCCACCTCCTCCCTCCTCCTTGGCCGCCGCCCCCTAGGGTTTGCCCTAGAGGGCCGGCCCCCTTGACCCTCTCCTCCTATAAATAGAGGGGTGGGGGAGGCTGCCAACACAGTTGTAGGCGCAGCCCTCCCTCCCAACACCTCTCTTTCTCACGCAAGCTTGGCGAAGCCCTGCGGAGAACTACTCAGCACTGCTGCACCACGCCGTCGTGCTGCCATCGGGATTGTCTTCTTCAACCTCTCCTTCACTCTTGCTGGATCAAGACGGAGGAGACGCCATCATCCCGTCGTGTGTTGAACACGGAGGTACTGTCCTTCAAGACTTTGGTCATCGGTGATCGGAATCACGTTGGGAACGTCTTCGTCATCACCACTCTCAAGAACGCTTCCGTATTCGATCTACAAGTGGTATGTAGATGCAAACTCTCTCTCGTTACTCGTTGCATGGTAGAACTCATAGATGGATCTTGGTGAAACCGTAGGAAAAATTTTAATTTTCTGCTACGTTCCCCAACAGTAAGGTCGCCGGAGCCAGACGGAGCAGATCCAGCGCCGGTGCACGCGGATCCAGCGCCGGCGAACGCAAACCTCCTCGCCCAGCAGCACCATCAGCGGCGGATAAAAATTCAACCTTTGACCTACGGGGTGTGAGAGAGCGGCGACGCTGGTGACGAAGGGGAGGGCAGCCTGACCAGGGAGCGCCGGCGGTGGTGACGAAGGGGAGGGGGTGGCCTGACCAGGGAGTGCTGGCTGTGGTGGAGAGAATGGGGAACAGAGGAGATTGTGAGGCAGTGGTGGGGAACTATCCAGAGAAGAATCTGAGGCGGCAGTGGAGAGGATGAGTGAGCGTTTTTTTTGAGAAATCTGACGTTTTTTTCTTAATACTACTACGTAGAGTACTGTACTAGGCAGTGACGGGAGAGATTGTGATTGATCACGGCCTTGTCCGAACCAAAGAAGAAATTGTCTTATTTTTATCGGCCGTGTCCGATTCACCTCACATTGTTCTAATAAAAAATCCATTATTTTTATAGTCATAATCATTTGATGTTTTAATAGGTTTCATGTATAAATAATATCTAAAAGTACTGGTAAAAAATACATTCGATATATGTGAATTTTAGTTGAGGAAATGAGTATGAGTAAATAAATTCAAACACGAAGCAAAAGCTTTGATGTTTTCTTGATTATTAAGAAGATTGTCAATGGAAAACCACACAAACACACACTAGGTTGAGGGATGTCGAGTGGGCGAGGTGATGGGGAGCAAGGCGGCCATGGGGAGGAAGAGGCGGTGACGAGGGAGTGACACGACGGCGACGGAGACAGGGCGGTGATGACGGAGCGACACGGCGGCGACGGGGAGAGGGCGGTGGGTAGTGGAACGGTGGGGAACAAGAGCGAGTGGGGGCTGGGGAGTGACTGGTCTGCGTGAGCGCGGGGGCAATTTCGAAATGTTGGTAAAATGCGAACGTGATTTAAATGTGTACTAGGAATCGTTCTGCGACCTATGTTTTGGAACAGAGAGAGTACTACGTAATATATAAGCCAGTGACCCATTGTAAGTGAGTGTGGCATTTTTTCCAAACAAAATAAAAAAAATCTTTAAATTTCAAAGGGCATGTCCGGTTCACATGTTGCGTGGGTGAGATTTTTGTTTTCATCGCTGCTTGTTAGAGTCATGATCATTGGATGATTTCAAAAAATAATATGAATCCCTATAAAAATGATAACAATTTATTGAGTATATTTAATTTTTGTAATCATGCAGGTCATCTTGTGGTCTGTGGATGATAAATTTTATGGAGTACTTCACAGGAGATATTTTGTATGATATTCGTACACAGGTACATTTCACTGTGTATCATTATACTTATTCTATGTTATATCACTATTTAACTCTTATTACTACTTTAATAGAAACATATGACAGATTTTAGAACAAAACTAGCTGTCATTTTAGTGGACTCGGAATTGAATGATGATAATATAAGAAATCGAGACATTGAAGATGACGAAAACAACACAGATCCCACGGAATGTATGATTCTGGATAGACCTCCTGAGAATTTCAAAACATCAAATACATCAGGAGAAGTCGAGCTCATCTCGCAGTCATTTATCCTTCCACCGTCTGTCAATCCAACAAATGATGATTTAATAGATGAACTTTGCTTGTTCATCGGTATGGTTGATGATGTCGCTCTACTAGAGTAAGCCATAATTTTAGTTCATTTTGTATTCCAATAAATTACTTTGATGTCAATATAATGACAGAATTTCGATTTTACAGGAGCGAATGGGTGAAAAGCTCTGATCAGTACCCTATTAGCTTAAATTTGAGACAAATAAAAAACATATTGAACAATGATGAATACATGGATATCCATTGCTTTAATATGGTTGTGCGGATATTAGCGCGCCACGAAGCCCAGCTTCTCAGAGACATTCCATCTCACTATATGGATCTGAACTTTTGTGTAAGTTACTATAATCATGTATTACAGTTTTTTTCTCATTGCACTAATATTTTCTCATTCTTATTTTAGTCGATGTTCCACTATGCATGAAGTCATCGTGAAAATATGGAAATTGCTACATTGAGACGGTTGTTTCATAGCTGGCCTGACAGTAATGATTACCATATCTCACAATGTGATGCGGTAAGATTTTAATTTTTCATCTCTAACAGTGCTTTATTTGGTCTTAATTAATATCACATGTATTTCTAAACTATTTCATTATTGCAGATTTTATTGCCTTGGTGTATGTTTGGACTATTTCTATTGTTAGTGTTGGATCAAAATAAAAAGGTTGTCTCAATTTTTGATCCGTTACCAATACCTACTTTGGGGAATAACGTACTTAAAATTGTGGCCGGCAACCTAAACCTTGCGCTTGAAGTTGCAAACCCTGCATTCAAGGATGATATCTCTAAATGGGAATCCTTAGTTCCTGTTGCTCCAACAAACTCACACTGGTATGAATCTTTTAAAGGCATTACCATATTAATTGATTCATTCAACACACATTATGTGTTTATTTCATACATGCAGTGCCCTGTCCGTTATTTGGTTTTTAATTACATGCACTCATTGTGCGATGGAAAACTATATTTTCCCATACCCAAGGTGAGTATTTACACCATGCTTATTTCTATACACATTGAGCATGCAACTTGTTATAACAATGATGTATAATGCATATGTAGGATGGTTTTCAGCTGAGGAAGCAATTTTTGGTGCATATTTTAAAGTACGAAGAGAATGAAGCTCAAAACAACATCCCATACATCGAAAGAAGCATCATTGATCGCATCCATAGATGGACCTTCATTGCTTCAAAAGATGTACCTTCAAGACATGCTTAGTTGCGGGTTTTAAAATATATTTTTTGTAACAATTATAATACATTTATTATGTGACATTGAATTTTACGCGGAGACATGTTTCCGGAACGTGTGTTACACACGCTCATATGGTTGTGCATAAGACACACTTAAATGGCTTGGCAAAAGAACTCACTAAATAAAAACTAGATCAGAATAGATGTTTTACTATAGACTATGATACATGTGTTGGATCAGAAATATGTCACACTTTTTGAAAATACAATTTGAGTGACATGATAACATTTTGTAGCGATCTGATTTTTTTTTAAATTATTTTAGTATTATACCATGTTAACTTGTTTTGTTTGAGACGTGCGTTGCACGTTCATGCTTACTAGTAACTAGAAATCAGAGTTGTAGAGAGGGGAAAGGGATAACTAGCCATACCTCCCGCGCGAACGGCGCCGACGAACGGTTGCGACATCACCGTCGAAACCCTGCTGGTGGCGGGACTAGCAAAAAATCTTCGCCGCCCTCCTCTCAGTACCTCCCTCTCTCCTTCCCCCTGCTCATCCATGACAGCGGCTCCCCTTCACAGGGCTGTGCTGCGGCAGCTTCCCGCGCTCCATGACCTCCAGCTAACCCCTCGCTGCTACTCCCGGACGGCGGTGACCCCCCTCCACCGCCACCGCCTCCGCCTCTCCTCCCCTTCCCTTCTCTCTCTGATACAAAATGATTTCTGGGCCGCCGACCACCACCCAAAAAATAATTAAAAATCGTGTGGGTGAAAACAGATTGTAAGATTGTTCTTAAAAAACGAATCGAAACTACTTCACGGACGACATGTGCTTGCACGATCCTGGGCCGATGCCTAATCCAACGATCTGTGTAGTGCTGAACAATATAGCCTGACAATCAAAACGAATCCGGGTGTGGGTGCAGAGCAATATAGCCTGACCACCCGAAGAAAGAAACAACTGAGAACCGACACGCGCCACACAGGGATAGAAGGCAACGACCGAATAAACCAAAGAGAAAAGTCTGGAAAAAAAACCTTCACGAACTCTTAATTCTAAATTAGGACCCTGTATTTATCAATCCTGATCAATCCCGTCTTTAGACCTGTTTGTCACACCAGGAAAAGGGTCAATCCCGAACGGGATGCTCACGTGTCATCTACATGTTCTTCTTCACTCTCACTCTCTCTCTCACTCGCATTCCCGTGCAAGTCCAAGAATATGCGGACAACATTGCTAACTTGTCGCAGACTCGCAGATAATAACTATGTTACTTAGTAGTGGTTGTCTCTCCATGGCATGGTGGAAAAAGAGATTAGCATGCTTGACGTTGTGAATATTCATGGCGTACATGTTTGGGCCCTTCAAGTGGGGAGAAGATGTATGTGACAAGTGGCCCCGCTTAGTCGGTGAGAGAAGTTATGATCTACTAGGGATTATCTGTTTCTCAGCGCCCCAAACTGGTCTACGTCAGTAGAAGCTCGGGATTGACTGGGATCGATAAGTCCGGAGTGCTAATTTCAGGGATTGAAATTTCATGGTTTAATTCAAACGGGCTCTACGAGTTTAAGGTCTTTTTATTAGATTTTTCTCTAAACGAAACAACGCTACGATTTGTGCAGATCCGACAGTCACAAAAAAAAGGACTGAAAAATTGAAAATAAATGACTGAAAATTAGAAAAAAAATGTTCATTTATACATGTGAAATTTGACATGCATTATGTTTATAGATGCAACCACACAAAACTAAAAAAGGCCCGTGGCAACGCACGGGCATTCTACTAGTAGTAGTATAGATTCCCGAGTGTGGTCTGATGTGGACCATGTTTATCACTGAAGCTGCACCTGCCCTGCAGAATTTTATGGTATGGCTTTTACTTCATCAACTTCTTAAATTTAATCCACATCGCAGTCTGGATGTCACACATTCTATGGCATGTTAATTTCTGGAATATTCAGCACCAACAACATGTCCCATATCAGGAAGTTGGTCTGGTTTTCACTCTAATCGATAAAAAAATACTTGAAGTAGTGCATGTAGGACGCATTGTCATCGGGATATAGGGGACACATGACTTGTGTCGTGCAATGCATTTTCCGTTCCGATGCACCATATTTCATGCAGATAGCCTCTTTATTATAATATAAATAGGTGAGCAGCTCAACACATAGGAGGAATATATAGCTGTGATTTCACAGGAATCCCACAAGCATATGTTTGTGTGTCATACTTTACCTAGGATTCACTTCATGCAAATTCGTTCAAAAAAATCTACGGTGCTCAAACAGGTAAACTTAAACACTAGTATTGGGCATGATGAAAATTCTCAATGGTAAAGATATTTAGTTATAATTGTTGTCACATTGTCCCGCAGAGGTAGGTGGCAAGTTTAATTAACATGCGCCATTTACTTTTTGTTGTCCTTGCATCAAGTTATCTCGACATTTATGTGTGAAAAAGCCCAAGGATTGTGCCGAGAAGACTAACATACTCTGGGAGCCATCCAAAGATTTGAAGCACTTCAAGTTGAAGTTGTTGGTGATGATAGGGTTCGAGGAGGAGGACAAGGTGACAAGCTATATAAAGTTTGTCATGGAACGAGCCATGGGCTTAAAGAGAATCGAGCTGTGTGGTAAACGCCCATGCAAGGAATGTGATGCCGAGTCGCCGGGAACACCGTGGGTGGATGAAGCTAGCAGACATCAGATCAAGGAGCGACTCATACATGGATCCTCCACGCCCGTGGAGATAATAATCTAGAAATGATATACTCCCTCCAGTCCTTTTTACTCTGCATATTAGGTTTGTCCGAAGTCAATCTTATCCAACTTTGACCAAGTTTATATAAAAAATTATAGATATTCACATAACAACACCAACATCATTAGATTCATCTTGGAATATATTTTCATATTATATTTATTAGATATTATAGATGCTAATAATTTTTAATATAAATTGGGTCAAACTTAGCAAAGTTTGACTTTCGGCAAATCCAATTGGAGGACCGGAGGGAGTAATAATCTCATGGAAGAAGTGCTGATAGCCGTTGGTAGAGCAATGATATCGCCGAGTCAGACGTAAATGTTGTTTAGTTTTAGTTATTGATGGTGGCATGGACGTCACTTTACAGCGAGGATATAAGTTGTGCACCTCCTGCCCTCCTGGGGGACATGAAATAGTACAAAATGGCAGCAGGTAAACTTCCGACAATATTATACAAAGGACTGTGCTCTTTTTTTTTCCCTTCTAGCGCAATAAAAGGAATTGGCAGAAGTTGGAATCAAACCCACCACCTCTTGGTAGACCACAGTAGTTCACAACCATCCGGTCTAGATTGAGCCAATGATTAGATTAAGGTTAGATAGTATTTGTACTGCTACTTAACATGACCTGGAAACGGTTCCTTTTATATTTTTTATCCTATATAGATGGCCCGGCTGCTTTGTTAATATTTACAACATCATGGTAATTTTAACATAGTAAAAATTGTTGACATATCATGGTAACTTCGTTGTAAAAAGCATGCCAGGGTACACAAGTTTTTTTTTTGCGAGGGTACAAAAGTTATCAACCATTTGGTACGTAACTTATCAAGCTTTTTATACATAAGTTACTGGGGAATATTTTAAATATTTTTTCTCGGGTCAGAGATATGGCTGGGTGTTGTACAAAATTATTATACTTTGCAGTCTGTAAAAATCATGATATTTACACAAAAGTTATCAAGAGATGTTTTTAAAAACTTTTTGCTAGGTCAACGTTATCGTGGTGTTTGTATATAAGTTATCATGACAACGGTACATAAATTATCATACTATTTACATAGTAATTATCAGGGTACGTTTCAAGAACCCCTCGCGTTGAAATATTACCGTCATATTTGTATCTAAATTATCAGGGCTGCAGTGCATAAATTATCATGTCATTTACACAACAGTTACCGGAGTAATGTTTTCCAAAGAGAAAATTTTCAAAGTCAAAGTTATCAGCTATGTTGTGTGTTATATTATCATGTTATTTGCACAGAAATTACTGGGGGTATGATTTCCAACAACTTTATCCTGGGGTCAAAGGAGTTACCACGGTGTTCGTACGTGGGTTATCAGCTTTGTTGTGTGTATACTACCATCATATTTACACAGAATTTATCAGGGGTTGTTTTTCAATATTTTTCCTCGGGTCAAATGGTTACCAGAGTGTTTGTAAGTGAGTTATCAACTTTGTTGTGTCTATATTATCATGTTATTTGCATACAAGTTACCGGACTAGATTATTTAACATTTTTCGGGTAAAAACGTTACCATGGTGCTTGTACGCGAGTTATCATGTTTGTTTTTCTTATATTATCATGATATTTGCGAAAAAGTTACCGGGGGTATTGTTTTCAACAACTTTCATTCTGGGGTTAAAAGAATTACCATAGTGTTTGTATGTGAGTTATCGGCTCTATTGTGCGTATATTACTATCATATAAAGTTATTGGAGTTTGTTTTTCCACTAAATTTTTCCCCAGTCAAAAGTTACCGGCTCTATTGTGTGACCAAGGTTGTTTGTTATATTGTCAGATCGTGCATAAATTACTGTGTTATTTACACAAAATTGATGTGTATATTATCCTGTTGTTTAGACAGAAGTTATCGGGATATGTTTCAATATTTTTCCCGGTCAAAATTACCAATGGTATTTGTATGTAAATTATCAAATCTACGATGCATAATCGTGCTATTTACCCATAAGTTATCACGGTCTTTGCATCATAATTTACTAGGTCCGCATGCGTCAAATACCATGCTATTTACACACAAGTTCCCGGTTTTGTCGCCTGAGAGAAACGGATCGAATTGTTTTTCATTTCCACTCATTTAATAAGGTATAAAAACATGTAATCTTCGTGTAAGACCTGAAGAGAGAGTTAGCTCAGTTGGTAGCGTGCTATGGCCTCAACGAACAGGTTCTAGGTTCGATTCTTGCTAGTGCCCCTTTTTTCTTTTCCACGCGCGAGACTGAAAAAAACCACATCGAGCGATTGTTGCGCGGGAGACTGGAAAAAATATTTGGATATTGTTGCGCGGGATGAGCGGATCAAGCGGTCGCCAGATCGTACGTGCCTGTTGCAAACCACCAGTCGACAGAAAAATAGCATTGTCGTTGTACAAATCTGATCATTAACTTCTAACACTAGACATATTTACCTCTTGCGCTAGTTAAAATGACAGTGGTGTCATAGGCTACCTGGTGTGGACGGGACACCTTTGTACGAAACGTGAGTTATCCTGACACGTTAGAACATGAGAAAGCAACTTCTTGGATCTGATCTAATCCAGATCGACAGAATGCTTTCGATATCTCATGCAATGTGGTTGGTCGTCATTTTTTTGTGCAAAGCTAGCACAAATGTACAAGCGACATTTACCTAAATTTTGGTCATTTTTGACCGATATTCAGTTTGGATCCCGGGAGCATATACTCCTTGCATATGCCAAAAATCAATTCTCCCTTCGATCTATATTACTTGTCGCCGGTTTAGTGCAAAGTTGTACAAAAGAAAAAAAAAACATACATAAGTTCGTTAGCTTTACGTCCGCTATCCCGATCATGATTTTCCTACCCTCAGGGGGAAAGTAAAGGCCTTCCCTCCTTTGGAAGGTTGTGGGCGTGGAGAGAGTAATACTTTATCGAGAGTAAAAAAATGAATAAACAAGGATTTCAATTTTTGATCTAGTTAGCAACTCCATACACTTCTTTCTTTTCACTTTGCTTGAATGAAACAAACTAGGGGAAACAAATAGTTGCCTAGGATTTTGCACCAAATAATTCACAAGTCATGTCACTTTTCATCGGGATTTTATAAGGGTTTTCATTTTGCGTGGGACGGATAGGGTGAATTTATCTTCCAGTCAATTTTCCGGCTTGAAATTCCCTTTGTTTAACCTCTTCTCTCATTTATCTTTTCCTCGAAAACCCCCTTCCGATTCAAATCTTGAAGAACTAGAATTGACATTGTGGCCCAATTCTTTTGCCAGAATCTGGGGATTCTCCCAGAATCCGACCCCTACCCAGCTTCTCCCGGAATCTTTAAGCCCCATTTGTTTTACAATCCTATCTAGTTAGGGTCTAATTAGATAGGATTGTAAAACAAATGGGGCTCAAAAATTCTGGGAGAAGCTGGGTAGGGGTCGGATTCTGGGAGAATCCCCAGATTCTGGCAAAAGAACTAGGCATGTATCACGAATGAAAATAGAGATATCAGCAAGTTATGTAAAGCAAGAGAGTTTCCCTTCATATTAAAAGTGCTACAAATTTTAGTATCAAACTACAAATTGAGTGGATAGACCAAGGGATGGAAGAATAAAAGACAAATGCCACATGCACAAATGAAATGGCTAGCAACCCATTCCTAAGCAAGGGGTTATTCCAATTTGTCTCTATCTATTAGTGGGGAGGTATACATATGAAGGGAGCGAGTAAGTAGACAGGGGAATAAAAAATGAAGACAAAGAAAACTATGTTATTCTATTTGTTTTACTCAATGGACGATTTTCTTTTGTATTTTATTATTTCTTTTATTATTTTGTCTTGTTCCGGGAGTACATTTTTTTTCAATTGTCACGAATCATAATAGTTGCCATGTGATTTTTTTTTTGTAGAAACACAATAAAAAATTGAAAATTGTTTTTTCACACGGCAATTAGTGTTTGTCACATGGCAGATTTTTTTATTTCTTTAATCTAGTGACATGGCCTTTTCAGATATTTGTTGCCATGTCACTAGTTCAAACTATTGATTCGGTCATGGTACTTTTATTAATAAGAGCACACCATTCTTTTATCTGGTACATCAATTTTATTGTTTCAAGCATGGCAACTTTCTGTGTTTGAGATTTTGTGCGATGACAAAGAAAACATGGAGTATGGCTTTTCTTAGTAAGAACATGACAATTTTATTTTTACTAGCATGGCAACTTTATTGTTTTCAATACTATCATGATAATTTTTATTTTTTTACTTGCATGTCATTTTTATTGTTTCGATCATGGCAATTCTTTGTACGTGATTCTATTGATATGGCAAAGTAAAAATAAGAGCACATAATTTTTTTATTTCCATGGCATTTTTATTGTTTCCAGCATGGAAATTTTTAGTTTTATGATTTTGTGTTATCACAAAGAAAACATAGAGTATGGCATCTTTTAATAAGAACATGGCAATTTTATATTCACTAACATGGCAATATTTATTATTTTGATCATGGCAATTTTATTAATAACAACATGGCATTTTTTTATTGGCATGTCATTTTTTGTTTCAACCATTATGTTTGTGATTTTGTGTTATGATAAAGGAAACATAGAGTATGGCCTTTTTTAAACTAAGTACATGACAATTTAATTTTGACTGGCATGGAATTTTTTGTTGTCTAGTTCAAATTTAAATTTTCTCATCATTATCATTGATACTAAAAACTTGTTGGCATTTCAACTACTTTTTCTTTTGGTCGTGGCAACTTAAATTTATAAAATCACGGTAACCTTAGAATACATTTGTTTTTAGTGTACAATGGCAAATTCCTATGCTTTTCTTTTAACTGACATGCATATTGGCCACGTTTGCATTTTTTGTGTAGTTTATCATGGTAATTTTATGTGGGTATTTCCTTTTTAACAATGTCTTTTTTGCCCGCGTGAAATTGGGCTATTCTGCGCCAACTATGGGGCATGATCTTAATTTGTTATTTATGTGAGGGGTTCAGGCTGGAGCTTTTTCTTATGAATGATTTCCTTCATCGCGCCCCCTACGTGGAGCGAACGATACGTTCGCTCGGGGTGCTTTCCCGGCTGGCGTAGGTCAGTTATTAGCATCCTATTATCTCGATGATTGTCTCTAGGGCACATTCCGACGAAATATAAAGATCGATATAGTTGTTGATTTTGAACTGAAACCTTTATGTATGATTTTACTTACATGTAAGAAACGTGTTATTCACTACACTAGAAATCCCAATTCACATGCTGTATAGTAAATCGTCCATACATGTTCCACCACGTACGTGCATCTAGCCTACACGCGACGAATTTACGACAGACAACCTGGCCATGCACATATCACCTGATCACTATGTGTCCATCTCACAATGAGCAGTCGGCATCGTAGTCGTCCACAGGCACCGTATTTGAACATCCGGGCAAGTTACAACACCATTTTTGTGTATTTTCCAAGTTTGAGCATCAAATTAACCGCGCCAGACAAGTTAAGGCACCTGCAATTATTTAACTCAAAAAATAAATTTTCTAAGAAGGAAAGGATGACTGACATCAGTATTACCTTTAGACAAAAAATAAAAGATTTTTTTTTAAAAATCACACATAAATTGCACCTTTTTTATAATATGCAAGAATATACGTCGGTGAGTCTAGCACCTAACAATTTGAACAAATGAGAAACAAACATAGAAAAAAAATGTGATAAAAAATGAATCATGCTAGTGGATTAACCCTAAATTAAACATGCACAAATTTTACAAGGAAGATACTATAATTCAACTATGCATAACATAATATAACATAAAGAACTTCTCCTTTCAGTATAGCCTTCTCATTCAATCTATACTAATATGCTAAAATAAAAAAATAAAAACATTGAAGAGTTTAAGGAAAAATGAATTAGTAGCATGGTGTTACACTAAAAGAAGATGGAAAATGAAAATATAAAACAAATAATGACAAAATTTCCAAACAATTTACACACACATTGTGTATTTTATAATATGCAAGAATAAGCATATAATATTAGGATTTTAAATAAAGAAATGCTCTGTTGCCTGAAACTCTAATACTTGTGGTGATGCACCTTACATAATATGTGAACAAAAACAAAGATAGAAAAATACCATTACAACGGAAATAATTAGTGCAAAGACCAATGAATTGGTAGTTTTTTAAGAATGAATGCATTAGCGGCTCTGGTATTACCCTTAAAAAGAAAGAAAATATAATAAAATAAATCATATAATGACACAATTTGCACACAATATGCAAGAACAAGCATATAATAGTGAAAGTTCTTTAAAAATAAGTTTTCTAAAGAAGAGTGAATTAGTACCATTGTTGTTACCCTTAAGAAATAAATAAAATGGAACAAAAGCTCAACAAAATCAAAATAATTTAATTTACAAGGAAGATTGAATTAGTGGAATTGGTATCACGCTCAAAGAGGAAAATAATAATTCAAAATAATAAATGAAGTATTACCAGGAAGAATGAATTAGTGGGATTGATATTCTCTTAGAGAAAAGGAAAATAAATTGAAATTAAAACTAAATTAGAATAATTGAGTTTTTAAGAATGAATTATTGACATTTTATTACCCTTTAAGAAGAATAAAAAGAAATAAAAACAAAAAAACAAAAAGGAAATCAAAATAGTGAAGTTTTCTAGAGAAGAATGAATTAGTGGCATTGGTATTACACTTTAAGATGAAAGAAAATGAAATAAAACTAAAATAAATCAAAAAATGTAATTTTCCATGTAAGAATGAATTATTGGCATTGGTATTATCCTTGAAAAGAAGAAAATTGAAATAATCGCAAAATTTACATAGAATTTACACATTTTCATAATATGCAAGAATAAGCAAATATTAGTGGAACTTTCACAAAAAGAAGTTTCAGAAGAAGGAATGAGTTAGTGGCATTAGTGTTTTACCTTAAAATGGAAATCAAATAAAACTAAAAATAATAATAATAAAGTTTTCTAAGAAAAAATAAACTAGTGGCAATGGTATACCCTTTACGTAGAAACTAAACGAAAACAGATAATGAAATTTTTGCACAAAAATACACATAAATTTTGCTTTATCATAATATGCAACAATAAGCATATAATAGTGAAATTTTCGCAAATAAGAGGTTTACAAAGAAGGAATAAGTTAGTGCATTAGTATCTTACCTTTAAAAAGAAAGAAAACAGAAGAAAAATAAAATAATCAAGTTTTCTAAGGAAGAACGAACTAGTTGCATTGGTATTAACATTTAATAATAAAAATATATATATAACTTGCACACAACTTTACACTGAAATTGAAATTTTAAATATGCAATGATTAATGTTTCACACTCTAGTGTAATTTACATACATACTCTATAGTACTTGCGTGTTTACATTTCCACTTATCCAATATGCAAAGAATACCCATGTGAAAGAAAACCCGGCTGAAAATGAAAAAGAAAAGCAAAAAAACACGTACAAACAATAAAAATAGGAAAATTGACTTATCCCAGGGCAAGACAGAAATTTGGCCTAAGAAAAATGACTTACCCCCAAACAGGGGCAAGTCAAAAATTGAAAATCGACTTACCCCAAACAGGGGGGAAGTAAAATATAAGCCTAAACACACACAAGAAAAAAAAAGTGAAATCTTGACAAAAGAATCAACGGTCGGAAAGTTGAGGTACCCAAATTGAAAATTCGGATGATTTACATATAAAGTCGATTGTGCCCTAGTGAATTCGCCAAAACTACACTAAGCCATCTAGAAAGCACACGAGCTTTTCCGCAGCAGTAAAAAGCAGAACCCCGCATGCGCCAGAATCTTCACCGCTTGTACACTCAGATAAAGCAGCCAGCGGCTAGTAAAATCTATGACTAATGACAGACCAAACAAACAATCTGGAAGAACCTTTGCTTTTCTTGCACTAGCTGTTCTAAGACAAGATCCCTTGCGTCGATACCTTTCAGTAGCCTTCTCGAGACGCCTTCTCCTGGATTGTTCTTCAAGGAAGGAAGGGAATGGATGAGAGGAAGGAAGTTAAGCTGACCCACAGCACCATGGATAATCCTTGCATGCTCTCTGCAGTTGATGGGAGACTGTATATATATACGATACAAGTGTCGGCTTTGGAGGCCAGCCAGCCGTCGAGCGCAAGAAGCGATAGTTGAAGAAGACGAGGAGGAGGGAAGAAGAAGATGGCCCAGATGCTGCTGCACGGGGTGGTTGACGCCAAGATCCTGGAGGCCGACCTGTCCGTCACCTCCGACGGCCAGCTCCGACCCACCCGCAAGGTCGGCCATGGCTTCCTCTTACCTCGTACACTCTTCTGCAATGTTATCTGTGATTTCAGCATAGTAATGTGTGCATGCATGGAAGCAGACTGTTATGAAGAAAAGAGTCTTCTCATGGATCAAGAAGCTGTCATTCTGCAACAACTATCAGGTAATTAGATTCCTTGTCACGAAGCTAAGTCGAATTAACAGTCCATGTCGCGCTCGCACGCCGGCCTGACCACGTGGAGAAAGCAGCAGCAGCTGGAGAACGCCATTGGACTCGGCGGCACGGCGGGCAAGCTGTACGCGACGGTGGACATCGACAAGGCGCGCGTCGGCCGGACGCGGATGGTGAGCCCGACCAACGCCCCCGCCTGGAACGAGTCCTTCCACGTCTACTGCGCCCACGACGCCAGCCACATCATCTTCACCGTCAAGGCCGACAACACCGTCGGCGCCACGCTCATCGGCCGCGCCTACCTCCCCACCGGCGGCGCCGTGCTCGCGGGCCAGCGGGTCGACCAATGGCTCCCCATCTGCGACGACAAGCGCCGCCCACTCGACGGCGGCGACAGGATCCACGTCCAGCTCCGCTTCACCGACGTCGCCGACGACCCGGCGGCCTGCTGGGGCGCCGGCGTCGGCTCCGCGGCCTACCCGGGCGTGCCGCGCACCTTCTTCGGCCAGCGTCGCGGCTGCCGCGTCAGGCTCTACCAGGACGCCCACATATCCGACGGCTTCGCGCAGCGGATCCAGGTCACGCTCGCCGGAGGGAAGCCGTACCAGCCGCGCCGGTGCTGGGAGGATGTGTTCGAGGCGATCACCAACGCCCGGAGGATGGTCTACATCGCCGGGTGGTCGGTCAACACCGACGTCGCGCTGGTGCGCGATCCGCGTAAGCCGTCGTCGGGGACGCTCGGCGAACTGCTCAAGAGGAAGGCGGCCGAAGGCGTCACGGTGCTGATGCTGGTGTGGGACGACCGGACGTCGCTCGGCCTCGGCCCGATCCGGCGCGACGGTCTCATGGCCACGCACGACGAGGACACGGCCACCTACTTCCGTGGCACGGGCGTGCGCTGCATCCTCTGCCCCCGGAACCCCGACCAGGGCAGGAGCTACGTGCAGGACGTGGAGACGGCGGCCATGTTCACCCACCACCAGAAGACGGTCATCGTCGACAGCAGCCGCAACGCCGCACCCAACGCGTCGCCGGCCCTCGTCAGCTTCCTCGGCGGCATCGACCTCTGCGACGGGCGGTACGACACGCAGGAGCACCCTCTGTTCCGGACGCTGGGCACCACGCACCGCGACGACTTCCACCAGCCCAACTTCCCCGGAGCGTCCATCAGCAAGGGCGGGCCGAGGGAACCGTGGCACGACATCCACTGCCGCGTCGAGGGCCCGGCGGCGTGGGACGTGCTCGACAACTTCGAGCAGCGCTGGCGGAAGCAGGGCGACGGCGACAACCACCTCGTCACCCTCGACCGGGGCTGGGCGGCGCGCGAGGCGTTCCAGGACGCCGAGTCCTGGAACGTGCAGGTGTTCCGGTCCATCGACGGCGGCGCGGCGGCGGGGTTCCCGGAGAAGCCCGAGGAGGCGGCGCTGATCGGCCTCGAGACGGGCAAGGACCACGTGATCGAGCGCAGCATCCAAGACGCCTACATCCACGCCATCCGCCGCGCCCGCGACTTCATCTACATCGAGAACCAGTACTTCCTGGGCAGCTCCTACGCGTGGCGCCGCGACGACGGCGTCACCGTGGAGGACATCAACGCGCTGCACCTCATCCCCAAGGAGCTCTCGCTCAAGATCGTCAGCAAGATCGAGGCCGGCGAGCGTTTCGCCGTCTACGTGGTGGTGCCGATGTGGCCGGAGGGCGTGCCGGAGAGCGGCTCCGTGCAGGCCATCCTCGACTGGCAGCGCCGGACCATGGAGATGATGTACAAGGACGTCGCGCTCGCCATTCAGGCCAAGGGCATCCAGGCCAGCCCCACCGACTACCTCACCTTCTTCTGCCTCGGCAACAGGGAGGCGCCCGGCCCCGACGAGTACGTGCCGCCGGAGAGGCCCGACCCCGACACCGACTACGCCAGGGCGCAGCAGGCCAGGCGGTTCATGATCTACGTCCACGCCAAGACCATGATAGGTAACCGATCGATGCCCTATTGCCATGTCAACAGTGAGCTTTGATGCTACTCTCACTCATGTCTTGCTGACATTTTATTTGCATTGCAGTGGACGATGAGTATGTCATCGTGGGATCGGCCAACATCAACCAGCGCTCCATGGACGGCGGCCGGGACTCGGAGATCGCGATGGGCGCGTACCAGCCGGGCTACCTCGCGTCCGGCGGCCGGCAGGCGAGGGGGCAGGTGCACGGCCTACGACTCGCCCTGTGGCAGGAGCACCTGGGCCAGGCCGCCGGCGCGGCCGACCTCCTCCAGCCGTCGAGCCTGGCGTGCGTGCGCGGGGTGAACCAGGCGGCGCGGCAGAACTGGGACATGTTCGCGAGCGACGCGCCCCAGGGAGACCTGCCGGGTCACCTCCTGGCTTACCCCATCGGCGTGAGCGAAGGCGGAGAGTTGCTGGAGACGACGGCCTTCTTCCCCGACACCAAGGCCAGGGTGCTCGGCAACAAGTCCACCTACCTCCCTCCGATCCTCACAACATGAAGAAGTAGGAGATCATCTACGACTACGACGATGTCTGCTTGTTGTGAGATGGACGCACAGTGATCAGGTGATATGTGCATGGGTTGTGTATCCTAAATTCGCCGCGTGTACGTAGGCTGGATGCAGGAATGGATGCACGTGGTGGAACGTGTATAAACAATTTACTATACAGCTTGTGAATTGGGATTGCTAGTGCTGTAATAACAGAGTTCTTACATCTAAGTAAAATCATGTACATAAAGGACAAGATTACTGGGTGTGGACTTGGGTGTCTCTTTAGACTTGGTTGAACATAATTTGGATTTAATAATAAAGCAGTGAGAAAGCTATGCTTGAAGTATTTTTGGCTAGTAAGAGAGAGAAAATGAACAAAAAATTCCGAGTCAGAAGTCCTAAATCCGGAGGATTTGGACTCTATTCTGTTGGAAATGATGGATAGGAGTGATGAAGAAAGGGAAAACTTTGTTTTTGCCACTCTAGTTTTTGCCCACTTTGCTTATGTCACTCTAGAATTTGACATTTTACTTTTGCCACTCTCAGCTTTTGACAATATATCACTTTTGCCGTTCCGTGGCAAAAACAAAATTTTCCAAGTGGCAATTGTGATACATGTCAAATGCTAAGAGTGGCAAAAGTAAAATGAAAAATTATCGTTTTTGCCACGGAATGGCATTTGTGATGTATTATCAAAAGCTAACAGTGGCAAAAGTGAGATGTCAAATTCTAGAGTGGCATAAGCAAAGTTGGCAAAAACTACAGTGGCAAAAACAAAGTTTTCCCATGAAGAAAAGGATGAACCCCTGCTAAAACGGTTTTGAGAAAGAGGAGGAAAAAGAAGGTATTTTGAGGAGTGGTATCTGGTGGTTTGTTTTTCTTGGTTACTTAAAATGTTGAGAGGTCTTTGATGGAATAGTAGGGGGTTGGGGGATATGGAGAAAAGAAACTTCATTAGAAATCAAGTTGATGTGAATAGTTTTGATTTTGTGGGACCCAGGAAACTATGAGAGAGAAAAATTACAGTTCCCGAACTGTCTTTTCTGGATGGTCAAAGTAATTTTGATTGGACCACCTTACCTCCCAGAGGGAGATCTGGAGGGATCTTCATGGGCATGAACAAAAAATCTCTTTCCAACTCAGGAGAGGAGCTTGGATGGAGTGAAAAATGTCCTATATGGTTTTGAATGGAATCTAGTAATTGTTTATGGGGATGCACAACCTTCTGGTAAACCAAAATTCCTGATAGAGTTGGTGCATCTCTTGAGCAACACACATGAAAATATGTTGATAGCTGGGGACTTTAATCTTACCAAGAAAGCTAGTGATAAAAACAAACCAGGTGGTTACAACAAATGGAGTGTTCTGTTTAATTCCATCATCTCATATGGGGAGCTTATGGAACTTCCTTCGGTGGGAAGAAAATACACTAGGTCAAGCAATCATGAGGATCCTACTTACGCTTTGCTTGATAGGGTGCTGTTGTCTCCAACTTGGGAAGACAAATTCCCTGTGTGCAAGTTTCTGCATTATCCAGAGAAGTATCTGATCACACACACAATTATAGATTTCATCAGGAGAGAAGCCTAAAATACCTTACATGTTTAAATTTGAGAACTGTTGGTTTCAGAGGGCTGACCTGGATGAAGTGGTGAGAAAGGTGTGGTGCAAGAGTTTTACTATGGAAACAACCATTGACTAGCTACATGCTAAGCTGGTGGAACTTACGAGAGTGTTGAAGGGGTGGAACTTAAATGTAGAGGCTGTTTGTAGAAAACATAAGCGAAATCTGATTGAAAATCTGGATAATTTGGATTAAAAAGAGGAACAAGGTATACTGATGCTGCTGGTAGGGCTCTTAAGGAGAAATATCAAGCTGATTTTAAAAAATTGAGGGAGGAAGAAGCTAAGTGGAGGAAAAGGTCCCAAGAACTTGAGTTGCATGATGGTGACTTGAAGATAAGATACTATCACGCTAAAGCAAATGGGAGTCATAGGAAAAATAAAAGGGTTAGATTAGATCAAGAGGAGGGGGTGGTAGAAGGACAGGAAAATCCCGAGACTTACATTATTGGATTTTACAAAAACCTGTTTAGGGAGCCTGAGGTTACCTATTAAGGATGGATGGTGCTGGAGTTGATACTCTCACTCAAGAAGAGCAAAACTTCCTGACAAGACCATTCTCAATTGAGGAGCTGAAGGAGGCTGTCTTTGGAATGGAATCCAATAAAGCAACTAGCCCAGATGGTTTCAATATAGAATTCTATCGACACTTCTGAGGAATAGTTAAAATGATTTGTTTGCTCTCCTGGAAGACTTATATGAAAATGCATTGGATCTTGATAGAATTAATTTTGGGGTCATCAATTCCAAAAAGTAGTGATGCTAATAAGATTCAAAAGCACATACCTATTTGTCTTTTGAATGTTATCTTTAAAGTCATTACTAAAATCCTTGTTAATCGGTTGATATGTGTAATCAAAGGTGTCATTAGAAACTTTCAGTCCGCCTTTTCAAAAGGAAGGTATATCTTGGAAGTAATTCTTGTGCTTCATGAAACTTTGAATACACTACACAAAGAAAAACTTGATGTGTCCTTTTCAAGATTGATTTCGAGACAGCCTTTGACAAAGTCAAATGGCCTTTCCTACTTCAAACCTTGAAAATGAAAAATTCCCTGATAAATGGAATGAGTGGGTTACAAAAGCAATCTCTAGTGGAAGTGTAGGGTTTAAAGTGAATGGGGAAGTGGGGCCTTTCTTCAAGACACGCCAGGGTTTGAGGCAAGGGGATCCACTTTCCCCTTCTATTTGACCTGGTTGTAGATGTTTTATCAATCTTAGTGTAACATCCCAAATTTCCTATTTGGAATGTTCTACAATTATAGCTAAGCATCTATGCATCCTGTTTGAATTTGAATGCCATTTGAAGTTTCAGAAGGGTTTTGAGTTTTCAAATTTGAATTCAAACTTTGGCAAGTGGGAATCATTTCAAAAACTATGCCTGATAAATACTTGATCAAAAGTATGAGAGGAGTAAACATGACACTCCAAAAATATCAGAGGAAACAATGCCAAAAGTTTTGAATTCAAATTTGGGTTTTATTTGAATATTGGAAAAATGAAATTTTATAAAGTTTGGATTTTGCCCTTGGAAAAATGTTCAAATGATAGGGAATATTCCCCTGATCATTTTGGTATATATATGTCCTATATAAAATATTTATATTTATTAAGTTATCTCAGTTTTTGTTTTATTTAAAAATAAATTTAAAGAAAAGGAAAACACCCAGCGCTAGCCAGCCCCCTGCCCAGCCAATACCAAGACTGCCCACCAGCGCCCAACTGGCCAGCCCAATGAGCCAATGAGCCGCCTCACCTCCCCTCAGACCAACCCCTTCGAGCCGGCCGCCCGACGCCGCCCCCCTCTCTCTCTCTCTCGGCAGGTGGGCCACCACCCGTCTTCAACCTCGCCCACGCCACGCCGCGCCATGTGATCGCGGGATCCGTGAGATCCGGATCCGATCTCCCCGATCGCCCCGTTGCCACGCCGAGGCCCTCCCCTATAAATACCGGGCCCCCGCACCTCATTTCCCCCCCTCGCCCCTCATGAACCTCTCCTCTCTCTCACGCGCGCTGGAGCCGAGCTCACCGCCGCCGCCATTTGCGTCGCGTCGCCGCCCTAGACCTCCCGACCTCCACCGACTCCACCAAGAAACCCCGAGCTCGTCACGCACCAGCTGGCCACTCCACCGACCTCCCCGACGACCGGAGAGGCCAACGCACTCGCCGCCGCCGCCGCCGCCGCCGCCGAGCTCCGGTAAGTCGCCGGAGATCCCCTCCCCCGTCCGATCTCAAATCGACGGTTAGGATTAGAACACCCCCGAAGGGGTAAGTTCTTTTAATAAAACCGGTCCGCTCCGGTTTAGTTCCGGTTTATTTTAGTTAGGGTTTTTTTTATTTAGCCCGGCCCGACTAGTTTAACCCTAGGGCCCGTTTAGTTTATTTTACGCTCAGTGCGTAGTTTAGGCCCATTAGGCCGTTTTCTATTTATTTTCGTTTTCTGTTTTAACAGAATAGTTCCTGTTTTGAAAAATTCATATCTTTTATTCTGTTTAATATTTTTAGGTGATTCTTTTTTTGTTGGTTTGCAAATTTTCCATAGTTTCTGTAGAAAATATATTTAGCTATGTTAAAATTAAATAAAATTGCTTTATTTTAGTTTTAGTCAGAATAGTAAATCTGTTATAACATGAGTTAGAAAAATTATTTTTGGATGATTCTTTTGTCCCAACTTTATTTTGACATTGCCAAACCATAGGAATTAATTTTGGTATTTTAGGATTAATAAAAAAATAGTTTTAAGCAGAATCTTGTTAATCCTAATTAATTAACTAGCTACTGTTTTCCTATTATTTTAATTAGTAAATAAATTTATTTTAACATGTGATTGATTATTATAGGATAGTTCTTGTCACTTTATAGGATGAACTTTTATTTATAATAAATAAAAGTTTTATTTTATTTTCTTAATAGAAATTGAATTAGGCCTAATAGGAGTTTCATAATAGGTTTTAAATTAATTCTTTTTGCTCCTAGTTGCTTAATACATTCTTTTCTGTTAAGTTAACATAAAACCATGATTAGGTTATGTTAGAAAAAAAATTTGTTATATAAAACTATTTTTAGTTGTTGCTTGAAGTAGGAAAAACTTGAGTTGGATTTTCTTTGAGTTTTTCATTTGGGTTTTGCTTTGTTGATTTTGGTGTGTTACTTTGTTATGCTATTGTGTTATGTAGTCTTATGCTATATGCTTATTGTGATTATTGTTTGTCTCGGTAGAGTTTCCGGAGTGCGAAGCTTGCTACTACGAATCTTTAGCTTATGAGGATCATCAGCAAGGCAAGTTTTGATCATGTTATTTTCTATACCTATGTTTTTGTGCATTAGAGTTTATCACCACCCCACCATGCATGCAGTAGTTGAAATTTTGAAGTTATTAATCTTGAGTAGTATCATGTGGTAGGATGAACCAATCCCCTTGTTACCATGACCCCCGGGACGAAGTAGTTTACTTTGCTATGCTCGTAGACGGGTTTTGGTTGAGTGAAATTCATAAGCAAGATGTGAGTCAATGATGATGACAACCCCATGAACTACAATGATCAAGATGGACTTTAAAATTCACTACTGGGTGGAGGACGGTTGACGGGCACCCTGGAGAACCCAGTGGTTGGCCGGGATGCATGGAGAAGTGCCATGACATCTTGCGGAAAGCTTCACCCAGCCACGAAGAGACGGATGGATGCCCCATGACCGGAAGCTTACCTGTGCAGCCGCAAGCCATTATGGGCTCTGGCTGGGTTAACCCTAGTAGTGACGCTGGCTGGACGGTACTACGGGATGTAGAAGAACGGTAGGATTGGATGGGTACCGGCAGTAGCGAAGAACTCTTTGGAAGACCTGTTTCATTGGTCCGTCTTCAAACACCATGAAGTGCGAAGACTTAAAAGGAGGGAATGATTCTTGCGGGAAAAGTGCGCAAACCTCTGCAGAGTTAAAGATCTAATCGGTTAGCCGTGTCCCCGGTTACGGACAATTTGAGCCTCTGGAACTTGGAAGTATTCGGAAATCTCAACACTAAAACTAATGAATTAATTTGAGGGTTTATGACTTAATAATTTGGGAATGAGATATTGGTTGGCGGAACCATCTCAATAACTACCAACAATTTGTAGTAATTTTGCAAGCAAGTCCACTGTAGTAGGAGAAAATTGGCTTTTCGCAAAATGATGAAACTTAGAGCCCCACAGCCAAAAATGCATATAGTGATAGTAATTTTATTATTGTTATTCTCTTCATGACTTGCCAGCTTATTCAAAAAGCTGACCTACACGGCTGCAACGTCTTATGTTGCAGAGATTTATTCCGATCAGGAGTGAGGCTACGCTCCGCGCTTGGCGATTGCCCTTTGGAGTCGGATGGACTCGCTTTATCTTCTACGCTTCCGCAGCATTAGTAGTTTATTTCTCATGAGTTGGCCTTGAGCCGAATTTATTCCCTTGTAATAAAGACTCTATATGAGAATCGTGTAATAAAATTCAGGTGTGATTGAACTTTGATTATTTCATCGATGTCTTTGTGAGTACCAAAGATGATCTTGGGATGGTACAGACACAGAGATTTGACCGATTTTGGGTCAGGTCGCTACAGAGATGGTATCAGAGCACACGCTGACCGTAGGATCGTAACCCCTAGGATCGGAAAGCCATAGGAAGAGACCATTTACTTTATATCCTTATCATTCCGTAATTCTCCCCTGTTCATTTCTAACTCCTCTCCGATTTTCAACATTCTAGATGGCCGTCGAGTTCACCCCAGTTTTGCTACCGGAGTTTTGCCAGCCCGACGAGACGATGCCCTTCGGCAGGAAGCTGGTCCAGATGGTGAAGAAGCTGAAAATTGCTCTACCCTCGATCACCGGGAAGCCAACCAATGCACTTCCGACGGACACTCGCTACCGGATTGAAGTGCATATCCCAGGGAGAACCTTCGGAGGACACACGGAGCCTATTGACTTTGAGTTCACCGACTTCAACTGGATCATCGGAAGGGACATGGCGATCTATCGTGCCCTTGGACATCTCCGAGAGGAGTACAGGACCGAGCTCGATCCCTCAGACCTCGCCATGGTTTCTCGTAGAGCAAGGAATGGAGATATCATCCGTACCGTAGAGGACTCTCTCGTACATTCAGGACTTGGAGTGTCTCCTCAGGAAACGGGAGATTCAGACTCGCCGTAACTCGAAGGTACATAGGAGGCTTTTGTTCCGTGAACTGGAACTGGAGGAGAAGGCAACGCAGACTTCCTTAACCATGAGGAAGAAGTCGCGAACTTCATGGAGACAGTCGCCGACCTGAAGATGAAGCTTGCCGCGATAGAGGAAAAGATGGACTTGGGAGAGGACCTTTTTCCGAGTGGAGATGACGGACCTCTCGTGAGCAATGATCAGGATTATGAAGGGAGTTCCACTGAAGGAAGCCGCAAGAGGAGGCGCCACAACAGAGGACATCACACCAGAGGACGCAAGGATTATTGATGAAGACTTTTTAGTCGACCACCATGTTATGTTTTTACCTTTTCGTCGATCAGTTAGGCCGATATTTTTCCTTCGATTATTCATGAGCTTTTGTAATCGAGATTGAACCATGCTTGAGTGGAATGAATAAATGATTGTGTGTTTATGATTGTGCATTCATATGGGTAGTGTTATTTCTCATTAGACCATTGTTCTATTCTAATTTTCTCATCCACTCCAAAACACCAGATGCCTCCGAGACGTGACACCGTTTTTCCGCCAGAGCTCACCCAACTGCTCCAGCAGCAGAATGCCCTTATGCAACTACTCATCCAGAATCAGAACAACAACACCAACAATCCACCGCCACCACCCCCTGTGGACAACTTGACTCGATTCCTGAGGCTAAATCCGCCAGTGTTCTCTAGTAGCACTGAGCCGATTGTGGCTGATGATTGGCTCCGCAAGGTCGGAAGAGAGCTAATCACCGTTGGATGCACCGATGCGAGAAGGTGCACTTTGTCACGCATCAACTTGATGGACCTGCAGCTTCTTGGTGGGAGAACTACACCGCCACTTATCCCATTGGTGCCATCACATGGGATCAATTCCAGCAGGCCTTCCGCACCGCTCATGTCTCAGCTGGAGCCATGAGTCTGAAGAAGCGTGAGTTCCGCAACTTACGCCAGGGGAACCGTACTGTGGCGCAGTACGTGGATGAGTTCAGCAAGCTAGCTCGCTATGCCCCGGATGATGTGGCCACAGATGCCGCAAAGCAGGAGAAATTTCTCGAGGGACTCAACGATGAGCTGAGTATGCAGCTTATTGTGGCTACCTTCCACAACTACCAGGAGCTGGTAGACAAGGCCACCATACTTGAAGGCAAGCAGCAGCAGATTGAAAGCCGCAAGCGGAAGTACAGCCAGGGGAAGCACAACTCAGGAGCTCAGCAGAAGCCCCGTTATGCACCATACTCAGGAGGGCACACCCATCATAACCATGGAGGTCATAACCATGGAGGAAATGGGAACAACCGCAACCAGGACAACAAGTCAGGCCATGGCAATGGCAATGGAAACGGTAATGGCAATCAGCATCGTTCTGCCCCGGCTCCGAAGGATCTGAGCCACATCACCTGCTTCAAGTGCCAGAAGACAGGGCACTATGCCACCGACTGCCCGGAGGCCAAGCAGAGGAATGGAAACGGCAATGGAGGCTCAGCGAAGAAGCCCAATCCGTTCCCTCGTGCTCAGGTGAACCACATTGACGTGGAGGACGTCTATGATCAGCCAGACACTATGGTTGGTAAGTTTTTATTGAATTCACGCTCAGTTTGGTACTCTTTGATTACGGTGCAACGATTCATTCATATCAAGGGTAGTTGTGGAAAAGTACGGGTTGCCCACTAAAACCCTTAGAAGCCCCCTTCGCCGGGTTCAGAGGAGGAGAAATGATGGCAGGCTTAGGCTGTCATGCAACCCTCAACATCGGGAACCATAAATTTCCCGCAGACCTCATAGTGTTGGAAACCCAGACCTTGGATGTAATCCTAGGCATGGATTGGTTGACGAAGTTCGAAGGAAACATAGATCGTGCTCAAGAAGTCTATTCTGCTCACCACCCCGGAGCAGAAGAGGATCAAGTATGTAGCCAGGCACAGCCAGATGAAGAATCAGGTGCATTCCCTCACGAGAGTTGTTCAGGAGGAAGTGCCAGTAGTGCAAGATTTTCCCGATGTGTTTCCGGAGGAATTACCAGGAATGCCACCGGACAGGGACATTGAATTTCTGATTGAGTTATTGCCCGACACAGCCCCAATATCCAAGAGACCTTATCGGATGCCACCGAATGAGTTGAAAGAGATCAAGGATCAAATTAATGAGTTATTGGAGAAAGGATATATTCGGCCAAGCTCATCACCTTGGGGAGCCCCAGTTCTTTTGGTAGAGAAGAAGGATGGAAGCTTGAGGATGGTTGTGGATTATCGTGCGTTGAACGAAGTAACCATCAAGAACAAGTACCCTCTGCCGATGATTAATGACTTGTTTGATCAGCTAGTTGGAGCCAAGGTATTCTCTAAGATCGATCTTGATCGTGGTATCATCGATTGAAGATCCGTGAAAAGGATATACCCAAAACAACATTCACTACCAGGTATGGTTTATATGAGTATACCGTCATGTCATTTGGATTGACTAATGCTCCTGCATACTTCATGAATTTGATGAACAAGGTGTTTATGGAGTATCTGGACAAGTTTGTCGTGGTGTTCATCGATGATATATTGATTTTCTCCAAGAGCGAGGAAGAGCATAAGAAACATTTGCGTCTAGTTCTGGAGAAACTTCGAGAACATCAGTTGTATGCCAAGTTCAGCAAATGTGAATTTTGGCTGAAGGAAGTTGGATTTCTCGGACATGTTATTTCAGGAGAAGGAATAGCAGTTGACCCCGCCAAGGTTGAATCGGTCACTGATTGGCAGTCACCCACCTCAGTCAAGGAGATCCGCAGTTTTCTCGGACTCGCAGGATATTATCGGAGGTTTATTGAGAACTTCTCGAAGAGTGCCAAGCCCATGACTGAGCTGTTGAAGAAGGAAGCCAAGTATGTTTGGACCGAGGATTGTGAAGCCAGTTTTCAGGAATTGAAGAAACGGTTGGTTACAGCCCCAGTGTTGATTTTGCCGGACATACACAAGGAATACCAGGTTTATTGTGACGCTTCTCGTCAAGGACTCGGAGGAGTACTAATGCAGGAAGGAAAAGTTGTAGCTTATGCCTCCAGATAGCTACGACCTCACGAGATGAATTATGCCACACATGATTTGGAGTTAGCAGCCGTAGTGCATGCACTCAAGACCTGGAGAAATTTCCTCATCGGAAACCGTTGTGATGTTTACACAGATCACAAGAGCTTGAAGTATATTTTCACGCAGAAGGAATTGAACCTCAGGCAGAGGAGATGGCTAGAGTTGATAAAGGACTACGACATGAGATTGCATTACCACCCAGGTAAGGCTAATGTTGTAGCAGATGCTTTGAGCCGTAAGAGTTATGTGAATACTCTCACAGCAGGAGGATTACCCCAGGAGTTAGTCGATGACCTCAGAGATCTCCGACTGGAGATAGTTCCGAGAGGATATGTTGCAACTCTGGAAGTTCAGTCCACTTTGGCCGAAAGGATTCGTGAAGCGCAGAAGTCGGACAAGGAAATTGATGAGATAAAGAAAAAGATGGATGAAGGAAAAGCTAAAGGGTTTCGTAAGGATGAACACGGAACTATATGGTTCGAGGATCGTATTTATGTGCCCAATGATCCCAAACTCAGGAAGTTAATTCTTCAGGAGGCTCATGATTCACCGTACTCGATTCACCCTGGTAACACCAAGATGTACCTGGATTTGAAGGAAAGTTTCTGGTGGACAGGTATGAAGAAGGATATTGCCGAGTACGTAGCAGTATGCTATGTTTGTCAACGTGTAAAGGCAGAACATCAGAAGCCAGCAGGGTTACTTCAACCTTTGCCGATTCCAGATTCGAAATGGGAGAAACTTGGAATGGATTTCATCACAGGATTACCCAGGACCCGTTCAGGTTATGATTCTATCTGGGTAGTGGTTGATCGTTTGACTAAGGTAGCTCACTTCATTCCCGTGAAGACTACCTATACCAGTGCTAAGTTGGCCAAGATATACATGACCAGGATCGTATGTCTGCATGGAGTTCCGAGGAGTATCGTGTCAGATAGAGGAACACAGTTTACCTCAAAGTTTTGGAAGCAGTTGCATGAGACCTTGGGTACAAGGCTGGAATTCAGTACAGCTTTTCATCCGCAGACAGATGGATGACCGAGAGAGTCAACCAGATTCGGAGGACATGTTGAGAGCTTGTGTGCTAGACTATGGGTCTAGCTGGGATGATAATTTGCCGACGCAGAGTTCTCATACAACAACAGTTATCAATCCGATCGAAGATGGCCCTTTCAAGCTCTATACGGAAGGAGGTGCGAACACCATTGCTGTGGGATAGTGTTGAGATCGATCACTTTTCGGTTCCGACCTTATCAGGATTCCAAGAGAAAGTCAAGCTGATTCGAGACAGACTCAAAATAGCACAATGAGACGGAAGAGTTATGCCGACAAGAAGCGCAAGGAAGTGACTTACGAAGCGGGAGACCGAGCATATCTTCGTGTGTCCCCACTTTGTGGAATCAAGAGGTTTGGTGTCAAAGGAAGTTAGCACCCGATTCATTGGCCCTACAAAATCCTCGAACGTCGTGGAGAAGTTGCTTACAAGTTGGAATTGCGGAAGGATTGTCCGGAGTTCATGATGTCTTCCATGTTTCTCGGTGAAGAAGTGTCATGCCGACATGGCCGATGTTCCGTTGAGAGACACAAGGCCCCTAGAGGCCATACAGCTTGCGGTGATCGACTTATAAGGAGAAACCCGTCCGAATTCTCGAGGCTCATGAGCAGAGTCACCCGCAGCAAGGTCATCAAATTTTGCAAGGTTTGTGGAGTCACCACACCGAGGAAGAAGCCACTGGGAGCGCCAAGAAGACCTTCTTGAGACCACCGCACCTATTTGTTAGTTAACCCGAATCTCGAGGGCTAGATTCATCTTAAGGTGGTAGGTTTGTAACATCCCAAATTTCCTATTTGGAATGTTCTACAATTATAGCTAAGCATCTATGCATCCTGTTTGAATTTGAATGCCATTTGAAGTTTCAGAAGGGTTTTGAGTTTTCAAATTTGAATTCAAACTTTGGCAAGTGGGAATCATTTCAAAAACTATGCCTGATAAATACTTGATCAAAAGTATGAGAGGAGTAAACATGACACTCCAAAAATATCAGAGGAAACAATGCCAAAAGTTTTGAATTCAAATTTGGGTTTTATTTGAATATTGGAAAAATGAAATTTTATAAAGTTTGGATTTTGCCCTTGGAAAAATGTTCAAATGATATGGAATATTCCCCTGATCATTTTGGTATATATATGTCCTATATAAAATATTTATATTTATTAAGTTATCTCTGTTTTTGTTTTATTAAAAAAATAAATTTAAAGAAAAAGGAAAACACCCCAGCGCTAGCTGTGCCCCTGCCCAGCAATACCAAGACTGCCCACCAGCGCCTGCCCAGCTGCCAGCCAATGAGCCAATGAGCCGGCCTCACCTCCCCCAGACCAACCCCTTCGAGCCGGTCGCCCGACGCGCCGCACCCCCCTCTCTCTCTCTCTGGCAGGTGGGCCACCACCCGTCTTCAACCCCTCGCCCACGCCACGCCGCGCCGCCGCTGATCGCCGGGATCCCGTGAGATCCGGGATCCGATCTCCCCCCGATCGCCCCCCGTTGCCACGCCGAGGCCCTCCCCTATAAATACCGGGCCCCCGCACCTCATTTCCCCCCCTCGCCCCTCGCCGGAACCTCTCCTCTCTCTCACGCGCTCGCCGGAGCCGAGCTCACCGCCGCCGCCATTTGCGTCGCCGTCGCCGCCCTAGACCCTCCCGACCTCCACCGACTCCACCAAGAAACCCCGAGCTCGTCGCACCTGGCTTGGTCCTCCACCGACCTCCCGACGATCGGAGAGGCTAACGACGCCGCCCGCCGCCGCCGCCGAGCTCCGTAAGTCGCGGAGATCCTCCCGTCCGATCTCAAATCGACGGTTAGATTAGAACACCTCGAGGGGTAAGTTCTTTAATAAAACCGTCCGCTCGGTTT
The DNA here is from genome assembly GCA_021605205.1 of Aegilops longissima. Taxonomy (NCBI): domain Eukaryota; kingdom Viridiplantae; phylum Streptophyta; class Magnoliopsida; order Poales; family Poaceae; genus Aegilops; species Aegilops longissima. The sequence goes on from CM038676.1 coordinate 619,361,533, forward strand.
AGTTCCGTTTATTTTAGTTAGGGTTTTTTATTTAGCCCGCCCGACTAGTTTAACCCTAGGGCCCGTTTAGTTTATTTTACGCTCAGTGCGTAGTTTAGGCCCATTAGGCCGTTTTCTATTTATTTTCGTTTTCTGTTTTAACAGAATAGTTCCTGTTTTGAAAAATTCATATCTTTTATTCTGTTTAATATTTTTAGGTGATTCTTTTTTTGTTGGTTTGCAAATTTTCCATAGTTTCTGTAGAAAATATATTTAGCTATGTTAAAATTAATTAAAATTGCTTTATTTTAGTTTTAGTCAGAATAGTAAATCTGTTATAACATGAGTTAGAAAAATTATTTTGGATGATTCTTTTTGTCCCAACTTTATTTTGACATTGCCAAACCATAGGAATTAATTTGGGTATTTTAGGATTAATAAAAAAGTAGTTTTAGGCAGAATCTTTTAATCCTAATTAATTAACTAGCTACTGTTTTCCTATTATTTTAATTAGTAAATAAATTTATTTTAACATGTGATTGATTATTATAGGATAGTTTCTGTAACTTTATAGGATGAACTTTTATTTATAATAAATAAAAGTTTTATTTTATTTTCTTAATAGAAATAGAATTAGGCCTAATAGGAGTTTCATAATAGGTTTTAAATTAATTATTTTTGCTCCTAGTTGCTTAATGCATTCTTTTCTGTTAAGTTAACATAAAACCATGATTAGGTTATGTTAGAAAAAAAATTTGTTATATAAAACTATTTTTAGTTGTTGCTTGAAGTAGGAAAAACTTGAGTTGGATTTTCTTTGAGTTTTTCATTTGGGTTTTGCTTTGTTGATTTTGGTGTGTTACTTTGTTATGCTATTGTGTTATGTAGTCTTATGCTATATGCTTATTGTGATTATTTTTTGTCTCGGTAGAGTTTCCGGAGTGCGAAGCTTGCTACTACGAATCTTTAGCTTACGAGGATCATCAGCAAGGCAAGTTTTGATCATGTTATTTTCTATACCTATGTTTTTGTGCATTAGAGTTTATCACCACCCCACCATGCATGCAGTAGTTGAAATTTTGAAGTTATTAATCTTGAGTAGTATCATGTGGTAGGATGAACCAATCCCCTTGTTACCATGACCCCGGACGAAGTAGTTTACTTTGCTATGCTCGTAGACGGGTTTTGGTTGAGTGAAATTCATAAGCAAGATGTGAGAGTCAATGATGATGACAACCCCATGAACTACAATGATCAAGATGGACTTTGAAATTCACTACTGGGTGGAGGACGGTTGACGGGCACCCTGGAGAACCCAGTGGTTGGCCGGGATGCATGGAGAAGTGCCATGACATCTTGCGGAAAGCTTCACCCAGCCACGAAGAGACGGATGGATGCCCCATGACCGGAAGCTTACCTGTGCAGCCGCAAGCCATTATGGGCTCTGGCTGAGTTAACCCTAGTAGTGACGCTGGCTGGACGGTACTACGAGATGTAGAAGAACGGTAGGATTGGATGGGTACCGCAGTAGCTGAAGAACTCTTTGGAAGACCCTGTTTCATTCGTCCGTCTTCAAACACCATGAAGTGCGAAGACTTAAAAGGAGGGAATGATTCTTGCGGGAAAAGTCATAAACCTCTGCAGAGTTAAAGATCTAATCGATTAGCCGTGTCCCGTTACGGACAATTTGAGCCTCGAACTTGGAAGTATTCGGAAATCTCAACACTAAAACTAATGAATTAATTTGAGGGGTTTATGACTTAATAATTTGGGAATGAGATATTGGTTGGCGGAACCATCTCAATAACTACCAACAATTTGTAGTAATTTTGCAAGCAAGTCCACTGTAGTAGGAGAAAATTGGCTTTTCGCAAAATGATGAAACTTAGAGCCCCACAGCCAAAAATGCATATAGTGATAGTAATTTTATTATTGTTATTCTCTTCATGACTTGCCAGCTTATTCAAAAGCTGACCTACACGGCTGCAACGCCTTATGTTGCGTAGATTTATTCCGATCAGAGTGAGGCTACGCTCGCGCTTGGCGATTGCCCTTTGGAGTCGGATGGACTCGCTTTATCTTCTACGCTTCCGCAGCATTAGTAGTTTATTTCTCATGAGTTGGCCTTGAGCCGAATTTATTTCCTTGTAATAAAGACTCTATATGAGAATCATGTAATAAAATTCAGGTGTGATTGAACTTTGATTATTTCATCAATGTACTGTGAGTACCAGCATGATCTTGGGATGGTACAGACATAGAGATTTGACCGATTTTGGGCCAGGTCGCTACACTTAGTGGGAAGGGCGGTTAATTAGGGTGTGATTCCAGGCCTAGCAACACATAAGAAAAAAGGGGATGTGGAAATTCTGCAATATGTAGATGACATTATTCTCTTAATAAAAGATGATATAGAACAGACTAGGAATATGAAATTTCTGCTATGTCTCTTTGAATAAATGCCTGGGTCAAAAATTAACTCTCATAAAAGTGAGGTAACTAGGATTGGGATGGAAATGGAAAGAGTGGCACTATTTGAGGAAATTTTTACTTGTGCAAAAGGTGAATTGCCTTTGAAATACTTGGGTATACCTAGATGAGAAGAGATTGAAAACCAGTAATTGGGATCCTTCTGTTGGTAAGATGGAAAAAGAATGGGTTGCTGGCTAGGGAGGCTATTATAGATTGCTGGTAGATCCACTTTGGTTAACTCCTCTCTGTCTAGCTTGCCTCTATATATGATGTCCTTAAAGGGGTCAAGAAAAAAATATGATAGACCAAGATCTAGGTTTTTGGGGAGTGGAAGAAAGTCCATAAAACGTCTAGAACGGTCAAGCCCCTTTGACCGGACGGAAACGACCTGGAAGGGTATTTCCATAATGACACCTAATGAAAGAGGGGTATAGTTGAGCACTATTTTTATTTAGGGGTAAATATGAGGTTGAGCCAAAGTTAGGTGGGTAAATGTAAATGTTCCAATTTTATTGTACAAACATTTTGCTTCTCTTACTAAATATTAGCATCAACTGTCGGTGTCAAAACCTGCAGATCTCGGGTAGGGGGTCCCGAACTGTGCGTCTAAGGATCGAAGGTAACAAGGAGGCAGGGACACGATATTTACCCAGGTTCGGGCCCTCTTAATGGAGGTAATACCAATCCTAGTTGTCTTTGATGAGTATAGGGGTTACAAGAGTTGATCTACCTCGATAGCGTAATGGCTAAACCCTAGATGTCTAGCATGTATGATTATGATTCGCCCCTATGGACTGAACCCTTCCGGTTTATATAGACATCGGAGGGATCTAGGGTTGTACAGAGTCGGTTACAGAGAGAGGAAGGTACATGATCCGAACACCAAGCTTGCCATCCACGCAAAGGAGAGTCCCATCCGGACAAGGGGGAGGTCCTTCTATCTCGTATCTTCACGACCCATTAGCCCGGCTCATATCACATAGGCCGGCTCCCCGGGGACCCCATAGTCTAGGACTCCCTCGGTAGCCCCGAACTGGCCTTCAATGATGACGTTGTATCCGGCTTCGTGCCTTCGACTTTGCAAGGCGAGTTCCTTGTTGTACTCCATATAGATCGGCGTTTGCATTAAATATTGCACTCTTCAGCTTCTGTGCGGCCATCGCCTCGACTTCCACATGTCAGGCGAATACAAAGGGTCTAAGAATTTTTACAAATAACCCATTGACCACGTAGGGTAGGCGCTTATTTAAAGAGATTGAATCTCAGATTCCATTCCTCGCCAGAAGGAAATCCTTAGAGCTTGCCACAAGAAACCAACCAAAGATGGCCAACGCTCCCTGCTCTTCCTCGCGTCTCCCCAAGGCCCTCAAGAAGGTGACTGGGAGAGCTGCTTGGTGCCCCACGCCGAATTGACCAAGATTAATGTTGGGGAACGTAGCAGAAATTCAAAATTTTCCTACGTATCACCAAGATCTATCTATGGAGAAACTAGCAACGAGGGAAGGAGAGTGCATCTACATACCCTTGTAGATCGCTAAGCGGAAGCGTTCATGTGAACGGGGTTGAAGGAGTCGACTGCCGTGATTCAAATCACCGATGATCAAGTGTCGAACGGACGGCACCTCCGCGCTCAACACACGTACAGCCCGGTGACGTCTCCCACGCCTTGATCCAGCAAGGAGAGAGGGAGAGGTTGAGGAAGACTCCATCCAGCAGCAGCACAACGGCGTGGTGGTGGTGGAGGAGCGTGGCAATCCCGCAGGGCTTCGCCAAGCACCAAGGGAGAGGAGGAAGAGGAGAGGCGGGGCTGCACCAAGAGGAGAGAACTCATGTGTGTTGGGCAGCCCAAAACCTCAAGTATATATAGGGGAAAGAGGGCTGCGCCCCCTTTAGGGTTTCCCACCCCAAGGGGTGCGGCCAGCCCTAGATGGGACTTGGGGGGCGGCCAAGAGGGGGAGGAGTGCCTCCCAAGTCAAGTGGAGGCCCTCCCCCTTAGGGTTTCCCCCTTCCCATGCGCATGGGCCTTGGGGGGGCTGGTTCCCTTGGCCCATTATGGCTAGGGCGCCCCTACAGCCCATGCTACTGTATTGGACGTGGTGGAACAATTTCCGGACCTCCGGACCCTCCGAATCCTCCGAACCTTCCGAAGCTTCCGGTACAATACCGAAAAACCCGAACTTTTCCTAACCCGAACAACAACTTTCCATATATAAATCTTTACCTCCGGACCATTCCGAACTCCTCGTGACGTCCGGGATCTCATCCGGACTCAACAACATTCGTAACCACATACAAGCTTCCTATATAACCCTAGCGCCACCGAACCTTAGTGTGTAGACCCTACGGGTTCGGAGACAAGCGAGACATGACCGAGACGTTCTCCGTCAATAACCAACAGCGGATCTGGATACCCATGTTGGCTCCTACATGTTCCACGATGATCTCATCGGATGAACCACGATGTCAAGGACTCAATCGATCCGTATACAATTCCCTTTGTCTAGCGGTATTGACTTGCCCGAGATTCGATCGTCGGTATCCCGATACCTTGTTCAATCTCGTTACGCAAGTCTCTTTACTCGCTCCGAACACATCATCCGTGATCAACCCCTTGGTCACATTGTGCACATTATGATGATGTCCTACCGAGTGGGCCAGAGATACCTCTCCGCTTACACAAAGTGACAAATCCCGCCTTGATCCGTGTCAACCCAATGGTCACTTCGGAGATACCTGTAGTGCACCTTTATAGTCACCCGATTCGTTGTGACGTTTGATACACCCAAAGCACTCCTACGGTATCCGGAATTGCACGATCTCATGGTCTAAGGAAAAGATACTTGATATTAGAAAAGCTTTAGCATACTGAACTACACGATCTTTGTGCTAGGCTTAGGATTGTCTTGTCCATCACATCATTCTCCTAATGATGTGATCCCGTTATCAATGACATCCAATGTCCATGGTCGGAAACCGTAACCATCTATTGATCAACGAGCTAGTTAACTAGAGGCTTACTAGGGACATGGTGTTGTCTATGTATCCACACATGTATCGCTGTTTCGGTCAATACAATTATAGCATGAATAATAAACGATTATCATGAACAAGGAAATATAATAATAACTAATTTATTATTGCCTCTAGGGCATATTTCCAACAGTCTCCCACTTGCACTAGAGTCAATAATCTAGTTCACATCGCCATGTGATTAACATCGATAGGTCACATCGCCATGTGACCAACATCCAAAGAGTTTACTAGTGTCTTAAACTAGTTCACATCACCATGTGATTAAGTCTCAATGAGTTCGGGGTTTGATCATGTTTTGCTTGTGAGAGAGGTTTTAGTCAACGGTGCGAACCTTTCAGATCCGTGTGTACTTCGCAAATCTCTATGTCATATTGTAAATGCTGCTTTCACGCTCCACTTGGAGCTATTCCAAATGGTTGCTCCACTATACGATCCGGTTTGCTTCTCGAGTCACTCGGATAGGTGTTAAAGCTTGCATCGACGTAACCCTTTACGCCGAACTCTTTATCACCTCCATAATCGAGAAACATGTCCTTATTCCTCTAAGGATAATTTTGACCGCTATCCGGTGATCCACTCCTTGATCACCTTTGTACTCTCTTGCCGATATGTAGCAAGGCACACATCAGTGCGATACACAAGATAGCATACTATAGAGCCTACGTCTGAAGCATAGGGACGACCTTCGCCCTTTCTCTCTTTTCTGCCGTGGTCGAGCTTTAACTCTTAACTTCATACCTTACATCTCAGGCAAGAACTCCTTCTTTGATGATCCATCTTGAACACCTTCAAGATCATGTCAAGGTATGTGCTCATTTGAAAGTACTATTGAGCGTTTTGATCTATCCTCATAGATCTTGATGCTCAATGTTCAAGTAGCTTAATCCAGGTTTTCTATTGAAAACATCTTTCAAATAACCCTATATGCTTTCCAGAAATTCTACATCATTTCGATCATCCATATGTCAACAACATATACTCATCGAAATTCTATAGTGCTCCCACTCACTTCTTTGGAAATACAAGTTTCTCATAAACTTTGTATAAACCCAAAATCTTTGATCATCTCATCAAAGCGCACATTCCAACTCCGAGATGCTTACTCCGGTCCTTAGAAGGATCATTGGAGCTAGCATACCTTTTAGCATCCTTAGGATCGACAAAACTTTTCTGATTGTATCACATACAACCTTTCCTTACGTAAAGGTAAGGAAACTCGTTTTGACATCCATCTGCCAGATTTCATAAATGCAGCTTGTGCTAACATGATTCCGACGGACTTAAGCATCGCTACGGATGAGAAAATCTCATCGTAGTCAACTCCTTGAACTTGTGAAAAACTCTTTGCCACAAGTCGAGCTTCATAGAAGGTGACATTACCGTCCATGTCCGTCTTCTTCTTAAAGACCCATTTATTTCAATGGCTTGCCGATCATCGGGCAAATCCACCTACGGATGAAGTAGTACGCATCCTTGTCACCCTACGAGGTACGTCAGTGACTTGATCCGAAACTTCATGATCACTATCATAAGCTTCTACTTCAATTGGTGTAGGTGCCACGGGAACAACTTCCTGTTCCTCGCTACACACTAGTTGAAGTGATGGTTCAATGACCTCATCAAGTCTCCACCATCCTCCCACTCAACTTTTCGAGACGAACTTTTCCTCGAGAAAGGACCCGATTCAAGAAACAATCCCAATTGCTTTCGGATCTGAATTAGGAGGTATACCCAACTGTTTTGGGTGTCCTATGAAGATGCATTTTGTCCGTTTTGGGTTCGAGCTTATCACGATGAAACCTTTTCACATAAGCGTCGCAGCCCCAAACTTTTAAGAAATGACAGCTTAGGTTTCTCTAAACCATAGTTCATACGGTGTCGTCTCAACGGAATTCTGTGGTGCCCTATTAAAGTGAGTGCGGTTGTCTCTAATGCCTAACCCATGAACGATAGTGGTAATTCGATAAGAGACATCATGGTACGCACCATATCCAATAGGTTGCAACTATGATGTTCGGACACACCATCACACTATGGTGTTCCAGGCGGTATTAGTTGTGAAACAATTTCCACAATGTCTTAATTGTGTGCCAAAACTCGTAACTCAGATATTCATCTCTATGATCATATCATAGACATTCTATCCTCTTGTCACGAAGATCTTAAACTTCACTCTGAAATTGCTTGAACCATTCAATAATTCAGACTTTTGTTTCATCAAGTAAATATACTCAACATCTACTCGAATCATCCGTGAAGTAAGAACATAACGATATTCATTTGATGCCTCAAAGACTCATTGGACTGCACACATCAAAATGTGTTACTTCCAACAAGTTGCTATCTTGTTCCATCTTATTGAAACCGAGGCTTTTAGGTCATCTTGCCCATGTGGTATGTTTTGCATATCTCAAGTGATTCAAAATCAAGTGAGTCCAAACGATCCATCTGCATGGAGTTTCTTCATGCGATACACCAATAGACATGGTTCACATGTCTCAAACTTTTCAAAAATGAGTGAGTCCAAAGATCCATCAACATGGAGCTTCTTCATGCGTTTTATGCCAATATGACTTACATGGCAGTGCCACAAGTAAGTGGTACTATCATTACTATCTTATACATTTGGCATGAAAATGTGTATCACTACAATCAAGATTCAATCAACCATTCCTTTAGGTGCAAGACCATTGAAGGTATTATTCAAATAAACAGAGTAACCATTATTCTCCTTAAATGAATAACCGTAATGCTATAGACATGATCCAATCAAGTCTATGCTCAATGCAAACACCAAATCTCGATGGTAGAGGGTGCGTGCGATGCTTGATCACATCAACCTTGGAAACAACTTCCAACACATATCGTCAGCTCACCTTTAGCTAGTCTCCGTTTATTCCGTAGCTTTTATTTCGAGTTACTAACACTTAGCAACCGAACCGGTATCTAATACCCTGGTGCTACTAGGAGTACTAGTAAAGTACACATTAACATAATGTATATCCAATATACTTCTATCGACCTTGCCAGCCTTCTCATCTACCAAGTATCTAGGGTAATTCTGCCCGTTGGTTGTTCCCTTATTACGTAAGCACTTAGTCTCGGGTTTGGGTTCAACCTTGGGTTTCTTCTTTGGAGCAACAACTGATTTGTCGCTTCATGAAGTGTCCTTCTTGCCCTTGCCCTTCTTGAAACTAGTGGTTTCACCAACCATCAACAATTGATGCTCCTTCTGATTTCTACTTTCGCATGTGTCAAACATCGCGAATACTTCAAGGATCATCATATTTATCCCTGATATGTTATAGTTCATCACGAAGCTCTAGCAGCTTGGTGGCAATGACTATGGAGAAACATCACTATCTCATCTGGAAGATCAACTCCCACTCGATTCAAGTGATTGTTGCACTCAGACAATCTGAGCACAAGCTCATCGATTGAGCTTTCTCGCTTAGTTTGCAGGCTAAGAAAATCGTCGGAGGTCTCATACCTCTTGACGTGGGCACGAGCCTGAAATCCCAATTTCAGCCCTTGAAACATCTCATATGTTCCGCGACGCTTCAAAACGCCTTTGGTGCCTCTACTCTAAACCATTTAATTGAACTATCACGTAGTTATCAAAACATGTATGTCCGATGTTCGCAACATCCATAGACGACGCTTGGGGTTCAAAGACATCGAGCGGTGCATTAAGGACATAAGCTTTCTACTGTCCGCATAATCGCATCTGTCAACTTTCAACTATATTTTCTCTAGGAACATATCTAAACAAAGGAACTAAAGCGCGAGCTATGACATAATTTGCAAAAGGTCTTTTGACTATGTTCAAGATAATTAAGTTCATCTTATGAACTCCCACTCAGATAGACATCCTCTGGTCATCTAAGTGATTACATGATCCGAGTCAACTAGGCCGTGTCCGATCATCACGTGAGACGGACTAGTCATCATCGGTGAACATCTTCATGTTGATCGATCTACTATACGACTCATGCTCGACCTTTCGGTCTCCGTGTTCGAGGCCATGTCCGCACATGCTAGGCTCGTCAAGTTAACCCCAAGTGTTTTTGCTGTGTAAATCTGTCTTACACCCGTTGTATGTGAACGTAAGAATCCATCACACCCGATCATCACGTGGTGCTTAGAAGTTTATTTAACTGTAGCAACGGTGCACAGTCGGGGAGAACACTTCTTGAAATTTGTAAGGGATCATCTTATTTACTACCGTCGTTCTAAGTAAACAAGATGCATAAACATAATAAACATCACATGCAATTATATAGTAGTGACATGATATGGCCAATATCATATTGCTCCTTTGATCTCCATCTTCGGGCTCCATGATCATCATTGTCACCGCATGACACCATGATCTCCACAATCATGATCTCCATCATCGTGTTCCATGAAGTTGTCTCGCCAACTTATTACTTCTACTACTATGGCTACCGTTAGCAATAAAGTAAAGTGATTACATGGCGTTGTTTAATGACACGCATGTCATACAATAAATAAAGACAACTCCTATGGCTCCTGCCGTTGTCATATTCATCGACATGCAAGTCGTGAATCCTATTACAAGAACATGATCAATCTCATACATCACATATCATTCATCACATTCTTCTTGGCCATATCACATCACATAGCATACCCTGCAAAAACAAGTTAGACGCCCTCTAATTGTTGTTTGCATGTTTTACGTGGCTGCTATGGGTTCTAGCAAGAACGTTTCTTACCACGCAAAACCACAACGTGATATGCCAATTGCTATTTACCCTTCATAAGGACCCTTTTCATCGAATCCGTTCCGACTAAAGTGGGAGAGCGGCACCGCTAGCCACCTTATGCACCAAGTGCATGTCACCGGTGGAACTGTCTCACGTAAGTGTACGTAAGGTCGGTCCGGCCGCTTCATCCCACAATACCGTCGAAACTAGATTGGACTAGTAACGGTAAGCATATTGAACAAAATCAACGCCCACAACTACTTTGTGTTCTACTCGTGCAAAGAATCTACGCAATAGACCTAGCTCATGATGCCACTGTTGGGGAACGTAGCAGAAATTCAAAATTTTCCTACGATCACCAAGATCTATCTATGGAGAAACTAGCAACGAGGGAAGGAGAGTGCATCTACATACCCTTGTAGATCGCTAAGCGGAAGCGCTCATGTGAACGGGGTTGAAGGAGTCGACTCGCCGTGATTCAAATCACCGATGATCAAGTGCCGAACGGACGGCACCTCCGCGCTCAACACACACGACAGCCCGGTGACGCCTCCCACGCCTTGATCCAGCAAGGAGAGAGGGAGAGGTTGAGGAAGACTCCATCCAGCAGCAGCACAACGGCGTGGTGGTGGTGGAGGAGCGTGGCATCCCGCAGGCTTCGCCAAGCACCAAGGGAGAGGAGGAAGAGGAGAGGCGGGGCTGCACCAAGAGGAGAGAACTCATGTGTGTTGGGCAGCCCAAACCTCAAGTATATATAGGGGAAAGAGGGGCTGCGCCCCTTTAGGGTTTCCCACCCCAAGGGTGCGGCCAGCCCTAGATGGGACTTGGGGCGGTTAAGAGGGGAGGAGTGCCTCCCAAGTCAAGTGGAGGCCCTCCCCTTAGGGTTTCCCCTTCCCATGCGCATGGGCCTTGGGGGCTGGTTCCTTGGCCCATTATGGCTAGGGCGCCCCCACAGCCCATGCTACTGTATTGGACGTGGTGGAACAATTTCCGGACCTCCGACCCCTCCGAATCCTCCGAACCTTTCGAAGCTTCCGGTACAATACCGAAAAACCCGAACTTTTTCCTAACCCAACAACAACTTTCCATATATAAATCTTTACCTCCCGACCATTCCGAACTCCTCGTGACGTCCGGGATCTCATCCGGACTCAACAACATTCGTAACCACATACAAGCTTCCTATATAACCCTAGCGCCACCGAACCTTATGTGTAGACCCTACGGGTTCGGGAGACAAGCGACATGACCGAGACGTTTCTCCGTCAATAACCAACAGCGGGATCTGTATACCCATGTTGGCTCCTACATGTTCCATGATGATCTCATCGGATGAACCACGATGTCAAGGACTCAATCGATCCCGTATACAATTCCCTTTGTCTAGCGGTATTGACTTGCCCGAGATTCGATCGTCGGTATCCCGATACCTTGTTCAATCTCGTTATCGCAAGTCTCTTTACTCGCTCCGTAACACATCATCCCGTGATCAACCCCTTGGTCACATTGTGCACATTATGATGATGTCCTACCGAGTGGGCCCAGAGATACCTCTCCGCTTACACAGTGACAAATCCCGCCTTGATCCGTGTCAACCCAATGGTCACTTTCGAGATACCTGTAGTGCACCTTTATAGTCACCCAGTTACGTTGTGACGCTTGATACACCCAAAGCACTCCTACGGTATCCGGAATTGCACGATCTCATGGTCTAAGGAAAAGATACTTGATATTAGAAAAGCTTTAGCATACTAACTACACGATCTTTGTGCTAGGCTTAGGATTGTCTTGTCCATCACATCATTCTCCTAATGATGTGATCCCGTTATCAATGACATCCAATGTCCATGGTCAGGAAACCGTAACCATCTATTGATCAACGAGCTAGTTAACTAGAGGCTTACTAGGGACATGGTGTTGTCTATGTATCCACACATGTATCGCTGTTTCCGGTCAATACAATTATAGCATGAATAATAAACGATTATCATGAACAAGGAAATATAATAATAACTAATTTATTATTGCCTCTAGGGCATATTTCCAACAATTAAGGCGCAGGGATACCTCCCTCCCTCGGATCCAGTCCGTGTTCGGGCGGGATTAACTACCTTCAATGGCGAAGCCCTGGCGGAGAAATTCCCCAATCCCAATAAACTGGAGCGGGTGTGCTTTATCTCCTTCTTGCTGAGGGGCGTGGGTTTTCCAATCCACCCTTTCCTCCGAGGTCTTCTGCAGTATTATGGTCTCCAACTGCACAACCTCACGCCGGGCTCCATTCTACACATCGCAGGCTTTGTTGCTCTTTGCGAGCTGTTCCTAGGCTGCGAGGCCCATTTCGATTTATGGAGAAAATATTTCTGCCTCGTCCTCCTCTCCCAGAAGGGATCTATTTTCGAGGTGGGTGGTGCCGAAGTATGGCGTATAGCGAAACCGGATACCTACCCGGCACTCCGAAAAAGGCATCCGAAGAGTGGCCCTCGGAGTGGTTCTACATTGAAGATGTTGTCCTTCCGGACCCAATCTGGCAAGGTCTTCCTGAATTTTCCTTCGCTCCTTTAAAGAAGCGCGCCAGTTGGCGTCCACAAAGCGATGAAGAAGAAGATAGTGCGGAGGTTAAGAGGCTAGAGAACAAGATCAGAATACTTGCCCACTCTGTACTATCTATAGTCGAGGTAATGGCGATTTCCATAGCGTGATGCGTTCAGCCGCTTCAATCCAGGGGGCTTCCCATGTCGCATTACAATGGGGAGGACGACGCCTCACGTTGTGGGCGCAAGGGTCCGGCTAATTTTGTCGTGCTGGCCGCCACATTGGCTGATCTTTTCAAAGGGGAAAGTAAGACTTCGCCCACCTAAAGTGTCGAGAAGGTTTCTCCATGTATACTCCCATTGACTGGGTAAATCTTTGATTATAGACCTTAATTGATCTTTTTCTCTTAACTTTGCTTTATAGTCGAATTTAGTCTGACTGCTTTTAACAGGAATGGAGAAAGGTCATCGCGGGGATCTACAGCCCTGCTCCGTAGCCGGAGGACCATAATAGAGACCTTGATCCATGATACGAAGAGGATCCGGACATATTTGTGGATTTTGAGGACGTCGTCTTTTATCAGACGAGCTACGATGGCACGGAAGTGGCCATTATAGCCGACTACCCCGACCTTCTTCCTTCTTCCCATGTAAGTACCCAGGAGACATCTCCTCAAAAGAGTTTTCCCACCGCGACTCACTCACCGCTCTACATCTTGCTCCCAAGGGGCGACGCTCGCACCAACGTGCCGCAGCAAAGGCGTCCACGAAGAAGACGACGCTTGCCCAAGGCGCATCTTTGAAAAGAAATGCGAATAGTGAGACAGGCGGGCCCTCTTCTGCATCGAAGAGGTATAATCCTTCAGCACACACTCAACAGATAGATCGGACGACGACGTTCCCTGCTGCGCCATATTGCGGGAGGAGTGTACGCCGGATCGCATCCGGAGACCTGGTCGACCACGCACAGACTGATCCAGGACCTTGCCACAAGGACTGGAGGGGATGCGGGAGCAATGCCGGATTGTCATCTCCCAGAGGATTCGGATAATGTATCCGTCACAAACTTCGAAGTGGAGAGTGCGATGGGTCAGCGGCGATGGAGAGCGGCAATGCGCGACCCTCATATTACCGAAGAGGCTTTTAATGCTCTCAGCTCCGCGGATGCTTATATCTGAGCTGCTCATGATGGAGTTGCTGGAGCCACTCACCAACTTTCAAAGGATATGCGGGTAAGAATTTTTTGCGCAGATTCAATAATCATATGCTAGTAGCCCCCAAGTCTTGAAGCAGTTGGCCCAACTGATTTAAGAGTCGTTATATTGTCAGGTACTCATGGAGAGGAATAACACGTTATCGAAGGAGCTAGAAGAATGCTGAACTAAGATGTCTGCTGCCACCGCTGAACTGGACGATTTGAAGAAATCCAAGAAGGTACTTGATGGTAAGTACAACAGCAGCTCGGAAATAAGGCTCCGTGCATACAACGAGGTTGCTTAATTATGCTTTTGTCTCGTTGGTTAGGCTCGACAGATCAGCTGGAGGAGAGGCTAAGGGCTGCTCAAGCGGATAAACAACATGCCGAAGGGCAAGAAGCCGCTGGTCTACGTGTATTAACACGGACCATTACTGAGAAGAATAAACTACAGGATGCAAATATCAAGCAGGTTGAAGAACTGAAGGATTTAAGAGCCCAATTATCGGATGCTTGGAAGGAGAACAAGAAGCTGAAAAGCGGCATATTCAGTATGCTCTTTAACCTATCTGTCACTCAGTCTTCTGTTTGAATTTTTGACAAGTTTGCTTCTGTAGGTGTGCTAACGGGACGTCCCGAAGGAGAAGTATCCGGATTCCAGGGCGACCTACTACAAGAGCTGTCCAAAGTGCACGAGCGAGCTCGGAAAGCATTGAGGAACATGGCTAGGTTTTATGGCCATCCGACCCCTCTCCAGGAAGTATGGATGAGCTTGCGAATTTACTCAAGGGAGCTCAACGCCGTTTGGAGCTATGGAAGATACCCGCATGTCGGGAAGGTGCTCGAGAAGCCTGGGCCATGGTGAAAACATGGTATACCAAGCTTGATCTGAATCATATGGCCCGGGTCGGACCTCGGGGACCAGATGGACAAGAAATTCATGTTAGCTTATTGTACGACCAAGTGAAAACAGCCGCTAAGTTTTCTCAATAGGATTGTAAACTAGACAACCTACTAGAGGGTCTAGAGGAAGAAGAAGTTTTTGAGTCCAAGTAGTAGTGTACCTTATCAGCAAACTTATCTCTAGCCGAATTGTAAAACGATTGCCATGGCAGACTTTCCGCTTCGACCTCCAGAACCCGAGGTTTGGAGTGTTTCCGGATATTTATACCATTGGTAAGCACCAAGGCATGTTCGGAAACTAGGCAGTCCGGTCATAGTTGCTTGAACAGGCAAGTTGTATTCGGGGAGTTATGTTATATTACATTTGATTGTAAGAAACATCTTCTAGAGAGAATAGTTCCGTTAGGGGTTCCTTTCCCTGGGCCAGCATGCGTTTTTGCGCATACATAAACTATGATGCGAGAAATCACAGTATGCAGTATAATTTGGGGGCGTATATTGCAACGTGGGCAGTTCCTCTCTTGTCCGTCGACTGATTATTCCGTTAAGAACTCTAGCTTTTGGCTTCACCCTTCTGAGGTACACGTCTGGATGACCCAGCTGTAACAATCGCAGAGGTGCTCCCTTTATGCCCTAGCCGAACAAGCGGGAACGTAGGGCATAAGCACAGGAGCCAGGCAACCCAGCTTGGCAAAAACATAAGTCATAAAGGTGCATATAATGGCGAAGACAAGACACATATGAGTAGACAACACATATATACGGTGAGCTTGACGCTCAAGAATAATAATCACAATAAGCTTATGTGAAAAGAAGCCCCCAAGTATTATGGGATATGTACATTTAATGATGTATATCCCTCGAGTGTGCGGTTTATCCGAACACTGGTAGTAATTGAAAAAGAGAAGACCTGGAGTTTGTTTGACTGGTTTGTATCCTTTTAGTATATTGAGACTATGCTCGGCCAGTGTTCGTGGGATACCTGGCATATCTGAAGGGTGCCAGGAAAAAAATGTCCCAGTTCTCACGCAGGAATGCGTGTAATGCGGCGTCGACCGTCGGATCCAGCTGTGCCCCGATGGAGGCTGTTTTCTTTTGGTCCGTCGGGTGGACCTGAAATTTGACTATTTCATCCGCTGGCTTGAAGAAAGTAGATTTGGGTCTCTTATCGAGGATTACATCGTCCCTGTATACTGTAGAACGTAGAGTGGTCAATTCCTCGACCGCGAGGGCCTCGGATAGTGCCTCAAGGGCCAGAGAGGCGGTTTTATTTTCGGCGGGGAGTGCTATGTCTGGATCACTGGTGACAGTGATAATTCCATTGGGCCCGGGCATTTTGAGCTTCATATACCCGTAATGGGGTATGGCTTGGAAACGCGTGAATGTGTCTCGCCCCAACAAAGCATGATACCCGCTGTTGAATGGCGCCACGTGGAAGAGTAACTCTTCGGACCTATAGTTATCCAGCATGCCGAATACCATGTCGAGCTTGATTTTTCCCGAGCATATGGCTTCTCGACTGGGGATAATACCGTGAAATGTTGTGTTACTTTGCTTAATGCAACTCCTGTCCATTTGCATTTTATTGTGCGTGTCCTCGTAAATGAGGTTCAATCCGGTACCACCGTCCATGAGCACTTTAGTGAGCCGAAAGCTGTCTACGATTGGGTTTAAGACCAAAGTGGCTGGTGCCCGAACTGAGCGGGCTCTTGGTTCTTCATCGGCGTTGAAAGTGATCGCCGTGTCTTTCCAAGGTTTTACTGCTGCCACGTGGCAGACTTTGGCGAGGTCACGGAGCGCCCTCTTGCGCCGATTATTCAAAGAAAAGGTCTCGAATACCGTGAATACTTTGGGATCATTGTCCTTCAAAGAATAGTTCTCTGGAGTGTTGTTAGTGAGGAGACCCTCGCCGCTCTTGGCCACCTTCCGGAGTATCCAACATGCTCGAAGGCTATGCGTTGGTTCGTTGTCCGGCGTCATGTGAATTTTGCAGGGCTTGTCGAGCCATTCCTCGAGGACAGTTCTATGCCCCGTAACAGTTTTCTTGTCCAAGGGATGATGATTGGGCGCTCCGCGGGGGTGGATCCTCTTTGCCCATCTGGGGGATGGCCTAAAGGCCTGCGGTTCCCAACAGGCTGTCTGGGTTTTCCGGGCGCTTTCCATTGCACAGTACTTCTGTACTATGTATGCCAAATCGGCAAAGTGTAGTAAGTGACGGCGGTTGAGGGCATTAAGGATTCCCTCATCCATGCAATTGTTGCAAAATACCGAGATCGCGTCGTCCTCACAGCAATCCTTGATCTTGTTTTTAACAAGTAGGAATCTAGCCCAAAAGTGGTGGGCTGTTTCCTGAGGCTGCCGCCATACATACATTAAGTCGCATATGTCCGGAGGACTGCAGTTTCTTGGGGAATATTACTTGTGGTGGGTCGGCAGGTTCAAATCCGAACCCTGACCCACTGAGGAGTCCGGATTCTGAAGAATTTCCGAGGTTATAGGCCTGGGCTCCGGAGCATCCGGTGTGTTTTTAGGCTCGGTGCTTGATCCCATGTTCGGAGGACAAGAAGTGTCTTCCAGAAGACGGGAGTCCGGTTCTCCGGGTTCGGAAACTCGAACATACTTTGTTCTCGACGTAGGAGAAGAGTCATCATCGGCTTGTTCTTCCACTATTGCCACATGATGGGTGATTGGTGGAGATCTGATTTCTCTCTGATCGGGTTTAAGCCCAATCCGATCATAGTCGATTGCGACCCCCAGGGCAGTGATGCGATCTAGCAGTTTGTTTAAGGATGAAACATCAGCCGGATCCATCTTGTCAGAGTATTCAGGGCCGACGCGGAGGCGATTGATACGTCTCCAACGTATCTACTTTGCCAAACACTTTTGCCCTTGTTTTGGACTCTAACTTGCATGATTTGAATGAAACTAACCCGGACTGACGCTGTTTTCAGCAGAACAACCATGATGTTGTTTTATGTGTAGAAAAGAAAAGTTCTCGGAATGTCCTGAAAATCCACGGAGGCACTTTTCAGATTTAATAAGAATTTTTGGCGAAAGAATCAAGGCTAGGGGGACCATGGGCTGTCCACGAGACAGGGGGCGCCCCCACCCCCCTAGGGGCGCGCCCTCCTATCTCGTGGGCCCCTCGGACCTCCTCCGACCTCAACTCCAACTCCATATATACCGTCTCTGGGACAGAAAAATCAGAGAGAAAGTTTCATCGCGTTTCACGACACGGAGCCGCCGCCAAGCCCTAATCTCTCTCGGGAGGGCTTATCTGGAGTCCGTTCGAGGCTCCGAAGAGGGGGATTCATCATCGTCGTCATCATCAACCATCCTCCATCACCAATTTCATGATGCTCACCGTCGTGCGTGAGTAATTTCATCGTAGGCTTGCTGGACGGTGATGGGTTGGATCAGATTTACCATGTAATCAAGTTAGTTTTGTTAGGGTTTTATCCCTAGTATCCACTATGTTCTGAGATTGATGTTGCTATGACTTTGCTATGCTTAATGCTTGTCACTAGGGCCCGAGTGCCATGATTTCAGACCTGAACCTATTATGTTTTCATGAATATATGTGTGTTCTTGATCCTATCTTGCAAGTCTATAGTCACCTATTATGTGTTATGATCCGACAACCCCGAAGTGACAATAATCAGGATACTTCTCGGTGATGACCGTAGTTTGAGGAGTTCATGTATTCACTATGTGTTAATGCTTTGGTCGGTTCTCTATTAAAAGGAGGCCTTAATATCCCTTAGTTTCACTAGGACCCGCTGCCACGGAGGGTAGGACAAAAGATGTCATGCAAGTTCTTTTCCATAAGCACGTGTGACTATTTACGGAATACATGCCTACATTACATTGATGAATTGGAGCTAGTTCTATATCACCCTATGTTATAACTATTGCATGAGGAATCGCATCCGGCATAATTATCCATCACTGATCCATTGCCTACGAGCTTTTCACATATTGTTCTTTGCTTATTTACTTTTCCGTTGCTACTGTTACAACTACTACAAAAACCAAAAACATTTACCTTTTCTGTTGCTACTATTACCATTACTATCATACCACTCTTGCCACTAAATACTTTGCTGCAGATACTAAGTTATCCAGGTGTGGTTGAATTGACAACTCAACTGCTAATACTCAAGAATATTCTTTGGCTCCCCTTGTGTCGAATCAATAAATTTGGGTTGTACTTCACCCTCGAAAGCTGTTGCGATCCCCTACACTTGTGGGTTATCAAGACTAATTTCTGGCGCCATTGCCGGGGAGCATAGCTCTATTCTCTGAGTCACTTGGGATTTATATCTGTTGATCACTATGAAGAACTTGAAAGACGCTAAGACCAAGATTTTGCCCTCAACTACGAGGGGAGGTAAGGAACTGCCATCTAGCTCTGCACTAGATTCTCCTTCCGTTATTAGTAGGCTTGCGACACCTAAACCTACTACTGCTATGAATTCTGATATGTCGCATGTTATTGATGATGCCACTTCTGCTATGCATGATGAAACTACTTTTGTGCGTGATACTACTTTGCCATTAGGTGAATTTCTTGATGAACAACTTGCTAGAGTTAGGGGGAATGAAAATATTGAAGATGCTATTGATGATAGTGATGATGAACGTTCCCCCAATGATTATGTGTTACCTGTTGTTCCTAAGGGTTATGTTATGAACAAAGAAGCTGCTGAAGCTATTCTTGCTTGCAATGATAGAAATGATCTTAAGAAATTATTAGCTAAATGGAAGCAGCAGTCTCTAAATGCTAGAATGAAACCCGATCCTACTTTTGCTACTTCACCTATCTGTGTTACTGATAAGGATTATGAATTCTCTGTTGATCCTGATATTATTACTTTAGTTGAATCTGATCCTTTTTATGGCCTTGAATCTGAAACTGTTGTGGCACATCTTACCAAGTTGAATGATATAGCCACTCTATTTACTCATGATGAGAAGTCTCACTATTTATATATCCTTAAGATATTTCCGTTCTCATTAAAGGGTGATGCTAAGACTTGGTATAATTCTCTTGCTCCTGGTTGTGTGCGTAGTCCCCAGGATATGATTTATTACTTCTCTGCTAAATATTTCCCTGCTCATAAGAAGCAAGCTGCCTTGCGGGAAATATATAATTTTGTGCAAATCAAAGAAGAGAGTCTCCCACAAGCTTGGGGGAGGCTTCTCCGGTTGCTTTATGCTTTGCCTGATCATCATCTTAAGAAAATGAAATACTTGATATCTTTTATAATGGACTAACCGATGCTTCCAAGGACCACTTGGATAGTTGTGTTTTCAGGGAAAGAATAGTCGACGAAGCTGAAATACTATTGAATAATATGTTGACTAATGAAAATAATTGACTCTTCCCGAGCCAGCCTCAAGTAATTCCTGAACCAATTGAGCCAACTCGAGCCTATTCCTAAACCCATTCAAGAAGAGAGGTGTTTTATTTCTCAGTCCTGAAGATATGCAAGAGGCAAAGAAATCAATGAAAGAAAAAAGGTATTAAAGCTGAAGAAGTCAAGAATTTACCACCTATTGAAGAAATACATGGTCTTAATTTACCGCCTGAAGAACTACATTGTCTTGATAACCCGACACAAGTAGTGAAGGTAAATTCTCTCTATAGATACGATAAAGTTGAAATACCCTCTACTAAATTTCATAGCCCATGCTTAGATGAATTTGATGACTTTATGGCTAGACAAGAAAGTTTTAATGCTTATGTTGGTAGAGAGTTAAAGAATAATGCTTTAGATAGGACGCGAGGTGATAATCTGGCTAGAGTTAAAGATGAACTTCACCGCGTTAGCAAATATGCTTCTATGGTTGCTACTCAAGATGAGCAAGTGCTCAAGGCTCAAAATGATTTGCTTGATGAATTGAATAATAAAAATGACTTTGCCATTAGAGTGGCTACTAGAACGGGTAGAATGACCCAGGAACCTTTGTATCCTGAAGGCCACCCTAAAAGAATTGAACAAGATTCTCAGAATAATAATCTAGATGTTCCTAGTTCTTCTAAGAAGAAGAAAAAGAAGAATGATATGACTGTGCAAACTTCTAGTGAACCTAATGCTGAAATACTTGATAATCCCAATGATACTTCTATCTCTGATGCTGAAACACAATTCGGAGATGAACATGAACCTGATGATAATGCTAATAATGATGTTCATGTAGATACTCAACCTAGTAATAACAATGATGTAGAGATTGAACCTGTTGTTGATCTTGATAACCCACAATCAAGAAACCAACGTTATGATAAGAGATATTTTGTTGCTAGGAAGCACGGTAAGGAAAGAGAACCATGGGTTCAGAAACCCATGCCCTTTCCTCCTAAACCATCCAAGTCAAAGGATGATGAGGATTTTGAGCGCTTTGTTGAAATGATTAGACCTATTTTCTTACGTATGCGCTTAACTGATATGCTTAAAGTAAATCCTTATGCTAAGTATATGAAGGATATCATCACAAATAAAAGAAAGGTACCGGAAGCTGAAATTTCCACCATGCTTGCTAATTACACTTTTAAGGGTGGAATACCAAAGAAACTTGGAGATCCAGGTGTACCAACTATACCATGCTCCATTAAAAGAAATTATGTTAGAACTGCTTTATGTGATCTTGGAGCCGGTGTTAGTGTTATACCTCTCTCTTTATATCGTAGACTTGAATTGAATAAGTTGACACCTACTGAAATATCTTTGCAAATGGCTGATAAATCAACTGCTGTACCTGTCGGTATTTGTGAGGATGTGCCTGTTGTGGTTGCAAATGTCACTATCTTAACGGACTTTGTTATTCTTGATATTCCCGAGGACGATAGTATGTCCATTATCCTTGGTAGAACTTTTCTTAATACTGCAGGGGCTGTTATTGATTGCAACAAAGGCAATGTCACTTTTCATGTTAATGGCAATGAGCATACGGTACACTTTCCGAGGAAACAATCTCAAGTTCATAGCATCAATTCTATTTAAAAAGTTCCAACTATCATTTTTGGAGGTTTTGAATTTCCTCTCCCTACTGTCAAGAAAAAGTATGATATTCCTATTGTTGGATTTTCATATCCCCGTTGAGGTAACTTAGTGTTATTTGAAATTTCTCCGGTTCCGTGTTATTCGGAATGAGTTTTTTAACAAGACTTGATCAACCTTGTTAGTGGATTCATTTTGATGATCACGAGATGGATGAAACTAGAAGGCACAACCTTCTGTAACCTCCTTTTACTTTCTGTTATTTAGAATAAATAAAGCAAAAATAATATTATCCGTCTGTTTTCTGAATTATCCGTGCAATAAAAAATAGTCAGAAAATAAAAGTGCTCCAAATGCCCTGCAAATTTAGTATGATTTTTTCTGGAATATTTGAGGATTTTAGGCACTTAAAACACTGCAGGAGAGCCAAGCACCAGGCCACGAGAGAGGAGGGCGCGCCTCCCTGTCTCGTGGGCCCCTGGTGGCTCCCCTCCACTTATGCCAGCACCCACACACTTCATCTTCTGCCCAAAAATATCCCCATCCAGCTCAAGCCCGAGTTCTAGCTCGTTTTGCTACGATTCTCGATCTCTTAGCTCAAAGCTCCATTCACAAAACTGCTTTGGGAGATTGTTGCTTGATATGTGACTCCTCCATTGGTCCAATTAGTTTTTGTTCCAGTGCTTTATTCATTGCAAATCCTTGCTTCCTTGGTGACCCTGTTCTTGAGCTTGCATGTTAAATTTTTGAGGCCCCAAGAAATTCCAATGCATGATATAGGTTCTAGGCACTTGTAGGAGTAGTTGCTATCAATCTTGTCTAGTTTTATGCACTTTTATTTTGAAGTTACTAAAATTTTAGAATTTTTCAGAAAATGTTAAGGAGGTTCTTTAAAGGCTCTTCTAGCCAAAGCTCTAAGGAAAAACCAAGACAAAGAGAAGGAAAACCCCAAGTATAATCTTCCTCGCTTAACGGAAGTACGATCATGTGAATGGCCATGTGAGGATTTCTTGAAGGAAGACGGAATTCATGAAGACTTTTATGCTTTAATCGAGACTGCAGGCCTCACCGGTTTCATGAATGACCAAATCGATCAGTATCTCTTACTTACCAATACTTTCGTGCAAAACTTTTATTATTATCCTAAGAAGTCACCGCCTGCAGTATCATTTCATTTATATGACGAGTTCAAAGAAATGTCTTTACGTAATTTTTGCACGGTATGTAGGATACCTTATGAGGGAGAATTAGAGGAACCCCATCGTGAAGATGTGGCTGGCTTTGTTGATATTATCGCTGTAGAGGAGCCAAAGAAGGGTTCCGAAGCGAAAGTCTCTAGCATACACTTTCCTGTTTTACGCTACTTTTCCATATTCGCTAGTAGATGCTTGATTGGTCGTGGGAATAGTGGAAACTTGAGTGTTCCTGATATTATCATGCTTCGACATGCTTTGCTTGGAGACAATAGTTTTAATATGGGTGCCGTTGTTGCTAAACGGCTAGCCCTGAATCGTACAAAAGGCCCCATATTTGGAGGTATCTATGCTGCACGTCTTGCTAGACATTTTCAGATACCCATTAGGCACCATGAGGAAAAGGAGACAATATTGCCTCCTCACATTCTAGATTACAAGAGCATGGTAGCACATAAGTTTATTGTTGACAACAAAGATAGAATGCTCTTGTATAAACTTAGATTCAATAAGAAACACTTTGAGATTATTATTTTGCATGCACCTCTGTTGTTTGATTTTCTTGCAGAAAAATTTCTCGTTACACCAGAGGCGGTGAACAATCATCTAGCTCAAGCTTTTACTTCAGAAACCTGAACCTGAACCGGTACCTGGACTGGACCCTTATCGCGCATCATCTGTCCAGTGGGATCCGGAGATGACCAGCCAGTATTATCCTGATTATACCTCTCCTTACACCGGAGAGAGTAGCGGCAGTCCTTGGTATTAAACCAACTAAGGCGAAAAGCCTAAGCTTGGGGGAGTACGTATTTCTCACCGACTTTACATTCACATTCCCACACTAGTCGTCGGTGCTCATACTCTTTCATTGTATTATCCATGTTAGTTTAAATCTCTTTTTCTAGTTTTCTTCTTGTGTGTTCGATAAACCTTAAGAAAAACCAAAAAAAATAGTTAGTTTAATTTCCTCGCTTGTAGTAGAAATTAAAATGAAAACCCAAAAAGATTTCCCGTTCTTCTTTTACTTGTTGGGAGCTTTCTCGTGTAAATAGTTTTATTTTCTTTTCTTTCTTTTGGGGGTCGACAAGACCATATTGAAAATTCTTAGTGGCTCTTATATGCATGATTATTTATATTTAGAGCCCATATTACTTGTCTTCTCTCTTGAGTTGAATGCTTGCAGATTCCAGCTTAGTCCAATGCACGTGCACTCTTATTATTATACACTTCGTTCAGTCGTGCAAGTGAAAGGCAATAATGATGATATATGATGGACTTATTGGGATGAGAAAAGCTGGTATGAACTCGACCTCTCTTGTTTTTGTAAATATGATGATTCATCGCTCCTGAGTCAGCTATTATGAAGTAAACATATTTGCAATGACATTTAGAGATTATAGTTACTTGTGCCATGCTTGATTAGCTATGAGTTATTATGGTTTACCTTGCGTGCCAACATGTTATTAGAATGATTATGATGTGGTATGATGGGATGGTATCCTCCTTTAAATGAATTGAGTGACTCGACTTGGCACATGCTCACGCATGTAGTTGAATCAAATCAACATAGACTTCATGATATTTATGTTCATGGTGGATTATATCCTACTCATGCTTGTATTCGGTGTGAATTAATTTTAATGCATGCTTACGACTGTTGTCGCTCTCTCAGTTGGTCACTTCCTAGTCTTTTGCTAGCCTTCACCTGTACTAAGCGGGAATACTGCTTGTGCATCCAAATTCCTTAAACCCCAAAGTTGTTCCATATGAGTCCACTATAACTTCCTATATGCGGTATCTACCTGCCGTTCCAAGTAAATTTGTATGTGCCAAACTCCAAACCTTCAAATGAAATTCTGTTTTGTATGCTCGAGCAGCTCATGTAACAACTAGGGCTGCCTATATCTTCCATGCTAGGTGTGTTATTCTCAGAGGAGTGGACTCCGCTCCTCATTCATGAGAAAGGGCCGGTAACCGGGATGCCCAGTCCCATGATCCAAAAAGATCAAAGCAAATCAAAATAATTAAACAAAACTCCCCCAAGGCTGTTGTATGTTGGAGGCACTTGTTGTTTCGAGCAAGCCATGGATTGATGCTTGTTGGTGGTTGGGGAGTATAAGCGTTTACCATTCTGTTTGGGAACTGCCTATAATGCATTTAGTATGGAAGATACAGCAATCTCATAGGTGTTGCGTTGACAGCAAAAGTATACCGCTCGAAATGTTATTCAATCTCTATTTTAAAATCGAGCTCTCGCACCTCTACAAATCCCTACTTCCCTCTGCGAAGGGCCTATCTATTTACTTTTATGTTGAGTCATCATCCTTCTTATTAAAAGCACCCGCTGGAGAGCACACTGTCATTTGCATTCATTATTATTGGTTTATATTGGGTATGACTTGACTGGATCTCTTTTACCATGAATTACAATGTTTAGTCAGTCCTTGATCTTTAAAGGTGCTCTGCATTTATGTTTTGCGGTCTCAGAAAGGGCTAGCGAGATACCATTTTGTTATATCATGTTGTGATTATTTTGAGAAAGTGTTGTCATCCGAGTTTTATTATTATGACTCGCTAGCTAATTATGCTATTAATATGAGTAATTGTGAGACCTATGTGTTATTGTGAGTATGGTTAGTTCATAATATTTGCTGAAACTTGAATGCTGGCTTTTCATGTTTACAACAACAAGAGCAAACAGAGTTTGTAAAAGTCTTTATTTATCACTTTCAGTTTGTCAACTGAATTGCTTGAGGACAAGCAAAGGTTTAAGCTTCGGGGAGTTGATACGTCTCCAACGTATCTACTTTTCCAAACACTTTTGCCCTTGTTTTGGACTCTAACTTGCATGATTTGAATGAAACTAACCCGGACTGACGCTGTTTTCAGCAGAACTACCATGATGTTGTTTTATGTGTAGAAAAGAAAAGTTCTCGGAATATCCTGGAAATCCACAGAGGCACTTTTCAGATTTAATAAGAATTTTTGGCAAAAGAATCAAGGCCAGGGGGCCCACGGGCTGTCCACGAGACAGGGGGGCGCCCCCCCTTGAGGCGCGCCCTCCTATCTCGTGGGCCCCTTGGACCTCCTCTGACCTCAACTCCAACTCCATATATACCGTCTCGGGGAGAAAAAATCAGAGAGAAAGTTTCGACGCGTTTCACGACACGGAGCCGCCGCCAAGCCCTGATCTCTCTCGGGAGGGCTGATCTGGAGTCCGCTCGGGCCCGGAGAGGGGATTCGTCGCCGTCGTCATCATCAACCATCCTCCATCACCAATTTCATGATGCTCACCGCCGTGCGTGAGTAATTCCATCGTAGGCTTGCTGGACGGTGATGGGTTGGATGAGATTTACCATGTAATCAAGTTAGTTTTGTTAGGGTTTGATCCCTAGTATCCACTATGTTCTGAGATTGATGTTGCTATGACTTTGCTATGCTTAATGCTTGTCACTAGGGCCCAAGTGCCATGATTTCAGATCTGAACCTATTATGTTTTCATGAATATATGTGTGTTCTTGATCCTATCTTGCAAGTTTATAGTCACGTATTATGTGTTATGATCCGACAACCCCGAAGTGACAATAATAGGGATACTTCTCGGTGATGACCGTAGTTTGAGGAGTTCATGTATTCACTATGTGTTAATGCTTTGGTCCGGTTCTCTATTAAAAGGAGGCCTTAATATCCCTTAGTTTCCACTAGGACCCCGCCACGGGAGGGTAGGACAAAAGATGTCATGCAAGTTCTTTTCCATAAGCACGTGTGACTATTTACGGAATACATGCCTACATTACATTGATGAATTGGAGCTAGTTCTATATCACCCTATGTTATAACTATTGCATGAGGAATCGCATCCGGCATAATTATCCATCACTGATCCATTGCCTACGAGCTTTTCACATATTGTTCTTCGCTTATTTACTTTTCCGTTGCTACTGTTACAACTACTACAAAAACCCAAAAACATTTACCTTTTCTGTTGCTACTGTTACCATTACTATCATACCACTCTTGCTACTAAATACTTTGCTGCAGGTACTAAGTTATCCAGGTGTGGTTGAATTGACAACTCAACTGCTAATACTCAAGAATATTCTTTGGCTCCCCTAGTGTCGAATCAATAAATTTGGGTTGTACTTCACCCTCGAAAGTTGTTGCGATCCCCTACACTTGTGGGTTATCAGAGATCTTTGGTGATGAGTTGGGCTTCTTATTGCTTAACGGCCGGGCGAGCGCCCATGATAAAGCTGTCGAGCCGGAGTGTTTGTCCTAAAGCTAGGGCTTCTCCGGAAGTGATGTTGTCCTTGATGACAAGGCGATCCATCAATCCTTTTGCCGATGGCACAGAGGAACTCTCAATGAAAGCACCAATGTCGGTGTCAAAACCGGCAAATCTCGGGTAGGGGGTCCCGAACTGTGCATCTAAGTATCAAAGGTAACAAGGAGATAGGGGACACGATATTTACCCAGGTTCGGGCCCTCTTAATGGAGGTAATACCCTACTTCCTACTTGATTGACTTAGATGAGTACAGGGGTTATAAGAGTTGATCTACCTCGAGATCATAATGGCTAAACCCTAGATGTCTAGCCTGTATGATTATGATTCGCCCCTATGGACTGAACCCTTCTGGTTTATATATGCACCGGAGGGATTTAGGGTTGTACAGAGTCGGTTACAGAGAGAGGGAGGTACATAATCTGAATGCCAAGCTTGCCATCCACGCAAAGGAGAGTCTCATCCGGACATGGGGGAGGTCCTTCTATCTCATACTTCACGGCTCATCAGCCCGACCCATATCACATAGTGAAAGAACGAGGATGTCGCCTAGAGGGGGGGTGAATAGGCGCTTTAAAATAATTACGGTATAGGCTTGAACAAATGCGGAATAAACCTAGCGGTTAATTTGTCAAGCACAAAACATAAAACAACTAGGCTCACCTATGTGCACCAACAACTTATGCTAAGCAAGATAAGCAACTATGTGATAGCAATATATATGACAAAGAACAATATGGCTATCACAAAGTAAAGTGCATAAGTAAAGGGCTCGGGTAAGAGATAACCGAGGCACGCGGAGACGACGATGTATCCCTAAGTTCACACCCTTGCGGATGATAATATCCATTTGGAGCGGTGTGGAGGCACAATGCTCTAGGGCCACCGTAATCTCCTCACGCCCTCGCACAATGCAAGATGCCGTGATTCCACTAAGGGACCCTTGAGGGCGGTGAAAGTGCAACTATCCCTAGGTGGTTTAGGTAATTCATAACAACATATAGCTCATTTGAGCTAATGCTATTCCAAGACTATTATTTCAGGAAAGCTCAATGAATGGCATGGCATGGATGATGAAAGTGGATCCCTCAAAATACTAAGGACAAAGGATTGGCTCAAGCTCAAAAGCTCAAGACTCTTCATTTTACATTTTAGTGATCCAAGATCACATTGAGTCTATAGGAAAAGCCAATACTATTAAGGAGGGATGAGGTGTTGCTTAATGAGCCTCTTGCTTCATGTGCTTAGTGATATGGTCCAAAACCCTCAATTACTTTCCCACATCCACATATGACCTAAACCTAAAGCCAAAATCGGTCACACCGATTCTTTCTATCCGGCGCCACCGATTACAAAAGTCATAGCCACTGCCACAAACCCTAAGCAAATCGGTCTTACCGATAGGGATCTCGGTCTCACCGAGATGGGGTTGCAATCTCTCTGTTTCCCTCGTAACGTTTCGGTCTAACCAAAGTGAGCGATCGGTCCCACCGAGATTGCAATGTAAACTCTCTGTTTCCTTTTTGTAACATTTCCGTCTCACCGAAAAGAGCAAATCGGTCCCACCGAGTTTACCTGACCAACTCTCTGGTTAGCTTATTACCAAAATCGGTCTCACCGAGTTTGTGTAATCGGTCTCACCGAGATTACGTTATGCCCTAACCCTAACCATATCGGCCTCACCGACATGCATGTCAGTCCCACCGAAAATCACTAACGGTCACTAGGTTTACTAATTCGGTCCGACTGAGTTTAAAGATTCGGTCCCACCGAGTTTGGTAAATTGTGTGTAACGGTTAGATTTTGTGTGGAGGCTATATATACCCCTCCACCTCCTCTTCATTCGTGGAGAGAGCCATCAGAAAGAACCTACACTTCCAACTTACCATTTCTGAGAGAGAACCACCTACTCATGTGTTGAGACCAAGATATTCCATTCCTACCATATGAATCTTGATCTCTAGCCTTCCCCAAGTTGCTTTCCGCTCAAACCCTCTTTCCACCAGATCCAAATCCTATGAGAGAGAGTTGAGTGTTGGGGAGACTATCATTTGAAGCACAAGAGCAAGGAGTTCATCATCAACACACCATTTGTTACTTCTTGGAGAGTGGTGTCTCCTAGATTGGCTAGCTGTCACTTGGGAGCCTCCGACAAGATTGTGGAGTTGAACCAAGGAGTTTGTAAGGGCAAGGAGATCGCCTACTGTGAAGATCTATCGCTAGTGAGGCAAGTCCTTCGTGGGCGACGGCCATGGTGGGATAGACAAGGTTGCTTCTTCGTGGACCCTTCGTGGGTGGAGCCCTCCGTGGACTTGCAGCTGCTACCCTTCGTGGGTTGAAGTCTCCATCAACGTGGATGTACGATACCACCACCTATCGGAACCACGAAAAAACATCCGTGTCTCCAATTGCGTTTGAATCCTCCAAACCCTTCCCTTACTTTCTTGCAAGTTGCATGCTTTATTTTCCGTTGCCTATATACTCTTTGCATGCTTGCTTGAATTGTGTGATGATTGCTTGACTTGTCCTAAAATAGCTAAAAATCTGCCAAACTATAAAATTGGGAAAAGGTTAAGTTTTTATTGGTCAAGTAGTCTAATCACCCCCTCTAGACATACTTCAAGGTCCTACAAGTGGTATCGAGCATTGGTCTCCATTTGCTTTGATTTCCATAGCGTTTGGTGGTCATAGCCTTGGTTTCACAACCTAGGAGAGTATGGCGCCTAGCGAGGAAATTATCACCGAGAGGTCCTTACTTTGATGGTACTAATTTTGCTAGTTGGAAGCATAAGATGAAAATGCATATTCTTGGACATAACCCCGCCGTTTGGGCAATTATTTTTATTGGCTTGCAAGGTGAATTCTTTGGTGGGAGAGAACCAAACCGTGAAGCTAATGCGGAAGAATTGAAGATGCTACAATACAACGCTCAAGCATGTGACATCATCTTCAATGGATTGTGCCCCGAAGAATTCAACAAAATCAGCCGTCTTGAGAATGCAAAGGAAAGTTGGGATACTTTGATTGATATGCATGAAGGTACCGAGTCCGTCAAGGAATCCAAGTTGGATGTGCTCCAAAGTCAGCTTGACAAGTTCAAAATGAAGGATGGTGAAGGTGTCGCTGAAATGTACTCTAGGCTTGCTCTTATCACAAATGAGATTGCCGGCTTAGGGAGTGAAGAGATGACCGACAAATTCATCATCAATAAAATCCTAAGAGCATTGGATGGAAAGTATGATACCGTGTGCACATTGATCCAAATGATGCCAAACTACAAAGATCTCAAGCCAATGGAAGTCATTGGAAGGATTGTTGCTCATGAGATGTCACTCAAGGATAAGGAGGAACTTCACAACAAGTCAAGTGGTGCTTACAAAGCCTCAAGTGAAGCCCCCACAAAATCAAGTGAGAAACCAACCTTCAATGAAGAATTGAGCTTAATGGTGAAGAACTTCAACAAATTCTACAAAATTAGAAGCAAAGAAAGAAGCTCCAAGTCAAGGTCTTACAATGACAAGAGATCTTCTAGTCGAGAGCGCAATTGCTACAATTGTGGGAGACCGGGACACTGTTCAAATGAGTGTACGGCACCCTACAAAAGAAGAGAAGATTCTCCAAGAAGAAGGAGCAAAAGAGAAGAATCACCACCAAGAGAGAGGAGGAGTAGAGATGATCATTATGAACGAAGACCCTCACGGAGAAGCAAGGATTCGGAAAGGAAGGACAAGTCATCAAAGAGCTACACAAAACGAAGACATCAAGCTCATGTTGGTGAATGGGTATCCGGCTCCGACTCCGACCATCACTCCGAGAGAAGCTATCACTCCGGCTCCAAATATACTCAAGATGAAGGTGTTGCCGGTCTAGCACTTGTGTCAACCAACTCCTACGACATATTTGAATCACCAAATGAAGGAATTGGTAGATGCTTCATGGCCAAAGGTCCTAAGGTAACACACCTCGAGTATATTGATTTTAATAGTGATGAAGATGACTTGCTAGGTGATGATGATTTACTTGTTGACAACTCTAGTGATGAATACTATGATGAAACGTTAATTAATCATGCTAATCAAACGAATGACAATGATAAGGAGAAAATTGAGCTTCTAACTAAAGAACTAAACACTCTTAAGTTGGCTCATGAAACTATCTTCGAAGATCATCGAGAACTTTTAAGGGCTCATGAGAAGTTACGCTTTGAAAAGCTCAATCTTGAGCAAGAGCATGAGTTCTTAAAGGCAATCAATGATGATCTCCGCAAGAAAAGTTCTTCTTATATTGCCAAGCGTTTACTCTTATCTACTTACATGCCTCAAGCCAAGTCTAGTAACAAGTACAAGAAAGATACTTCCTCTAGTAGTAACAATAATAATGTCAAATACAATGTTGTTGCTCCTAGTAGTTCTCTTGATTCCACTAATGATTCTCTTAGCCAAGTTACACTTGAGCAAGAAAATAGTTTATTGAAAGGAATTATAGAGAAAGGTGTTTACAAGAGCCTTGCCGGGAGTAAGCAATTCGAGGAAATTGTACGCAAGCAAGGAAGGCACCGGAAGAATCAAGGTGTTGGTTTTGAACGAAAGTTCAACGCCAATGGAGTTGAGTGGGAAGAAGATCAATACCCCAAGACAAAGTTTGTTCCTCAACAAGAGAAGTATGATCCTACTTCCTTCAATGGGACACAAGCTCAAGATGATCTTCCACCACAAGACCACAAGAACAAAGGCAAGGACGAGCTTCAAGAAGAGATTGGTGCATTTGAAGAAACACCTAAAGCCTCGTTCGAGTGGGTCCCCAAGACTACGTCAAGTTCTACTTCATCAAGTACAACTACAACTCCAAGGATTCCCATCAAGATGATGTGGATCCCGAAGAAGAAGAACTAGAGAGTTCTTGAGGGTGACTCCGCCAACATTCTTCACTCAAATCATTTTGGCAAGACAAGTGCAATCCACTTTCACATCTTGCACTAGTTCAAGGAGTCACAAACCCTCATGTTGGTAAGGCAAGGGACAAGGTAACCTAATGTTTTCATGGACATCATCTTGTGTGTGCATCACTCTATGTCTATGGATATTCTTGTTTGTTCCTTGTGGGACTAACCCATGTAGGCAAGTTGAAAGTGCAACTCACTCCAAAGGATTGCTCCAAATGATCTACATCAACATTGAGCATCTACATATTCAACACCTACATGAAGTCATCATCGACAAAACCCAAGGTTAGTTCATCCCTCTAAGGGGGGATCTCACATCTAGGGGGAGCTTAACTCTAAGAATTGAGTCAAAGCAACTCTAATGGTGTGAACACATTAATGCATTATGTAAAAGTGGTAACCCCACTTGAGCTTAAACGATGAGTATGACCTATTATCAAATGTTCTCATTTGACTCCTAAGTCAATATACTCAAATATAGATGACCTAGTCATCGCCAATTTCTTGATAGTTGCTAGAATTGGTTGTGCATGCTTTGCCACATATTTCAATAGCCATTTTATTGTGTGAGCATGTTGGTGCATATTTTACTCATTCAAGGACATCTACTTGTTGTTTTGCTTGTTTGGTTTCTTTTCTTTGTGCCAAGTGGATGGACAAGAATGCCTAAGAACCTTCTTTAGCTATCTATGCTTTTCTCGTCTCAAACTCTATTCATGCTACATCACAAAATTTGATCAAGTCGGATTCGAACCACTCTGTGTGAGGAGCACTCGGAGTCCCCGATTCGTCATAGACTTAAACTTCCAAAACCTCTTAATGATTCTCGGTCTGACCGATCCTTCCAATTCGTTCCTACCGAGATCATCAAGTTGATCTGAGTTTTCAATCTCGGTGCAACCGATTTGAACTTTTCGGTCTCACCGATTTGCTGTAACTGAACACAGTTATGCATCTCGGTGCCACCGAGTTGTTCCACTCGGTCACACCGGCTGTGGTCGAGCTATATATAGCCACGGGCAAAATTTTGGAAATTTCTCCGAAACCCTTCGCCCGCGCAACAGCTCGCTCTGCCATCGTGGTCTCCGGATCGTCTCCTCGTCGCCAGCAGCCTCCTGTCGCTGGTCTTCGCCGCCGTCAATGGATTTCGACCCCGCCGTTGCCGCCGTAGCAAGTCCACCGCCAAGTTAGGGTATGGACTTAAACTTTGTGCTATCCACGTCTGATTCCTGGCACATTGTTTTCATATTGATTCTTGCCACGATTGAAACTCATCTATCCAGCCAAAGTAGTTCATAGATTAGATGTGATTCAAATTTTTAGGTTTAGGTTTCCGCCGAAACCATCTTGGACCCACTGAGTTGAAAAACTCGGTCTCATCGATTTGGCTTATGCCATTGCACTAGTGACTCTCGATCTGACCGAGAATTACTAATCGGTGCAACAGATTTGAGAATTCTGTGAAACCCTAGCAGTCTCGGTACCATCAAACTGAAACTCGGTCCAACTGAGATCATCAATTTAGGTTCCAAAAACTACTTCGGTATCACCGAGTTTGAAAATCGGTGGATCTGAAATGCTTTCTGTGGAAAACTAAGACTGAACTTTTGAGTCATTCTTTTGCAAAAACCTCTGCATTTTGTGATGCTCATCTTTTCTATCTCATCTATAACTCTTCACGAGGTCGCAGTCAGCTTTTGCGGTATGTCCGATCAAAGTGACAGCCAGAACAGGTCAGAAGAGCAGATGGACTTGAGTGAGGGCACTAGTCCCTCAACTTCAGATGAAGGGAGCAGAAGTACACCTAGCAATTTGCCTAAGGCTGCAACTAGGCAAAGGAGGAAAAGAACTTCAGATTCACAGGATGAAGATTACAAGGCTGAGGAAGATGAGGCTATCTCCAAGAAAGTGGTGCTCAAGAAGGAATATGGCTCAGCAAAGAATGCAAAGCCAGACATGAAGATCAAAAGGCCTGCAGGAAGACAACCTATGCCCAAGGCCAGAGCATCAACTAAACTGCCTGAGAAGCCTCATCCCAAAGAGCCAGCTGCTGAAGGGAAGAAAAGAAAGGAAAGGGTCAAGATGACCATGGCCAGAGTTATTGGGAAGCCTTCCATGATGGAAGAGGAAGATGAAATTGCTGCACCAGCTCGAAAGGCACCAAAGCTTATGGGAGATGCTATTAGATCAGGGGCTGCCACATCTAAGCCCAAGGAAGCACCCAAAGCTGCCCCCAAGGCCAAGTCTGCACCAAAGAGGAATACCAGGAGTATTCCAGCTGCTGAGAAGAACAAGGCCCCAGTGCCTGAGGATGCTGATGAGGAAGATGAAGAAGGACAAGTTCTGAGAAATCTCAAGCCCAAGATACCAGACCACAATGATGGCCATCCTGTGGCTGAGGACATGAGAATCAGGAAGGATTCAGGGCTGAGGATATGGAGGATGGAAGATCCATATGCTTCAAGGAGAATAACTGCTGTTGACTACAGGTTCCATACAAAGGAACAACAGGACTTCTATGAAACCATTATGTTGGACAAGAAGCCCATTGTCTGTGACATGAGGTGGGTTGACTGGAATTTCATGAAGGAGAATGAAGAGCACTATCCTGGAGTGCAAGATAGCTTTGTTTCTTGTGGAGTTGCAGATTTTGTTGGGAAAAAGCTCACAAATTGGAATGATGAACTAATCATGCAGTTCTACTCCACAGCACATTTTTACCCAGATGGAAAAATTGTTTGGATGTCTGAAGGTACAAGGTACCAGTCCACTGTTGAAGAATGGGCAAAACTGATAAATGCCTCAGAGGAGAATGAGGATGACCTAGACATTTATGCAAAGAATAAGATGGGTCACAATTCAATGGCTCACATGTACAAGGAAATTCCAGACAAGGCATTAGGAACTCACAAGTTTGGATCAGTTCACTTTCTGCTGTCAGGGTTGCCAACCATAAATTGGATTCTGAGGCACACCTTGTTGCCCAAGTCAGGTGACCATAACATGATCAGAGGGCATGCCATCAACATGTTGCATGTGTTTGATGTGCCACAGAAGTTCAAAGTCATGAGCCTGATCATTGAAACAATCAAGAGGACTGTCGGTGTCAAAACCGGCAGATCTCGGGTAGGGGGTCCCGAACTGTGCGTCTAGGCGGATGGTAACAGGAGACAAGGGACACGATGTTTTACCCAGGTTGGGCCCTCTCGATGGAGGTAATACTCTACTCTGCTTGATTAATATTGATGATATGGGTAGTACAAGAGTAGATCTACCATGAGATCAAGGAGGCTAAACCCTAGAAGCTAGCCTATGGTATGATTGTTGTTCGTCCCCACGGACTAAAACCCTCCGGTTTATATAGACACCGGATAGGTTAGGGTTACAGAGTCGGTTACAATGGTAGGAGATCTACATATCAGACGCCAAGCTTGCCTTCCACGCCAAGGAAAGTCCCATCCGGACACGGGACGAAGTCTTCAATCTTGTATCTTCATAGTCTTGGAGTCCGCCGTGATGATAGTCGGCTATCCGGACACCCCTAGTCCGGACTCCTCGGTAGCTCCCTGAACCAGGCTTCAATGACGATGAGTCCGGCGCGCATATTGTCTTCGGCATTGCAAGGCGGGTTCCTCCTCCGAATACTTCATAGAAGGTTTTGAACACCAGGATAGTGTCCGGCTCTGCAAAACAAGTTCCACATACCACCGTAGAAAGAATAAGTTTTGCACAGATCTGCTGACGTACCCCGCGACGTGACATCACACCACGGCCAGGCCTTTATATGAATCATTTTTTACTATTCCACCTCAGCGCGTTTAGCGAGGCGGTTTCCTTGGCACGCCTTATCAAAGCATAAATCGTGCCCCCTTATTCCGGGATTCTCATCAATACGGACGTGGGTAACCCATCCGCGCCATTGATTACGGCGCTTGGGAAATAAGCGAGTTTTACCAGGCTGGTGGGGGACGCATAGCTTCGTCCGTCCATACAAGGGGATAAGGATCCACCTTTTCACCTACGCCTTCTTCCTCCTTTGCTTATCCATTTCCGCGCACTCGAGCTCCAATGCCCAAGTCCGCACATCCCTCCTCAACCTTCTTCAACCATGTCAGGAGCGGGAGGCAGATGGATGGCCTCCTACGTCACGGAGGGGCACATCACAAGACTGCGGGAGGCCAGATACTTGTCCGGCGACATCGCGCACAGGCTGCCCGATGCGGGGCAGCTTATTCCAACCATCGGGCCCCATGAGAGGGTAGTGTTTCTCCCCCACTTCCTCCGCGTACTAGGTTTTCCACTTCACCCATTTGTCCAGGGGCTCATGTTCTACTACGGCCTGGACTTCCATGACCTGGCCCCGAATTTCATCCTCAACATCTCGGCGTTTATCGTCGTGTGTGAGGCTTTCCTCTGCATCCAGCCCCACCTCGGCTTATGGCTGAAGATCTTCAACGTCCGGCCGAAGGTAGTGGGCGGCCGTCAAGCGGAGTGCGGAGGCGCCATGGTTGGCAAGATGGCCAAGGTCCTATGGCTCGAGGGCGCCTTTGTGGAGACAATAAAGGGGTGGCAATCGGGGTGGTTCTACATCACCGAGCCACGCGACCCCGAATGGGTGGCGGCCCCCGAATTCAGATCTGGCTTCCCCACACGGCTCTCGTCATGGAAGGAGACGAGCCTGACGTGGGGGAATTTGAAAGAGCTATCCGGACTCCAAACATGCATCCGAAACCTGGTGGATGAGAATCTCAGGCTTGTCGACGTAATCCATGTGATGCTCATCCGTCGGATTCTCCCATGCCAACAACGGGCCTTTAACTTGTGGGAGTTCGATCCGGCACAGCACCGAACCTTGAGCCAGCTCTTCGACACTATGTACGAAGATGCCTGGAAGGTTCTGTTCAAGGGCGCTGAAGCCCCAACATCCGCTAACAAGGATCGCGGATACAGCTCGCGACGTCCAGCCGGCGAGGTAAGTTATTTTACCCTTTACGGGACTCTTTTTTCATAGATTGACTCTATGTGGGATCTAAAACTCCCTAATCTTTGACAGACTGGCTGAAGGCGCCCGGACAGATTAACTGTCCGGCTCCTTTGCCGGAAGACCGGAGGACGCCTGATTGAGCGGGGCTGCTGGCTCGGCGCCCATGTGGTGCGGAGAAGAAGGCTAAGAAGGAGGCCACGGGAACTCGAAGGAGCTCCCGACGCCAGTCTTGTCGATTCGATGCGAGAATCTTCTCCCGAGGACGAAGGAAGAAGAAGAAGCTCCTCCCCAGTGGGGAGGAGAAGAAAAGGAAGGCCGCCCCAACCGGGAGGCCGGAGGGTCCAAGAAGGAAGAACCCTTCCTCCGGACTTCTCTACCAACGCCGACGATTTAAGAGGAGGATTGGCCTACAAGGGCGAAGCCTGGCGAGATCGTAAGTGTCCGGATACCCATGGCTTTTTATTATTGCAGAGTGTTCTCTAATGTCGAACAACCGTGCAGCCGCCCAAGGGCGAAGTTCGCCGATTCATCGAGCGGGTCCGTGGGCTCGTCGGAAATGGAGAGTGCCGCCCAACCTCCTCGCCTCACGCTGCAGACGACGCCATGGTGGGGCCCCAAAGGGGCTTGGTCAAGAGGAGGTAGCGCAGGAGGTGCCACAAGGCAACCTCCGGACTCAGCGCTGGGGCAAGACCCCAGGGGCTCTAAGTCCGACCCTCGTCCGGACTCCATGCCGGAACCATCAGCGGTTCCGAAGTCCGGCCAGCGGATCCTTCGCAAGAAGGGTAAGACGTCGGTGTCCTCCGTCCAACCAGAGGCACCAGATAGCGATCGAGGCGCTTAACAGCGCTCGATCAAGGAGGAGCACCGTCTTGTTATGAGTGCGGTGATCCGGACAGTTCATCCGCTAAGAGCGGGCTGACTGAGCCTATACCAGCCTTCTAACGAGCTTTGAGGTAAGTTTAGAATATGTAAAAATATTACCGCATAGACAGTAGCCCTCGATGCTTAGTTGGCGTTCGGAAAGAAAAGCCGGACTAAGGATCTAAAAAGATATACGCAGGAGTCTAACATAAGTATGTCAATATGGGAATGCAGGCTGCTGCTTGACCTCTGCCAGACCGATCATGGAGGTCAATGCATTGAAGCAGAACCTCGAGCGGTCCGAGAACGAGCTCGGACAAGCCAAGAAGCAGCTCGAGGACAAGGAAGGTAAGTAATACCTTATTAAAGAAATACCTTATAGAAAAGGTTTTGGTTGCAAAAAATAACAGGAAAAACTTGGGTACTACAGGGGCCACGAACGAGGTGGCGACCCTGAAGGAAGCGGTGTCCGTGGCCGAAAACAAAGCAGCTGCGGAACGCACTGAGCGAGAGAAGGGGGAGGCGCAGCTGGCCAAGGTACGGCAAGAGCCCCAAGCTCTCGTGGAAAAAGACGAGGGTTTGGAGCGTGACTCGAAGACTCGAGAGTCCGACCTCGCCTTGGCTCTTGAGAGTGCCAAAGCTGCTAAGGCCGAGGCCCAAAAAGCCCTCCAAGAAATTGAGTCGTTGAAGAAGATAGCGGCGGGTAAGGCATTCTTTATGCAAAGCAATCATGTGAAAGTGAATTACCTATTACTTACCCGGATTCGGATCTCTCCA
Organism: Aegilops longissima; assembly: GCA_021605205.1. Classification (NCBI taxonomy): domain Eukaryota; kingdom Viridiplantae; phylum Streptophyta; class Magnoliopsida; order Poales; family Poaceae; genus Aegilops; species Aegilops longissima. The sequence goes on from CM038676.1 coordinate 619,400,420, forward strand.
GGAGCATTCGCAGATTTGCCCCGTAGTGTGTCTGATGCTGCCGCATTCTACCGCGCCAAGGAGGGGAGCTCGACGGAAAAGGTGTTACGGTCTCAAGATATCTTCGACGCCAGACAGCCGGTGCCCGAGCGACCAGCTGAAGCAGCTGGTCGAGCTCCACAAGGTCGCCGAACAGGCCATGAAGGGCCTTATAAGCGGCTGTGGCCATTGGAGGCCATTCCCGGAGCTACTTGGCTTGGTGTAGCGGTGGTGGATGCTCGTCCACGATTGAAGTCATCAAGCGCCCATTTGCATTGAAGGTGTCCGTCGGGCCCTTGCCCGTGCTAAAGTGCACCGGGCAAGCTGGATGCGGAGAAGCTTGTGACGGACGGCCACCGAAGGGCCATGAGCATCGCACGCCCGAAATGTACTATGAGGGCCTCCTGAAGGGTGCCCGCCGAATAGCGGACGAGTGCTCCAAAGATGTAATTTTTTAATAGGCTCGCATTTGTTATCCTGTACGCTGAAAACTTGTTCATATCGCTAAGCAACGCTTGTTAATTTAAAATATTACCTTCATGCGGCGGCCGCTTATCAAATTTGAGAGATGGCAAGTCGTTGGCTTCAGCCCCCATGCCACAGTCTTTGGGGTGTTCGGGATAAACTTGAGCACTCTTGTTCCCATTCTTGGGTCCATCTAGGAGGCGCCAACACAACGAACAAGGCAACCGGACTTATAATGCTTGAACACTCTCACTTAGCCATAGAATTCTATAATTTTAAATTTAGTGAAGCCCCTAGTATTCGGAAGACCGAGTTCGGGCGCTATCCACGCCTTGGCGGACAATTCGGTACCTCGCTCTAAGCGGCATAAGTCTTTAGGTACCCGAAAAAACCTCTCGAACAGCGACCGGCTCTCGCCCTATCATGACGGTCAGTTTTAGCTTTCTCCACTGAGGTGCTCAACCCAGCTCAACTGGGGCACAATCGTAGTGGTTCTCCCGGTGCTACCTTAGCCGATATAACGGAACGTAAGGTACCAAAACACGAGAGCCGGGCAAACCCAACTATTGACCCAAGACATGATTCGGAGCCGATTCATATAATGCTATAAGTTCGGGGTGCCGCACTTGTGAAAGTGTTCGGACTTATCACACCATAATTTTGGGATACTTAAGCCCCTGGTGTATTGGCCGTACCAAAGTGTACGGTTGCAACATGTCATGAAATGAACATATGTATAGATAAAGCAAGTAGTGCAATAATAAGCAAAAGCTATGTATTGTTTATTCAAAAAGGTACTGCAATGAAAGCAGAACGATACAAATAGTGCTATAAGCAAGGGATGGGACTATCTAACATGTCCTTCTCCGAGGGTAAGCTACGGATGGTATGTAAAACAGGTATAATGCTCGTAATAGAGACCACCTGAACATTCGACGTGGCTTTCCGCTTTCCTGGCTGTTGCATCGTGAGTTCGGCAATTCAAGTGCGGGATAGGACTTCTCAAAGACGGAGTCCTGAAAGTAAGAAAAAAGGAAGAAAAAGGGAAAAAAGAAAAAGAATGACACAATCGGGAGCCCCTGGTGCGGTCGAGCCGCATTCTTGGCGTGCCGTGGTCTTGCCCCTCCCCATATGCCCATGGTATCTCCAGAGCGTAATTATGTACGCATAATACTAGCTTCGCGATTTCACGAGGGCGGGGGTTGGGGCCGTTTTACTACGCGTGCTTGAATCGTGCCAGGCGGTCTTGTTGTAGGTTACTCCGGGCACGCTTGACAGTGTCCGGACGCTTAGTGGCCGGACTCGAGAATTGCTGTGAGAGGCTGCTTTGTACCTCCGCCGCGAGGGCCTCCGTGTGCTCCTCCGTTCGGAGAGAGCATTCGGTGTTTCCATTGACCGTGATTACTCCTCGAGGGCCTGGCATCTTGAGCTTGAGGTATGCGAGCGGCACCGCATTGAACTTTGCAATGCGGTTCGTCCGAAGCGTGCATGATAGCCGCTGCGGAATGGGACGATGTCGAAGATTAACTCTTCGCTTCGGAAGTTATCCGGGATCGAAGACCACTTCGAGTGTAAGCGAGCCCGCATAACTGGCCTCTACACCGGTATGACGCCTTTAAAGGTCGTCTTTGTAGGTTTAATCCTTGAGGGTCTATGCCCATTTTGCGACCTTGTATCCCGATAAAGCAGGTTCAGTTGCTACCGCCGATCCATCGGGACTCGGTGAGGTGAAATCCGTCGATAATTGGGTCAAGAACCAATGCGGCGAAGCCGCCGTGACGGATGCTAGTGGGGTGGTCCCTTCGATCGAAGGTGATCGGGCAGGAAGACCATGGGTTGAACTTCGGGGCGACTGGCTCCATCGCATATACGTCCCTTAGTGCACGCTTCCGCTCCCTTTTGGGTATGCGGGTTGCGTATATCATGTTCACCGTACGCACTTGTGTAGGAAAACCCTTCTGTCCTCTATTGTTCGGCGGCCGGGGCTCTTCCTCGTCATCGCTATGCAGCCCCTTGTCATTGAGTTCGGCACTTAACTTGCCTGCTTGCTTGAACACGCAACAATCCCTGTTGGTGTGATTGGCTGGTTTTTCGGGGGTGCCATGTATCTGGCACAAGCAATCGAGTATTCGGTCCAAGTTGGACGGGCCCTGGGTATTTCTTTTGAATGGCGTCTTCCCTGACCGGGTTTAGAGCCTCTGAATCCGGCATTGACGGCCGTATCTTCGGTAATATCACCGTTAATGTGGCGCTTGTTCTTGTTGCGACGCGACCTGCCATTGCTGTCCTTGGTATCCGAACTATCAGGATGTTTGGCCAAGTTGTTGCTTCGAGCTAGCCAGCTGTCCTCTCCCGCACAAAAGCGGGTCATGAGTGTTGTGAGGGCTGCCATGGATTTTGGCTTTTCCTGTCCTAGGTGCCGGTCAAGCCACTCGTCGCGGATGCTATGTTTGAAGGCTGCAAGGGCCTCTGCATCCGGACAGTCAACGATTTGATTTTTCTTTGTTAGGAACCGTGTCCAGAATTGTCTGGCCGATTCTTCTAGCTGCTGAATTATGTGGCTAAGGTCATTTGCGTCTGGTGGTCGCACATATGTGCCCTGGAAGTTATCAAGGAATGCGGCTTCCAGGTCCTCCCAACAACCAATTGATTCTGCTGGCAAGCTGTTGAGCCAATGCCGAGCTGGTCCTTTAAGCTTGAGTGGGAGGTATTTGATGGCATGTAGATCATCACCGTGGGCCATGTGGATATGGAGGAGATAGTCCTCGATCCAGACCGCGGGATCTGTAGTATCATCGTATGATTCGATGTTTACGGGTTTGAAGCCCTCGGGGATTTGATGATCCATTACTTCATCTGTGAAGCATAGTGGGTGTGCGGCGCCTCTGTATTAGGCTATATCGTGACGGAGCTGATATGAGCTTTGTCTACTGTGTTCGGCTCGGCCGGGTTTGCTGTATCCGGCGCAACGGTAATCATCCCGCGTCGTTGGGCGCCCACGCGATCCGTAGATCGATCTTGTATGTTTTGCCTTATCCTCCAATATATCTCGCAAGTCCGGCACGTTTTCTCGTGCCTTGGTGACTTTTTGAGCGGCGTCGGGGTGTGGCTTGAGTGGAGGGCCGAGAGGCTTCTCTGTCGCGACCACGGGGTGGCCGGTCTGCCATGTCGTGCGCTGGTGACTTGGGTGCTTCCTCCTCTGATCGAGGCAACAACCTACGTTTGGGGTAGCTTTTGAAGGGGCGTTCGAGTTCATACTCTTCGGCTGCAAGGACTTCAGTCCATCTGTCAGCTAGCAGGTCTTGATCAGCTCTAAGTTGTTGCTGCTTTTTCTTGAGTCTGCTTGCCGTGGCTATAAGCCTGCGTTTGAAACGCTCCTGTTCGGCGGGATCCTCAGGCACGACAAATTCGTCGTCGTCGAGGCTTGCCTCATCTTCGGAGGGAGGCGCATAATTATCGTCCTCAACCTCTCTTTCTGCTGCACTGTCGTGCAGACTTGCTTCTCCCTCCTCCTGCGCTGAGTCCTGCTGGAGGGGGTTTTCTTCGGCAATGTCCGGGGTGTTATTATCTCTCGTGCCAGAATCACCGTTTTTGCTGTGGCGGGATTTAGAGTGGCGTCGCTGAGTCGGCGCTTCGGTTGCTTCTTGGAGGGGTCATCCTCCGTTGTTCCATCGCCGTTCCCATCTTTGGGGATGTCCACCATGTATATGTCATATGACGAGGTGGCCTTCCAGGGCCCTGTAGGCGCTGGGTCTTGGCGTCTCCGCATCGCCGTCCATACCGTCGATGTCTTGAGTCAAGTCGAGCATGTCGGTTAAATCATCGACAGTGGCTACAAAGTGGGTGGTGGGTGGGCGTTGAATTTCTTCGTCGTCCGCATCCCAACCTTCATGTCCGTAGTCCGGCCAGGGCTCTCCGGATAAAGAGAGAGACTTTAGTGAATTCAGGATGTCGCCAAAGGGCGAGTGCTGAAAGATGTCCGCGGCAGTGAACTCCATAATGGGCGCCCAATCGGATTCGATTGGTAGGGGCGCAGAGGGTTCGGAGTCCGGAGAGGAGTCCGGCACCCTAGAGTCAAGGTCTTCGCAAAGGACAGGGATAGAGTTCGGCTCAATCGCTGTACAGATTGTAGCCCCCGAGGCGGTGTCCAACCACTCGTCCTCGATCGGGGAATCCGACTCGGATTAAGGGTCGGAGCGGATCTTTGGTGCGGCCTCGTGGCAATCGTTCGCTGCAGAGCTAGATCATGCCCATCGAGACAAGGCGGCATCGCTATGGCTGCGGCTCGAATCCGTCGAAGAACAAGTCTCCGCGGATATCGGCCGTAGTTCAAACTTCCAAATCTGACCTGATGGCTGGGGCGTAGCTTCGATCTGCTCCGGATGGCTGCTTAATTGGCCCCTATGATGCAAAGCCGCCGAACACGAAGATCTGTCCGGGAGAAAAGTCTCACTGGACCGCGTCGTTGTTGATGATCGAAGGAGCCATCGGGCCTATCGGTGACGACACAGAGGAACTCTCAATGAAAGCACCAATGTCGGTGTCAAAACCGGCGGATCTCGGGTAGGGGGTCCCGAACTGTGCGTCTAGGCGGATGGTAACAGGAGACAAGGGACACAATGTTTTTACCCAGGTTCGGGCCCTCTCGATGGAGGTAATACCCTACTCCTGCTTGATTAATATTGATGATATGGGTAGTACAAGAGTAGATCTACCACGAGATCAAGGAGGCTAAACCCTAGAAGCTAGCCTATGGTATGATTGTTGTTCGTCCTATGGACTAAAACCCTCCGGTTTATATAGACACTGGATAGGTTAGGGTTACATAGAGTCGGTTACAATGGTAGGAGATCTGCATATCCGTATCGCCCAGCTTGCCTTCCACGCCAAGGAAAGTCCCATCCGGACACGAGATGAAGTCTTCAATCTTGTATCTTCATAGTCTTGGAGTCCGACCGTGATGATAGTCCGGCTATCCGGACACCCCCTAGTCCGGGACTCCCTCAAGGACTGCAGCAGATCAGAAGAGGAGTTGTGGATATGCACCTCAGAGACAAGAATTGATAAACTCAAAGATGGGCACAGGAAAATATCAGTTGGATAAGGAACACTTTCCACTTTATCCAGACTTTGAGGACAATGAGGTTGTCATGAATGAAGATGATCCACAATCAGTTCAAGCTCAGGAGAAGAAGGAGAAGGCAAAGAGGGAGAAAGCTGACAAGATGCCAACTCAAGAGGAGGCATCTGAGTATTTCTTGAAGAACAAGCAGGAGTAGCTCGGATACTTGATAGCATCAACCCTGAGGATAGAGAAGGGATTGGCCACCCTCACTCAAAATCAGGAGAGCCTGGAGAGAATCATAGAACAAAAGTTCTATAACTTAGATGTGAAAGTAACTGAGATTCAGTCTGCAGTGGAGGAACTCCAAGATGACATGCAGGAGAGGAAGGGCAAAACAACAACTGATGCATTTGCCAGAGTGCCTAGAGCCCAGAGGTCATCTGCTGAGCCAGTGACTGACACAAGAGCAACTTCATCTGCACCAGCTACAGCCTCAGTGCAACCAGCTCCAGCATCTACATCAGCTCCAGCTCCATCTACTTCAACTGAAGCTTTCGTCCTCGGCGTTATCCGGACTCCTCCACCACCAGAAGATCAAACCTGAGAGTCGATCTAGCACTATGCATTTTCTATGAACTTTTTGGTAACTTGTTGCCAAAGGGGGAGAAAAATGTATAGATCATAGGCTTCGAGAGAGAGAGTGTTGCTTTTGTTCTCTCTTGCTTTATTTGGTGGTTTTTCAAACTTTGTTTGCTTTTGGTTGAGATACTATGCTTGTGAGACATTGATGATCATGTGTTTGATCATAAGCTACAATTATGCATGCTTGATATTATCCTATCTATCTTATGTGATCACTCACTATGCTTGGTGATGAGTGCATGTATTCATTGTTTATTATTTTGAGCGCTCCACCAAGATGTATGTGACATGGAAGAGTAACCCATGAGCCTAATTCATTGTGCATTTGCAGTCCAAAGCAAATCTAAAACTATGCACAAATTTAGGGGGAGCTCTTGCTTATCACATACTTCTCAAAGCGACGATGTTATTTAATTTTATTATCATTTGTCGAAGCTTTGATCTATATGTTGTCATCAATTACCAAAAAGGGGGGGATTGAAAGTGCAACTATCCCTAGGTGGTTTTGGTAATTCATAACAACATATAGCTCATTGAGCTAATGCTATTCCAAGACTATTGTTTCAGGAAAGCTCAATGAATGGCATGGCATGGATGATGAAAGTGGATCCCTCAAAATACTAAGGACAAAGGATTGGCTCAAGCTCAAAAGCTCAAGACTCTTCATTTTACATTTTAGTGATCCAAGATCACATTGAGTCTATAGGAAAAGCCAATACTATTAAGGAGGGATGAGGTGTTGCTTAATGAGCCTCTTGCTTCATGTGCTTAGTGATATGCTCCAAAACCCTCAATTACTTTCCCACATCCACATACGACCTAGACCTAAAGCCAAAATCGGTCACACCGATTCTTTCTATCTGGCGCCACCGATTACAAAAGTCATAGCCACTGCCACAAACCCTAAGCAAATCGGTCTTACCGATAGGGATCTCGGTCTCACCGAGATGGGGTTGCAATCTCTCTGTTTCCCTTCGTAACGTTTCGGTCTAACCGAAGTGAGTGATCGGTCCCACCGAGATTGCAATGTAAACTCTCTCTTTCCTTTTTGTAACATTTCGGTCTCACCGAAAAGAGCAAATCGGTCCCACCGAGTTTACCTGACCAACTCTCTGGTTAGCTTATTACCAAAATCGGTCTCACCGAGTTTGTGTAATCGGTCTCACCGAGATTACGTTATGCCCTAACCTAACCATATCGGCCTCACCGAGATGCATGTCAGTCCCACCAAAAATCACTAACGGTCACTAGGTTTACTAATTCGGTCCGACCGAGTTTAACGATTCGGTCCCACCGAGTTTGGTAAATTGTGTGTAACGGTTATATTTTGTGTGGAGGCTATATATACCCCTCCACCTCCTCTTCATTCGTGGAGAGAGCCATCAGAAAGAACCTACACTTCCAACTTACCATTTCTGAGAGAGAACCACCTACTCATGTGTTGAGACCAAGATATTCCATTCCTACCATATGAATCTTGATCTCTAGCCTTCCCCAAGTTGCTTTCCACTCAAACCCTGTTTCCACCTGATCCAAATCCTATGAGAGAGAGTTGAGTGTTGGGGAGACTATCATTTGAAGCACAAGAGCAAGGAGTTCATCATCAACACACCATTTGTTACTTCTTGGAGAGTGGTGTCTCCTAGATTGGCTAGCTGTCACTTGGGAGCCTCCGACAAGATTGTGGAGTTGAACCAAGGAGTTTGTAAGGGCAAGGAGATCACCTACTTCGTGAAGATCTACCGCTAGTGAGGCAAGTCCTTCGTGGGCAACGGCCATGGTGGGATAGACAAGGTTGCTTCTTCGTGGACCCTTCGTGGGTGGAGCCCTCCGTGGACTCGCGCAGCCGTTACCCTTCGTGGGTTGAAGTCTCCATCAACGTGGATGTCCGATAGCACCACCTATCGGAACCACGACAAAACCATCCGTGTCTCCAATTGCGTTTGAATCCTCCAAACCCTTCCCCTTAGTTTCTTTCAAGTTGCATGCTTTATTTTCCGCTGCCTATATACTCTTTGCATGCTTGCTTGAATTGTGCGATGATTGCTTGACTTTTCCTAAAATAGCTAAAATCTGCCAAACTATAAAATTGGGAAAAGGTTAAGTTTTTATTGGTCAAGTAGTCTAATCACCCCCCCCCTGTAGACATACTTCAAGGTCCTACAGGCGGTCACCTAACCCATACAAATGGCGACCCTTGGGGGCGGTCACCGAACCCGTACACTTTGGCAACCCTTGGGGGCGGTCACCGGTACCCGTCAAATTGCTCGGGGCGATCTCCACAACTTAATTGGAGACCCCGACGCTTACCCGGAGCTTTACACCACAATGATCGATCTCTGAACAACACCAACCGTCTAGGGCGCCAAGGCACCCAAGAGGAACAAGCTCTAGGGTGCCCAAAAACCCAAGAGTAATAAGCTTCTCAAACTTCACTTCCACGTATCACCGTGGAGAACTCAAACCTATGCACCAAATGCAATGGCAAGGGCACACGGAGTGCCCAAGTCCTTCTCTCTCAAACCCCACCAAAGCAACTAATGCTAGGGAGGAAGATGAGAGGAAGAACAAGAAGGAGAACACCAAGAACTCCAAGATCTAGATCCAAGGGGTTCCCCTCACATAGAGGAGAAAGTGATTGGTGGAAATGTGGATCTGGATCTCCTCTCTCTTTTCCCTCAAAAACTAGCAAGAATCCATGGAGGGATTGAGAGTTAGCAAGCTCGAAGAAGGTCAACAACGGGGGAAGAACACGGGCTCAAAGGATGAGGTTGAATGGGGAAGAAGACCCCCTTTTATAGGAGCTCCCAAATCCAACCGTTATGTGCTCATACTGGGCATGAGTGGTACTACCTCTCAGGGGAGCGGTACTACCGCCCGGGAGGTAGAACACAGAGATCGGAGCAAAACAAAGGGTGAGGCAGAGCCGAATGAACGGCACTACCGCTGGAGCTAGCGGTACTACCATTGGCCACAGCGGTACTGCCGCTTGGCCCAGCGGAACTAGGGGCGGTAGTAGCCGCGGTACTACCGCACACGAGCGGTACTACCGGTCCTACTGCTGCTACTACTGCCACTGAACCCGACACGAGAAAACCACGTCTCGAGTCGAAGCGGTACCAGCGCGGAACCGGAGCCGTACTACCGCTTATGGCCATGGGTGGTACTACCGCTGTGGGACAGCGGTACTACCGCTTGTGGCGATATGCGGTACTGTCGCGCCGGTCCAGCGGTACTACCATAGGTGACAACCTTACGCCATTTCCGCGAGAACAAGAACACTCCAAGGAAAACCAGAACTGCCATAACTTCTGCAAATGAGCTTCGAATTGAGCAAACTCAAGCTTGTTGGATACAAGACAACGAGTAGCATCAAAACAGCGACCATCAAAGGTATGCCTAAGATATAGAGGAGTGAACACTCCATCAGAGAAGAACCGACATAACTTCCAACATCGAAAACATCATAGAATATGCATGAGAACTCCGTTTTCGATGAACTCGAGCTTGTCATCAAGATGACCATAAGCTCCAAAACTCACAAAGAGAACCAAATAAGAACCAAAAAAGATGATGCAAGGATACAATGGTTTGAGCTCTCAACGAATGATACGATCAAGTTACTCATGGAGAGCCCCCCCTTGATAGTACGACAATCGAAACTAAAACCCGGTCTCCCAACTACCATCATGAGATCGGTAAAATGGAAAACCTATCAAGGGCAAACCTTTTCCTTGCACATGGTCTACTTGAGCTAGATGATGACGATCTTGACTCCCTCAAGTTGGACCACCTTTCTTGATTGCGTTGGCTCGATGAAGACTAGTTGATTGCTCCCACATACTCCACTATGGGTGAGCCACTCTTCCGCACATCTTCACAAGTCCATTGTCACCACAATGGACGGCAAGCTTCAAGCATTTGATCTCTTCATGATGCCTCACTTGGACTTGCACACCACAACCTAACCCCACAAAGAACTCTCACGAAGATCATGGGTTAGTACACAAAGCGTAATTGACAATGCTTACCATACCATGGGATCGCTTGATCCCTCTCAGTACATCTTCTACGCTTTGTGAGTTGATCAACTTGATTCACTCTTGACTTAGTCTTGATCAACCTTGAATCTTTCCAACTCTCTTCATTTGGATGATGTCTTGAAGGTAAACATGAATGATCACACAATCTTCTTCTTTAAGACATGCTTGCAATAAGCTCAACACTCACATGACCAATCTTTGGATAATTCCTTAATAGCACATTGGTCAACTCATAAACTCCTTGAACCAACACATGGACTTCAAGAAAAGCCTATGGACAAATCCTTCAAATATAACTCAAGACAACCATTAGTCCATAGAGATTATCATCAATTACCAAAACCAAACATGGGGGCACCGCATGTTCTTTCACATAGGCCGGCTCCCCAGGGACCCCATAGTCCATGACTCCCTCATCAACTAGTATAAGAGCTTGCCTCCTTATTTCTCATTGAATGCTTGTCACTAGTAGAAAACAGGGTTACCGTTTGGCCCTGGCCAGCCCATTAGTCCCGGTTCTTAAAGAACCGGGACCAATGGGGGGTATTAGACCCGGTTCGTGAGCCCAGGGGGCGGCTGGGGCCTCGTGGGCATTGGTCCAGGTTTGTGTGGAACCATTTGTCCCGGTTCGAGCCACAAACCAGGACCAATGGTCCTCGCTGCTGGCCCACAACCATTGGTCCCGGTTCGTGGCTTGAACCGGGACAGAAGGTGTGGCTTTAGTCCCGGTTCATGCCACGAACCGGGACAAATAACTTGCCTACATATACCCACCGCCGCGGCAGAGCACTCCACAGTGATCTATTTTTGTCAAGCCGGCGAGGGGAGGGCATTTGGGTGCTCTAGTTCACCTCCTATGCACATGAGGTGTTTGATGAAATGCCCGAGCCACACTAGTTAAGCTTTCTCCTCTCGAAACTCAACCTCCGAGCTCCATTTTCAACGAGATTTGTCTAGATTTAGCGGTCCGTCACGCCCCGTCCCCGTCCCGTCTTCACCACCATCGATCGCCCACGCCGATCCTGTCGCCGGCACCACCGTGGTGAGCCTCTTGTTCTTATCTTCTTTCTGAAAGAAAAAAATTCTGACTTCAGATAGATACTTGTCTAATTTTCTAACTTTTCTTATTCCTTGTTATTATATAGTGCGATGGTTTTGGTATCCGCCCCTGTCGGCCCTCGTCCTGTCTATGATTCAGATGTGGTATATATTATCTTTTCATAACTATTTGGTTCATTTATTGTTTATGACAATTATGCCGACCAATGTGACATAGATTTTATTTATCTAGGAGGTTCTTGAATCGGAAATTCCAACCAACCCTATTGTCGAGAGGTTAAATATAGTTGAAGAAGAAAACAATTACTTGAAGGAAAAAATAAGAAAAATTGAGGAGGAGAAGATGATATTGGAGTTGCATGTTGCGGGTGTCGTTGATGATCACAAGATCAAGATGGATGCAATGTGGTTGAAGATTAAAAAGATTAGAAAATATGCCATTCATACCGAGGCTTGGTATCATTATGCAGTTGGATCAGTTGTTACCTTGGTTGCGGTTATGATCGCATTTGTTTTTTGCATTGAAATGTTTTACATAATTTCAATGTATGGTTTAATTAGATGCTCTGGAGAGCTATATGTTGTTCAGTGAGAACTATGTATGTACTTTGGTTTTAATGCTCTGGAGAACTATGTACGTACTTTGGTTTCATAGTTCATTTCAAATACCAAGGCTCAAAATAATCAGTAAATGCATGAAAAATAACAAATGAAGTCACAAAGGGATGTAAATTGTTGATGTGGCTTTGAATGGTGCATTTTGAACACAGAAAAACAAGGGGGGTTCAAATAAGTTCAAAAAAATTGAAATCCCTTTGTAACAGACGAGTTTCCGTATGAAACCCTCATACTTCGAAGGAGATTGTCTGTTTTGTACACGAAGTGCATCCAGTTTTTGCTGTAAGCCTCTCTATTTTCTTGCACATGCTATGTGGGTGAAATGATGATAGCATTCCAACTTGGAACCTTTTCAGAGTTCATTTCAAATGCTTTTCAATTTCATGGTCTTATAGCTCAAAATAATTAGTAAATGCATGAAACATAACAAATGAAGTCAGAAAGGGTTGTAAATTGATGATGTGGCTTTGAATGGTGCATTTTGAACACAGAAAAACAAGGGGGTTCAAATAAGTTCAACAAAAGTGAAATCCCTTTGTAACAGACGAGTTTCCGTATGAAACCCTGATACTTCGAAGGAGATTGTCTGTTTTGTACACGAAGTGCATCCAGTTTTTGCCGTAAGCCTCTCTACTTTCTTGCACATGCTATGTGGGTGAAATGATGATACCATGCCAACTTGGAACCTTTTTAGAGTTCATTTCAAATGCTTTTCAATTTCATGGTCTTATAGCTCAAAATAATAAGTAAATGCATGAAAAATAAGAAATGAAGTCGGAAAGGGTTGTAAATTTATGATGTGGCTTTGAATGGTGCATTTTGAACACAGAAAAACAAGGGGGTTCAAATAAGTTCAACAAAAGTGAAATCCCTTTGTAACAGACGAGTTTCCGTATGAAACCCTGATACTTCAGAGGAGATTGTCTGTTTTGTACACGAAGTGCATCCAGTTTTTGCCGTAAGCCTCTCTACTTTCTTGCACATGCTATGTGGGTGAAATGATGATACCATGCCAACTTGGAACCTTTCTAGAGTTCATTTCAAATGCTTTTCAATTTCATGGTCTTATAGCTCAAAATAATCAGTAAATGCATGAAAAATAACAAATGAAGTCGGAAAGGGTTGTAAATTTATGATGTGGCATTGAATGGTGCATTTTGAACACAGAAAAACAAGGGGGTTCAAATAAGTTCAACAAAAATGAAATCCCTTTGTAACAGACGAGTTTCCGTATGAAACCCTCATACTTCGAAGGAGATTGTCTGTTTTGTACACGAAGTGCATCCAGTTTTTGTCGTAAGCCTCTCTAATTTCTTGCACATGCTATGTGGATGAAATGATGATACCATGCCAACTTGCAACCTTTTTAGAGTTCATTTCAAATGCTTTTCAATTTCATGGTCTTATAGCTCAAAATAAACAGTAAATGCATGAAAAATAACAAATGAAGTCAGAAAGGGATGTAAATTAATGATGTGTCTTTGAATGGTGCATTTTGAACACAGTAAAACAAGGGGGTTCAAATAAGTTCAACAAAAATGAAATCCCTATGTAACAGACGAGTTTCCGTATGAAACCCTGATACTTCAGAGGAGATTGTCTGTTTTGTACACGAAGTGCATCTAGTTTTTGCCGTAAGCCTCTCTACATTCTTGCACATGCTATGTGGGTGAAATGATGATACCATGCCAACTTGGAACCTTTTCAGAGTTCATTTCAAATGCTTTTCCATTTCATGGTCTTATAGCTCAAAATAATCAGTAAATGCATGAAAAATAACAAATGAAGTCAGAAAGGGTTGTAAATTGATGATGTGGCTTTGAATGGTGCATTTTGAACACAGAAAAACAAGGGGGTTCAAATAAGTTCGAAAAAATTGAAATCCCTTTGTAACAGACGAGTTTCCAGATGAAACCCTGATACTTCGAAGGAGATTGTCTGTTTTGTACACGAAGTGTATCCAGTTTTTGCCATAAGCCTCTCTACTTTCTTGCACATGCTATTGTGGGTGAAATGTTGATACCATGCCAACTTGGAACCTTTTCAGAGTTCATTTCAAATGCTTTTCAATTTCATGGTCTTATAGCTCAAAATAAACAGTAAATGCATGAAAAATAACAAATGAAGTCAGAAAGGGTTGTAAATTGATGATGTGGCTTTGAATGGTGCATTTTGAACACAGAAAAACAAGGGGGTTCAAATAAGTTCAAAAAAATTGAAATCCCATTGTAACAGACGAGTTTCCGTATGAAACCCTGATATTTCGAAGGAGATTGTCTGTTTTGTACACGAAGTGCATCCAGTTTTTGTCGTAAGCCTCTCTACTTTCTTGCACATGCTATGTGGGTGAAATGATGATACCATGCCAACTTAGAACCTTTTCAGAGTTCATTTCAAATGCTTTTCAATTTCATGGTCTTATAGCTCAAAATAATCAGTAAATGCATGAAAAATAACAAATGAAGTCAGAAACAAAATAAAATAAAATAATAAGTAATTTGAAACAAAATAATATAAACTTTAATAAAATAGATAAGTAGAAACAAAAAAACTTTAATAACATAAATAAAATTTATGAAACTAAAATTATCAAAGTATTTTACATTCAAAAGATTATAAGCAACTTCTAGTATTATTGAAACTAAAATTATATAAAATTCATGCAACTAAAATTATCAAAGTATTTTCTGTTCAAAATCATTAAAAGCAAAATGAATTTTCATAAAGAACTTTTTTGTTAGAAACTTTAATAGCAAAAAGAATTATCATAAAATAAAATTAATAAGTAATTATAAACAAAATAAAATAAAATAAATAAGTATTTTGTTGTAAGTAGAAACAAAAGAAAATAAATAAAGCAAAAAGAAAACAAAAAACTGGGAAAAAATAAAAAATGCCACCAATCGGGCCACCACGGCTGAATACTGCTAGAAACCCATCCATGGGCCAGATTCAGCCCGCAGATAAACCTGAAGGCCCATCGAGCAAAGCAGTAGCAAGTAGGCCCGCAAGCCTGCGGTGAGAGGAGCTCGAGAGGGTGCGGCAGTGGGGCTTATAAACCATCGCGCCCCTCTCAACTAGCGAGGTGGGACTAAACTTTGGCCGCAACGCGGGCAGCACATGGGCCTTTGGTCCCGGTTGGTGGCACCTACCGGGACTAAAGGGGGTGCATTGGTACCGGTTCGTGGCACCAACCGGTACCAATGCCAGGCCTTTGGTCCCGGTTTGTTGCACCAACCGGGACTAAAGGGGGGCATTGGTACCGGTTGGTGCCACGATCGGTACCAATGCCTTGGGTATATAAGAGACATATAGCAGTTTCTGCAAAAATCACTTCTTCTCCGGCCCGACGCCCCCACGCTGCTCCTCGTCACCGTCGCCGCCGAGCCCTGCCCCGACGCCGTCGCCCACGCCCTCGCCAGACACCATCGCCGCTCGCCGTGCTGCCTCGACGCCGTCGCCAGCGCGCCGCGCCCGCCGCTCGCTCGCCGCCCTGCCCGACCAGCGCGCCCGGCCACCCTGCCCGACGCCGTCGCCCGTCGCCGCCTCGCCGCCTGCCCGCCCAGCGCCCTGCCCGTCTCACCTTGGTCGTGGCGCCCTCCCTTTTTCTTAATATATGTGATAATTGTTTTTGTTCATATATATGATGATTTTTTATATAATATGATGTTTTTCTTTTTATAAAAATGTATATATGTTTGTATGTTCTTTGTGTATATATGTTCATATATGCAAAAGTTAGATTTAGTACATTTTAGGTTAGTTTAATTCTTAGAAAAATTTAAATATATAGCTAGAAATTAGGAAGAAGAAGAAAAGAATGAGAGGAGAAAAGGAAAATAAGAAGAGGAAGAAAGGAGAAGAAGAGGAGAGGAAGAAGAGGAGAAATAAATAAGAAGAGGAAAAAATAAGAAAAAGAAGAGGAGAAGAAGAAATGAATAGAGGAGAAAGAAGAAGAAAAAATAGAAATTTCTATTTTTTCTTCTTTCTCCTCTATTCCTTTCTTCTTCTCCTTTTTCTTCTTCTTTTTTTTCTTCGATTGCTTCTCTTTTATTCATTTATTCTTCTCCTCTTTTTATTTCTACTTTTGTCTTCTTATTTTTTGTCGGGTATGTCGTTGTCGATATACCCCCTCCCGAGAACATCAACACGAGGGGGGGCTACCTATATACCCCCTCCCTGATAACATTATTTTCCCATGTATATGTATGTCGCGTCGTTGTCGATATAACCCTCTCCCGGATAACTTCGACACGAGGGGCGGTCGATATATATACCCACTCTCGACCGTGATAACTTATACCACGGGAGCACCCCCCCCCCTCGGCCCTCTCGCTCGACCAAAACTCTCGAGGACACCCAAACCCTAGAGAAAAAACGATGTTGGTCTCCTACCCCCTCCCGTTGCGCCCCTACCCGACAAACTCTCTCGAGGCCACCCAAATTTGCCAAGTTAAAAGAGCGTTGTTGTCGAGGCCACCTGAGGGAGTCCTGGATTAGGGGGTGTCTGGATAGCCGAACTATCACCGTAGGCCGGACTCCTGGACTATGAAGATACAAGATTGCAGACTTCGTCCCGTTCCGGATGGGACTTTCCTTGGCGTGGAAGGCAAGCTTGGCAATACGGATATGTAAATCTCCTACCGTTGTAACCGACTCTGTGTAACCCTTACCGTATCCGGTGTCTATATAAACCGGAGAGTTTTAGTCTGTAGGACGAACAACAATCATACCATAGGCTAGCTTCTAGGGTTTAGCCTCTCTGATCTCGTGGTAGATTCACTCTTGTACTACCCATATCATCAATATTAATCAAGCAGGAGTAGGGTTTTACCTCCATCGAGAGGGCCCGAACCTGGGTAAAAACATCATGTCCCTTGTCTCCTGTTACCATCCGCCTAGACGCACAGTTCGGGACCCCCTACCCGAGATCCTCCGGTTTTGACACCGACATTGGTGCTTTCATTGAGAGTTCCTCTGTGTCGTCATCTTTAGGCCCAATGGCTCCTTCGACCATCAACAACGACGCGGTCCAGGGTGGGACTTTTCTCCCCGGACAGATCTTCGTATTCGGCGGCTTTGCACTGCGGGCCAATTCACTTGGCCATCTGGAGCAGATCGAAAGCTACGCCCCTGGCCATCAGGTCAGATTTGGGAGTTTGAACTACACGGTCGACATCCGCGGAGACTTGATCTTCAACGGATTCGAGCCACAGCCAAGTGCGCCGCACTGTCTTGATGGGCACGATCTAGCTCTGCCGCCGAACAGTGTCCTGGAGGCCGCACCAGCGTCCGCTCCAACCCTTAGCTCGGAGCCGACTCCACCGATCGAGGACCAGTGGCTGGACACCGCCTCGGGGGCTACGACCTCTACGGCGATAGAGCCGAACTCCATCCCTGTCCTTTGCGAATACCGTGACTCCAAGGTGCCGGACTCCTCTCCGGACTCCGAACCCTCTGCGCCCCTGCCTATCGAATCCAATTGGGCGCCGGTTATGGAGTTCACTGCCGCGGACATCTTTCAGCACTCGCCCTTTGGCGACATCCTGAGTTCACTAAAGTCTCTCTCTTTATCAGGAGAGCCCTTGCCGGACTACGATTAGGAAGGTTGGGATGCGGACGACGAAGAAATTCAACGCCCAGCCACCACCCACTTTGTAGCCATTGTCGATGATTTAACCGACATGCTCGACTTCGACTCCGAAGACATCGACGGTATGGACGACGATGCTGGAGACGACCAAGAACCAGGGCCTACAGGGCACTGGAAGGCCACTTCGTCATACAATATATACATGGTGGACATCCCAAAAGATGGGAATGGCGATGGAAGAGCAGAGGATGAACCCTCCAAGAAACAGCCCAGGCACCGGTGTCAGCGGCGCCGCTCTAAATCCCGCCACAGCAAAAACGGCGATTCCGGCACGGGCGATAATAACACCCCGGACAGTGCCGAAGACAACCTCCTCCGGCAGGATTTAGCACAGGAGGAGGTAGATGCCAGCCCTCATGATAGAGCGGCAGACAGGGAGGTGGAGGACGATAATTATAAGCCTCCCTCCGAAGATGAGGCAAGCCTCGACGACGATGAATTTGTCGTGCCTGAGGATCCCGCCGAACAGTAGTGTTTCAAACACAGGCTTATGGCCATGGCAAGCAACCTCAAGAAAAAGCAGCAGCAGCTTAGAGCTGACCAAGACTTGCTAGGTGACAGATGGACTGAAGTCCTTGCAGCCGAAGAGTACGAACTCGAACGCCCCTCCAAGAGATACCCAAAACGCAGGCTGCTACCCCAATTAGAGGAGGAAGCACCCAAACCTACATCACCAGCGCATGATGCGGCCGACCGGCCACCCCGTGGCCGCGACAGAGAGGCCTCTAGGCCCTCCATTCAAGCCGCACCCCGGCGTCGCTCGAAAAGTACCAAGGCACGGGGAAACGCGCCAAACCTGCAAGACATATTGGAGGACAAGGCAAACCAAACAAGATCGATCTACGGATCGCATGGGTGCCCCACGACACGCGATGATAACCGTCACGCCGGATACAACGATTCCGGCCGGGCCGAACACAGTAGACAAAGCTCATTTGAGCTGCGTCGTGATATAGCTCAATACAGAGGCGCCGCACACCCATTATGCTTCACAGACGAAGTGATGGATCATCAAATCCCCGAGGGTTTCAAACTCGTAAACATCGAATCATACGATGGCACAACAGATCCTGCGGTTTGGATCGACGACTACCTCCTCCATATCCACATGGCCCGCGGTGATGATCTACACGCCATCAAATACCTCCCACTCAAGCTTAAAGGACCAGCTCGGCATTGGCTTAACAGCTTGCCAGCAGAATCAAATGGTTGTTGGGAGGACCTAGAAACCGCATTCCTTGATAACTTCCAGGGCACATATGTGCGACCACCAGACGCCGATGACCTCAGCCACATAATTCAGCAGCCAGAAGAATCGGCCAGATAATTCTGGACACGGTTCCTAACCAAGAAAAATCAAATCGTTGACTACCCAGATGCAGAGGCCCTTGCAGCCTTCAAACATAACATCCGCGACGAGTGGATTGCCCGGCACCTAGGACAGGAAAAGCCGAAATCCATGGTAGCCCTCACAACACTCATGACTCACTTTTGCGCGGGAGAGGACAGCTGGCTAGCTCGTAGTAACAACTTGACCAAAAATCCCGGTAGTTCGGATACCAAGGACAACAATGGCAGGTCGCGTCGCAACAAGCACAAGCGCCGCATTAACGGCGATAATGCTGAAGATACGGCAGTCAATGCGGATTGAGCTCTAAACCGGTCGGCGGAAAAAGCCGTTCAAAAGAAATACTCAGGGCCCGTCCAATCTGGACCGAATACTCGATCGCTCGTGCCAAATACATGGCACCCCCGAAAAACCAGCCAACCACACCAACAGGGATTGTTGGGTCTTCAAACAGGCAGGCAAGTTAAATGCCAACGACAAGGGGCTGCATAGCGATGACGAGGAGGAGCCCCGACCGCCGAACAATAGAGGACAGAAGGGCTTCCCCCCACAAGTGCGGACGGTGAACATGATATACGCAACCCACATACCCAAAAGGGAGTGGAAGCGTGCACTAAGGGACGCATATGCGATGGAGCCAGTCGCCCCAAAGTTCAACCCATGGTCCTCCTGCCCGATCACCTTTGATCGAAGGGACCACCCCACTAGCATCCGCCACGGCGGATTCGCCGCATTGGTTCTTGACCCAATCATCGACGGATTTCACCTCACTAGAGTCTTGATGGATGGCGGTAGCAGCCTAAACCTGCTCTATATGGATACAGTGTGCAAAATGGGCATAGACCCCTCAAGGATTAAACCCACAAAGACGACCTTTAAAGGCGTCATACCAGGTGTAGAGGCCAATTGTACAGGCTCAGTTACACTCGAAGTGGTCTTCGGATCGTCGGATAACTTCCGAAGCGAAGAGTTAATCTTCGACATAGTCCCGTTCCGCAGCGGCTATCACACACTGCTTGGACGAACCGCATTTGCAAAGTTCAATGCGGTGCCGCACTACGCATACCTCAAGCTCAAGATGCCAGGCCCTCAAGGAGTAATCACGGTCAATGGAAACACCGAACGATCTCTCCGAACGGAGGAGCATACGGCGGCCCTCGCGGCGGAGGTGCAAAGCTGCCTCTCACAGCAATTCTCGAGTCCGGCTACTAAACGTCCGGACACCGTCAAGCGCGCCTGGAGTAACCTACAACAAGACCGCCTGGCACAATCCGAGCACGCATAGCAATCCGGCCCCAACCCCAGCCCTCGCAAAATTGCGATGCCAGTACTACGCGTACATAACTACGCTCTGGAGATACCATGGGCATAAGGGGAGGACCACGGCACGCCCAGAATGCGGCTCAACCGCACCAGGGGCTCCCGATTGTGCCATTCTTTTTCTTTCTTCTTTTCTCTTACTTTCAGGACTCCGATTTCCAGAAGCCCTGTCCGGCACTAGAATTGCCGAACTCACGATGCAACAGTCAGGGAAGCAGAAAGCTACGTCGAGTGTCCAGGTGGTCTCTACTACGAGCATTATACATGTTTTACATACCATCCCGCAGCTTACCCCTGGAGGGGGACATGTTAAATAGTCTCATCCCTTGCTTATCGCACTATTTGTATCATTCTGCTTTCATTGCAGTACCTTTTTGAATAAACAATACATAGCTTTTGCCTATTATTGCATTCCCTTCTTTATCTATATATATGTTCATTCATGACATGTTGCACCCGTACACTTTGGTACGGCCAATACACCAGGGGCTTAAGTACCCCAAAACTATGGTGTGATAAGTCTGAACACTTTCACAAGTGCGGCACCCCGAACTTATAGCATTATATGCATCGGCTCCGAATCATGTCTTGGGTCAATAGTTGGGTTTGCCGGCTCCCATGTTTTGGTACCTTACGTTCCGTTATATCGGCTAAGGTAGGCTGGGAGAACCACTGCGATTGTGCCCAGTTGAGCTGGGTTGAGCACCTCGGTGGAGAAAGCTAAAACTAACCGTCATGATAGGGCGAGAGCCGGTCGCTGTTCGAGAGGTTTTTTCGGGTCCCTAAAGACTTATGCCGCTTAGAGCGAGGAGTCGGCATTGTCCGGCCAAGGCGTGGATAGCGCCCCGAATTCGGTCTTCCGAATACTAGGGGCTTCACCGAAATTTAAAATTATAGAATTCTATGGCTAAGTGAGAATGTTCAAGCACTATAGTCTAGTTGCCTTGTTCGTTGCGTTGAGCACCTCCTCGAAGGACCCAAGAATGGGAACAAGAGCGCTCAAGTTTATCCCGAACACCCCAGCACTCGTGGCATGGGGGCTGAAGCCAACGACTTGCCATCTCTCAAATTTGATAAACGGCCGCACAGAAGGTAATATTTTAAATTCACAAGCATTGCTTAGCGCATATGAACAAGTTTTCAGCGTACAGGATAACAAATGCGAGTCTATTAAAAAATTACATCTTTGGAGCATTCATCCGCTATAAGGCGGGCACCCTTCAGGACGCCCTCATAGTACATTTCGGGCTTGCGATGCTCCTTGCCCGGCGGTGGCCCGTCCGTCTCAAGCTTCTCAGCATCCATCTTGCCCAAGTGCACTTTAGCACGGGCAAGGGCCCGACGGGCACCTTCAATGCAGACGGAGCGCTTGATGACTTCAATCCATGGACAAGCGTCCACCAGCCGCCGCACTAGCCCGAAGTAGCTCCCAGGCATGGCTTACGTAGGCCACAGCCGAACTATGAGGCCCTTCATGGCCTGTTCGGCGACCTTGTGGAGCTCGACCAGCTGCTTCAGCTGGTCGCTCAGGGGCATCGGATGTCCGGCCTCAGCATACTGAGACCAGAACACCTTTTCCGTCGAGCTCCCCTCCTCGGCGCGGTAGAACGCGGCAGCATCAGACACACTACCGGGCAGATCTGCGAATGCTCCTGGAGAGCTCCGGATTCGGGTAAGTAATAGATAATTCACTTTCACATGCTTGCTTTGCATAAAGAATGCCTTACCCGCCGCTATCTTCTTTAATGATTCAATTTCCTGGAGGGCTTTTTGGGCTTGGGTCTTTGCGGCTTTGGCACTCTCAAGAGCCGAGGCGAGCTCGGACTCTCGAGTCTTCGAGTCACGCTCCAAACTCTCATGTTTTTCCACGAGAGCCTGGAGCTCTTGCCGCACCTCCGTCACCCGCGCCTCCTGCTTCTCTCACTCGGTGCGCTCCGCGGCCGCTTTGCTTTCGGTCGTGGACACCGCTTCCTTCAGGGTCGCCACCTCATTCGTGGCCCCTACAATACCCATGTTAGTCCTGTCATTTTTGCAAACAAATCCTTTCTATAAGGTATTACTTTGATAAGGTATTACTTACCTTCCTTGTCCTCGAGCTGCTTCTTGGCAAGTTCGAGCTCGTTCTCGGACCGCTCGAGGCTCTGCTTCAATGCATTGACCTCCACAGTCAGTGCGGCAGAGGTCAGCAGCGCAGCCTGCATTCCCATATTGACATACTTATGTTAGACTCCTGCGTATATCTTTTTAGATCCTCAGTCCGGCTTTTCTTTCCGAACACCGAACTAAGCATCAGGGGCTAATGTCTATGCGGTAATATTTTTACATATTCTAAACTTACCTCAAAGCCTGTTAGAAGGCTGGTACAGGCTTCAGTCAGCCCGCTCTTGGCGGACTGAACTTTCTGGATCACCACACTCATAATAAGTGCGATGCTCCTCGTCGATGGAGGCGCCATTAAGCGCCTCCAGCAAGCTATCCGGTGCCTCCGGATGGACGGAGGTCACCGGCGTCGCAGTCTTGCCCTTCTTGCGAAGGGGCCACTTGCCGGACTTCAAAACCACTGAAGGTTCCGGTACGGAGTCCGGCACAGGGCTGGACTTAGAGCCCTCTGGGGTTTCGCCCCCTTTGCGCCCGGAGTCCGGGAGGTCGCCTTGCGGCGCCTTCAGGACCACCTCCTCCTGGCTGGGCCCCTTTTGGGACTCCACCGCGGTGTCGTCTGCATCACGAGGAGAGGAGGCGGTCGGAAGTGAAGTGTTATTCACATCCGACGAATCCAGGGAGCCGCTCGACGAAGCGGCGAGCTCGTCCTTGGGCGGGCTACATGGTTATATTCGGCGTTAGAAGACACTATGCGACAAATAAAAAGTCATGAGCTATTATGGTGTCCGGACACTTAAGATTTCGCAAGGGGCTTGGTCCTCGGTGCCCACCCCTCTTCGCCGTCGTCGGCGTTGGCGGTATAGTCCGGAGGGAGGGTCCTCCCCTTCTTGGACCCTCCGGCCTCCCCCGTTGGGGCGGCCTTCCTTTTCTTCTCTCCCCCCGCTGGGAGAGAGGCCTCTTTTTCCTCCTCCTCGTCTTCGTGGGAGGAGTCCGCCTCGGAGTCATCAGACGATGAGTCCGACAGCACCTGGCGCCGGGAGCTCCTTTGAGTTCCCGTGGCCTTCTTCTTGGCCTTCTTCTCCGGCACCACGTGAGGTGCCGGAGCCAGCAGCCCCGTCAATTCGGGCGTCCGCTGGGTCTTCTGGCAAGGGGCAGGCGGTCAATCTGTCCGGACGTCTTCACCGATCTGTCAAAGGTTAGGGAGTTTTAGATCCCGCATAGAGTCAAACTATGAAAAAAGAGTCCCATAAAGGGTAAAATAACTTACCTCGCTGGCTTGATGCTGCGAGCTGAATCCGCGATCTTCGGTAGCAGATGCGGGAGCTTCGGCGCCCTTGAACAACACCTTCCAGGCATCTTCGTACGTAGTGTCAAAGAGCCGGCTGAAGGTTCGGTGATGTGCCGGATCAAACTCCCACAAATTGAAGGCCCGTTGCTGGCATGGGAGAATCCGGCGGATGAGCATCACCTGGATTACATTGACAAGCTTGAGATCCTTGTCCACCAGGTTTCGGACGCAGGTTTGGAGTCCGGACAGCTCTTCCGAATCACCCCACGTCAGGCCCGTCTCTTTCCATGATGTGAGCCGTGTGGGGAAGCCAGATCGGAATTCGGGGGCCGTCGCCCATTAAGAGTCGCGCGGCTCGGTGATGTAGAACATCCCCGATTGCCACCCCTTTATGGTCTCCACCAAGGAGCCCTCGAGCCATAGGACGTTGGCCATCTTGCCCAGCATGGCACCTCCGCACTCCTCTTGGCGGCCGCCCACTACCTTTGGCTTGACATTGAAGGTCTTCAGCCATAAGCCGAAGAAGGGTTGGATGCAGAGGAAGGCCTCGCACACGACGATAAACGCCGAGATGTTGAGGATGAAATTCGGGGCCAGATCGTGGAAATCTAGGCCGTAGTAGAACATGAGCCCCCGGACGAATGGGTGAAGTGGAAGCCCTAGTCCGCGGAGGAAGTGGGGGAGGAACACCACCCTCTCATGGGGCCTTGGGGTGGGGATGAGCTGCCCCTTGTTGGGGAGCCGACACGCGATGTCGCCGGACAAGTATCCGGCTTTCCGCAGCTTTTTTATGTGCCCCTCCATGACGGAGGAGGCCATCCACTTGCCTCCCACTCCGGACATGGTTGGAGAAGGTTGAGGTGGGATGTGCGGACTTGGGCGCTGGATCTCGAGTGCGCGGAAATGGATGAGCAAAGGAGGAAGAAGGCGTAGGTGAAAAGGTGGATCCTTATCCCCTTATATGGACGGACGAAGCTATGCGTCCCCCGCCAGCCTGGTAAAACTCGCTTATCTCCCAAGCGCCGTAATCAATGGCGCGGTTGGGTTACCCACGTCCGTATTGATGGGAATCCTGGAATAAGGTGGCACGATCTCCGCTCTGATAAGACGTGCCAAGGAAATCGCCTCGCTAAACGCGCTGAGGTGGAACAGTAAAAACGATTCATATAAAGGCCTGGCCGTGGTGTGATGTCACGCCGCGGAATACGTCAGCAGATCTGTGCAAAGGTTATTCTCTCTACGGTGGTATGTGGAACTTGTTTTGCAGAGCCGGACACAATCCTTATGTTCAAAATCTTCTATGAAGTATTCGGAGGAGGAACCCACCTTGCAATGCCGAAGACAATATGCGCCGGATTAAATGCGTCATTGAAGCCTGGTTCGAGGGCTATTGAGGAGTCTGATCGGGGGTGTCCGGATAGCGAACTATCACCGTTGGCGGACTCTGGACTATGAAGATACAAGATTGAAGACTTCGTCCCGTGTCCAGATGGGACTTTCCTTGGCGTGGAAGGCAAGCTTGGCGATACAGATATGTAGATCTCCTACCGTTGTAACCGACTCTGTGTAACCCTAGCCCTATCCGATGTCTATATAAACCGGAGGGTTTTAGTCTGTAGGACGAACAACAATCATACCATAGGCTAGCTTCTAGGGTTTAGCCTCTCTAATCTCGTGGTAGATCCACTCTTGTACTACCCATATCATCAATATTAATCAAGCAGGAGTAGGGTTTTACCTCCATCGAGAGGGCCCGAACCTGGGTAAAAACATCGTGTCCCTTGTCTCCTGTTACCATCCGCCTAGACGCACAGTTCGGGACCCCCTACCCGAGATCTGCCGGTTTTGACACCTACACCACCCCAAATGTAACATCCCAAATTTCCTATTTGGAATGTTTTACAATTATAGCTAAGCATCCTATGCATCCTGTTTGAATTTGAATGCCATTTGAAGTTTCAGAGGATTTTGAGTTTTGAAATTGAATTCAAACTTTGGCAAGTGGGAAACATTTCAAAAACTATGCACGATAAATACTTGATCAAAAGTATGAGAGGAGTAAACATGACACTCCAAAAATATCAGAGGAAAACCTTGCCAAAAGTTTTGAATTCAAACTTGAGATTTATTTGAATATTGGAAAAATGGATTTTTATAAAGTTTGGATTTTGCCTTTGGAAAAATGTTCAAATGATAGGGAATATTCCCCTGATCATTTTGGTATATATATGTCCTATATGAAATATTTATATTTTAAAAGATATCTCTGTTTTGTTTTATTTAAAAAATAAAATTTAAAAAAAACCCCCCAGTGCGCCAGCCAGCCCTGGCCCAGCCAGCCTTGAAGCCATCCCAGCCAGGCCCACCGAGCCGCCCAGCGCACCGACCGACCCACCCCCTCGCCCGAAAGCGCTTCGCGCCGGTCGCCCGACCGCACCGCCCCTCTCTCTCTCTCTCTGGCAGGTGGACCCGCCCCCGTCTTCAACCCCCGCCCCACGCCACGCCGCGCCGCCGCCGATCGCGGATCCATGAGATCCGGATGCCGATCTCCCGATCGCCCCGTAACGCCGAGGCCCCGCCTATATAAGCCGGGCCCCGCACCCCATTCCCCCCCTTACCCCCTCGCCGGAGCCCCTCCTCCTCTCTCACGCGCGTCGCCGGAGCCCGAGCCTCCCCCGCCGCCATTTTCGTCGCCGTCGCCGCCCTAGACCCTCCCGACCCCACCGACCCCACGAACGCCTCCCGAGCTCGTCGCTTTCCGCCGAGCCACTCCGCCGCCCTCCCCGACGACCGGAGCTGCCGGCACACTCACCCGCCGCCGCCCGCCGCCGTCGGCGCCGGTGAGTCACCGGAGACCCCGTCCGATCCCAAATCTCTGGCGTGATTAGAACCCCGGGAATGCGTTTTAATAAAAACGCCGGTTCGACCGGTTTAGTCCGTTAGTTTTTAAGTTAGGGTTTTATTTATTAGCCCGGCCCGACTAGTTTAACCCTAGGGCCCAATTAGCTATATTACGCTCAGTGCGTTAGTTTAGGCCCATTAGGCCCTTTTTCAATTAATTTCGTTTTCTGTTTTAACAGAATAGTTCCTGTTTTGAAAAATTCATATCTTTTATTCTGTTTAATATTTTTAGGTGATTCTTTTTTTGTTGGTTTGCAAATTTTCTATAGTTTCTGTAGAAAATATATTTAGCTATGTTAATATTAATTAAAATTGCTTTATTTTAGTTTTAGTCAGAATAGTAAATCTGTTATAACATGAGTTAGAAAAATTATTTTGGATGATTCTTTTTGTCCCAACTTTATTTTGACATTGCCAAACCATAGGAATTAAATTGGGTATTTTAGGATTAATTAAAAATAGTTTTAAGCAGAATCTTGTTAATCCTAATTAATTAACTAGCTACTGTTTTCCTATTATTTTAATTAGTAAATAAATTTATTTTAACATGTGATTGATTATTCTAGGATAGTTTCTGTCACTTTATAGGATGACTTTTATTTATAATAAATAAAAGTTTTATTTTATTTTCTTAATAGAAATTGAATTAGGCCTAATAGGAGTTTCGTAATAGATTTTTAAATTAATTCTTTTTGCTCCTAGTTGCTTAATGAAATCTTTTCTGTTAAGTTAACATAAAACCATGATTAGGTTATGTTAGAAAAAATTTTGTTATATAAAACTATTCTAGTTGTTGTTTGAAGTAGGAAAACTTTGAGTTGGTTTTCCTTGAGTTTCCCTTTGGGTTTTGCTTTGTTGGTTTTGGTCTGTTACTTTGTTATGCTATTGTGTTATGTGATCCAATGCTATATGCTTATTGTGATTATTGTTTGTCTCGGTAGAGTTTCCGGAGTGCGAAGCTTGCTACTACGAATCTTTAGCTTACAAGGATCATCAGCAAGGCAAGTTTTGATCATGTTATTTTCTATACCTATGTTTTTGTGCATTAGAATTGTCACCACCCCACCATGCATGCAGTAGTTGAAATTTTGAAGTTATTAATCTTGAGTAGTATCATGTGGTAGGATGAACCAATCCCTTGTTACCATGACCCCGGACGAAGTAGTTTACTTTGCTATGCTCGTGAGAGCGGGTTTTGGGTTGAGTGAAATTCATAAGCAAGATGTGAGAGTCAATGATGATGACAACCCCATGAACTACAATGATCAAGATGGACTTGAATTCACTCTTTGGGTGGAGGGCGGTTGACGGGCACCTGGAGAACCAGTGGTTGGCGGGATGCATGGAGAAGTGCCATGACATCTTGCGGAAAGCTTCACCCAGCCACGAAGAGAAGGATGGATGCCCCATGACCGGAAGCTTACTGTGCAGCCGCAAGCCATTATGGGCTCTGGCTGGGTTAACCCTAGTAGTGACGCTGGCTGGGCGGTACTACGAGATGTAGAAGAACGGTAGGATTGGATGGGTACGGCAGTAGCGGAAGAACTCTTTGGAAGACCCTGTTTCATTCGTCCGTCTTCAAACACCATGAAGTGCGAAGACTTCAAAGGAGGAATGACTCTTGCGGGAAAAGTCGCAAACCTCTGCGAGTTAAAGATCTAATCGATTAGCCGTGTCCCCGGTTACGGACAATTTGAGCCTCTGGAACTTGGAAGTGTTCGGAAATCTCAACACTAAAACTAATGAATTAATTTGAGGGGTTTTATGACTTAATAATTTGGGAATGAGATTTTGGTTGGCGGAACCATCTCAATAACTACCAACAATTTGTAGAAATTTTGCAAGCAAGTCCACTGTAGTAGGAGAAAATTGGCTTTTCGCAAAATGATGAAACTTAGAGCTCCACAGCCAAAATGCATATAGTGTTAGTAACTTTATTATTGTTATTCTTCATGACTTGCCACTTATTCAAAAGCTGACCTACACGGCTGCAACGTCTTATGTTGCGAGATATATTCGATCAGGAGTGAGGCTACGCTCCGCGCTTAGCGATTGCCCTTTGAGTCGGATGGACTCGCTTTATCTTCTACGCTTCCGCAGCATTAGTAGTTTATTTCTCATGAGTTGGCCTTGAGCGAATTTATTCCTTGTAATAAAGACTCTATATGAGAATCGTGTAATAATATTCAGGTGTGATTGAACTTTGATTATTTCATCGATGTCTTGTGAGTACCGGCATGATCTTGGGATGGAATGCAGAACACGTAGATTTGACCGATTTTGGGTCAGGTCGCTCTGAGAGATGGTATCGAGCACACGCTGACCGTAGGATCGTAACCCCTAGGATCGGAAAGCCATAAGCAGAGACCATTTACTTTATATCCTTATCATTCCGTAATTCTCCCCTGTTCAATTCTGACTCTTCTCCTATTTTCAACATTCTAGATGGCCGTCGAGTTCACCCCAGTGTTGCTACCGGAGTTTTGCAGCCCGACGAGACGATGCCCTTCGGAAGGAAGCTGGTTCAGATGGTGAAGAAGCTGAAGATTGCTCTACCATCGATCACCGGGAAGCCAACTAATGCACTTCCGACGGACACCCGTTACAGGATTGAGGTGCATCTCCCAGGGAGAACCTTCGGAGGACACACGGAGCCTATTGACTTCGAGTTCACCGACTTCAACTGGATCATCGGAAGGGACATGGCGATCTATCGAGCACTTGGACATCTCCGAGAGGAGTACAGGGCCGAGCTCGATCCCTCAGACCTCGCCATGGTTTCTCGCAGGGCAAGGAATGGAGATATCATCCGCACCGTGGAGGACGACTCCACTCTCTCTTACATCCAGGACTTGGAGTGTCTCCTCAAGAAACGGGAGATTCAGACTCGCCGTAACTCGAAGACACACCGGAAGCTTTTGTTCCGTGAACTGGAACTAGAGGAGAAGGCACGCAGACTTCCTTAACCATGAGGAAGAAGTCGCGGACTTCATGGAGACGATCGGCGACCGAAGATGAAGCTTGCAGCGATAGAGGAAAAGATGGACTTGGGAGAGGACCTTTTCCGAGTGGAGATGATGGACCCTCGTGAGTAATGATCAGAATTATGAAGGAGTTCCTTTGGAGGAAGCCGCAAGAGGAGGCGCCACAACAGAGGACATCACACCGGAGGACGCAAGGATTATTGATGAGGACTTTTAGTCGACCACCATGTTATTTTTACTTTTTAAATCGATCAGTTAGGCGATATTTCTTGATTAGTCATGAGCTTTTGTAATCGAGATTGAACCATGTTTGAGTGGAATGAATAAATGATTGGTGTGTTTATGATTGTGCATTCATATGGGTAGTGTTATTTCTCATAGACCATTGTTCTATTCTAATTCTCTCATCCACTCCAAAACACGGATGCCTCAGAGGCGTGACACGGTTTTCCGCCAGAGCTCACCCAGCTGCTCCAGCAGCAGAATTCCCTATGCAGCTTCTTATCCGAATCGAACAACAACACCAACAATCCACCGCCACCACCCCGTGGACAACTTGACTCGATTCACGAGGCTGAATCCGCCGATGTTCTCTAGTAGCACTTGAGCGATTGTGGTGATGATTGGCTCCATAAAGTCGGAAGAGAGCTAATCACTGTTGGATGCACCGATGCAGAGAAGGTGCGCTTTGCAGCGCATCAACTTGATGGACCTGCAGCTTCTTGGTGGGAGAACTACACCGCCACTTATCCCATTGGTGCCATCACATGGGATCAGTTCCAGCAGCCTTCGCACCGCTCATGTTTCATTTGGAGCCATGAGCACGAAGAAGCGTGAGTTCCGCAACTTACGCCAGGGAACCGTCTTGTGGCGCGATCGTGGATGAATTCAGCAAGCTAGCCGCTATGCCCCGATGATGTGGCCACAGATGCATAAGCAGGAGAAGTTTCTCGAGGACTCAACGATGAGCTGAGTATGCAGCTTATTGTGGCTACCTTCAACAACTACCGGAGCTGGTAGACAAGGCCACCATACTTGAAGGCAAGCAGCAGCAGATTGAAAGCATAGCGGAAGTACAGCCGGGGAAGCACAACTCGGGAGCTCGCGAAGCCCGTTATGCACCATACTCAGGAGGGCACACCCATCATAACCATGGAGGTCATAACCATGGAGGAAATGGGAACAACCGCAGCCAGGACAACAAGTCAGGCCATGGCAATGGAAATGGAAATGGTAATGGCAATCAGCATCGTTCTGCCCCGGCTCCGAAGGATCTGAGCCACATCACCTGCTTCAAGTGCCAAAAGACAGGGCACTATGCCACCGACTGCCGGAGGCCAAGCGGAGGAATGGAAAGCGGCAATGGAGGCTCAGCGAAGAAGCCCAATCCGTTCCCTCGTGCTCAGGTGAACCACATCGACGTGGAGGACGTCTATGATCAGCCAGACATTGTGGTTGGTAAGTTTTTATTGAATTCACGTTCAGTATTGGTACTCTTTGATTACGGTGCAGCGCATTCATTCATATCAAGGGTAGTTGTGGAAAATGCGGGTTGCCCACTAAAACCCTTAGAAGCCCCTTCGCGTCGGTTCCGCAGGAGGAGAAATGATGGCAGGTTTAGGCTGTCATGCAACCCTCAACATCGGGAACCATAAATTTCCGAGACCTCATAGTGTTGTAAACCCGGACCTTGGATGTAATCCTAGGCATGGATTGGTTGACGAAGTTTGAAGGAACATAGGCGTGCTCAAGCAAGTCTATTCTGCTCACCACCCCGGGCGAAGAGGATCAAGTATGTAGCCGAGCACAGCCGGATGAAGAATCAGTGCATTCCCTCACGGGAGTTGTTCGGGAGGAAGTGCCGTGGTGCAAGATTGTCCCGATGTGTTTCGGAGGAATTACGGGAATGCCACCGGACGGGGACATTGAGTTTCGATTGAGTTATTGCGGCACAGCCCCAATATCCAAGAGACCTTATCGGATGCCACGAATGAGTTGAAAGAGATCAAGGATCAAATTAATGAGTTATTGGAGAAAGGATATATTCGACCAAGCTCATCACCTTGGGGAGCCCAGTTCTTTTGGTAGAGAAGAAAGATGGAAGCTTGAGGATGGTTGTGGATTATCGTGCGTTGAGCGAAGTAACCATCAAGAACAAGTACCCTCTGCCGATGATTAATGATCTATTTGATCAGCTAGTTGGAGCCAAGGTATTCTCTAAGATCGATCTTGATCGAGGTATCATCGATTGAAGATCCGTGAAAAGGATATACCCAAAACAGCATTCACTACCAGGTATGGTTTATATGAGTATACCGTCATGTCATTTGGATTGACTAATGCTCCTGCATACTTCATGAATTTGATAAACAAGGTGTTTATGGAATATCTGGACAAGTTTGTCGTGGTGTTCATCGATGATATATTGATTTTCTCCAAGAGCGAGGAAGAGCATAAGGAACATTTCGTCTAGTTACGGAGAAACTTGAGAACATCGGTTGTATGCCAAGTTCAGCAAATGTGAATTTTGGCTGAAAGAAGTTGGATTCCTCGGACATGTTATTTCAGGAGAAGGAATAGCAGTTGATCCCGCCAAGGTTGAATCGATCACCGATTGGCGGTCACCCACCTCGATCAAGGAGATCCGCAGTTTTCTCGGACTCGCAGGATATTATCGGAGGTTTATTGAGAACTTCTCGAAGATTGCCAAGCCCATGACTGAGCTGTTGAAGAAGGAGGCCAAGTATGTTTGGACCGAGGAATGTGAAGCCAGTTTTCAGGAATTGAAGAAACGGTTGGTTACAGCCCCAGTGTTGATTTTGCCGGACATACACAAGGAATACCAGGTTTATTGTGACGCTTCTCGTCAAGGACTCGGAGGAGTACTAATGCAGGAAGGAAAAGTTGTAGCTTATGCCTCCAGACAGCTACGACCTCATGAGATGAATTATGCCACACATGATTTGGAGTTAGCAGCCGTAGTGCATGCACTCAAGACACAGAGACATTTCCTCGCCGGAAACCGTTGTGATGTTTACACAGATCACAAGAGCTTGAAGTATATTTTCACGCAGAAGAATTGAACCTCAGGCAGAGGAGATGGCTAGAGTTGATAAAGGACTACGACATGAGATTGCATTACCACCCCGGTAAAGCTAATGTTGTAGCAGATGCTTTGAGCCGTAAGAGTTATGTGAATACTCTTACCGCAGGAGGATTACCCCAGGAGTTAGTCGATGACCTCAGAGATCTCCGACTGGAGATAGTTCCTAAAGATTTGTTGCAACTCTGGAAGTTCAGTCCACTTTGGCCGAAAGGATTCGTGAAGCCCAGAAGTCGGACAAGGAAATTGATGAGATAAAGCAAAAGATGAATGAAGGAAAAGCTAAAGGGTTCCGTAAGGATGAACACGGAACTATATGGTTCGAGGATCGTATTTATGTGCCCAATGATCCCGAACTCGGAAGTTAATTCTTCAGAGGCTCATGATTCACCGTACTCGATTCACCTGGTAACACCAAGATGTACACGGATTTGAAGGAAAGTTTCGGTGTCGGCGGTATGAAGAAGGATATTGCGAGTACGTAGCGATATCGATGTTTGTCAGCGTGTAAAGGCGAACATCGAAGCCAGCAGGGTTACTTCAACCTTTGCCGATTCCCGATTGGAAATGGGAGAAACTTGGAATGGATTTCATCACAGGATTACCGGGACCAGTTCAGGTTATGATTCTATCTGGGTAGTGGTTGATCGTTTGACCAAGGTAGCTCACTTCATTCCGTGAAGACTACCTATACCAGTGCTAAGTTGGCCAAGATATACATGACCAGGATCGTATGTTTGCATGGAGTTCGAGGAGTATCGTGTCGGATAGAGGAACGCAGTTTACCTCAAAGTTTTGGAAGCGATTGCATGAAACTTTGGAGTGCGAGGCTGGAATTGAGACAGCTTTTCATCCATGAGACAGATGGACAGACCGAGAGAGTCAACCAGATTCGGAGGACATGTTGAGAGCTTGTGTGCTAGACTATGGGTCTAGCTGGGATGATAATTTTCCATACGCAGAGTTCTCATACAACAACAGTTATCAATCCGATCGAAGATGGCCCCTTCGAAGATCTATACGGAAGGAGGTGCGAGAACACCATTCTTTGTGGGATAGTGTTGGAGATCGATCACTTTTGGTTCCGACCTTATCAGGATTCGAAGAAAGTCAAGCTGATTCGAGACAGACTCAAGATAGCACGATCGAGACGGAAGAGTTATGCCGACGATGGCGCAAGGAAGTGACTTACGAAGTGGGAGACCGAGCATATCTTCGTGTGTCACCACTTCGTGGAATCAAGAGGTTTGGTGTCAAGGAAAGTTAGCACCCGATTTATTGGCCCTACAAAATCCTCGAGCGTCGTGGAAAAGTTGCTTACAAGTTGGAATTGCGGAAGGATTGTCCGGAGTTCATGATGTCTTCCATGTTTCTCGGTGAAGAAGTGTCATGCCGACATGGCCGATGTTCCGTTGAGAGACACGGTGACCCTAGAGGCCATACAGCTTGCGGTGATCGACCTACAAGGAGAAACCCGTCCGAATTCTCGAGGCTATGAGCGAGTCACCCGCAGCAAGGTCATCAAGTTTTGCAAGGTCTTGTGGAGTCACCACACCGAGGAAGAAGCCACTGGGGGCGAAGAAGACCTTCTTGAGACCACCCGCACCTATTTGCTAGCCAACCCGAATCTCGAGGGCGAGATTCATCTTAAGCTGGGTTGGTTTGTAACATCCCAAATTTCCTATTTGTAATGTTTTACAATTATAGCTAAGCATCCTATGCATCCTGTTTGAATTTGAATGCCATTTGAAGTTTCAGAGGATTTTGAGTTTTGAAATTGAATTCAAACTTTGGCAAGTGGGAAACATTTCAAAAACTATGCCTGATAAATACTTGATCAAAAGTATGAGAGGAGTAAACATGACACTCCAAAAATATCAGAGGAAAACCTTGCCAAAAGTTTTGAATTCAAACTTGAGATTTATTTGAATATTGGAAAAATGGATTTTTATAAAGTTTGGATTTTGCCTTTGGAAAAATGTTCAAATGATAGGGAATATTCCCCTGATCATTTTGGTATATATATGTCCTCTATGAAATATTTATATTTTAAAAGATATCTCTGTTTTGTTTTATTTAAAAAATAAAAATTTAAAAAAACCCCCTCAGCCGCCAGCCAGCCCCTGCCCAGCAGCTGGCAAGCCACCCCCAGCCAGCCCACCGAGCCGGCCCAACAGACCGACCGACCCACCCCTTGGCGAAAGCGCTTGCGCCGGTCGCCCGACCCACCGCGCCTCTCTCTCTCTCTGGCAGGTGGACCCGCCCGTCTTCAACCCCCCCACGCCACGCCCGCGCCGCCATCGATCGCGGATCATGAGATCCGGATGCCGATCTCCCGATCGCCCCCGTAACGCCGAGGCCCCGCCTATATAAGCCGGGCCCCGCACCCCATTCCCCCTTACCCCTCGCCGGAGCCTCCTCCTCTCTCACGCCGTCGCGGAGCCCGAGCCTCCCCGCCGCCATTTTGGTCATTGTCGCCGCCCTAGACCCTCCCGACCCCACCGACCCCACCGAACGCCTCCCGAGCTCGTCTGCACCCGCCGAGCCACTCCGCCGCCCTCCCCGACGACCGGAGCCGTCGGCACACTCACCGCCGCCGCCACCGCCGCCGTCGAGCGCCGGTGAGTCACTGGAGACCCCCCCCCCTCCCCGCCGTCCGATCCCTAATCTACGGCGTAGATTAGAACCCCCGAAGGGGTACGCGTTTTTAATAAAAACCGCCCGGTTCGACCGGTTTAGTCCGGTTAGTTTTTAAGTTAGGGTTTTTATTTATTAGCCCGGCCCGACTAGTTTAACCCTAGGGCCCAATTAGCTATATTACGCTCAGTGCGTTAGTTTAGGCCCATTAGGCCCTTTTTCAATTAATTTCGTTTTCTGTTTTAACAGAATAGTTCCTGTTTTGAAAAATTCATATCTTTTATTCTGTTTAATATTTTTAGGTGATTCTTTTTTTGTTGGTTTGCAAATTTTCTATAGTTTCTGTAGAAAATATATTTAGCTATGTTAAAATTAATTAAAATTGCTTTATTTTAGTTTTAGTCAGAATAGTAAATCTGTTATAACATGAGTTAGAAAAAATATTTTTGGATGATTCTTTTTGTCCCAACTTTATTTTGACATTTCCAAACCATAGGAATTAAATTGGGTATTTTAGGATTAATTAAAAATAGTTTTAAGCAGAATCTTGTTAATCCTAATTAATTAACTAGCTACTGTTTTCCTATTATTTTAATTAGTAAATAAATTTATTTTAACATGTGATTGATTATTCTAGGATAGTTTCTGTCACTTTATAGGATGAACTTTTATTTATAATAAATAAAAGTTTTATTTTATTTTCTTAATAGAAATTGAATTAGGCCTAATAGGAGTTTCATAATAGATTTTTAAATTAATTCTTTTTGCTCCTAGTTGCTTAATGAAATCTTTTCTGTTAAGTTAACATAAAACCATGATTAGGTTATGTTAGAAAAATTTTTGTTATATAAAACTATTCTAGTTGTTGTTTGAAGTAGGAAAACTTTGAGTTGGTTTTCCTTGAGTTTCCCTTTGGGTTTTGCTTTGTTGGTTTTGGTGTGTTACTTTGTTATGCTATTGTGTTATGTGATCCAATGCTATATGCTTATTGTGACTATTGTTTGTCTCGGTAGAGTTTCCGGAGTGCGAAGCTTGCTACTACGAATCTTTAGCTTACAAGGATCATCAGCAAGGCAAGTTTTGATCATGTTATTTTCTATACCTATGTTTTTGTGCATTAGAATTGTCACCACCCCACCATGCATGCAGTAGTTGAAATTTTGAAGTTATTAATATTGAGTAGTATCATGTGGTAGGATGAACCAATCCCTTGTTACCATGACCCCGGAATAAGTAGTTTACTTTGCTATGCTCGTGAGCGGGTTTTGGGTTGAGTGAAATTCATAAGCAAGATGTGAGAGTCAATGATGATGACAACCCATGAACTACAATGATCAAGATGGACTTGAATTCACTCTTTGGGTGGAGGGCGGTTGTGGGCACCACGAGAACCCAGTGGTTGGCGGGATGCATGGAGAAGTGCCATGACATCTTGCGGAAAGCTTCACCTAGCCACGAAGAGAAGGATGGAAGCCCCATGACCGGAAGCTTACCTGTGCAGCCGCAAGCCATTATGGGCTCTGGCTGGGTTAACCCTAGTAGTGACGCTGGCTGGGCGGTACTACGAGATGTAGAAGAACGGTAGGATTGGATGGGTACCGGCGGTAGCGGAAGAACTCTTTGGAAGACCATGTTTCATTCGTCCGTCTTCAAACACCATGAAGTGCGAAGACTTAAAAGGAGGAATGATTCTTGCGGGAAAAGTCATAAACCTCTGCAGAGTTAAAGATCTAATCGATTAGCCGTGTCCCGATTCACGGACAATTTGAGCCTCTGGAACTTGGAAGTGTTCGAAATCTCAACACTAAAACTAATGAATTAATTTGAGGGTTTTATGACTTAATAATTTGGGAATGAGATTTTGGTTGGCGGAACCATCTCAATAACTACCAACAATTTGTAGAAATTTTGCAAGCAAGTCCTTTGTAGTAGGAGAAAATTGGCTTTTAGCAAAATGATGAAACTTAGAGCTCCACAGCCAAAATGCATATAGTGTTAGTAACTTTATTATTGTTATTCTTCATGACTTGCCAGCTTATTCAAAAGCGGACCTACACGGCTGCAACGTCTTATGTTGCGTAGATATATTCGATCGGGAGTGAGGCTACGCTCCGCTTGGCGATTGCCCTTTGAGTCGGATGGACTCGCTTTATCTTCTCGCTTCCGCAGCATTAGTAGTTTATTTCTCATGAGTTGGCCTTGAGCCGAATTTATTCCCTTGTAATAAAGACTCTATATGAGAATCGTGTAATAATATTCAGGTGTGATTGAACTTTGATTACTTCATCGATGTACTGTGAGTACCAGCATGATCTTGGGATGGTACAGACACAGAGATTTGACCGATTTTGGGTCAGGTCGCTACACCAAACCCTTGAAGCGTTGTGTCGAGGCCACCCCAAACCCTTGAAGCGTTGTCTAGGCCACCCCAAACCCTAGAGAAGCAGCGTCGAAGCCACTAACATGATTCCTTATTGTGATTAGCTAGCTAGTTCTACGTTTGCCACTAATATATATCCATTTGTACCATGTTTGAATAATAATTGACATAT
Source organism: Aegilops longissima (assembly GCA_021605205.1). Taxonomy (NCBI): domain Eukaryota; kingdom Viridiplantae; phylum Streptophyta; class Magnoliopsida; order Poales; family Poaceae; genus Aegilops; species Aegilops longissima. The sequence continues at coordinate 619,438,216 of CM038676.1, forward strand.
TGTAAATATTTGCAGAAACTATGGAGCACTCCCGAGACGAAGCAACAGAAGAGATGTTGGGGAGATAATCGCACAAGGAAGTGATGTCGTTGCGTCGTTTCTCAACGACATTGATGGTCAGGAAGGACCAGGTGAAGAAGAGGGCTATGTTCATGATGGCTCCGGTGACCTATTAATGCCGGTACAAGAAGAGGGCTATGTTCATGATGGCTGCGGTGACCCAATGGAGGTACAAGAAGGAGTCCGTGCTGACTGCTTCGGTGACCGAACCGAGTCCGGCCAGGTATATATATTAGTTAAGCCCGTGCTGACTAGTTAATTGATGCATTCATTGTTTTCATATGTACACATATTAATTAATCATCTTTCTTCTTTTTCTCTAGCCCTCCGGATCGATCTCAACTTCGGTAAAGAAACGAGGCCCGAAGAAAAAGTTGCGCTCGGATGAAAGGTTTGAGATCACAGCAATCGCGCGCGATGGCAAGCCGATTGGACCTATCCGGACAAGGGATGCATTTCATGCTCAGTGCGGGGTTCTTGTTAGGGACAAGATCCCGATTAGTATCTAGCAATGGTTAAAGCCAAAGAAGGAAGATCCTGAGGTCCCGACGTCTTATGTCTCCGATATGCAGAAAGAAGATCTTTGGACAACGCTTAAGGCAAATTTCACCATACCGCCAGAGGAGGATCCAGAGAAGCCTGTTAAAGAGCAATTGATCAAGTCTCATGCTCTTAAGAAGATGGCAGAACTATTTAGGAGGTGGAAGAATGAGCTGAAAACGTTTGTCGACAAAGAAGAGACACCAGAATTCATCGGAAAGTATGAGAAGATCAGAGATCAATGTCCTGCATTTGTGGCCCACAAGACATCGGAAAAGAGTAAGAAGATGTCAGCGACAAACAAGATTAGTGCTGTGAAGAAGAAGCATCACCATCGCACGGGGTCAGGTGGTTACCTCAAAGCCCAACCTTTGTGGGACAAGGCTAAGAATGACCTGATTGCTAAAGGGGTCGAACCAGAGACATTGAGATGCCAGACCGTTGCCGTACTTGGTTCTTCGGGGTTGGCGGAACCTTGGACCCTGTATCAGGGAAGTGCGTTGATACGTCCATTTTGCATCACGCTTTTATATCAATATTTATTGCATTATGGGCTGTCATTACACTTTATATCTCAATATTTATGACTATTCTCCCTTATTTTACAAGGTTTACCATGAAGAGGGGGAATGCCGGCAGCTGGAATTCTGGCTGGAAAAAGGAGCAAACATTGGAAACCTATTCTGCACAACTCCAAAAGTCCTGAAACTTCACGAAACAACTTTTTGGATTTATTAAGAATTTATGAGCGAAAGAAATAGGCCAGGGGGACCACACCCTGTCCAGGAGACAGGGGGCGCCCCCCTATAGGGCGCGCCCCCTATCTCCTGGGCCCCTGGTGGGCCTCCGGCGTCCATCTTCTGCTATATCATCACGAGGCGGAACCTTGGCGGAATCAATCTAGGGCTCTGGCGGAGCTGTTCTGCCGGGGACACTTCCCTCCGGGAGGGGGAAATCATCACCAACGATCCTCTCATCGGGAGGGGGTCAATATCCATCAACATCTTCACCAGCACCATCTCCTCTCAAACCCTAGTTCATCTCTTGTATCCAATCTTGTATCTAAAACCACAAATTGGTACCTGTAGGTTGCTAGTAGTGTTGATTACTCCTTGTAGTTGATACTTATTGGTTTACTTGGTGGAAGATCATATGTTCAGATCCTTCATGCATATTATTACACCTCTGATGATGAACATGATTATGCTTTGTGAGTAGTTACTTTAGTTCCTGAGGACATGGGTGAAGTCTTGCTATTAGTATTCATGTGAATTTGGTATTCGTTCGATATTTTGATGAGATGTATGTTGTCTTTCCTCTAGTGGTGTTATGTGAACGTCGACTACATGACACTTCACCGTTATTTGGGCCTAGAGGAAGGCATAGGGAAGTAATAAGTAGATGATGGGTTGCTAGAGTGATGAAGCTTAAACCCTAGTTTATGTGTTGCCGTTAGGGGTTCATATGGGCCCATATGTTTAATGTTGTGGTTAGGTTTACCTTAATACTCCTTTTTGTAGTTGCGGATGCTTGCAATAGGGGTTAATCATAAGTGGGATGCTTGTCCAAGTTAGGGCAGTACACAAGTGCCGGTCCACCCACATATCAAATTATCAAAGTACCGAACGCGAATCATATGAGCGTGATGAAAACTAGCTTGACGATAATTCACAATGTGTCCTCGAGAGCTCCTTTATTATTATTAGAATTTGTCCAGGCTTATCCTTTGCTACATAAAGGATTGGGCCACCTTGCTGCACCTTATTTAATTTGTTTACTTGTTACTCGTTACTATTTATCTTATCACAAAACTATCTATCACCTATTATCTCAGTGCTTGCAGAGAAAACCTTACTGAAAACCGCTTATCATTTCCTTCTGCTCCTCGTTGGGTTCGACACTCTTACTTATCGAAAGGACTACGATAGATCCCCTACACTTGTGGGTCATCAAGACTCTTTTCTGGCGCCGTTGCCGGGGAGTGTAGCGCTATTGGTGAGTGGAACTTGGTAAGGAAACATTTATTTAGTGTGCTGAAATTTTCTGTTACTTGTCACTATGGAAACTAACCCTTTGAAGGGCTTATTCGGGGTATCTTCACCCCAACCAGAAGAGCAAAGAGATGCTCCTCAACCTACTGAACCTTATGAAAATATTCACTTTGAGATTCCTTCGGGTATGATAGAAAAACTGCTAACTAATCCTTTTGCAGGAGACGGAACATTGCATCCCGATTTACACCTTATCTTTGTGGATGAAGTTTGTGGTTTATTTAAGCTTGCAGGTATCCCCGATGATGTTGTCAAAAGGAAGGTCTTCCCTTTATCTTTGAAGGGAGATGCAATGACATGGTATAGGCTATGTGATGATACGAGATTTTGGAATTATAAGCGACTGAAGTTGGAATTTCACCAGAAGTTCTATCCTATGCATCTTGTTCATCGTGATCGTAATTACATACTCCCTCCATTCCTAGATATAAGGTGTATTGTTTTTGGCACGGAAATTAAAGAACGAACGTGGAGGGAAAATTTCACAAGTTTTGGGTGAGATTACACCTGACTAATTGACATGAGTAAATAGAGGAGCTTGCCTGATATAAGGAAATGTAATCAAATTCCTAAAAAATATATTCAAACGAGTGGTGCAACTCAATACACCTTATATTTCGGATTTTTTCTCAAAAATCTATACACCTTATATCAAGGAACGGAGGGAGTATATAATTTCTGGCCTCGCGAAGGAGAAAGCATCGCTCAAGCTTGGGGGAGGCTTAAATCCATGTTATATTCATGCCCCAATCATGAGCTCTCTCGGGAAATGATTATTCAGAATTTTTATGCTCGGCTTTCTCTTGATAATCGCAACTTGCTCGATACTTCCTGTGGTGGTTCCTATATGCTGAAGACTATTGATTTCAAATGGGACTTATTGGAAAGAATTAAACGCAACTCTGAAGATTGGGGTTCCGACGATGGAAAGGAGTCAGGTATGACACCTAAGTTTGATTGTGTTAAATCTTTTATGGATACTGATGCTTTCCGTGGATTTAGCTCTAAGTATGGACTTGACTCTAAGATAGTAGCTACTTTTTGTGAAACTTTTTCTACTCACGTTGATCTCCCTAAAGAGAAGTGGTTTAAATATAATCCTCCTATTGAAGTGAAAGTAGTTGCACCCATTATAGTCGAAGAAAAGACTATTACATATAGCGATCCTATTATTCCTACTGCTTATGTCGAAAAACCTCCTTTTCCTATTAGGATAAAAGATCATGTTAAAGCTTCGACTGTTGTTCGTAAGAGTAATACTAGGACTTATTCACCTCCTGATCAAATTAATGTTGAACCTGGTATTGCTATGATTAAAGATCTCTTGGATGAAGACTTAGATGGGCATGTTATCTCTTTCATGGGTGAAACTGCTAATATAGCTAGACCCGATACTAAGACCCGTAGACCTGTTGTAGGCACGCCTGTTATTTCTGTTAAAATAGGAGATCATTGTTATCATGGCTTATGTGATATGGGTGCTAGTGCTAATGCGATACCTTATGATCTTTATAAAGAAATTATGCACGACATTGCACCTGTTGAATTAGAAGACATTGATGTTACTATTAAGCTTGCTAATAGGGACACCATTAAACCAATTGGGATTGTTAGAGATGTTGAAGTCTTGTGTGGAAAGATTAAATACCCTGCTGATTTCCTTGTTCTTGCTTCCCCACAAGATAATTTTTGTCCCATTATTTTTGGTAGACCTTTCTTGAATACTGCTAGTGCTAAGATTGATTGTGAAAAGAATATTGTCACTATTGGCATAGATGGTATGTCTCATGAGTTTAATTTCGCTAAGTTTAGTAGACAACCTCTTGAAAGGGGACCACCTAGTAGGGATGAAATTATTGGTCTTGCTTCCATTGTTGTTCCCCCAACTGATCCGTTAGAACAATATTTGTTAGACCATGAAAATGATATTTTATGAAGGAAAGGGAAGAAATAGACGAAGTGTTCCTTAAACAAGAACCTATGCTAAAACATAACCTTCCCGTTGAAATTCTTGGGGATCCCCCTCCACCCAAGGGTGATCCCGTGTTCGAACTCAAACCCTTACCTGATAATCTCAAGTATGCTTATCTTGATGAAAAAGAAATATATCCTGTTATTATTAGTGCTAACCTTTCAGAGAAAGAAGAAAAAATATTATTGAAAACTCTGAAGAAGCACCGAGCTGCTATTGGATATACTCTGGATGATCTTAAGAGCATTAGTCCCAGATTATGTCAACACAAAATTTCAGTGGAGAAAGATGCCAAACCAGTTAGAGATCCTCAAAGACGATTAAACCCCAAAATGAAGGAAGTGGTAAGAAAGGAGATTCTAAAACTCCTTGAGGCAGGTATTATTTATCCCGTTACTGATAGTGAATGGGTAAGCCCTGTCCATTGTGTCCCTAAAAAGGGAGGTATTACCGTTGTTCTAATTAATGATAAAGATGAATTGATCCCGCAAAGAATTATTACAGGCTATAGGATGGTAATTGATTTCCGTAAGTTAAATAAAGCCACTAAGAAAGATCATTACCCTTTACCTTTTATTGATCAAATGCTAGAAAGGCTATCCAAACACACACATTTTTGCTTTCTAGATGGTTATTCTGGCTTCTCTCAAATACATGTGTCCGCGCAGGATCAATCTAAAACTACTTTTACTTGCCCTTTTGGTACTTTTGCTTATAGACGTATGCCTTTTGGTTTATGTAATGCACCTGCTACCTTTCAAAGATGCATGATGGCTATATTTTCTGATTTTTGTGAAAAGATTTGTGAGGTATTCATGGATGACTTCTCCATCTATGGATCCTCCTTTGATGATTGTTTGAGCAACCTTGATCGAGTTTTGCAGAGATGCAAAGACACTAGTCTCGTCCTGAATTGGGAAAAGTGTCACTTTATGGTTAATGAAGGCATTGTCTTGGGGCACAAGATCTCTGAGAGAGGTATTGAAGTTGATAAAGCCAAAGTTGATGCTATTGAAAAGATGCCATGTCCCAAGGACATAAAGGTATAAGAAGTTTCCTTGGTCATGCTGGTTTTTATAGGAGGTTCATTAAGGACTTTTCTAAAATCTCTAGGCCTCTGACTAATTTATTGCAAAAAGATATTCCTTTTGTCTTTGATGATGATTGTGTAGAAGCATTTGAAACACTTAAGAAAGCTGTGATCACTGCACCTATCGTTCAACCACCTGATTGGAACTTACCTTTTGAAATTATGTGTGATGCTAGTGATTATGTTGTAGGTGTTGTTTTAGGGCAAAGAGTCGATAAGAAATTGAATGTTATCCAGTATGCTAGCAAGACTCTTGATTCTGCCCAAAGAAATTATGCTACTATTGCAAAAGAGTTCTTAGCAGTTGTGTTTGCATGTGATAAGTTTAGACCTTATATTGTTGATTCCAAAGTTACTATTCACACTGATCATGCTGCTATTAAATATCTTATGGAAAAGAAAGATGCTAAGCCTAGACTCATTAGATGGGTTCTTTTGCTCCAAGAATTTGACTTGCATATTATTGATAGAAAGGGAGCTGAGAACCCCGTTGCAGACAACTTGTCTAGGTTAGAGAATGTTCTTGATGACCCACTACCTATTAATGATAGTTTTCCTGATGAACAATTAGCGGTTGTCAATGCTTCTCGTACTGCTCCTTGGTATGCTGATTATGCTAATTACATTGTTACTAAATATATATTGCCTAGTTTCACATACCAGCAAAAGAAAAAGTTATTTTATGATTTAAGACATTACTTTTGGGATGATCCACACCTTTATAAAGAAGGAGTAGATGGTATTATTAGATGTTGTGTGCCTGAGCATGAACAGGAACAAATCCTACGCAAGTGTCACTCTGAATCTTATGGAGGACACCACGCTGGAGATAGAACTGCACACAAGGTACTACAATCTGGTTTTTATTGGCCTACTCTCTTCAAAGATGCTCGTAAGTTTGTCTTATCTTGTGATGAATGTCAAAGAATAGGTAACATTAGTAGACGTCAAGAAGTGCCTATGAATTATTCTCTTGTTATTGAACCGTTTGATGTTTGGGGCTTTGATTATATGGGACCTTTTCCTGCCTCCAATGGTTATACACATATTTTAGTTGCTGTTGATTACGTTACTAAATGGGTAGAAGCTATTCCAACTAGTAGTGCTGATCATAACACTTCTATTAAAATGCTTAAAGAAGTTATTTTTCCGAGGTTTGGAGTCCCCAGATATCTTATGACTGATGGTGGTTCACACTTTATTCATGGTGCTTTCCGTAAGATGCTTGCTAAGTATGATGTCAATCATAGAATCGCATCTCCTTATCACCCATGATCTAGTGGTCAAGTAGAGTTGAGCAATAGAGAGCTCAAATTAATTTTGCAAAAGACTGTGAATAGATCTAGAAAGAATTGGTCCAAAAAACTTGATGATGCATTATGGGCCTATAGGACTGCATAGAAAATCCTATGGGTATGTCTCCATATAAGATGGTTTATGGAAAAGCATGTCATTTACCTCTTGAACTTGAACATAAAGCATATTGGGCTATTAAAGAGCTCAATTATGACTTCAAACTTGACGGTGAGAAGAGGTTTTTTGATATTAGCTCACTTGATGAATGGAGAACCCAAGCTTATGAGAATGCCAAGCTCTTCAAAGAAAAACTCAAACGCTGGCATGATAAGAGGATACAAAAGCATGAGTTTAACGTAGGAGATTATGTGTTATTATTCAACTCTCGTTTAAGATTTTTTGCAGGAAAACTTCTCTCAAAATGGGAAGGTCCCTATGTTATCGAGGAGGTCTATCGTTCCGGTGCTATAAAAATTAACAACTTCGAAGGCACAAATCCGAGGGTGGTTAACGGTCAAAGAATCAAGCATTATATTTCAGGTAATCCTATCAATGTTGAAACTAATGTTATTGAAACCATAACCCCAGAGGAATACATAAGAGGCACTTTCCAGAACGTTCCAGACTCCGAAAAGGCATAGGTACGTGGTACGGTAAGTACACCGACTCCAAACAACTCTAATGGCAATTTTTATCAGTTTCGGATTATTTAAGAATTTTGGGAAGAAAGTAGTCCGAAAGGGACACGAGGCTCCCACGAGAGAGGAGGGTGCCCCCCTGTAGGGCGCGCCCCCTGTCTCGTGGACACCTCGTGCACCTCCTGGACTCCGTTTTCTTGTATGTTACGTATTTTGGTCGATAAAAATTCATTATATACACCCCCGAAGGTTTTGACCACCGTATCACGCAAATATCCTCTGTTTTCATTTCGAGCTGTCCCTGTTGCAGATTTGGAACAAGATGTCGTCCCAAGATTCTGAGGGAGAGAGCTACATGGCTGATTATATTGCAAATCCAAAAGTACATGGGGATGTGGAACATTATGGCTGGACCATAGAGGAAGAAGAATACTATGATCCAAAGAGGAAGGGGGAGACAAGCTCCGATGAAGAGGACGATCCACTACCTCAACCTGGTGATATGCATGTGGAGTTCAAGAAGTCAAGCCTCACTAAGGTCCAATCTATCCCACCACGTTTTTTGCAGGACAGCAAGGCAGCACTATGCAAAAAGATAATGAAACTTGAGCTCGATAATGAAGACCTGAGGGAGGAAAACTTTAGCCTCAGACGCAAGCTAGAGAAGAAAAATGCAACAATTCCCACTTCATCACCTCCAAGGAAATAATTACATGGGTATGGGCACTCCCCTTGGCAACCGCCAAGCTTGGGGGAGGTTCCCCGGTATCGTATCACCATCACACTCCTATCTTCACCGCTTTATTCAGTTCAATCCTTTTAGTAGTATCTTGATCTAGTAGATTGAAGTTTTGATATCAAGTAGTTTTTTTTGTGATCTCTTTATGTAAGCGAGTCCGTGTGCTATCTATAATAAAGACTAGTGTTGAGTCAAGGACTTTGCTATGTTGCTATGATCTTGAGAAAGTAGAAAGAACAAAAGAGTTCATATTGATCTTATGGATAGTGATAACTTCACACATAGGAAGTATGAGGCATAAAAATTGTTGAGAGTTGATGAACTTAGCCTTGGTCATCGTTGCAATTAATAGGAAGTGATAAGGAAAGAGGGGTTCACATATAGATATATTATCTTGGACATCTTTTATGATTGTGAAGCACTCATTAAGTATGACATGCTAAAAGAGTTGATGTTGGACAAGGAAGACAACGTAATGGTTTATGTTTTCCGACATCTCAGTTAAAGTATATTGTCATTGACCTTCCAAACATGTTGAGCTTGCCTTTCCCCCTCTTGCTAGCCAAAATTCTTTGCACCAAGTAGAGATACTACTTGTGCTTCCAAATATCCTCAAACCCAGTTTTGCCATGAGAGTCCACCATACCTACCTATGGATTGAGTAAGATCCTTCAAGTAAGTTGTCATCGGTGCAAGCAATAAAAATTTCTCTCTAAATATGTATGACTTATTAGTGCAGAGAAAATAAGCTTTGTACGAACTTGTTGTGGAAGTAATAAAAGCGACGGATTGCATAATAAAGGTCCACATACAAGGGGAAATATAAAGTGACGTTCTTTTGCATTAAGATTTCATGCATCAACCCTAAAAGCGCATGACAACCTCTGCTTCCCTCTGCAAAGGGCCTATCTTTTACTTTATGTTTTCACTTTATGCTTGAGTCAAGGTGATCCTCACCTTTCCACTTTTTCATTTTATCCTTCGGAAAGCTCCTCGTGTTTGAAACATCATGATACATATATCCAATTGGATGTAAGTTGGCATAGGCTATTATTGTTGACATCACCTAAAGGTGAATACGTTGGGAGGCAACACAATAAGCCCCTATCTTTCTCAGTGTCCGGATGAAACTCTATAACCACAAGTATTGTGTGAGTGTTAACAATTATAGGAGACTACGAGATAGTTGAGTATGTGAGCTCGCTGAAAAGCTCTGTTATTGACTCTTTCTGATGTTACGATAAATTGCAATTGCTTCAATGACTGAGATTATAGTTTGTCAGTTCCCAATGAAGTTTATGAACCTTACTTGACATTGTGAATTGATTATTACTTGAGCATAAGAAATCATATGACAAAATCTATATATGTTGATGTTATTATAATGATCATGATGCCCTCATGTCCGTATTTTATTTTTATTGACACCTCTATCTCTAAACATGTGGACATATTTCTCGATCTCGGTTTCTGCTTGAGGAGAAGCGAGGTCTAAGCTTGGGTGCGTTGATACGTCCATTTTGCATCACGCTTTTATATCAATATTTATTGCATTATGGGCTGTCATTACACTTTATATCTCAATATTTATGACTATTCTCTCTTATTTTACAAGGTTTACCATGAAAAGGGGGAATGCCGGCAGCTGGAATTCTGGCTGGAAAAAGGAGCAAACGTTGGAAACCTATTCTGCACAACTCCAAAAGTCCTGAAACTCCACGAAACAACTTTTTGGATTTATTAAGAATTTATGAGCGAAAGAAATAGGCCAGGGGCCCACACCTGTCCAGAGGCAGGGGCACCCCTATAGGGCGCGCCCTATCTCCTGGGCCTGGTGGGCCTCCGCGTCCATCTTCTGCTATATCATCACTTTTATCCTGGAAAAAATCGTGGGCAAGCTTACGGGACGAAACTCCGCCGCCATGAGGCGGAACCTTGGCGGAATCAATCTAGGGCTCTGGCGGAGCTGTTTGCGGGGACACTTCCCTCCGGGAGGGGGAAATCATCACCAACGTCATCACCAATGATCCTCTCATCGGGAGGGGGTCAATATCCATCAACATCTTCACTAGCACCATCTCCTCTCAAACCCTAGTTCATCTCTTGTATCCAATCTTGTATCTAAAACCACAAATTGGTACCTGTGGGTTGCTAGTAGTGTTGATTACTCCTTGTAGTTGATACTTATTGGTTTACTTGGTGGAAGATCATATGTTCAGATCCTTCATGCATATTATTACACCTCTGATGATGAACATGATTATGCTTTGTGAGTAGTTACTTTAGTTCCTGAGGACATGGGTGAAGTCTTGCTATTAGTAGTCATGTGAATTTGGTATTCGTTCGATATTTTGATGAGATGTATGTTGTCTTTCCTCTAGTGGTGTTATGTGAACGTCGACTACATGACACTTCACCGTTATTTGGGCCTAGAGGAAGGCATAGGGAAGTAATAAGTAGATGATGGGTTGCTAGAGTGACAGAAGCTTAAACCCTAGTTTATGTGTTGCTTCGTTAGGGGTTCATATGGGCCCATATGTTTAATGTTGTGGTTAGGTTTACCTTAATACTCCTTTTTGTAGTTGCGGATGCTTGCAATAGGGGTTAATCATAAGTGGGATGCTTGTCCAAGTTAGGGCAGTACCCAAGTGCCGGTCCACCCACATATCAAATTATCAAAGTACCGAACGCGAATCATATGAGCGTGATGAAAACTAGCTTGACGATAATTCCCAATGTGTCCTCGGGAGCTCCTTTATTATTATTAGAATTTGTCCAGGCCTATCCTTTGCTACATAAAGGATTGGGCCACCTTGTAGCACCTTATTTACTTTGTTTACTTGTTACTCGTTACTATTTATCTTATCACAAAACTATCTATCACCTATTATTTCAGTGCTTGCAGAGAAAACCTTACTGAAAATCACTTATCATTTCCTTCTGATCCTCGTTGGGTTCGATACTCTTACTTATCAAAAGGACTACGATAGATCCCCTACACTTGTGGGTCATCATGCGTTTGGATGGAAGAGCAACTGCGAATACCCGTCAGGAAGCTTCGGCACTATATCGCCGCAACACAGGAAGGGACGTTTGTTCCAGACAGAGAGCAGGACGAGCTCACAATGGCCCTCGGGAATCCTGAGCACCCTGTATGGACACGAGGCACGCCAGGATCCCTTTCATGGAAGGCTGTGTTTCCGGACGCATGGGGTTACAAAACCCAGGAGAGAAGGAAGAAAGTGGAGCATAGCCAACTGCAGGCACTGCACGAAAGGGTACAAGGGCTAGAGGAACGAGAAGCAGATCACAGCAAACGACCTGCCGAAGCTTCCCCTGAAGCTACCCCGCCATCTCAGCGGAGAAGCAGCGTGGCTTCCACCGAGCAGACTCAGCAGCTGGAGCATGTCTTCACGGGCTACCCCGTGGATGCTATCACAGAGTCTCAACATTGCCACCTTATGACACGATGGATGACATTGAAAGTCAAGGCAGCTGTTGGCTCTGTTATACCTAATGAACCTGGCTCAACCTACCATGGCCAGCCGATTCCAGAAGGATATGCTAGGGTGATGGTGGATCAAAGAACGGACGGATTTGAGGACCTTGAGCTTGACCACCCTATGGATGAAGGGGAGATTCGGCTGGGTTCTTCTCTAAAGACTCCATGCCTATGGCGGAAGGAGCTCATCAACCTTCCGAACTGGACGCCTCCGCATCCTCCTCCTCCTCCGGCGAGTCAGGGCACTCCGCCTCCTCCTTCCGCCTCCTCCTCCGACGAGTCATCAGGGCACTCAGCCTCCTTTTCCGGCGCGTGGCGGCACTCCGCCTCCTTCTCCGCCTGCGCCGGCACGCCCGAGCAGCCAGCTGCCTCCTCCTTCTCCGCCTCGTCAACAAGGGCAGAAGAGACCCGCCATCGCCCCGGCTGCTCTGGCGCGTCGTAGTCCTTCTCCTCCGCCTCGTAAGCAAGCACGAAAGAAGACAACCGCAGCCACTCCGTCTGCTCCGGCGTCTAGCAGTACAGCCAGAGGCGGAGGCAATCTGATCTGGTCCATCTCTCAAGCCTCTAGAGAAGTTACCGTACGAGAGGACCGAGGAGGAAAACGCGAAGATCGTGCAGACCGAAGTGAAGGACTTCTTTGAAGGGTTGAAATCAAAGAGACATCCACCTCCGGAGGAGAAGGTAGATCTGGTGAAAGCAAAGCGCACTATCGATGCCCTGAGGAAACTGTAGGTGTCAAAACCGGCGGATCTCGGGTAGGGGGTCCCGATCTATGCGTCTTAGGCTGATGGTAACAGGAAGCAAGGGACACAATGTTTACCCAGGTTCGGGCCCTCTCGATGGAGGTAAAACCCTACTTCATGCTTGATTAATATTGAAGATATGTGGAATACAAGATTAGATCTACCACGAGATCGTAGAGGCTAAACCCTAAGAGCTAGCCTATGATGGTATGATTGTAATTGTGATCGGGCCTTCTAAGGACCATGCTCTCCGGTTTATATAGACACCGGAGAGCTAGGGTTTACATGGAGTCGGTTACAAGGAAGGAAACATAATATCCGGATCGCCAAGCTTGTCATCCACGCAAAGGAGAGTCCCATCCGGACACGAGCTGAAGTCTTTATTCTTGTATCTTGACGATTCTATAGTCCGGACGGTGTATACAGTCTGGCTGTCCGGATACCCCCTTATCCAGGACTCCCTCAGTAGCCCCTGAACCAGGCTTCAATGACGATGAGTCTGGCGCACAGTCTTGTCTTCGGCATTGCAAGGAGGGTTCCTCCTCCGAATACTCCAAGGTAATTATTGAACACGTAGACTATGTCTGGATCTGCAAAATGATCTTCACATACCACCATAGAGAGAATGATATTCCAGCTGACAACTTTTTAGACGACGCAATATGTCATTTCGGTCAGATCGAACCGTTTTTTCACAACCAGCCACAACGCGTATTGCGAGGCGGTTTCGTCGACACGTCTTGTCAAAGCAGAGATCATGTCCCCTTATCACGGGATTCTCATCAATACGGGTATGGTAATCCCCCCGTGCCATCAATCGTGGCGCTTGGGAAGTAAGCGATTCTCAATAGGCTAGTGGGGAGGCGCTCTGCTTTCATCGCCTCTATAAAGGGATAAGAGTTCCCCATTTTTACCCACGCCTTCTTCCTCCCTCGCCTACTCTTGCCCCCTCGAGCTCCAGCGCCCTAGTCCAGGTCTTCTCCGCACAATTAGTCATGTCCGGAGCAGGAGGCAAGTGGGTGGCTTCCACCGCGACGGAGAAGAAGATTGCGAATCTTCGGGCGGCCGGATACTTGGCCGCAGACATAGCACACCGGTTACCAGACAAGGGGCAGGTCATTCCAACTCCAGGACCCCATGAGAGGGTCGTGTTCCTCGCCCACTTTGTCCGTGGACTGGGGTTTCCTCTCCACCCCTTCGTCCGCGGGCTCATGTTCTACTACGGGTTAGACTTCCATGATCTAGCTCCAAACTTCGTCCTCAACATCTCGGCGTTCATCATCGTATGCGAGGCTTTCCTACGCATCAAGCCTCATTTCGGCTTGTGGCCACAAATCTTCTGCGTGAAGCCGAATATCATGAGTGGCCAGCAAGCGGAGTGCAGAGGAGCCATGGTGGGCAAGATGCCTAATGTCACCTGGCTTGACGGCTCCTTTGCGGAAACCGTGAAGGGGTGGCAGTCGGGGTGGTTCTACATCACCGAGCCGTGCGACGCCAACTGGGCGGCGGCCCTCGAGTTCTGAACTGGAACCCCTATGCGGCTCCCTTCCTGGGAATGGAGGGGCCTGTCCTGGGGCGAATCTACAGAGCTTACCGGACTCAAAACCTGCATCAAGGGCACGAAGGACAAGAAAATCAAGCTTGTCAACGTGATCCAGGTCATGCTCATTCGCCTGATTCTGCCATGCCAAAGGCGGGCATTCAATCTGTGGGAGTTCGTTCCAGCCGAACACCAGACGCTTCAGAGGCTCTACGGCATGAAGCACAAAAATGCGTGGAAGGTGTTGTTCAAGGCTTCCGAAGTACCTCCTCCCATATCCGAGGACCGCGGGCTCCACGCCACACGGCAACTTACTCAGGTGAGTTCTAAGGCTATCACCGAATTCAGTCCTTCCCAATATAATTATGGGGGAACCTCAAGTAATTGTGTGTATTTGTTTCAGGATTATGTGGAGGTGGCGGAGCGGATTGACTGTCCGGCTCCACTGCCGGAAAGCCCAGCTAATGCTCTCCTGACGGAGATGCTGGTTCCGGCGCCCTACAAGGGGCCGGAGAAGAAGGCCAACAAGAAGGCCCTGGGGACCCGAAAGAGTCTCCGGCGTAAGGATACGCCAGAAGCCTCGTCCGAAGAGGACGAGGAAGACTCCTCCCCCGAAGGGGAAGAAGGAGAAGAAGAAGAGGAGGCCATGCTATCCGAACAGGATGGGGGGCCTGAGACGGTGGACCAGGGGACCAGGAGAGGCCCCCGGTGCAAGGTCGTCATACCCGTGTCGTCTGATGACAACGAGACAGATTCCTCCCGCGGAAGCGGGGAGGAACAAAAAGAAACACCACCTCCCCATGTCGGGGGAGGGAAGAAGAGGAAGGCCGCCCCGGTGGGGGAGACTGGGACGTCCAAGAAGGGAAAGGTGTCCCTTCCGGACTACTCCGCCACCGCCGCCGATAGCGAGGATGGGTGGCTGCCCAGAAAGAAGCCCCTAGTGCGACCGTAAGTGTCCGCACTCCATCGTAATTTCGCTTCATAGTTTTGTTATAACGCCGAACCTGTATGCAGTCCATCCAGGGCCCATCCCGAAGTGCCGTCCTCGGACGGGTCCCTGAGTGAGTCAGCAATGAACTCACTCCCGACGGCCACTTCTCCTCGGCCTACGAACGACACGGAGGTGTTGTCCCAAAGGCTCCCAGAGATAGGGGAGGTGACCGTGGAGGCGCCTCAAGGCGGCGTCCCATACGTCAGACTCACGAGGTTCAAGATCCCTGCAGACCGTGTTGGTGAGAGCCGAAGTAAGCCGGACTCTCAACCGAACACTATCCCGGAGCCTTTAGTGGTTCCGGATTCAGGCGGGCAGCCCCTCATTATGGAGGGAGGGCCGTCTGTAACAAGGACTTCCATTGCGCCCCAGGCGCCGGATTGTCTCCTGGAAGCGCTTCGCGGCGCTTCCCTAGATGAAGAGCACCGTACTCTTATGAGTGTGGTGATTCAGAAGGTTTCGTCCGCCAAGAGCGGACTAACCGAAGCCTGCATCAGCCTCCTGACAGGCTTTGAGGTAAGTAAAAATGTGTGAAATCACCACCCGATAGGTAGTAGCCCCTGATACTCTGTTTGGTGTTCGGAAAGAAAAACCAAACGGAGGGTCAATTATAATCCGTAGGAGTCTAACAATAAGTTTGAATGTAAATAGACAGGCTGTGCTGCTGGCTGCTGCTGCTCGCACGGCCGAAATCGCCGGCCTAACGCAGGACTTAGAGTGGGCACAGGGAAAGCTCGGCCTCGCGAGGAGGCAGCTCGAGGAGAGCAAAGGTGAATGATTCCCCTCTCTCATATAATAAAAAATAAAAGTTGATTATGCTAACGACGAAGCATTGTAATTTGATAACAGAGGCCACCACTGAAGTGGCGTCTCTCAAGAAGGCGATGTCCGAGGCTGAACACAAAGCAGCCTTGGAGCGCAAGGAGTGCAAAAAGCAAGAAGCACGGGTGGGCGAAGTACAAGAAGAGCTCCAGGAGCTCGGCAAGAAGCTCGAGTCCGCGGAGCATGAGCTGAAAGCAAAAGAGGCCGAGCTTGCGAAGGCCCTTAAAATATAAAAGACGCCAAGGCCAAAGCCGAGAGGGCACAGCAAGAGATCCAGGAGGCCAAAAAGATAGCGGCGGGTAAGAATTTTTTGTATGCAAAGCAAATATGTGGAGGAGGTGTTTCTTTTACTTACTCGAATTTGGAGCTCTCCAGGGGCATTCGCAGACCTGCCACCTGACATATCGAGATGTCGCGGAGTTCTACCGTGCCCAAGAGGGAGCTCAGCGGAGAAGTTGTTCGGTCCCGGATCTTTGGGGCGAACATTCAACGCCTCGAGTGACCAAGCTCAAGCAGTTGGTCGAACTCCACAAGGCGGCGAAGTGGCTATGAAAGATCTCATAGTCCGGATATGGCACGGTGAGCTTCGCCCACCAGCTACTTCGGCCTGATCAAGCGGATGGTGGATTCCTGTCCGCGACTGGAAGTCATCAAGCGATCCGTTTGCATTGAGGGTGCCCGCCGGGCCCTTGCCAATGCCAAGGTGCATTGGGGCAAGCTGGATGCGGAGAAGCTGGTGAAGGACGGGCCGCCAGAGGGCAAGCCGCATCGCGTCCCCGAGAAGTATTATGATGGCGTTATGAAGGGTGCTTGCCTCATGGCCGATGAATGTACCAAATATATAATTTTTGAATGAATTCGCTTCTGTCATGTTTGTAATTTAAAGACGAAGTTACTTTGCGCTATGTAGCGCTTTTGTTATTTAAAATATCACCTTCTTTGCCGCTGTTTATCAAATTCTGAAAGTAGGCCAGTCGTCGGCTTCCGCCCCCATGTAACTAGTACTGGGGTGTTCGTGGAAAACCCAGACACTCTTTATCCAAATTTTTGGTCCCTTAAGGAGGTGTCCATCACAACGAACAAGGCAATCGGACTATGCGGCTTTATAACCTTCACTTAACCATAGAAGTCTACCATTTTAAATTTCGGCGAAGCCCCTAGAATCTGGAAGGCCGAATTGGGGCGCTATACACACCTATATCGGATAAAGCCGAATTAACGCCTAAAGCGGAAAAACCTTTAAGGATTTTAAGACCTCTCGAACAGCGACCAGTCTCTCGCCACATCATGTCGGACAGTTTTGTGCTTTCTCTACTGAGGTGCTCATCTGGAAAAACCAGGGCACAATCGCAGTAGTTCTCCCTGCGCTACCTTAGCCGAATTAACGGGACGTAAGGCACCAAAACAAGGGAGCCGGGCTATCCCAACCGTAACCCAAGACATGATTTGGAGCTGATGCATATAATGCTATAAGTTCGGGGTGCCGCACTGTTGAAAGTGTTCAGACTTGACTTGTCGTATTATGGGGTGCCATAAGAAGCCCCTGGTAAACTAAGCGTACCAAAGTGTACGAATGCAAAATTAAATAGACATTTATAAAAAATGCTTAAATAAAAATAAGTAAGCTGACGCTATATGTGGTCTCCCATTGATAAATAATACGTTTAGGCGTATGTTTACAATGTATGCATTAAACGGAGACAAATAGGATTATTTGACATATCCTATCCCGGGGCAGGCTACGTACAGATAGATAAAGCAAGAACAACAATCGTAAATAGATTCCACCTGGGTGTTTCCTGCTGTGCCCAAAGCATGTTGCCTCCTGGGTTTCCTCTCCTATGTAAGTCCAACAATCCGGCTATTCTGGAGAAGCTGCACTAAAGCAATGTCCTTAAGGATGAATGGAAAGGTTACGAAGTGATACCATACTGTTGACTGAGCCCCTGATATGCCTCCGCCTGTGCCCATGGTATTTTGAGTGCGTAATTATGTACGCGTTGCACGAATGCTGCTTTGATGGGATTTGAGCAGAGGCTGGACTGCTAGTCCTGCTCTTGTCGTGTCTGCTGATCTTGCTGCGGGGTGTTCTGCCTTCGCTTGACGGAGCTTGAATTTGTCGTCGCTGGATTGGTGGTTTGCCGGAGGATGCCGCATTGTACTTCGGCCGCAAGGGCTGAAGTGTGTTCTTCTGTACGGAGAGAGCAGTCCATATTTCCGTTGACTGTTATGACCCCGCGCGGGCCTGGCATCTTGAGCTTGAGGTATGCATAGTGTTGTACTGCATTGAATCTAGCAAATGCGGTTCATCCGAGCAGTGCGTGGTAACCACTGCGGAAAGGGACGATATCAAAGATTAGCTCTTCGCTTTGGAAGTTATCCGGAGATCCGAAGACCACTTCCAATGTTATAGAGCCCGTGCAACGGGCCTCTACTCCAGGAATGACACCTTTAAAGGTGGTTTTGGTGGGCTTAATCCTTGAAGGATCGATGCCCATCTTTCGCACTGTGTCCTGATAAAGCAGGTTCAGGTTGTTGCCTCCGTCCATAAGGACTCTTGTGAGGTGAAATCCGTCTATGATTGGGTCTAGAACCAATGCGGCTGAGCCCCCGTGACGGATGCTAATAGGGTGATCCCTACGATCAAAGGTGATCGGACAAGCTGACCATGGATTGAATTTGGGGACGACTAGCTCCATCGCATATACGTCCCGTAGCGCTCGCTTCCGTTCCCGCTTGGGGATATGGGTGGCGTAGATCATGTTGACCGTTTTCACCTGAGGAGGAAATTTCTTCTGTCCCCCCATGTTCGGACGTCGGGGCTCATCGTCATCGTCGCTGTGCAGCCCCTTGTCCTTGTTTTCGGCGTTTATTTTGCCGGTCTGTTTAAATACTCAGCAGTCTCTGTTGGTGTGGTTGGCTGGCTTGTCCGGGGTGTCATGAATTTGGCACGAGCGTTCCAGTATACGGTCCAGAATGGACGGTCCTTGAGTGTTACGCTTGAATGGTTTCTTCCGCTGACCGGATTTGGATCCGCTGAATCCGGCATTGACCGCCATATCCTCGATGTTGTCGCCGCTGTTACGTCGCTTGTGTCTGTTGCGCCGTGGCTTGCCATTATTGTCCCGGACATCTGAAGTTCCAGAATGTGGTGTAGTGCTACTGCGAGCCAACCAGCTGTCCTCGCCCGCGCAAAAGCGGGTCATTAGTGTCGTAAGAGCTGCCATGGACTTGGGTTTCTCCTGGCCGAGGTGTCTGGCAAGCCACTCGTCACGAATATTATGCTTGAAAGCCGCCAGGGCTTCGGCGTCCGGACAGTCAACTATTTGGTTCTTTTTAGTTAGGAACCGAGTCTAGAATTTCCTGGCTGATTCTCCGGGCTGTTGAGTAATGTGGCTCAAGTCATCGGCATCCGGAGGTCGCACATATGTGCCCTGGAAGTTGTCAAGAAATGCGTCTTCCAGATTTTCCCAACTGCCAGTGGAATTTGCGGGCAGGTTGTTTAGCCAGTGCCGGGCAGGTCCTTTGAGCTTAAGGGGAAGATACTTGATGGCATGTAGATCATCTCCGCGGGCCATATGAATGTGGAGAAGGAAATCCTCGATCCATACCGCGGGGTCTATTGTGCCATCGTATGATTCGATGTTTACGGGTTTAAACCCTTCTGGGAATTCATGATCCATCACTTCATCAGTGAAGCGAGAGGGGTGTCTGGCGCCCTGCGCGGGCTATGTCGCGGTGCCAAAGCACGTCCGTTGGTTGTATTCGGCCCGGCCGGATTTGCTGTTAGTGTATCTGGTATGACGGTCATCGTCATGTGCTTAGGCGCGCCCCCGTGATCCGTAGATCGATCTTTGTTGTCCTGCGGCGTTATCCAGTTTATCGCGCGGGTCCTGTGTGTTGCCCCGGGCCGTAGTAAACCGGTGCGGGGGTGCAGGCTGGTATTTCGGCTGATATGCCGTTTTGTCCCGACCTCGAGGCGGTCGGTCAGCCGTGGGGCGCCCGAGTCCATATTCCTCGGCTGCCAGGACTTCTGTCCATCTGTCTGTGAGCAGATCTTGATCAGCTTGGAGCTGCTGCTGCTTCTTCTTCAGGCTTCTCGCAGTGGCAATAAGCCGGCGCTTGAAGCGCTCCTGCTCTGCCGGGTCTTCGGGTAAGCCGAACTCGTCGTCGCCGAGGCTAGTCTCGTCTTCGGAGAGGGGCATGTAGTTGTCCTCCTCCAGATACCCGTCCGTCGCCTGTTCATCTGGCCTGTCATGCCGGCTTCCTGTTTGGCCTTCCCGAAGGCGGGCTGTTCGGGGTTGTATTCATCGTCGGTACCGTCCGGATTATTATCGTCTCCGGTGCCGGTATTGCCTTGGCAGGGCTTGGAGCGGCGCTGGCGACGCCCATGCTTTGCTTTCTTCTTGGAGGGGTTATCCTCCGTTGCCTCATCGCCATTTGTTTCTTTCGGAGTGTCCACCATATATATATCATATGAAGAGGTGGTTGTCCACCGCCCTGTGAGTGGTGGCTCCTGTATGTCTCCTGCATCGTCGTCCATACCGTTGATGTCTTCGAAGTCAAAGTCTAGCACGTCGGTTAAATCATCGATCGTGGCGACAAAGTGGGTGGGGGGCAGCGAATTCCTTCGTCGCCTCCTTCCCACTCAAGCCGGACATAGTTCGGCCCAGAGCCTCTTGACAAAGAGAGAGACTTAAATGAGTTCAGCATGTCGCCAAAGGGCGAGTCTTTGAAAGATGTCCTGTGGTAAACTCCATTACGGAGCCCACTGGCTCGGTGGCTTGAGAGTGGCGGACTAGGACCAACAATCGGATATGAGTCCGGGGCCAGGTTACATGCCTCCACGAGGTGAGACTGTGTTCGGCTCCACCGCCGATAAGTGTGCGACCTCTGGGGCGGGTCCAGCCCTCCGCCCACGAACAGCGCAACCTGCCACAGATTTAGACCCGGGGCTGCTTGAGGATGATGTCCGGGCCTTTGTCAGCAGGTCTAGGCCGTGCTCGTCGTGGCTGTCCGGCGCTCCTGGCGCAGGCTCGAATCCGTCGAAGATCAAGTCTCCGCGGATATCTGCCGTGTAGTTCAAGTTTCCGAACCTGATCTGGTAGCCAGGGGCGAAGCTGTCGATCTGCTCCAACTGGCCAAACGAATTGGCCCGCAGTGCGAAGCTGCCGAACACGAAGATCTATCCGGGGAGAAAAGTCTCACCCTGGACCGTGTTGTTGACGATTGAAGACGCCATCAAGCCTCGAAGCGACGACACAGAGGAACTCTCAATGAAAGCACCAATGTCGGTGTCAAAACCGGCGGATCTCGGGTAGGGGTCCCGATCTGTGTGTCTTAGGCTGATGGTAACAGGAAGCAAGGGACACCATGTTTACCCAGGTTCGGGCCCTCTCGACAGAGGTAAAACCCTATTTCCTGCTTGATTAATATTGAAGATATATGGAATACAAGAGTAGATCTACCATGAGATCGTAGAGGCTAAACCCTAAGAGCTAGCCTATGATGGTATGATTGTAATTGTGATCGGGCCTTCTAAGGACCATGCTCTCCGGTTTATATAGACACCGGAAAGCTAGGGTTTACATGGAGTCGGTTACAAGAAAGGAAACATAATATCTCGATCGCCAAGCTTGTCTTCCACGCAAAGGAGAGTCCCATCCGGACACGAGCCGAAGTCTTGAGTCTTGTATCTTGACGCTTCTACAGTCCGGACGATGTATACAGTCGGGCTGTCCGGATACCCCTTATCCAGGACTCCCTCAGAAACCACTAAAGTCTCCGCCGAAAACCAACTATGAGCGCATTACTGAAAAGGCATATCTCCAAGCAGAGCGGTCGGGAAGTACTGTCAGTGATCAAAGGTTAAAAGAACGAGCAGCTGGAAAAAAAATTGCCCAGCTCGGCGAACAAGCAAAGCAATCGTGCCCCCCGCTCAATGTGTCTAGCGACATCGTTGCTAATGCTCCGGGAACGCTGCCCGGTTATAGCAATCTTGGAGATTACCTGCCTGATGTACATTTTGATTTCTTGGAGGTGGACGAACACAGATACGAGTACGGGAACACTACAAGAAAATGTCAACTTATGACCTTCTGTCAGTGACCCTCGAAGAATTGGTCATAAATTTATGACCATTTTAGACCAATTGGTCAAAAGCTGTTCAGGGGGCTTCAAACCCTAAACCATTGCGACCATTTTGGTCGAAAGGTCGTAATTTCCTTACGAAATGGTCACAAAGCAAGCGATTGCTAGTCCGCTGCCTTATTTCTAGTTGTTAATGACCAATATAGATGGTCATAACCTTGTAGATTGTGGTGGGTTGTGATGACTAGGCGCCATCTCATCGATTTTGCCTATGTGTCATGTCCATGTGGCAGTTTTTGCCCTAGGTTGTGAAGCAACCTATATTTCTATCATTCCCAAAATTCCCAAAAAAATCTCATAAATTCTTTGGGTCATATCTTCATCAAATATGTAAAAATCTTCCTTGCCTAGTTCAAAATAATTCAAAATATTCATTTTCCTATTCTAGTCGAGTGATTTGTGAAGGAAGTACCACTTTGGCATGTCCAAATAGTATCCATTTTCTACAGTGCTTTCCTATGACCAAATAACGATCCTCCACCAAATGTCAGCTCAATCCATTCATTATTTTGAGCCGAGCTTCAACATTCGTATTTATGTCCAGTGTGGTGGTTTGCAAAGCAAGTACCACCTAGGCTCCTCCTTTTGAGCTGGAAATTTGTGAAGACGGTCTTCTTAGTAACTGATCATCCTCAGCCAAAACTCACGCCCATTAGCCATGTACATTTCCCGTACCGCTAATCAAACACTTGGTCGCTAATTCATGTTTGAGCATCGATCGTTCTCCTCGTGAGAATCTTATGTTGTAATTTTGTTCCTAGCACCTCCCTGGGGAGTGCTCAACCCACTAGACATGCCTAGGCTGCCCAGAACACAAGGCAACGCCACGGTCACGCGGTGACCACGCGACGGGCATGCGAGTTTACGCGCTCTAGAGTTGGGGCCCTCGGCCACCGCCCAAACCTCGACGAATCACCACCAAACAATGTATTTATGATTAAATAGGTACTTATGTAACTAGAAATGATTTTTGGAAAAAATAAATAGCAAACTATGAGGCAGCTGCAGTTCAAATTTGACCCGCTTCCAGCTGAATCGGCGGAAATTTGTCTTTTTCACGAGAGGTGGATCAAAACTTTTTACACCCAACCATTTTGTCAATTGTGCATTAAATATGGCCTAGTATTTTATAAAAATGATTTGGTCCAATTTTGCAACAATTATTTGGTAGTTCCTTCACAAAAAAACCTCCTTTCGGGCACTCGAAAAATGAAAAATGGTTTTTTCGTCCAAAGAAAATGAAAACTTCCTTAGGCAACATTGTTTGCCATTCCAATATGCACCCTTGTGCACAATATGAGATCATTTGAACAAACTATGCCACGAATGTGGACATAAGTTTGATCATTTGCCTTGAAAGCCACGAATCTTGAGAGATGATAGCTCATTTCTGAGAACACTTTTTTAAAATAATTGTCGTATTACAAGTTTGTTATTTTTCCTGTGAACTTGGCCACATATAATGACACAATGCGAAGGTTTCCCAATTTTTTGATTTTTTTTGAATTTTTTATGCTCGTTTCAAAATGCGGCCAAAACGGCGGGAATGACCGTTCCTAGCTAGTTGTTGAATCTTGGAATTTTTTTGGTGTTTCTCTGATTGAATAGATACTTATGTACCTATAAATGATTTTTGGAAAAAATAAATAGCAAACTATGAGGCAGCTGCAGTTCAAATTTGACCCGCTTCCAGCTGAATCGGCGGAAATTTGTCTTTTTCACGAGAGGTGGATCAAAACTTTTTACACCCAACCATTTGGTCAATTGTGCATTAAATATGTCCTAGTATTTTAGAAAAATGATTTGGTCCAATTTTGCAACAATTATTTGGTAGTTCCTTCACAAAAAAACCTCCTTTCGGGCACTCGAAAAATGAAAAATGATTTTTTCGTCCAAAGAAAATGAAAACTTCCTTAGGCAACATTGTTTCCATTCCAATATGCACCCTTGTGCATAATATGAGATCATTTGAACAAACTATGCCACGAATGTGGCCATAAGTTTGATCATTTGCCTTGAAAGCCATGAATCTTGAGAGATGATAGCTCATTTCCTAGCTAGTTGTTGAATCTTGGACAACTTTTGATGTTTCTCTAATTAAATAGATACTTATGTACCTAGAAATGATTTTTGGAAAAAATAAAGAGCAAAGTATGAGGCAGTTGCAGTTCAAATTTTAGCCGCTTCCTATTGAATCGGTGGAAATTTGTCTTTTTTACTAGAGGTGGACCAAATATTTTAACACCCAACCATTTCGTCAATTGTGCGTAAACTATAGCCTACTATTTTAGAAAAATGATTTGGTACCATTTTGCAACAAATATATGGTAGGTTCTTCAAAAAAAAACCGATTATTGGCACTCCAAAAATTGAAAAATGATTTTTTGTGCAAACAAAATGAAAACCCCTCAAATCAACATTGTTTGTCGTCCCAAGATACGCAAATGCGCAAAATATTGGGCCATTTGAAAAATTTATATAAACGGGTAATATGTTGAATGTTTATCCAGTATAAGAGGGTACAAAATATAAGAAAACAGAAGAAAAAAACAAAATTACACTAGCTGAATTATGATTGGTGCAATCTGTTGTGGCATGGATCAGTGACATGGCAAACATCCATCCATCCATTCATGCAGCCCACATGATAAACATCCATCGATCCATTCATCCAGCCTTTCTCCTCTTGCGAACCCTAGAGCTCCGCTCCTACGCATCCACAGCCGCCGCCTCCAACCATCTCCCTCCCTCAGATCTCGATCCGCCGCCGCCCCCAACCCCACCCCCACCGCCACCGTCGACGACCCTCACCGTAGACAAGGTCGAGGCTGACCCAAGATCGAGCCCATGCCCAGATTCACGAGTGGAGCCCTGCAAGCTGCCCAGAACCGCTTCTCTTCCCCCCCCGATTCCTCTCCAATCTCCTTGTGCGCCGATTCCCACCCCCACCGCGACCTCGTCTCCCGTCTCGGCCCCATCCCCACCTCCGGCCGACCTCCCTCCTCATCTCGTCCATCCACCCATGGAAACCCCCTTTTCCACAGATCCACCCACCCACCCACGCCCACCCATGGATGGATGGATAGGGCGCACCAGTTCCGGCGACGGCGGCGCCGGATCCGCACCCACCTGCGTGATGGAGGCCAGCCGCATCGGGATCCACCGCCTGCTCTCGGTCTGGTGCGGCACACCAGACCACACCGGAGATTGCTACTGCGGTGGCCGTCGATGACGGTGCATCTCCGGCGGGACCTAGATGCCCAAGGTATGTACGCCGTCCTTGCCTAGTCTTACATCTCCTCTCATGTACGGCGGGACCTAGACTGATTACATTCATGTCGCATGCATCCGTGGTTGGTGACCTCGCGTGCCGCCATTCTTTGGAGGTGGTGGCTCGATGGATGAGGCGTCCGCGGTGCCGGTGTTTTGCAGCCTTGCATCTCAGGTGTGGTTTCTTCCTGCTGTCGTCCGGTACTCATCCCTTGTTGTTCTAAATTTTTGTGAGGCTTATGTTTGACATCTCTCGTCGGTGTTGTTTCCATCGCAGGGAAGACGCTTGCTAAAATGTGTGCATGCCAAGATTCCTGCGGTTCCAGACTGATTGGTGAGATTACATTCATACTGAAGTGTTACGCAAATGTTATCTGCTATGCTAATTGAACATACAAAGCCGCTTCCAAGTAAATAAAATAGTTTTGCTATGGTTCCTACTGCCTTCAGAATTTGGAAACGTGTCCTACACAGGATAGCCGTTTGGGATCTCTAGGGACACCGCGATCGAGGAATCGACCCGTGCAACCGTTCCCTCGGCTCCGTCGTAGATAGCTGGTCGTACTCTACAGTACCAAAATTTTGCCGATAGGCACAAGGTTGTGTAGCAACCATCGAGATCAAGTGTCTCATTAATTTGTCGGTGGGTGCAAGGTTGTATAAACCATCGACATCAAGCATCTCATTAATTTGTCGCTCGGTACAAGGTTGCGCATACTTATCAGGAACCATAAACATCAAAGTATATAATGAGGATACAATTTAAGCCTGGCGATAGCATGACCCATTGTGATGTTTTGTCCCCTACTGCTTGTACCATTTGTTCAGTATGCATATGCGTCCACATATTCCAGGCTGCTATAGAACCACTGCTTATCCTTTATTCTCTTCTCTAGGCTCAGGTTCCATGAAAATACTCCTCTATAATCGGCATGTAACATCATAAGCTTGTCTTTTCCACATGGTTGACAGCTATGTCATGTTTATCGAAGAAGAGGAGTCAGTTATTTGTATGTTAGCATAGCGATAACCGACTGATTGGTGAGACTAAAATGTGTGCATCCTCTCGTTTGTTGTTACGCAAGAAGATGATGATGGAAGAGACATTACTTACATTCGCTTGAAGTGTTACAAATATGCATGTTTTGCTTAGTTGAAAAATTTGAGATATCGTACTGAAGAGCATGCGAATGATGTTCACTCTGTTATGCTTCTATAGCATCTGAATGATGTTCATTGCTGTTTAAATGATGTTCATCTGCTATGGTTTGCTTCAGCTCGTGCAGATGGGAGGTGGATGCCCGCACGGATTCGGCGTCTCCGACCTCGGCATCCACAAGGAGGAGCGGCGACAATTACATACCTAACCATGGGGCAGCAGCAATTCATGGTTGAGCCTCCCTCTACCTCTCTCACTTTCCCTAATTTTGCTGCTGCTCTAAATTCACTTACCACTTGATTGAATCTAGTGCTACTGCTGTCAATCCCTAGTCCCTAGTGCCAATGTTGGGATGTAGAGTAAGGTCGGGCTGTTGTGCATGTAACTTTATTCCTTGTCAATACCGTCAGACATCAGATGAGCCATGGTTTTGTGCAAGCATTTCTCTTTTGAATGCATCCATGGTCTTGCAAGCAATTGCGGCTGGTAGAACATGCTGCTATTGTGTTGTACTGCTTGCAGCAGTCCTTGCTTGATAGTGGCAGTAGTAACTCAAGTAAGGTCCAGTAATAAGTTATTTAACATGTGTTCTTGTTCATTAATATCATAAAATTAGGAGTAAGGATTTAGCTTTCATTTTGCATTCACTCAACGATTGTGGCAGTCAAATTAGATGTCTCCTCTGTTGTGCCTCGATCAATCCTCTTTGGCATCATATGTGGCTGCAGCTGCAATCTTGGCTGCATCCTATGGAGCTCTACTGACCAAAGAAGCACTAGAGTCCATGAAACTCTGTTTTTTTAGACTAAGATAATGCAAAAATATATATTAAGATAATGCAAAAATATATATTAGTTCCGCTAATGCTTACCAGTGAATTCATGTCTCCTTATTTGAAGGTCCAACACTTGTGCATACTGATTTGTGTGCTTTCTGGTTTAGGGAGGAGCTGCATGCTCTGTACCAGCTCATCCTTGTCCTGCTCGAGGAGCAGGAGAAGGAGGGGCGCATCTAGCCAGCCACAAAGGGCCTGCTCTGTACGACCACATCATCGGCCTGCTGCAGCATCGAGTTCAATATGTCGGTGACCCTTCCTATCCGATGATGTCTAGTAGATAGTTTGATGTATACCTGCTGCTGATTGATGCTCTTGTGGTTAGCATTATACTCCTGGAATCATATTCTACTATATCTAGTGTTCTTGTGGTTCTCGAAGATGCATCACAAACATCTAGTGTTCTGATATAAAATTGGTCTCTAAAATATGTTTCTAAAATTGGTCTCTAAAATATTATACTATACCTGTTGTTGATTGATGCTCTTGTGGTCTCTTGAAGTTGGCTGAATCTGTTGCTTTATCATATATTTGGTCCAACCAGAATCTGTTCTTGAAGTAATCAAATATTATACCCACTAGATAATTGGTCTCTAACCAGAATATGTTGTTGTTATTGTGTCATCTGCTGATTACTTCTTCTATTAATCGCCTAGTGCTCTTGTTAGTGAGATTCATCTAGTATTTTCTTTGCAAAGCACGGAATGGTTTTGACTAGTTGATCATTGCTTGATGGAACCTTCATGTCGTTAGCTTGCACTACAGTAACCAGATGCAATCCATTTTATTAAATGCATTCGGTTAGGATTTTGTCGTGGCTGTTCATTTCCTATAGATCTAGATCTGGTCACTACTGAAATTTCATTCTAGGACTTCATCATGTGATTATTAGTTATTTTTAACCAATGCTATTCCTAGCATGTGTACCTCTAATCTCTAATGATGTTTGTCTTTGTGTTCAGGAGCTCGAGGTCTACAAAATTTGAAGATCGAATGAAGAGACAGCTCTACTCAACAAAGAGCCGTCTCTTCATTTGATTGTAATAGAATGTAAATATTGCAATATTGTAATAGTAGGCATATCTGGGTTGTAATAACTATGTACAGATTGTAGTAGACTTAGTGTTATTGGACGTACTACATCTGTCTGTTCATTTGAAATAATGATTATGTATGTGATTTGAAAGCGTGTGGAATGGAAACCTGACTTGTGGGATCCACTTATGAAAATAATCTGAGCATTTTTGAATTTTCTGTCAAGTGGGCCCAGTGTGTGAGAAGATGACAAGTGGGACGAGCTCCAAAATATAATGGCCCAAACAATGTTAAAAGACCCGGCCCAGAAATAAATAAAAGGCTGAAATGGGCTTGGCCCGTGTAACTTACAGAAAAAAATACATTAAAAATACATTAAAATGGAAAAGGCTTAGAAAACAAAAACGCCATGTTGGGCTAGGCCCATGTAGCTAGCTTAAAATTAACTGAAAAAAACATAAAATGGGCTGAATTAATGGGCTCGGCCCATGTAAAACCCTCAATTGGACCGGGCTGATTTTAACCAACGACCTTTTCAATTGGCCGCAATTTTTTGCGTCAGATTGCCACGTCGGATCCGACATGGCACGGGGAGAGCTAGCGACCAAAACAGAAGGTCATAGGATCAACGACCTTTTGTTAAAGGTCGCTATAGTCGATTCTGACGGCCAGCTTTTGCTTTCATGTTTTTGGTCACAAAAAGGTCGTAAATGGAAATTTGTGACCTTTCAGTGACCAATAGTGGTGGTCACAAGTTGACATATTTCTTGTAGTGGAAGCCTCTCGTCAAAGATGAAAAATCTCTAACAACGATGATGCGAAGATTCCATAATTGGTACATGAAAACCTGTAGAGAGTCTAGGGGCGAATACTTTGTATCGAGAATTAAAGAGGAGCACGACCTCGTTGGAACTGATCATTGCTGTTCCATTTGAGGAGTTCTTGAGTTCTTCAATCAAAAGGCCCTCGATAAATTAACGGTCTTTTGCTACTGTCTGTAAGTACTATTTCTGTCATTAAGTCTCTATATATAGCTCGGCTCTTTCATTGCACGTATTTATAATTAATTATCCTCACTATATTATGCAGATTGAAGATCGTCGAGTGCAAAAAACAAGAAATGTATGATATTGGGTTCATTAACACAAATATCATAGATGAATTTCAGGTTAAAAAGAAGGCCACAGAGGCCGAGGCCAACTTGCTACAATCGTTGATCAAAAATCAAAACAAAGATTTAATACTCTTTCCTTACAACTTCAAGTGAGTGTTACTGTCGTGTGCATATTCGGTTTCCTTATTACTCGGCGAGGTTATAGTAATGTAATTGATGAGTTATGCATGCGCGCGCAGCTTACACTATGTTCTTACGGAGATTAAGCTTGCGGGGACTAGTAACCGTCTTAGACTCGAGCGAAAAGATCCCGAAATCTATGCGGACATGACTAAATTGCTCAACAAGTAAGTTCAATCGATCATTATCGCACCATATCGGCAACTTTTTGTTCATTTACTGATATCTCAAGTAATAATAATTATTTTCTTTGTCTTGCAGGGTTTGGAAACAGTTCACCGCAGAAGCTCGGGACTGCTTTGAAGGAGTTGCGATATCGTGCTAAAGTAAGTACTACTAGCTAGCTAGTTGCGCGCATCTCCCGTTGATTCTATAGCTATACTTTCATCAATGCCATTTATAATGCTTCATTATCAGTTTGATTGACCTCTATTTCTCGTAAAGTGCTTGTGGCAGGAAGAAGAGAATAATTTCTGTGAATACTACGTGTGCGAGTTCATCTACAACGCGACTTTGAAAAATAAGCGGGGCTACTCTAAAAGACAATATGAAGTGCGTAAGCAATAATATTCACAATTTCATTTTATTACACCATCATTTCTGTTGAGTTTCATTCATATATGTATTAACCCCCTTCTTCAAATTAGACGTGGCAGATGCGGAATGAACTCCTACCACAAGATCGCATGAAAGCAATTCAAGAGGAATTGGCGGGATTCTTTCTTGACCACGTCATCAATAAAGCCGGAGAATACCATGTGGAAGTTGATTTCAAATGCTAGGGGATTGTAAGAGATCTTACATATTGTATATGTATGTAGCCAGTAGTGTCGGATAGATAATACAAAAACTTGTTGTTCGACCAATCTCTCGGAGAAGGAGAGGTCGATCGATCACTTCTCTCGGTATGCATGACGAACTTATGTACTTAATGGTTTCCTTCATTTTCTTACTAGCTAGCGTGTCGAGGGCCTCTCTATGTACAGTATGTAGCATCGACCAAGCACGGACATAAGAGAGAACACTTCTCTCTATTAATTAGCTAGCTAACACAATATATGAAACACCTAAATTAACCCCCAAAACCCCCACCCCCTTCAAAAAACAAAACCCCAGCCCCGAAATCTTGTGGCGTGGATGCCTTTTGGTGGGTTGGTGCCACCAACGGGACCAAAACTCCTTCTACTGGGCTCGGCAAGACCGCCACGTGAGGCCCATCTATCCTGGTTTATACAAGAACCGGGACTAAAGATTTAGGGCATTAGTACCGACACTTTAGTCCCGGTTCAAAAACCGGGACAAATGGCCCTCACGAACCGGGACTATAGGTCCTTTTTCTACTAGTGTGTGCAAACATTGTGCGGCACCCAATTCCAGCTATGCTTCTTTTGTTGCATAACGGCAAAGATGTTGAGTGTTCTACAGGCTACTCTAAGTTGTCGGTTGTACCACACATAATGGAGAGCTAGCTCATGGCGCACGCTGATCTTGTCCATGTACATCTTGTCGAGCGGCTGCCACTGCGACGAATATGAAAAATTGAAAGATAGTAGATATTTCACTTTGTCCATGCTCTTTCATTTGGTTTTGTCCCCCAACATTTTTTCATTTGCAAATGCAAACAATTGCTTCTTTTATTTTGAAGTACACTGCTGACGGCTCGACGACCACCCCCTATTTGTACGTAGTACATCGGCTGTCTACTCTCCTCTACCTGTCCCTCCCAAATAACCAACTGCCTCCGCCCACCACCTACCGTGAGTTAGAGCCGCACGAGTGTCGCCGCCAAAGGGAGCCTGCTTGGTCT
This sequence comes from Aegilops longissima, assembly GCA_021605205.1. Classification (NCBI taxonomy): domain Eukaryota; kingdom Viridiplantae; phylum Streptophyta; class Magnoliopsida; order Poales; family Poaceae; genus Aegilops; species Aegilops longissima. The sequence continues at coordinate 619,469,750 of CM038676.1, forward strand.
GCTCCCATGGCCCGCGACAGCGCGTCGATGGAGCAGCATCGAGTGGCGCTGCATGTGCTGCTCGCGCGCGGCGAGGGATCCTCCTCGTCCTCTCCCCCGCCACAAGGGCCGGAGGAGGCGCAGGGAAAACAGCAGTGGCTCGCGTTGCGCCTGCGCGACCTCGGGTGCATGTCGGCCGCCGCGTCTCGGGCCCATGCGCCCGTCGCCGCCTCTGCCAGCGTGCGCCCGGCCCTGGACGCGTAGGAGGAGTGGCGTGGGGCCCGGCAGCAGCGGCGGCGGCGTAAGCGGAGGGAGAGGAGGGGCGTGGGTGGTGCAAGAAGCGGCGTGGCGTCCTGCTAGGGACGTGTGGTGCACGTGCACCCCGGGGATGTTGGCGCCGCCTCCTCGCCGCAGCGCCCTTCTTCCTCACAACTCTCACACATGGTGACGAACTCTACACACGCACGCACACACATGCACCAAGGAAGAAGATCAAAATGGCTTTGTCAAGAGAAACTTTCTTGATGCCCACCGTGGCTACATTGTGTATCCAGCCCTCACGGCCGCCTCTTTTTCATTAATATGCAACACATATATATACATCAGGGGCAAGCACTCAAGCCCACAACTCACGCCACTACAACGGCCACTAGCCCATGCACTCACGCATCACCCGGCCACTAGCTCAACTAACTCCATGCACTACGGCACTACCTAACCACCAACTACATGCACGTCTATACTCATCACTTGTGCCAATATCTCAACGGTCACATGACCCGGCTATGCAGCTAACTACGACTTGCATGCAACTAACTCACCAGATCTCTTGGCTCCTCCAACTAATCAGTCCAGCACATCCGGTCTTGCTCCAGTCATACACGCGAGACTGCACGCACCGCGCCTGACCCATCCTGAGCCGTGCCTTATTGCCTAACAGGGGATACCCTTCACCGCCGAGGCATCCTCGGTGGACTGCGTCGTGGCGCGCCACCACACGGTGGCTTCCGGCCGCCGCGGGGAGCCGGAGAGGCGACACCAGGAGAGGTTTGTAATATCTTCTCCTTGCTTCTGGTTGATTTTCAGATATGGAGATGGCTTCTGCCTGGGGAGCGCGGCTCCCTGCCGCCGCGGGGAGGCGGAGAGGCGACACTAGGAGAGGTTTGTAATATCTTCTCCTTGCTTCTGATTGATATTCAGATATGGAGATGGCTTCTGCATATTGATTTCCTGAAAAACCAAACAACACTAGGAGGGTCTCTCTGACCAGAAAAAACGTCAAAAAGTTTCGTGGCGTTTGGACTCCGTTTGATATTGATTTCCTGAAAAACCAAACAAACAAACAAACAAAAAACAACAACTGATATTGGGCACTAGGTTAATAGTTCAGTCCTAAAAATGATATATATAATTGCATATAATTGTACATAAAACATTCAAGATTGATAATATAATAGCATGAAACAATCAAAATTTATATATACGTTAGAGACGTATCATGGCCCAATTAAAGAAAAGAAAAAGGCAGAACATGCCCATTGGGGAGCTCCTATTTGCTGCGTTTTCCTACAAATAGTCACTGTAGTGCAGAATGGAATTGCACACATGACCTTTAGCTGGTGTGTGCGCATAGCTAGCCACTTTATCTGATGGCCATTTCAAGAATATAAAGCAGCGAGAAACATTTTTTTCACTTTTTAAAATCACAAACACATTCAAAGATTTCAAGATTCTTTTAAAAAACTCAAACAATTTTTGAAGCTCCCAAACGAAATATGAAAACACAGACATTTTTTTAACCCCTGAGCAAAAAATTGAAAATGCACATCTTTTTTTAAATGCCAACATTTTTGGTTTTATTATTTTTTCGAAAATGGAAGTTATTTTTCAAAATACGGAAATTAAAACGCAAACAGTTTTTCAAAAATAACGACCATTTTATGAATATATGATTTTAAAAAAATAACGAAAACAGACTTTTTAAAAGAAATATTTTATTAATAAATGATTTTTTAAACGGTCCTACTAACAAAATTCAAAAAACAAAACAGTTTAAAAACATGAACATTTTTCGAATATGTGATAAAACTGAAACATTTTTTGAAACTCCCAAAAAAATTTTAGAAAACATGAGCCAATTTTTGAAAACGGAAACATTTTTTGAGTATGTGAATAGTTTTGGAAAAGGGGAACACTTTGATTTTTTTTTAATCATGAACATGTTTCAAAACAAGTATTTTTTGAATTTTCAACATTCTTTTTAATAAATAAACTTGAAGAAAACCTGGATAGGAACCTTTAACTGGTAAAACTAGCTGAGAACGTTCTAGAAGGTTCTCTAAACCGGAACTGAAAACTATATGTATGTACACATGGGCCGACCCAAAAAACACTTGTACATCGGATGCATTGACTGGTCGACACAGTATGCGTCAAATAGTGTTTTCTAGCCCCTTGGCCCATGTAGAGGGATTGTCTCTCTACGGCCCAATTGAAGAGAAAAAGAAAAAAAAAGTGGACCTGGCCCCTTGACTGAACGGTTAGGAGTGAGTCCCGTAGATTTTAATTAAAGGACAATGCTAACGCGCACATGTGTGGTGGAAGGCAAACCCGCCCGCACGTCCTAACACACAGACGGCACCACGTCGCCACATGTATGCATGTGAAAATCTTTTTAGTTTCTTAGTTTTTAAAATGTTTTATCTCTTAAACGAAAAATCTGATTGAAGATCCGTTTTCACAATTAAATCCCTCGCGACGAGATTTTTGAAACTAGATCTCGTATCAATATATTTCGACGATTTTTTTATTAAAAGTTGCCATGTCTATTGGACATGAATTATCATGATGTTTACACTAAAGTTGCCATGATATGTTTAAGCTATTTTCTTTTACATTTAAAAATAAATTTTGACATATTATAAAACAGGGAATTAAGAAACTAGACTTACCATTAACCATAAACCAAAATTGCCATGATACATGCACTTAAAATTGCCATAGTTCATACAAAAAGTAATTTTCATGGTCAAAGTACTGGAATTGCCATCATAAAAAAATTAAAATTTACATGCTCTACGAATTAAAATTGCCACATGGCAACTTTAGTTTAAGCACTATGACAACTACAATGTAAACATCACGGTAATTTTGGTGGATTTTTTTTTCGCCGAAACATATCAACATTGAATCTAGTTTTGAAGATCTCGTCAAGACGGATTTAATGGTGAAAATTGATTTTTAATTTAATTTTTTAATTAGGAGATAAAACATTTTTAAGCCAAAAAACAAAAAATTTCCTGCTGTCTATTCATACGTGGCATAATAAGTGGTGAATGAAGGCGTGTGACGATGTGTAAGATGCCACACGTATGGATGCTAGTTTTTCGTAATTAAAAGGTCATGCATGCTGTGGAGCTCTGTCCCTTGCGGGTGATCTTTACAATCAAAGGGCCGGGATAGCTACTGACTGCAGCTCAACGGTTAGCCACCTGAAGGGGAGTTACAGGGGAGCTTCTTCAGTGATTATACGAGATAGCCAGGTGAGGCAGAGTAATTTTGAATCGGCAGCCACCTCAGATTTAGGTACGAAGGAAAATAATTGTATATGGTGAATGAAACCAAAAGTTGAAGAAACGCATCTAATAGGTGTAGATAAAGCGGTAGATAGGCCATAATACGGGCAAGCACGTCGGCACCAAATACGTACACAACCAATCGAGAAGGCAGGCGACAAATCCACGCAACGCAAACAAACGTTGCCGCTCAAACGTATAGGAGACGGCACTACAGTTTCCATCTGGAATGACAAGTAGATTCCGGGCACTATGTCTATGTCGCCGGTCTGCAGAATTGGTAATGCTCAGGTGAATGTTGTGGCGGACCTTACTGACTCCAGCAATTGGTCGTGGCAGGCGGATGTGGTGCGCGAGAATTTAATACCCCCAGATGCTGATGCAATTCTCAATACCCCATTGAGGCAGGGAGGGGGTGATGATTCGTCAGCATGGGCTTTTGAAAGATCGGGTTGCTACACTGTAAGATCAGCGTATCGTGCTCTAATGACTCACAACAAGCAGCTTGCTCTAGAGGAAGGGACGACTGCCGAATCTTCAATGGCAGACAAACAGTTGTGGTCTCGGTTGTGAAAGCTCAAAGTCATTCCCAGAGTGAGAGTCTTCTGGTGGCGGGTTTTGCATGGCATTCTTCCCGTGGAAGTAACTCTTAAACACCGTCATATTGCGACGGTAAGCACATGCAAAATATGTCTTCACACTGATGAAGACATGATGCACGCCCTGCTGGAGTGCCCTCATGCCAGGCAGTTGTGGGACGCAGCACCAGAGTGGCTGAATATCAAAAGGCCGATATTGCACCCGCTAACCTGGTCAAGGGACATCCTATGTGATCATATGTTTTCAGAGCCAGAGCGAGCGACACTAATGACTGTTATGTGGATGATTTGGACCTCACGGAACAATATCACCCACGACAAAGCTGCATTCAATCCTATCCAATCCCTGAGATGGGTGCGGGAAACCCTAGTAGTCCTAGAGCTGCCTCGTGAACATGCTCGTACTTTGCATGGTCATGGCTAGCGCCCACCAGAGTTGGGCTAGATCAAAATAAATACTGATGGAAGTATTGCAATGGATGCAAGGAGGGGGAGGGGGGATAGGGGGAGTTGCTCGATCTCGATCATCCTTCCTTGCGGCATGGGGTCACGGACCCGCTGATAGCTGAAGCTCTTGCTATGCGCGACAGAGTCATCTTCGCTCGTCTGAGAGGCTATGCATAAGTGGTTCTTGAGTCTGACAATTTGGAGATTGTGAATCTCTGGAATTCGCGACACACATCCCGTGCGGTGGGGTCGCCTATCTTTTATGAAATTGGGGAGCATGTTCCTTCTTTTAAGTCCTTTGTAGTTCAGCATGTTGGTAGGGCAGCCAATGTCTCCGCTCATCTTTGTGCAAAGCAAGCGAGCACCTTAGATGTTACAGAGTGTTGGCTTGAATCTACTCCAAGTTTTCTTGTAACCAGCCTCCTAGCAGATTCTGCTGGAGCTGTTGATGTTGAATAAAGAGCTCCCGAATTTACCGCAAAAAAAAACAAACGCTGGCGCAGCCCATATACAATCCAACGCTCGATCGCGACGCGACGTCCCCCGTCCGTTGCGCGAGAGGAAGAAAGGCAAGCTTGTTCCGCCTGCAGATGGGCGTTGCCACTGTACATTGACATGTTGCCAATTCTGTTACGGCCCAGGTACCGTCCAAGCCCACTACAGCAGCAGCAGCCTCTGGGCGGAGCGGGGCCAGCGTCAGCGGAGGCCCAACACCCGCCTACCATCTCACACAGGACACGGCGGCCGTTAAGTAGGCTAGGTTTCCTCTGGAGAGGGTGTGGATGAACTTGTAACATGGCGGCGGCTCTTACTTCCTGATCCCTTTCCTCTCTAGGCACTCTGTATCCCCAAATTCCTGTAATCCGAACCAATATTCTACCTTGCTACCAGTTAAATCGATCGGGAGCGTAACAAGTGGTATTCAGAGCCATCTCCCCATCCCGTTTCCGAAATCCCTAGCCACGATCTGGTGGGCCGGTTCCCTTCCATTATCCAGACCAGGAAGGGCAAGGCGGCGACCATGGAAGAGCACACCAAGGCCTTGGCCGAGCTGACGGCGGCCATCTCGACGCTCACGAGCAAGATCGACGAGATCCATCTGGTGGTTCTGGAGCTACAAGGGTGGAAGCCGACAATCGAGCGGTCTGTGGAGGACTTGCAGGCGGAAGTGGGTGATTTGCGCTCGCATCTAGTGCAAGTGGCGCCGGAGGCGGCTCACGTGGCTCCAGGGGCGGACAAGGCGAAGGAGGTGGTGCGGCCGACCCGGCTGTCTGACCTGCCTCCTCTGCTTCCTGCGGCGGCCAACGCGTCGCGCACCACCATCGCCGAGTCATCTTGGGCTCGCGGTGACCATGGTCACGGGCATCCAGGCCACGGCATCAACATCACTAACCGGGGGACGTCTCCGGGTGATCATACCCAGGGGCCACCTCCGGTCACTGGTACGTTTGAGTCCTTTCTGCCTAGAGAGCGATCGTCCATGGGGGATCGAATTTTTTCTCGCTTGCTGTTTCCACCGCGGTTCGATTTTCCCTCTTTTGATGGCAGTAACCCTCGACCCTGGCGACTGAAGTGTGAGGCCTATTTCCGTGTCTGCACTCTCTCACCGGACACCTGGGTGAGCTGCGCCGCGATGTACTTCACGGATGGGGCACTGTCTTGGCTTCAATCCACACAAGCACATCTGGTTTACACCAGTTGGGCTGATTTTGCTGCCGCAGTATGCGCACAGTTCGGTCGGGAGGAATTCCAGAACCTCTTGCGCCAATTCAATGGTCTCAAACAAACCACATCTGTGGTGGACTATGCTGATAAATTCACCCAACTTATGCACAATCTGACTGCTCATCATACGTCTTGGGAGCCTGCATTTTTTTATCACTCATTTTGTGGATGGTTTACTTAAGGAAATTCGAGCAGCAGTGTTGCTGCATCGGCCTCAAACTCTCGATACTGCCGTGGATTTGGCCTGTTTGCAGGAGGAAGTTTTAGAGACCATGAAGCAGGACGATCGGCGTGGGCCAAGTGGATCGAGCTCGCGCTCTATTCCGCGCACGGCTCTGCCCCTGCCACCACCACCGCTACCTCGGCTAGCAGTGGGTGCGGGCGCTGATGCTCGGGCTGAGGATCGTCGCGCCACGGAAGTTGCCGTGCACCGGCCGGGGAGGACAAAATGGCCACGCTTCGTGCTTACCGCAGGGCCAAGGGGCTCTGTTTTACTTGCGGTGAACGCTGGAGCAGAGATTACCGTTGCGGGCCGACGGTCCAGTTACATGTTGTGGAGGAGATGCTTGAGATGATGCAATCTTCTGAGTCTGACACGGGGGAAGATCTGGCTGGTGATCGTGCAGCTGGTTGTTGTGTGCTCTCAAGAGAGGCTCTTGTCGTGGAATTGTCACGGCAGATGTCCTCTTGCAAGGACTTAATCGTGGAGCCATCGCAACTAGGAAGCTTAAAGGGGTTAATCGGGACAAAGACACGAGAGGATTTATACTAGTTCGGCTCCTTACGGTGAAGGTAAGCCTACGTCTAGTTGTGTTGGTATTTCTTGAGGTTTCGATGACCAGGGAGCGAGATACGCTATGCCCGGTTCTCGAAAGGTTGTTTCTTGCCCTAAGCCGCCGGCGGGTCGTCCCCTTATATACGGGTTGGCGCCTGCGGCTTACTGAGTCCCGACCGGCTCATAAGCGATGTCGGCTCGGTGACTAGTCAAGTCTACCTTATGATACAAGTCATGCCATTATGGCGGTTTACTAGCAGACCTTAAGTCGCCTGTGGGCCTTAGCCCCCTTGTTGAGACGCCATCTTCATGCTTGGACTTGGGCTTCTATCTGGTAACTCTTTACGTAACCGGCCCCTCTGGGTGGCTTACACAAATAGTTATATCCCCAACATTAGGCCCAGTTGATTTGAACCTGTTCATGTCAATCTTAAAATAACAAACATAAATCTTGGTCTTTGGACTACATAAAAGATTTTTTTAACCCGGCGTGACGTCACTCTTTGGATCCGTGTTAACCCGTCATGGCGTCATCTTTCCTTTTATTCCGCTGAATCATTAGCGGATCTTTATCTTTATTGCCCGTTCCAAGAATCGGCGTCGGGGCGCTGGATAGTAATTCTTATCTCCTTGTTTCCGCGCCGTCTCAGTTATCCTCTCCCTATAAATAGCGCGACTTGGTCTTTCATTCTTCTCCTTCGGTCGTCTTCTTCCTCTCTTCTCTGTCCTCAAGCTCGCCGCCGCCGCCGTCGAACCCCTTGTCTTCATCGACTCGGTCGCTGCATCGGCTGACTTCGGACCAGAAATCGACGGCGAACCTCCATGATTCGAGTTCATCCGTGAGTTCCTCTCCTTTCCTTTTAGATCTGCATCGGAACTTTCCTAAGTTAAATGGCGTTCATCACCGTAACGCAAACCCTTGCTAGCTTGCACCTCCACAGCCTGCTTAGATCGTAAAAACTGTGCGAACTGCTGCGGTAGTTGTTTGTGTTGATCTTGTATAAAACAGATCTCATCTCCCTTGTTTGGGAACTTTCTTGAGTCGTGAACTTCTCTTGCTGTTTTAGGTCTAGAAAAATTTCTTTCAGAACAATAATTTGATCCAAAATAATAGCTGTCATCTGTGAAACTTGTTTCTATCACCCGGAAAGCTTCTTCTGGTAAATGCCCTTAAACACAACTGTCCAGGTGTCCGGTTTTAAATAAGTGATACTGAGCTGTAATCCTTGCCGTCTTCTCATGACTTTAAAATTTTTGAATCGCTCTTGATGTTTGTAGCGGCTTAAATATTGTTGCACAATCACCCTTATGTCATTAGGCCCCTTCATAAGCCGCTACCTTCAGTAATTTGGACATTTTCCTCCCGGGTTAAAATTTGAACCGGAACTTCTTATTTTGTAATAGGCCAACTGTTGTCATGGCACCTAAGGCGGCAAAAGTTCCTGTAACCTGCAGCTGGGTCCCATCCACAGTCACTAAGAGTAAACTGGCGAATTTGTGAAGTCGGCCATCTGCCAAAAAGGAGGTCATGTCTTATCGTGTTCTGACCCATCAGAAGAAAAGCCTCAACCAAAAGGCGGGAAGTGATAGTTTTCACGGATCACATGAACGAGGATTTGCCCTCCGGCTCAAAAATTTCAGAGAAGTTCTAAATTTCTTTGACCTTAGACCTCAAGACATCGGGCCCAATTCCGTGTCAAATCTACGCAATTTTCAAGTTTTCTGCGAAGTGTACAGGAGAAGAACCAAATCTGCTCTTGTTCAGAGAACTTTTTTATTTGAACCGGCAAAACGAACATGCCAACGGGCCTAGCCTTGAACTCGGCGGCATCTCCATCCAGCGGCGAAGAGATTGTCTTTTCCCTTATCTTTGAGCTGCCAAGTCCTTTGCCAAGATACATCACCGGTGATGAGAAGCCTTTGCCCGCTTTCGCTTGCGTCTCGAATCAATCATCCATTTGGCAGATAAGTTATCCGGTGTTGAGCGCTGCCTCTCAACCCCACCATCAAGAAGATCAAAGCTCTTCTAGGGAGCGGTTTAAGCGGCATCGATCTGGTTTGAGTGCGGGTCACTGGCGGATACTACCATTAAGCCACCGCTCCGCAATGTGTACTTATCTGACGAAAAGGATGACTCGATCGTCATAGCTCGATGATTTATCCGACGATGCGGTAGATGCTATAGTCCAATCTCTGTTGAAGGAAGGCACTGTAACCAGTAATGCCTTCGGCTTACTTCCCTTCTGCAAGAAGAACCCGGCTCCTGCGGTAAGTTACTAGTCTTCATAAATACTCTTTTGTATGTTACCTTCTTATACTTATGATTCTTTATCTGTTTCCACAGGCCGGTGATGACTTCTGGAAGGTCAAGTATGACCATGAGGCTGCTAAACAGGCCAGGGCGGCCAAGAAAACTGAAAGAAAAACCGCCAGGACGGGCACCTCTAGGAAGAAGAAACCCAGCGCCTCTGACATGTTTAAATTGGATGACTCTTCTTCGGATGAGGAAGAGGTAATCTTTTTCAATTTTCTTTAACTCCTTTGCCATTACCTTACTGATATTTGATCCTTTCAGGAAGATACTGGAAACAGTTAAGCAGCTGGCGAAGAGGTAACTATAATTTCCTCCGACTCAGAGCCTTTGCCAACAGTTAAGCTGCCAAGTCACACGAAAAATCCGAAGGGTGGCCCGGAAAGTAAGGTTTTCACACCCTCTAGCTTACCAAGATCCTCAATTTCTTTTGAAGCAACAACAACTTGAGAACCGGAGGCAAACTCGGGCCACTCAAGATGCAGAACTCTCCTCCGGCTTACCCGATATAACCAGGAAGCGCCGGACCGAGGTTATCTCCAATTTACATTCTGCTTTTCCTTTGGCGGGTCTAATTCGCCGACCCCTCAATTCATCTGACTCCAATTATCAGGATACCTCTCCGTCTTCCGGCGAGTCGATGCAATCAAACATGCCGGCTTTTAAAACAGCTCCCGGGTAATGCCACCTTTCTTACCTTAAGTTTTTCCATACTTATTTGTTGGTACTCATCCTTCCACTTTGGTGACACCTGCAAGTGAAGCCTAGCAAGAAGGCCAAAAGAATAATTTGTCCCGAGACCGGTGGTCACTGAACCGGCAATTGACTCATCCGTTCCTGATAGCTCCACTCATCAGCCACCGCCTAAACCGGCTTTTGATATTCGGTGTCAACCTCGACCGCTGCGAGAAGGCGTTGTCCACGATTCGATAAGCGGAAATTCCTAGCCGGTTAAGGCAGTGAACCGAAGTTGAATTTCGAAAAGCCAATATGTTGAACCGGGCGACCCTCATCATTGCTCGATGCACCGCCAAGGAGGATTTTGCCCAACGTCGGAAAACCAAACAGGACATCACTGATTATACTCACCTAAGCATTGGTGATATAGTCTCGGGCTATTTGAACCAAGTGCACAATAGCCGTGACCTGGAAATTGACATGGTGAAGCAAATACAACATAAATCTGAGGTACACCTTTAACTTTTTCCTGAACCTTACTTACTATATCAGCCCCCAAGTCTATTGCTTATGAATGAATATGTTGTAGACTTAGAAATCTACTTACTGTTAGTTTTGCCCGGCTTAAATTGAATATATTTAACTCGGTGATAGCATGAAACTTTGAATTTGGGTTACACATTAGCCCCCAAGTGTCAAGTGCCTTTACTTGTAAAGTGCTTGAGACTTAATATACATGACCCGGTAAAATAGGTTAAGAATTCTTTAAGCATACATTAGCCCCCAAGTGCCAAGTATCTTTACTTGTAAAGTGTTTGGGACTTGAATGCAATCTTACCGTGATTCTTACCATAACCTGATGTCGATGCAGGCCGCCATAAGTCAATTTGAGGCGGAGATTGCTGATCTGAAGAGTCAGTTGAAAACCCAAGAGCTTGAAACTCAGAAAGCCAACTCCAAGTTTGAATTCAGTGTGTCCGAACAAGAGAAACTGAAGAAAAATTTTGAATCGGAGAAGAAAACTTGGGTTGAGGAGAGGGCTTCACTTGGTGACTCGGGCTGAGACAATGAGAGGCATCTCTTGCGAGGCAACACGAGAGCTATCGTGCTTAAAGCGCCGGATATCTCAAATGGTCTCGCAATCTTGATGAGATTACTATGTATAACTCTGAATATCACAATGGTTCCTTTGATGTCTATTTTAATTGTTAACTCGGCTCACCTTATATGTATAAGCGCAGGCCCGGAGCACGAACCTCAAGCGAGAATATGCTGGTCAAGCTTAAGGCGGTGTACACTTTGGTGGAACAACTATACACGGGTCGCTTAGCGTGCTTTAGCCGTTGTGGCCTTATCAAATGATGCTCCTTATCTCCTGCAAGATGTACTCAAGCGGCTTGCCGTGTTACCTCAACAGATTCAGGAGTTAAGGCGAGCATCTGGTAGAGCGGGGCCATAGCCGCTTTAAGCGGGCCAAAGCATTGGCTCGAGCTAGACTTAAGCGATGTTGCTCTTGGATACCCGGCTTAAAGGAGGGCGGCTCGCATTGATCAATCATACTTCACCACCTGTGTGAGAGTAAATGCGTCCTGTGGCCACCATCGCCGGCAGCGATATTGATCTTACAAAGTACCGGCCGGGTTATGACAACGAGAATCGGAGGATTCCAACTCCGCATTATGATGATGTCAGCCTGATCCCTCCAACTCGTAAGCATACTTTTGCTCCTGAAGTTGACCCGGCCAGTTTAATAGATGATGAGGCTGAATTTGAAGCCTTAAGCGGCATTGACTGGACCTCATCAACCTTCCAGGACAAAACAACCGAAGGAGAGGCGGGGAAGGATAACCCGGAGTCATCAAGCCAGCCGGAGGAATGAGCCGTCAGATGTGTTATGAATTTTACAAAACGATGCTTCACTTACTTTAGACTCGGGGAGTCTTGTAATAGTATAGAAAAACTCCTTAACTCTGTCATGCCTTCGCGCATGTTTTGCGGTGCTTAACAATGTCTCAAGCCGCCAACAATGTGCACTGCCGGCTTGCTTGAATCATCCAAAAGCTTTCTGCTTTACACTGTGTATAAAACAAAAACTTCTTTGGCATCTCACCACATCCGGGGTCATGTAAGATAACGTTAATCCGGAGTAGGAACCAAAACATCATAAGTATCAGCCGGTTTAAGGCGTACCTTACCGGCTTACTTGATTCCAAAAAAGCAGACAGTTATATTTAACTTCTGAAATTTGGCACATATAATGTTTACGGCCCTTAGTATTATTTACTCTTATAGAATAAAGTGAACCTGATTTTCAAAGGCCTCGATTGAATACGATCGGTAGAACCGTTCGAGAGGGTTAAGCTAAGATTAGGATACGATCACATAGCCCCAATGGCTTTGGCGATGCCGGTCAAATGGGTATCGGCGGCTATGTTCTCTTTGGTTGAATCGACCTATGTTTGAACAGAAGCCCCAAGTGACCATGAGAGTTGTTTAATGGCGCTGATTGAATACGATCCACGTCGGGCCCAAAGAGGTTAAGCTATGATTCAAATATGATCAAAGCCCCCAAGTGGGTTCGGCGGTGTGCCAATCAAGCTGGGTATCGACAGCTATGTTCTTTTGGTTCGAATCGACCTATGTTTGAACAGAAGCCCCAAATGACCATGGCTTGATTCAGATATGACCATAAGCGGACCAAAGGAAAACCGGATTGAGATATGATCCGCTCCACGTTAGTCGTTTCCATCACACAGTAAAGAAGACACATAAACCTTGCGGGATGGAAAAGAAAGAGGTCCTGCTTTATTGCTTTATATAATATATACATTGCTAAAAAAGAAAAGATAAATATACTCTGAAAGCCAGCGGCTTAAGTATAGTAGGGCCGGAGATGCGCTATGTTCCACGGTCGGCGGGTCTCCTCCTCCGACTTACGTGAGTCTTTGTGCTCTCGAACATCGATGAGGTAATATGACCCGTTGTTAAGATTCTTGCTGACCACGAAAGGGCCTTCCCAAGGAGGGGACAGCTTGTGCATATCAGTTTGATCCAGGATGAGCCGGAGCACTAAATCACCTTCCTGGAAAGTTTTGCTTCTAACCCGGCAGTTGTGATAACGGCGCAGGTCTTGCTGGTAAATCGCCGAGCGGGCTATAGCCAAGTCTCGCTCTTCATCCAACAAGTCAAGTGCATCCTGACGAGCTTTTTCGTTATCAGCCTCAACGTAAGCCGCCACCGGGTGAATCATGCGGATGTCACTTGGCGAGAACCGCCTCGCTCCGTACACCATGAAGAAAGGTGTATAACCAGTAGACCTGGTGGGCGTTGTGTTGATGCTCCATAGCACAGAAGGTAATTCCTCCACCCAACAACCCAGAGTTCGCTGTAAAGGAACTAAGAGCCGGGGTTTGATACCTTTCAAGATCTCTTGATTAGCTCTTTATGCCTGACCATTAGAATGGGGGTGAGCAACAGCCGAAACATCAAGCCGGATGTGCTCTTGTTGACAGAACTCTTCCATGGCACCCTTGGAGAGATTAGTGCCATTATCAGTTATAATACTGTGTGGAAAACCAAAACGAAAGATCACCTTTTTGATGAACTGAACCGCCGTGGCTGCATCACACTTACTGACCGGCTCTGCTTCAACCCACTTGGTGAATTTATCCACTACCACCAACAGACGTGTCTTCTTATCTTTAGACCTTTTGAAAGGTCCAACCATATCAAGCCCCCAGACTGCAAACAGCCAAGTAATTGGAATCATCCTCAATTCTTGAGCCGGCACATGAGCTCGTCTTGAGAATTTTGACATCCGTCACATTTCTTGACGGATCCTCCGCATCGGCATGAGCCGTCGACCAATAAAAACCATGACGAAAAGCCTTGGCTACAGAGACTTTGAACCGGCATGATGACCGCAATCACCTTCATGAATCTCACGAAGTATCTCGACCCTCGTAGGTGATACACAACGCTGAAACGCCCGATGGACTTTGAGGTGATGCAACTCGCCGTGAACAATCGTCATGGATTTGGACCGCCTGATGATTTGTCTTGCCAAGGTCTCGTCCTCAGGCAACTCTCCCCGGGTCATATAGGCTAAATATGGAACCGTCCAGTCCGGGATGGCATGGAGAGCCGCCACCAGCTGCGCCTCCGGGTCTGGTACTGCAAGCTCTTCCTCTGTAGGCACTCTGACAGAAGGGTTATGCAAAACGTCAAGGAAAGTATTAGGTGGCACCGACTTACGCTGAGACCCCAGCCGGCTTAAAGCATCAGCCGCCTCGTTCTTCCTTCGATCAATGTGCTCTACTTGATAACCCTTGGAGTGCCCAGCCACCGCATCAACTTCACGACGATAAGCCGCCATAAGGGGATCCTTAGAATCCCACGTGCCTGGCACCTGTTGAGCAACGAGGTCTGAATCGCCCAAGCATCTTACCCGGCTTAAATTCATCTACTTGGCCATCCGGAGGCCATGGAGTAAGGCCTCATATTCAGCTGCATTGTTAGTACAGGGAAACATAAGCCGGAGCACATAACAAAATTTGTCACCTCGAGGGGAAGTTAAAACAACTCCAGGCCCCGAGCCTTCCAACTGTCTGGACCCATCAAAGTGAATAGTCCAATACGTGTTATCCGGCTTCTCCTCTGGTGCCTGCAACTTCGTCCAATCATTAATAAAGTCCACTAGGGCTCGAGACTTGATAGCTGTGCGCGGCATATACTTCAAACCGTGAGGCCCAAGCTCGATGGCCCACTTGGCAACTCGTCCTGTAGCTTCCCTATTCTGGATGATGTCTCCCAAGGGGCTGAACTTACCACAGATTATAGGATGACCGGGAAGTCTTGTTTTAGCTTCGGCTCGCCATGAACACCCCATAAACCAGTTTACGCCAATGCGGATACCTTTGCTTGGACTCTATGAGCACCTCATCGATGTAATAAACCGGCCGCTGAACGGATGCTCCTTGCCGATCTCCTTACGCTCCACCACAATAGCCACACTAACAAAGACGTGAGTTAGCAGCAACATACAATAGCAATGGCTCTTTATCAATCGGAGACTGCGAGAACCGCGGCTCAGCCAATTGTCTCTTTAAATCTTCAAAAGCAGCATCAGCAGCCTCACTCCAGACAAAGGTGTCCGCTTTCTTCATCATCTGATACAACGGTAAAGCCTTCTCCCCTAGCCGGCTTATGAATCGGCTTAAAGCAGCAACGCTGCCCGCCGATCGCTGAACATCATTGATGCCGCCGGCTTAGCCGAGAGAGGTGTCGCCTTGATCTTCTCGGGTTAGCTTCAATGCCCCTATTTGAGACCAGGAATCCCAAAAGTTTGCTGCGGTACACCAAATACGCACTTGTCGGGTTAAGCATCATCTTGTAGACCCGGAGATTATCAAAGGTCTCCTTAAATCGGAGATCAAGGTTTCCTTCTCTCTGGACTTCACCACAATGTCATCCACATAAGCATGAACATTGCGCCCAATCTGATTGTGGAGACAATTACGCACACACCGCCGATAAGTCGCTGGGCACTCTTGAGCCCAAAGCGGCATAGACACATAGCGAAGGCTCCAAATGGGGTAATGAAAGCCGTCTTCTCCTGGTCCTTAACTGCCATCTTGATCGATGATACCCGAGTAAGCATCCAAAAGCTCAACCGCTCGCAACCCGCGATGGCATCGATGATTTGATCAATGCGGGCGAGCAAAGGATCAACGGACAAGCTTTATTTAGGTCCGTGTAATCGACACACATCCGCCAAGTGCCGTTTTCTTGAGCACAAGCACCGGGTTAGCCAACCACTCCGGGTGAAAACTTCCACGATGAACCCCGCCGCTAAGAGTCGAGCGACCTCTTCCCCTATAGCCTTCGCCTTTCCTCATTGAATCGCCGGAGCTGCTCGACCGGCTTATACTTTGGATCAATATTAAGAGTGTGCTCAGCGAGTTCTCTTGGGACACCCGGCATGTCGGAAGGTTTCCATGCAAAGATGTCCCGGTTCTCACAGATGAACTCGATGAGCGCTTTCCTATTTGGGATCAAATTGGTGCGATCTGAACTTCTTGGAAGAGTCACCGAGTAAAGTCAACCAGTTTTGTCTCGTGGCCGACTTAAATTTCAAAGCCGAGTCTTGCTCGTGGTTGGCTTCTTCAAAGAGGTCCTATCTGCCGGTCAACATTAGTTTGATAAAACTTCAGCTCCTCTTCAAGACAAACGGATTCAGCATAAGCCGCATCTCCTTCCTCGCACTCCAAGGCCACCTTTCGACTCCCATGCACAGTGATGGTGCCCTTGTAACCCGGCATCTTGAGCTATAGATAAACATAACACGGCCGTGCCATGAACTTGGCATAAGCCGGCCGTCCAAACAGAGCATGATATGGGCTTCTGATTTTGACTACCTCAAAAAGCGTCGACTTCTCAATACGGAATCGTATTCGTCTCCAAAAGCCACTTCAGCTCGATCTTTCCAACAGGATCGCCGACTTAGCGGGTACCACCCCATGGAAAACAGTGTTAGATGTCCTCAAGTCTTTATCGTCGGACCCATACGGTGAAAGGTCTCATAATAGAGAATATTGATCTGCTTCCGCCATCCATGAGCACCTTAGTGAATTTATATCCACAAACACGAGGGCCACCACCAAGGCTAATCGACCGGGTTATCAACCCGAAGGTGATCTTCCTACTCCAAATGATAGGCTATTCTGACCACCTCAGATAACGGGGAACCGCCGGTTCAACCGAATTCACAGCCCTTTTATGAACCTTCTGGTCACGTTTACACAAGTTAGTGGTAAACACATGGTATTGCCCACCGTTTAACTGTTTTGGATGGCTCTGATAACCTGACTGCTGCTGCTGCTATCCTCCTTGACCGGACTGCTGCTGATTATAGCCACCTTGACCACCTTGAAAACCAGAACTTGAGCCGCCACCCGGGCCATGGAAACCACCTACTCCTGAACCGCTGCCTGACCCGTGATTGCCATCAAACATGTTTGAATTCTTGAAAGCCTTCATGATCGCACAGTCCTTCCGTAAGTGGGTGGCAGGATTTTCTCGAGTACCGTGTCTTGGACAAGGCTCATTCAGAAGCTGCTCAAGAGATGGACCTGAGCCACCAGATCGAGGAGTTCCTCTCCCTTTGCGCTTCTTGTTATTACCTTGAGCATTAGCATTGGCCACAAACGCCGGGTTACCGTCTGGCTTACGCTTGTTACCACCTTGACTTGCCGGCTGTTGCTGCTGACCCTTTCCGTTGCCGTTCTTCTTTCCCTTCCCTGTCTTTTCCTCCTCAGACACGGGATCTTCAGTAGTATCAGAATCGGCATATTTAACCAAAGCCGCCATCAGCGTACCCATGTCATTGCAATCACGCTTAAGGCGCCCGCTTCGCTTGGTGCACAAAAGCGACAATTACGATGGAGCATAAGTACGCATGAGGCGGCATCCATCTTATCGGATGAATGTATTATTTCTTTGACCGGCGCACCCAATGAGTTGTGGACTCACCCTCCTCCTGCTTACAATTGGTCAAGTCCACAATGGACATAGATTGCTTGCAAGTATCCTTAAAGTTCTGGATGAACCGGGCCTTTAACTCGGCCCATGAACTGATGGAATTGGGAGGCAAGCTTTTCAACCAAGTTCAGGCCGTTCCATCTAACATCATGGTGAAATTGAAGGAAATATGCCCTAGAGGCAATAATAAAGTTATTATTTATTTCCTTATTTCATGATAAATGTTTATTATTCATGCTAGAATTGTATTAACCGGAAACATAATACATGTGTGAATACATAGACAAACAGAATGTCACTAGTATGCCTCTACTATACTAGCTTGTTAATCAAAGATGGTTGAGTTTCCTAACCATAGACAAAGGAGTTGTCATTTGATTAACAAGGTCACATCATTGGTTGAATGATCTGATTGACATGACCCATTACATTAGCTTAGCACCGATCGTTTAGTATGTTGCTATTGCTTTTATCCATGACTTATACATGTTCCTATAACTATGAGATTATGCAACTCCCGTTTACGGAGGAACACTTTGGTACTACCAAAGCGTCACAACGTAATCGGGTGATTATAAAGGAGTACTACAGGTGTCTCCAAAGGCAGATGTTGGGTTGGCGTATTTGAGATTAGGGTTTGTCACTCCGATTGTCGGAGAGGTATCTCTGGGCCCTCTCGGTAATGCACATCACTAAGCCTTGCAAGCATTACAGCTAATGAGTTAGCTGTGAGATGATGTATTACGGAACGAGTAAAGAGACTTGCCGATGCGAGATTGAACTAGGTATTGGATACCGACGATCGAATCTCGGGCAAGTAACATACCGATGACAAAGGGAACAACGTATGTTGTTATGCGGTCGACCGATAAAGATCTTCGTAGAATATGTAGGAGCCAATATGGGCATCCAGGTCCCGCTATTGGTTATTGACGGAGACATGTCTCGCCATGTCTACATTATTCTCGAACCGTAGGGTCCGCACGCTTAAGGTTTTGATGACGGTTATATTATGAGTTTATGTATTTTGATGTACGAAGGAGTTCGAGTCCGGATGTGATCACGGACATGACGAGGAGTCTCGAAATGGTCGAGACATAAAGATTGATATATTGGGCGGCTATATTCGGACACGGAAAGGTTCGGAGAAAACCGGAGTCTTGGGAGGGTTACGGAACCCCGGGAAGTAATGGGCCCTATTGGGCCAAGAGGGGAGAGAGGGCTGCACCGGGGAGGTGGCGCGCCCCCCCATGGGGAGTCCGACTGACTAGGAGGGGCGCGCCCCTTCCCTCTCCCTCTCCCTCTCTTTCCTTCCCCCTTCCTTCTTCCTAGTAGGACTATGAAAGGGGAGTCCTACTCCCACTAGGAGGAGGACTCCCCCCTCCCTTGGCGCGCCTCCTAGGGCCGGCCGGCCCTCCCCCTTGCTCCTTTATATACGGGGGCCGGGGGGCACCCTAGGACACACAAGTTGATCCTTGAGATCGTTCCTTAGCCGTGTGCGGTGCCCCCCTCCACCATATTCCACCTCGGTCAAATTGTAGCAGTGCTTAGGCGAAGCCCTGCGTCGGTAAAACATCAAGATCGTCACCACGCCGTCCGTCGTCTTGTGGAACTCTCTCCCGGAGCTTTGCTGGATCGGAGTCCGAGGAGCGTCACCGAGCTGAGCGTGTGCCAAGAACTCGGAGGTGCCGAGTAACGGCGCTGGGATCGGTTGGATCGCGAGGAGAGCGTCGACTACTTCCTCTACGTTGTGATCGCTTCGCTTCGGTCTCACGAGGGTGCGTAGACAACACTCTCCCCTCTCGTTGCTATGCATCACCATGATCTTGCGTGTGCGAGGAAATTTTTGAAATTACTACGTTCCCCAACGGTGGCATCCGAGCCTGGTTTTATGCGTTGATGTCATATGCACGAGTAGAACACAAGTGAGTTGTGGGCGATATAAGTCATCGCTTACCAAAGCATGTCATACTTTGGTTGGCGGTATTGTGAGATGAAGCGCCCGGACCGACATTACGCAGACGCTTACGCGAGACTGGTTTCACCGCTGCGAGCACTAGTTGCTTAAAGGTGACCGGCGGGTGTCTGTCTCTCTCACTTTAGTTGAACTGAGTGTGGCTACGCCCGGTCCTTGCGAAGGTTAAAACAGCACCAACTTGACAAACTATCGTTGTGGTTTTGATGCGTAGGTAAGAACGGTTTTGCTCAGCCCGTAGCAGCCACGTAAAACTTGCAACAACAAAGTAGAGGACGTCTAACTTGTTTTTGCAGGTCATGTTGTGATGTGATATGGTCAAGGCGTGATGCTATATTTTATTGTATGAGATGATCATGTTTTGTAACGAAGTTATCGACAATGGCTGGAGCCATATGGTTGTCGCTTTATTGTATGAAATGCAAGCATACTGTAATTGCTTTACTTTATCTCTAAGCAGTAGCAATAGTCGAGAAGCAATAGATGGCGTAGCGACAACGATGCTACGATGGAGATCAAGGTGTCGTGGCGGTGGCGATGGTGATCACGACGGTGCTTGGAGATGGAGATCACAAGCACAAGATGATGATGGCCATATCATATCACTTATATTGATTGCATGTGATGTTTATCCTTTATGCATCTTATCTTGCTTTGATTGACGGTAGCATTATAAGATGATCTCTCACTAAAATTATCAAGTAGTGTTCTCCACGAGTATGCACCGTTGCCAAAGTTCGTCGTGTCGAGACACCACGTGATGATCGGTGTGATAAGCTCTCGTCCATCTACAACGGGTGCAAGCCAGTTTTGCACTGTGCAGAATACTCAGGTTATACTTGACGAGCCTAGCATATGCAGATATGGCCTCGGAACACGGAGACCGAAAGGTCGGCGTGAATCATATAGTAGATATGATCAACATAAGATGTTCACCATTGAAAACTACTCCATCTCACGTGATGATCGGTTATGGTTTAGTTGATTTGGATCACGTGATCACTTAGATAACTAGAGAGATGTCATCTAAGTGGGAGTTCTTAAGTAATATGATTAATTGAACTTAAATTTATCATGAACTTAGTACTGATAGTATCTTGCTTGTCTATGTTTGTTTATAGATAGATGGCTCATCTTTGTTGTTCCGTTGAATTTTAATGCGTTCCTTGAGAAAGCAAAGTTGAAAGATGATGGTAGCAATTACGGACTGGGTCCGTAACTTGAGATTATCCTCATTGCTGCACGGAAGAGTTACGTCTGGATGCACCGCTAGGTGCCAGAACTCTTCTTGCCGATGTAACCGACGGCGTTAAGAACGTCTGGCGAGCAAAGCTGATGACTACTCTATAGTTCGGTGTGCCATGCTTTACGGCTTAGAACCGGGTCTTCAACGGCGTTTTGAGCGTCATGGAGCATATGAGATGTTCCAGGAGTTGAAGTTGATATTTCAAAGAATGCCCGAATTGAGAGATATGAAGTCTCCAATAAGTTCTATAGCTGCAAGATGGAAGAGAATGGATCATCGGTGAGCACATACTCGAGAATGTCCAGGTATTACAATCACTTGACTCAACTGGGAGTTAATCTTCCGGATGATTGTGTCATTGACAAAATTCTTCAATCACGCCACCAAGCTACAAAGGCTTCGTGATGAACTATAATATGCAAGGGTTAGTAAAGACTATACCGAGCTCTTCGCAATGCTAAAGGCTGCGGAGGTAGAAATCAGAAGGAGCATCAAGTGTTGATGGTCAAAAAGACCACTAGTTTCAAGAAGAAAGGCAAAGGGAAGAAGAAGGGAACTTCAAGAAGAACAGCAAACAAGTTGCTGATCGGAGAAGAAACCCAAGTCTGGACCTAAACCTGGCCGAGTGCTTCTCTTGCAAGCAGACTAGTCCTTTGGAAGCGGAACTGCCCCAAGTATTTGGCGGATAAGAAGGATGGCAAGGTAAACAAAGGTATATGTGATATACATGTTATTGATGTGTACCTTACGAGCTCGCAGATAGCACTGGTATTTGATCTGGTTACATTGCTAATATTTGCAACTCGAAGCAGGGACTACGGATTAGCGAACACGGCAAAGGGCGAGGTGACGATCTGGCGTGGAAATGGTTCCAAAGTCGATGTGATCGCGATCGGCACGCTACCTCTACATCTACCTTCGGGATTAGTTTTAGACCTAAATAATTGTTATTTGGTGCCAGCGTTAAGCATGAACATTATATCTGGATCTTGTTTGATGCGAGACGGTTATTCATTTAAATCGAGAGAATAATGGTTGTTCTATTTATATGAATAATATCTTTTATGGTCATGCACCCTTGAAGAGTGGTCTATTTTAATGAATCTCGATAGTAGTGATACACATATTCATAATGTTGAAACCAAAAGATGCAGAGTTGATAATGATAGTGCAACTTATTTGTGGCTTTGCCGTTTAGGTCATATCGGTATAAAGCGCATGAAGAAACTCCATCTTGATGGACTTTTGGAGTCACTTGATTATGAATCACTTGGCACTTACGAACCGTGCCTCATGGGCAAGATGACTAAAACCCGTTCTCGGTACTATGGAGAGAGCAACAGATTTGTTGGAAATCATACATACTGAGATGTATGTGGTCCGATGAATGTTGAAGCTCGTGGCGGATATCGTTATTTTCTCACCTTCACAGATGATTTAAGCAGATATGGGTATATCTACTTAATGAAACATAAGTCTAAAACATTTGAAAAGTTCAAAGAATTTTAGAGTGAAGTTGAAAATCATCGTAATAAGAAAATAAAGTTTCTACGATCTGATCATGGAGGCGAATATTTGAGTTCTGAGTTTGGTCTACATTTGAAACAATGCGGAATAGTTTAGCAACTCACGCCACCCGAACACCACAACGCAATGGTGTGTCCGAGCGTCGAATCGCACTTTACTTTGGATATGGTGCGATCTATGATGTCTCTTACAGATTTACCGCTATCGTTTTGGGGTTATGCTCTTGAGGCGGCCGCATTCACGCTGAATAGAACACCATCAAAATCCGTTGAGGCGACACCTTATGAACTATGGTTTAGCAAGAAACCAAAGTTGTCGTTTCTTAAAGTTTGGGGATGCGATGCTTATGTGAAAAAGCTTCAACCTGATAAGCTCGAACCTAAATCGGAATGTGTCTTCATAGGATACCCAAAGGAGACAGTTGGGTACACCTTCTATCGAGATCCGAAGGCAAGACATTTGTTGCTAAGAATGGATCCTTTCTAGAGAAGGAGTTTCTCTCGAAAGAAGTGAGTGGGAGGAAAGTAGAACTTGATGAGGTAATCTGTACCTTCTCCCTTATTTGAAAGTAGTTTATCACGAAACGGTTTCTGCGACATCTACACCAAATAGTGAGGAAGTCGATGATGTTGATCATGAAACTTCAGATCAAGTTACTACGAACCTCGTAGATCAACCAGAGTAAGAACCGCACTGAGTGGTACGGTAATCCTGTTCGGAAGTCATGCTACTAGATCATGATGAACCTATGAACTATGAAGAAGCGATGGTGAGCCCAGATTCCATAAAATGGCTTGAGGCCATGAAATCTGAGATGGGATCCATGTATGAAAACAAAGTGTGGACTTTGGTTGACTTGCCGAGGGTCGGCAAGCAATAGAAAACAAGTGGATCTTCAAGAAGAAGACCGACGCCGACGGTAATATTACTGTCTACAAAGCTCGACTTGTCGCAAAGGGTTTCGACAAGTTCAAGGGATTGACTACGATGAGACCTTCTCACCCGTAGCGATGCTTAAGTCTGTCCGAATCATGTTAGCAATTGCCGCATTTTATGATTATGAAATTTGGCAAATGGATGTAAAGACTGCATTCTGAATGGATTTACGGAAGAAGAGTTGTATATGATGCAACCGAAGGTTTTATCGATCCAAAGGAGCTAACAAAGTGTGCAAGCTCCAGCGATCCATTTATGGACTGGTGCAAGCATCTCGGAGTTGGAATAAGCGCTTTGATAGTGTGATCAAAGCATTTGGGTTTATCTGAGACTTTTGGAGAAGCTGTATTTACAAGAAAGTGAGTGGGAGCTCAGTAGCATTTACGATATTATATGTAGATGACATATTACTAATCGGAAATGATATAGAAATTCTGAATAGCATAAAGGGATACTTGAACAAGAGTTTTTCGATGAAGGACCTCGGTGAAGCTGCTTACATATTGGGCATCAAAATCTATAGAGATAGATCAAGGCGCTTAATTGGACTTTCACAAAGCACATACCTTGACAAGATTTTGAAGAAGTTCAAAATGGATCAAGCAAAGAAAGGGTTCTTGCCTGTGTTACAAGGTGTGAAGTTGAGTAGGACTCAATGCCCGACCACCGCAGAAGATAGAGTGAAAATGAAAGATGTTCCCTATGCCTCAGCCATAGGCTCTATCATGTATGCAATGCTGTGTACAGACCTGATGTGTGCCTTGCTATAAGCTTAGCAGGAGGTACCAAAGTAATCCAGAGTGGATCATGGACAGCGGTCAAGAACATCTGAAGTACCGAAAAGGACTAAGGATATGTTTCTCGTATATGGAGGTGACAAAGAGCTCATAAATGGCGGTTATGTTGATGCAAGCTTTGACACCGATCCGGACGATTCTAAATCGCAAACCGGATCGTATTTACACTAAGCGGAGGAGCTGTCGGTTGGTGCAGTTCTAAACAAAGCGTCGTGGCGGGATCTACATGTGAAGCGGAATACATAGCAGCCGGAAGCAGCTAATGAAGGAGTGCGGATGAAGGAGTTCATATCCGATCTAGGTGTCATACCTAGTGCATCGGGTCCAATGAAAATCTTTTGTGACAATCTTGGAGCAATTGCTTTAGCAAAGGAATCCAGATTTCACAAGAGAACCAAACACATCAAGAGACGCTTCAATTCCATCCGGGACTTAGTCCGGTGGGAGACATGGAGATTTGCAAGATACATACGGATCTGAATGTAGCAGACCCGTTGACTAAGCCTCTTCCACGAGCAAAACATGATCAACACCAAGACTCCATGGGTGTTAGAATCATTACTATGTAATCTAGATTATTGACTCTAGTGCAAGTGGGATCAAGGAAATATGCCCTAGAGGCAATAATAAAGTTATTATTTATTTCCTTATTTCATGATAAATGTTTATTATTCATGCTAGAATTGTATTAACCGGAAACATAATACATGTGTGAATACATAGACAAACAGAATGTCACTAGTATGCCTCTACTAGACTAGCTTGTTAATCAAAGATGGTTGAGTTTCTAACCATAGACAAAGGAGTTGTCATTTGATTAACAAGGTCACATCATTGGTTGAATGATCGATTGACATGACCCATTACATTAGCTTAGCACCCGATCGTTTAGTATGTTGCTATTGCTTTTATCCATGACTTATACATGTTCCTATAACTATGAGATTATGCAACTCCGTTTACGGAGGAACACTTTGGTACTACCAAACGTCACAACGAATCGGGTGATTATAAAGGAGTACTACAGGTGTCTCCAAAGGCGATGTTGGGTTGGCGATTTCGAGATTAGGGTTTGTCACTCCGATTGTCGGAGAGGTATCTCTGGGCCCTCTCGGTAATGCACATCACTAAGCCTTGCAAGCATTACAGCTAATGAGTTAGCTGTGAGATGATGTATTACGGAACGAGTAAAGAGACTTGCCAGTAACGAGATTGAACTAGGTATTGGATACCGATGATCGAATCTCGGGCAAGTAACATACCGATGACAAAGGGAACAACGTATGTTGTTATGCGGTCTGACCGATAAAGATCTTCGTAGAATATGTAGGAGCCAATATGGGCATCCAGGTCCCGCTATTGGTTATTGACCGGAGACATGTCTCGGCCATGTCTACATTATTCTCGAACCGTAGGGTCCGCACGCTTAAGGTTTCGATGACGGTTATATTATGAGTTTATGTATTTTGATGTACCAAGGAATTGAGTCCCGGATGTGATCACGGACATGACGAGGAGTCTCGAAATGGTCGAGACATAAAGATTGATATATTGACGGCTATATTCGGACAGGAAAGGTTCCGGAAGTTTCGGAGAAAACCGGAGTGCCGGAGGGTTACCGGAACCCTCGGGAAGTAATGGGCCCTATTGGGCCAAGAGGGAGAGAGAGGGCTGCACCAGGAGGTGGCGCGCCCCCATGGGGAGTCCGATTGGACTAGGAGGGGGCGGCCCCCTTCCCTCTCTCTCCCTCTCTTTCCTTCCCCTTCCTTCTTCCTAGTAGGACTAGGAAAGGGAGTCCTACTCCCACTAGGAGGAGGACTCCCCCTCCTTGGCGCGCCTCCTAGGGCGGTCGGCCCTCCCCTTGCTCCTTTATATCACGGGGCAGGGGGCACCCTAGGACACACAAGTTGATCCTTGAGATCGTTCCTCAGCCGTGTGCGGTGCCCCTCCACCATATTCCACCTCGGTCAAATTGTAGCAGTGCTTAGGTGAAGCCCTGCGTCGGTAAAACATCAAGATCGCCACCACGCCGTCGTCGACGGAACTCTCTCCCGGAGCTTTGCTGGATCGAGTCCGAGGAGCGCCACCGAGCTGAGCGTGTGCCAAGAACTCGGAGGTGCCGAGTAACTTGGCGCTGGGATCGGTTGGATCGCGAGGAGAACGTCGACTACTTCCTCTATGTTGTGATCGCTTCGCCCGGTCACGAGGGTGCGAGACAACACTCTCCCTCTCGTTGCTATGCATCACCATGATCTTGCGTGTGCGTAGGAAATTTTTTGAAATTACTACGTTCCCCAACAGAAATACTTAGCCATTGCTGCGTCGCTGACTTCCAATAATTCCATGGCCATCTCGTAACTTTCAATCCATGCCCCCGGCTGTAAGTCGGCCGTGTAATTCGGCACTTTTCGAGGACCCTTGAAATCCTTGGGCAGACGCACATCTCGTAGAGCCGGCACCAGACAAGGGACACCACCGGTTCTAGTGGCCACCCCTGCTCCAACAGAAGTCATTGGATACTCTGGGAAACCATCATATGCCGTCTGCTGAGCCGCTAATTGAGCCGCCCGTTCATCCTCCTGACGCAATCGATCTTGCACCGGGTTATAGCCGCCGGGTTGGCTGCGACGCTGGGCATTACTTGATAAAGCCTCTGACTCCATGTGTCTGTTGTAACTCGGACTCCGGTTTGGTCGAGGTGCTCCCCAAGGCTAGGGAGTGGAATGAATCCTGTCCCTGCTGTAAGAATAGGCCTCTTGCTGTGCCAAGGCCGTCTGAAGAAGCTCCCTAACCCTCCGGGTTTCCATCGCCGTCGGGTCATCACCATCCACTGGAGGAGCCGCCAGACGCGCCGATGCTGCTATTAGGTTCTCCATGGGGTTGGAAAAGTGGCCCGGAGGTGTTGGTATGTATCGGGGCGGGGCCATGCTCCCGTGAAGAGGCGCCGTCTCTCGAGGCTGAACCGGCCCTCCTGCTCCGGGTGTCATAAATTGATTGGCTTCAGCGGATTGCTAGGACCAGCTCGGGTGTCGTGAAAAGATTTCGAGGATCGTCTGGGAGGCGACGGACTGGGTTTTCGATGTCTCCTTCTCATCACCTCATTGGATGCATTCAGACTCATGTTAAGTGGAAAGCCTCGATTGGAGTCGCTGCGCCCGTGCATCTAAAGCCGCCCGCCGCAGCTAGCCTGGTGTCCTCAGCCGCCAAGGCCTCCTTGGCCTGGCTATCTCCTCACGCACCTTTGCCACCTCCGCGTTATGCTCATCTGGATTTGCAGGAATAACCGTGGAGATTAACAAGGCCGTCAATTTGTCCATAAGATCTATCAAGACTGAGCGGGGGGCGCTGGGCCTCCGCCCCGCCGCTCCTAACCCGGACGTTATTCTGTCGCTGACCGTCGAGTTTTGGCGGGTTGGGTACCAGCCATGAAGACTCCTGCCCAGCTAGGCGGCTCATAGCAATCTGGAATGCTAGAGTCATCGAACAGCCCCTAGCATGCCTTCTTGGACCCGTCATGAGAATCTGTTGAGCCGAGGACGAATCATCATCGATGGGACTGCGTCTCTTCGCCATCTTTAGATCCTTCGTAGTGCCTCTCCATGAACACAGCCCACAAAGGCATGCTTTATAACAGTTGAATCGGGCGGGTCTCGCTTTAATCGAGCCGTCTCAATGAGGTCGGTGCAGCTGTTCGGCTCGGGGCCCGCTCACCAATCCGGCCGATGAAGGCGTGGATTCCGCTAAAGAGGACCCGTACCGTACTCAATTGAGTCGGCGTCGGGGCCCCGACCTTCGTTGTCGATGTAGATCTTGCCGCGACGACTCTTGGTCATCCGCCCATGCAGTATCCCTTGAGCCCTTGAAGCTGCCCTTCAAGAACTCAAATCTGCGTCTGGCCCCACGGTGGGCGCCAATCGTCGTGGAATTGTCACGGCAAATGTCCTCTTGCAAGGACTTAATCGTGGAGCCATCGCAACTAGGAAGCTTAAAGGGGTTAATCGGGACAAAGGACACGAGAGGGTTTATACTAGTTCGGCTCCTTACGGTGAAGGTAAACCTACGTCTAGTTGGGTTGGTATTGCTTGAGGTTTCGATGACCAGGGAGCGAGATACGCTATGCCCGGTTCTCGAAAGGTTGTTTCTTGCCCTAAGCCGCCAGCGGGTCGTCCCCTTATATACACGGGTTGACACCCTGCGGCTTACAGAGTCCCGGCCGGCTCATAAACAGTGTCCGGCTCGGTGACTAGTCAAGTCTACCTTATGATACAAGTCATGCCATTATGGCGGTTTACTACAGCGGGCCTTAAGTCGCCTGTGGGCCTTAGCCCCCTTGTTGAGACACCATCTTCATGCTTGGACTTGGGCTTCTGTCTGGTAACTCTTTACGTAACTCGGCCCCTCCTGGGCGGCTTACACAAATAGTTATATCCCCAACAGCTCTCGAAGGGGGTGAGTCGCCTACCACTATGCGTCTCCATGGATGGGTGCAGGACAGGGAGGTTCTTATGCTTGTGGATTCGGGGTCCTCGCACAGTTTTGTCAGCGCTGCCCTGGCTGATCACCTGCAAGGGGCACAAGCGTCTCGTCACCCACTCTCGGTCAGAGTTGCGAATGGGGGACAAATGCGCAGCGTCCAGGAAATCCCTGACTGTCCTTGGCAGACTCAGGGGGTTGGGTTCCACACCAGCTTCAAAATCTTGCCATTGGGCTGCTATGACGCAATTTTGGGTATTGACTGGCTTGCTGCTCACAGCCCGATGAAGGTGCATTGGCTTCAGAAGACGATGGCTTTTGAGTACCAGGGTAAACAAGTGCAGTTACGGAGTGCTCAAGCAGACACTTCTATTTGCCAAATGATCTCCGGAGATGAGCTCAATTTACTGCTCCAACAGTCAGCAGTGGCTCGGGTGGTCCAGTTATGTTCCTTGGATGCAGAGCAGTCGACTCCTCCAATTCCAAACGCCATTGCAGGGCTCGTGGAACAGTATTCAGTGGTGTTTGAAGAACCCCAAGGTTTGCCACCCATTCCGTTGGTTCCCGGAGCCAAACCAGTAAACCTGCGACCGTACCGACACAACCCAGCACAGAAGGATGAGGTGGAGAGACAGGTGGCAGCAATGTTGGCACAAGGCATCATACAACCCAGCACGAGTCCATTTGCCTCACCGGTTCTCCTGGTGCAGAAGAAGGATTTAACTTGGAGGCTTTGTGTTGATTATCGCCACCTCAATGCGATTACCGTCAAGAATCGTTATCCCTTGCCGATCATTGATGAGCTTTTGGACGAGTTGGCCGGCTCTCGCCTGTTCACCAGTTTGGATCTCCGAGCCGGTTACCATCAGATACGCATGAGGCCATAAGATGAATATAAAACAGCGTTTAAAACGCATCATGGGCACTTTGAATTTAAGGTGATGCCATATGGAGCCACGGGGGCGGCAACCTTTCAAGGGGAATGCATGTGGTGCTGGCTCCAGTACTCCGCAAGGGCGTGCTAGTCTTCATTGATGATATTCTAGTCCATAGTGAAGATGAAGACTCACATGTTTGCTTGCTGCGCCAAGTTTTCCAGCTTCTCAAAGAGCACAATCTCAAGGTCAATCGTGGCAAATGTTCTTTTGCTCGACCCAGCTTGCTGTACCTGGGACATGAGATCAGTGGAGAAGGGGTCCGCACCAATTCCAAGAACATTGCTGCTGTTCAGAACTGGCCCACACCAACCTCGGTCAAGGAGGTCCGCGGATTCTTAGGCCTGGCCGGGTACTACTGGAAGTTCGTCCGGGGGTTCGCACTAATCTGCCGACCTCTTACTGATCTGCTCAAGAAGGGGGTCGTGTTTCGCTGGACAGATGAGGAGGAGGGATCGTTCCGGGCCTTGCAACACGCCCTGGTCACGGCTCCGGTGCTAGCATTACCAAATTTCAAGAAGCCCTTCGAGTTGGAGACTGATGCGTCAGCCCACGGGATTGGTGCCGTTCTATCTCAGGATAAGCACCCAGTCGGTTTTCTCAGCAAGACACTTGGGTCGCGCAATAGTGCTCTTTCCACTTATGAGAAGGAAGGACTCGCCATCCTCTTGGCGGTTGACCATTGGCGTACATACTTACAGAGTGATGAATTCACCATCCACACCGACCAGCGAAGCTTGATCCATCTTGAGGACCAGAGATTGGCCACACCTTGGCAGCAGAAGATCATGGCGAAGCTGCTGGGCCTGCGCTACCAGATTGTTTACAAGAAAGGGGCTGACAACAGGGCTGCAGATGCACTCTC
Organism: Aegilops longissima; assembly: GCA_021605205.1. Taxonomy (NCBI): domain Eukaryota; kingdom Viridiplantae; phylum Streptophyta; class Magnoliopsida; order Poales; family Poaceae; genus Aegilops; species Aegilops longissima. Next base: position 619,500,132 of record CM038676.1, read on the forward strand.
TCGCCGACCGGGGCCACCACAAGGGGACCTGGCTACCATTACTACTGCAGTTCCCGCATGGTTGGAAGATGTCCAGGGCGGTTACCAAGAAGATGCAGAAGCTCAACGCCTACTGACCAAACTCACCACTTCGCCGGAGGGTTTTGATGGGTTTGTGCTCCAGGACGGCATCATCCGTCACAGGGGACGAGTGTGGCTGGGAGAAAATGTGGCTTTGCAAAGACAGGTCCTCGAAGCGTTGCACACGGGCGCTATCGGTGGGCACTCTGGTTTCAATGCAACGTACCGGCGTGTGCGCCGTCTCTTCACTTGGCCGAGCCTGAAACATCACGTGAAGTTATTCGTTGAAGCGTGCCAGACTTGCAAGCAAGCCAAGCCAGAAAGGATTCGTTACCCGGGATTGCTCGAGCCTCTTCCTGTACCCTGTCAGGCTTGGCAAATGATCACGATGGACTTTGTCAAAGGGTTGCCAAGTTCGTCAGGGTACAACTCCATCCTGGTGGTGGTGGACAAGTTCTCGCGGTATGCACACTTTATTCCGTTGCGGCATCCATTCACGGCTTTTCAAGTGGCACAAGCGTTCGTGGCAAATGTTTACAAACTGCATGGCTTGCCTGAGTCCATCGTCTCCGACCGGGATCCTATCTTCACTAGCATTGTGTGGAAGGAACTGTTCCGGCTTACTCACACCAAACTGCGGATGAGCACAGCGCGTCACCCTCAGACGGATAGGCAAACGGAGCGCGTCAATCAATGCCTGGAGACATTTCTTCGCTGCTTCGTCAACTCTTGCCCTGCTAAGTGGTACGTCTGGCTCCCTCTTGCAGAGTTTTGGAATAATACATCTCCACATTCAGCGCTGGGCTCTACTCCTTTTGAGGTGTTGTACGGTCACGCCCCGCGTCATTTCGGCATCATCGACCCGGTGGCCTGCGCTTCACCGGATTTGGCTGAGTGGCTGCAGGATCGCACCCAGATGACGGCACTCATTCGCCAGCACCTCCTGCGCGCCCGTCAGCAGATGAAGGAGTCAGCGGACAAGCGTCGATCTGACCGTGTCTTCGCGGAGGGCGATTGGGTTTTCCTCAAGTTGTAGCCTTATGTCCAGCGCTCGGTAGCCACCCGGGCCAACCAGAAGCTTGCCTTCCGCTACTTCGGGCCTTACAAGGTGTTGCGTCGCGTGGGCGCAGTCGCGTACAAGTTGCAGATGCCTGAAGACAGCACCGTTCATCCGGTGTTCCACGTCTCCCAACTGCGCCAAGCTCTACCTCCGACTGAGCAAGTGCTGCCTCATCTTCCTCAAGCAGCAGCAGCCGCTCCGGTTCCGGAAGCCATTTTGGAGTCTCGTGTCATACAGCAGGGTGGCGTGGACGTGCAGCAGGTGCGTGTCCAATGGACTGATCATCCTTCTGAACTCGCCACCTGGGAGGATCGCCAGGAACTACAGCAACATTTTCCTCAGGCGCCAGCTTGAGGGCAAGCTGTGACTCAAGGAGGGGAGAATGTTAGGGCCCAGGTACCGTCCAAGCCCACTACAGCAGCAGCAGCCTCTGGGCCGGAGCGGGGCCAGCGTCAGCGGAGGCCCAACACCCGCCTACCAGCTCACACGTGGGACACGAGCGGCTTCTTTAAGTAGGCTAGGTTTCCTCTGGAGAGGGTGTGGATGAACTTGTAACCTGGCGGCAGCTCTTACTTCCTGATCCCTTTCCTCTCTAGGCACTCTGTATTCTCCAAATTCCTGTAATCCGAACCAATATTCTACCTTGCTACGAGTTAAATCGATCGGGAGCGTAACAAATTCCGCTGCGGTGCAGAGAGCGAGGCGTGGTTAGTTCCAGCCTCCGAGTCAGAATTAATGTAGTGAGGCGGCACACCAATAGAGAACACAGGAGAGAAATGCAATGTGGAGGCAAGCCGGTCGATTGATCATCGACGCTGGCTGCCACGGTTGGTATGGTCGACGAAAGGGAGAGGAGAGGCGAGGGCGAGCTGAGGTGGACGGCTCAATCACCCCAATCAGGCACACACACACACGAGCCTAATTAACGAATCTTCCTCCTTAATCCTTATCCACCAAAGCAGAATGCAAGCGCCGCCTCAGCTGCTTTCCTTGACCCACTGACCACCCGTGGACCGCCCCGCGCCCCAGGGCCCGGTCCCCGCCCGTCCGATCACGATCCGACGGCCGCGCACAACGCCGACGCCTCGACGACCACCTCCCTATTTCTAGTCCATCGGCGTCCTGCTCTCATCTGCCCGTCCCTCCGGAATAACCAACCAACTGCCCCCGCTCGCTCGCCGCACCTACCCTACCGCGACCAGTCAGTCAGAGCCGCACGAGCGCCGCGCGCAAGGGGAGGGAGGGCTCGCTTGCTTGCTTGGCCCGCCCCGATGGCCCGCGACGGCGCGTCGGCGGAGCGGCGCCGGGTGGCGCTGCGGGTGCTGCTCGCGCGCGGCGAGGGCGACTCCTCGTCCTCCTCTCCCCCGCCGCGGGGGCCCGAGGAGGAGGCGCGGCGGGGCAAGCAGCAGTGGCTCGCGCTGCGCCTGCGCGACCTCGGCTGCGCGTCCGCCGCCGCGTCCCGGGCCCACGCGCCCGTCGCCGCCTCCGCCTCCGTGCGCCCGGCCGCGGAGGACGAGGGGGAGGAGGAAGACGACGAGGACTGGCGCGAGAGCCGGCGGCAGCGGCGGCGCAGGCGAAGGGAGAGGAGGGGCGCGAGGGGCGCGGGCACGGGCGGAGGGGTCGCCGGGGACGTGTGGTGCACGTGCACCCCGGGGATTCCCTTCGCCGCCGAGGCGTCCTCGGTCGACTGCGTCGTGGCGCGCCACCACCACACGGCGGTCCCGGGCCGCCGCGGGGACGGGGAGAGGCGACACCGGGAGGTTTGTACCGGCTTCTCCTCGCTTCTGGTCGATTTTCAGATGTGCAGTTGCCTAGTTTGCGCCCCTCCGTGCTCAAACTTCAAACGGATTTCCAACTGAATCTCCATCTCGTTCTGTCGAATTGACTTCCGATTTCCTGGCGACAGAGGACCGCCGAGCAGCGGGCGCGCAGGGTCACCATGCGGGAGCACATATCCACCTCCTTCATGGACTCGCCGCCGCGCTTCCACATGCCCTTCCACGAAGCCGACCTCCTGCATTCAGGCCGCCACCGCCACGGCCACCCCTACGACAGGGCCGACGAAGAGGTACACTCCAACATCCCTTCCATTCCACGCACCATTTCATTCCCCTCACCCTGTGAACCACACCGACAAAAGCTCACCTCACAGTACTTCCATCCAGCATTCATTTCATCATTGTTGGTACACGATAGGTCGGTCCTCCAAATTCCGCAAGAATCATTCTGATTGGGCAAATCTCATAGCACCATCATAGGCAGTTTCAGACTCTCAGGGGGTCCATGCTCAATCTTGTACTACTCCCAATTAGCCATCATATGCTGCCCATGGTCCATGCTGATTTGGCATTTTTGTTTCTACGCCATGTACTCACTCACATGGTACCATCCTGCAAAACGAACCTCACACGTTCTATACTGGCACTGGAGTGGTTGCAGCTCTAGGATCGGTACAGTATAGTAGTTTATCACCCCTGGCTGGTAGTTATGTTTATACGACACGCAACGCAAGCACGCGGCGGATTGGATGGAGGCACATGAGAGCAGGTGATGGTGGCAGATATGTTAGGTGTAGAGGCAGAGAGCCCTTTGAGTGTAGATGCAGATTTCCCTTTCCCTTCCCTGCTGTGTTTACACACACAGATGATGAATCATTGTGCTGGGCTGAACTGAACAACCATGTTGCTGATTCTTTTGGTTAACTAGTTGCCATGTTGCTGGGATGGATGGTTGGTTCGTTGTTTAATGTGAGTTTTTAGAATGGGGCGAGCACACTGAAGGATTTTGAATGCCTGAGCAAGGATAAAAAGATTCTGACCTCCCCTCCTTCAAGTGAACTTTAGGATATGAACTGGCATGTTTGTGAGTCAAAAGGCGGCCTTCGCTGGTAGTTGTTCTTTATCATAGAACTGTACTATTTTTTGCTAGTTTCCTGCTCATGGAGCACAATGCTGCTGTGCCACTTTAGTGCTCATCAGTTCTGAAGTTGTTTTTCATCTGTCCTAAACTCGTTGTTGGCATCAGGTCATTTGATAGGTTGTTCCAGTTCACTACCTTCAGTCACCCACAAGCTCTTTAGATCCCTTGAGTACTTCTGTTAAAGGATATATGTAGCATGCACTTTAAAACTCATGTTATCTGTTACTCCTAGATAACATTCCAGTATTATCCTTTGCAACATTCAGATAATGATGTTTCGAACGAGACTACTGTTGGGAAGAATGGGCATGTATGATCAATACCAGGATTGGCGCCTTGACGTCGATAACATGAACTACGAGGTACCCCCTTCTGCCCTCCACCATGTGCAACAGATTTCAGTTTGCACATTACCATCTTTATCGAAGTCTGCATTGCCTCTCAACTGCATCATTTGACAGGAGCTACTCGCGCTAGAGGACAGGATCGGGTACGTAAGCACAGGGCTGCGAGAAGACGAGATCGTTCGCGGCCTTAGGGTTGGCAAACACCTGCCGTTCGACCGCAAGCATTTCTCAACAGAGACGGAGCGGAGCTGCAGCATTTGCCAAGTATGACGATGAACTCGCTCTTTTCAATTCAGTCGCCATGTCACATCGGCATCGGCTCTTCACAAGTTAACATGAACTTATGACGATGAACTTGCAATTTTTCAGGAAGAGTTTGAAGCAAGCGAAGAGATAGGGAGGCTGAGCTGCGGGCACGGCTACCATGTGCACTGCATCAAGCAGTGGCTCTCCCGGAAGAACTCCTGCCCACTTTGCAAGGTCGCCGTCTCAAAACCATGAAGATAGATCATAGATCCCTCACTACGCCACACAATTTTTCTTCCTCTGGTATAATACATGTATTCATATCGTATCTGAAAGGGTGTTTGTTCTTGTATACGTAGCTGCTCTGCATATACGCATTGTTGTTGTAAGAAAGATATACAGGCACACATGCATATAGAAATGATAATGTCCGCATCGTCTTGAAATTGCAAATCAGTCATGGCCTCGTGCATTTCCCGCCGACGAGCTTCAGGTAGCTTCTTATGGCGAGCGACTGCCCTCGCGGGTGACGCGCCAGTGGTGACGGTGGCGTCGTCTTCCTTCTTGACGTCGCCGCCGACGAGCCTTTCACCATCACGGCTCCTCTCCTTGACGTGTGCGCGCGCTGCAGGCCGTCGAGCGGCCTCTGCTGCCCCGCCGCGCTCTCGTCGTCCACGGCCTCTGCTTCTCCGACCCCGAGCTCCCTCTCGATCGCCTCGGCCCGCATGATCATCTCCTTCTCGCCGGCCCGGCGCGCCTCCACCCACGCCTCCGCCGCGGCCACCTTCTTGTCGGCGACCGCGCGGACCACCTCGGCGCGCCCGGTCAGGTACTCGTACTCGAACCTCGGGAGCGTCACGTTCCCGGACCTCCGCGGCGCCATGGACGCCCTCTCCATCGCCGCGCTCTCCACGGCGGCCCTCAGCCTCTCCGTCGCCGCGGCCTCCGACGCCCTCGCCGCCTCCAGCTCCCTGATCGACCCCCTGATCCTCTGCTCGGCGGCCGCGATCTCGGCGTCCACGCTGTCCGCGTCGTCCTGGACGCACTGGCTCTCCTGCTCCATCAGCGCCTTCTCCTTCTCCGCCGCCTCGGTCTCCTCCTCCAGCTGCCGCAGGGTCGCCTCCAGGTCCGCGAGGATCTCGCCGGCCATCTCGTCGGCCGCCGTGACGGCGCCCAGCCGGCACTTGGCGTCGCGCAGCGCGGCCTCCAGCTGCCGCACCTGCGCGCCGGCCTTCTTCTCCTGCTCCTCCAGCCGGCCGATCTCCTCGGCCAGCCGCGCCGCCTCCGTGCGCGTGCGCTCCATGGACGCCGTGAACTGGAGGCTCTCTCCCTTGGCGGACTCGAGCTCCGCCCGCGCCATGTCCAGCTTGGCCTCCGCCGCCTGCAGCGACGGCGAGCTGTCGTGCCCCTCGTCGGTGATCTCCGAGTCAGAGGAGTGGCCGAAGCCGTGGCGGAGCCGTCTGTCGTCGGAGCTCGCCGCGGTGAGCCACGCCTCGAGCTCGCTCGACACGCTCTGGCGGCCCATGGCTACACCTCTCTGCAGCCCCATGCTCGGCGGTGTCCACCTCGTCACCTCCTCCTCCGTCTCTCTGGTAGACGACCGGCCGGCTCCGGTGAGTTCAAAGGCGACACGCACCTCCTTCGCTTCGTGGTCGGCACCCCGTTCCTTCGAGCCGGGGCTCCTCGTCGCCGTGGACGACGCGTCCTCCTCGGCCACGGCCGTGCCACCCTTGGCCTCCCTCGCGGCCTTCACCTCGCGCTGCAGCTCTCGCAGCTCCCTCTTGACACGGTCCAGCTCCCTCATCACCTCGGCGTACGTCGCGCCGCCGCTCGACTCCACCGGCCGAGCGCCACCGACGTCGACGGCGAGGCCGCCTACGTGCGCGCGCGGACCTTTGGGGAGCTCCGACCTGCGAGACCCCTGCCGCTCCAGCTGCTTCTTGGCCACGACCGCCGGCAGCTCAGGCTCCGCGGCAGCGACGGCGCGCGCCCTCTCCTTGTCCGGCCCGCGCGAGCCGGCCTGCTCCACCAGCTGCTCCAGCGTCTTGCCCGCGAACAGCTCAGGATCCACCCGCGCCTTCTCCTTGTCCTTCTCCGGCGTGGCGGGCGGACGCCGGTGCGGCAGCCGGTCGGTGCCGGACCCGGACCTCGCCACCTGCTTGACATCAGACGACACGTTCTGCACGCAGTCACCACGGCCGGCGTCAGCACAACAATCACAACGCCAAGAACCGGCATGATCGCACATGAAGCCTACCTTGACGACCTTGGGCAGCGTGGCTCGCCGGCGGGGCTTCCCGCGGCGCCGCACGTCGATGCTCTGGCTCTGGCTCTGGCTCTGGCCGAAGATGCTCATGCCGTCGCCCACCGACACCGACTCGTTGCCGCCGCCGTAGCCCCGCGCCGTCCTGATCCTCGCGCCCTCCATCGCCGCCATAGTTTGCTCGGAGCGACGGAGGCCAGGTTAAATACGTTCTTGCTTCTACCGTTCTACGTGGTGACAAAGTGAGGCATGGCAACTCCAAGATTTTGCTACCTGCCAGCCTCCAGCTCGGTGGGATTTCTCGTGGAGTCAGACGACAGTGTGTCGCTGCGGTGATTTTTTACATCGATAATGCTATTTTAGATTTTAAGTTTACGTTGGTGACAGCGTCTGAGCATGGAGTTTTCGATGATCCGGAAGAACATGGGAGTTTTCTGCTCTTCCTGGGCCAGTAACATCAGGAGGAGAGAACTAGACTGCGTTTGGAAATGAGGCAGCTTGGGACAAACTAGCAATCCGTCGTGGTTCACCAAGATTTCGTGACGCATGAATTGGCGAATTCGCACCTCGGTCAAAGAGTTTCGATACGGTATTTCAGCTCGGTATCGTATTACTCCTACATTTCAGTGAATCTGCGTTGCCAGACAGACCACAGTAAATCGGGCCTCCTGATATTCCAGTCTTCCCACAGTAAACCAGCACGGAAAAGACCCATCTGTTACTGAATTACTATGCTTCATCACATAAGAAATGGAACAACAAGCTTCAGAAAGAAAAATGCCACGACTCAGAAGTGTTAATTGCGTTCTCCGTGAAATTTAACCATGTCGACAGAGTTCTTCAGCTGACTGCTGAGCAAGATACGATGCCCTGCACACACAACAATATGTCCTCTCCCTCCATGTGTTCATACATCATATCTTCTAGAAATGCATAAGTTGGTTCTAAAATACAGAATTGTGAGCTTAGGTGTGGACAGGCTATGAAGGGCAAAAACCGGGGCCATTGGCAGCTATGCTCCCAGTAATCTATTGTACACAGCAGGTTAAGACAAGCGGTGAAATCAAATGCATCAGATGATCAGATTGCACTGTGGGCTGGAGCTACAACAATGAACACCAGAAGTGAAAAAATCACCAAAAATAATGTACAAAGGAGGTCAAAGGAAATACGGGACCGCACTTCTCGGCCCTCGCATTTGGATATTCTCATCCGTCTCTGTGAAGATCTTGACATCTCTTTCCTGCCAACGGAGTTAAAAGGGTCGATAAAATTATCAGAATACAAAAGGTGGCATAATCAGTCCCCACAAAAGATGACATAACAAATCTCCGTTTTTTTAACATGACTGAAAAGCATGGTATGCACAAATAGCATATCAGGTACTGCCACACAAGGGAATTGAATGGCGATTGTTGTAATTATTTATTGTATGATCTCTGCTTCCCTTTATCAGGGAAAGAGTAGCAGGCACAAGTTCATTTGTTACCAACCAAGCCACACTTGCTTGTTTGTTCACAAGTCTACGGCTTGGGAGCTCGAACGGTTTGTTCCTTCTCAGAATCTCAGGTTCTATTCGCTTGTTTGCTCTAGACTAGTTACTTCTTCAGACTCTTATTACCGTAGTTTGTCAATATCAAGAGTACACAGAAATACAGGGGTGACTTCATCAATCATAACAGGAACTGTTGCAATATGTGCTGCAGTACTAGTACTAGTACTCCAGAGCTTGTGTTCCCTATCTGGATATGACAACAGAAGCTCCGGAGTTCATATACAAAACAGTGAAATTACCACTACGCACTATATACCTCACCGATAAATTCAAGAAGGTTTCTGACGGAACCTATCAAAGCATGAGTACGAATGGATTCTTGAAATTTTTGAAGGCAATAAAGCATGTCTAGCAAATTACTGCAGGCGAAGACAGCAGTAGACAAAGTACATAAAACACAAATGAAGAACTAAGTCTGGTAGTGATGATGGAGTGACCTACCATAGTTTCGCTGAAGCTTAGTATAGAAGCAACATTCCCACATCTGTAACAATAATTAGGTGCAGACCACACCTGGGAAAAATACAGAAATAAATAGTGAGCATCTGGAACTACATGCAAGTTCTCGGACAATTCGACATGTATAAGTGGAGAGCTCACAGTTACAAGACCCTTGTCTTGGAACATGTACTTTAGGCCTTCCTGGACTAGTTGATGAGCCCGGCAAACCAACTCAAGATTGTTAACATGGTTAAACTGCATTAGAACAACAAGCGTCAGGAAAAACCTCATATGGAGACAACCTGAAACGAGAATAGCAATATGCCATACCTCTGTTGTCACCCGTGATCCAAAAAGCCAACCTGCTCCACGGGGACTAACACCCCATGTCTCTATCTCTTCTGGGTCACTCCACATCAGATCACAAAAAGGTCCTTCATGAGGAATTTCGCAGTTGCGATCAATTGTCCTCATCTGGACACAACAAATACATTTGAAATTACTCATGAGATTTCAAATTTTGGTTTGGCATTTCACTGGGCACTGTCTTAAACCCTCCAGTCTACTCAAAGGGACATTAGATGATTGGACTAATTGAATACATGAAGTACAAGAATTAATTTGACACATGAAAATGTGGATAACTATATCTTAAATTATGATTTCACCACAGCAGTGTAAATGAAAGCACAATTCAGGAATATGAGCCAAAAGTGAATAGAATGACTAACCTGATCAACTGTGCGTACATCAGGTGAAAGGCCACCATGAACACAGAGGACCTAAATATTCAGTTATGTCACTAAGTATGACTTAGCATCATGTGAACCTAGGATTTAACATGTTTACTCAGTAACTTACTGTGCCATTAATGATCGCCGAAAGAGTAAGGTAATCAAAAACATCAGTGCAATACCGCCATGCATTTGCATTCCCATACTTCCTCTGACACTCGTCATAAAAACCATAAACCTGAAAAAAGAAACAAATCTTAGGATACACACAACACATGATAGTATTGGTTCAGTTGCAACTTGCAAGTAGTATTGGTTAACCAGCATAAAGATTCAAAGCAAATAGAATAAGAGAGATTCTAATTCCAGTTAGAAAAGAAGCATGTGAGACAAACTAAAAAACTGAGAAAATAAATGGCATTTGAATATTACAAAATGATTGTACCTGCGTCAACTGTCTGCTTTCATGGTTTCCACGCAAAAGGGTTATGTGGCCAGGATACCTAATGATAATCATGAAATTAAATAAATAGAAAAAGAAATTTGTCATGGTACAAAGCTATTTGAAAGCAAATCCTCTTTTTGTTTTGTGAGGAATTGAAATAACTCTTCGAGTGCAAAGAGAATAAACTGGATTCGAACAGAAATATGCAGCCTTAACCATTGTCCAATATGGAGTCAGCAAGTATGTTAATGCTGAGAAATTTCACTAAGCATGAAGCAATGGTTCCATTCTACAGCGAAGGAGTATCAAGTTTAGCTTCCTGGATGTTCAAACTTCCCTTAGATCGAGACAACCGTCCTAGCAACGTCACATATGAACTCACATGTGCTGAACTATTACTGACTTCAGCATACTACTGAATTACCGATGACAGCAAGCCATGAAGGTGCTGTTTGGGAAAAGGAGCAAATTAAACAGCACATCATAAAGTATGTTCATGAGATTCAAGTACCATACAAGATAAATGTGCAGAGCAAGTACAGTCATTTAATTGCCCCAGCAGACATTCAATGGCATACCTAGCTTTGAGAAGCAGAAGAATGGTGAAGACCTCAAGGCTGTTGAACCCGCGGTCCACGAAGTCGCCCTGCAAGCCAACACAAGCTCAGCTCAGCAACCATGATGGCCACTCCAGCCTAAGACACCAAACGGACAGGCAGCGGAGCCAGAGACCATGAAAATGTAGTTGGTGTCGGGGACATGGCCGCCGGTGGCGAAGAGCTTCATGAGGTCGTGGAACTGGCCGTGGATGTCGCCGCACACCGTCACGGGGCTGTTGACCGGCTGCACGTTGGACTCCTCGATGAGGATCTCCTTCACCTGAAATGGTCTCACCACACACAAGAGCATCAGCCACTCAGCTCAGCTCACTGAACAGCAGCGTAGAGCCGCACCACTGGCCAGGCGGCGGCGCCGGGCAGTGGCGAAACGCCGGAGGGGAAGCCGGCGGGGTTGGGGCACCGGAAGCGGGGAGAGAGGGAGCGTACGTATTCGCAGAGGGACTGGAGCTCGTGCTCGGCGAGGTGCTGCCCCTCCTTGACCTTGACGATCCACAGATCCAAATCCATCTCGCCGGAGCGCTGGAATCCCCCGGCTACGGCCTCCCGTTCCTCGCCGCTAGGGTTTCGGCGGATTGGGGATTGGATTTTGGTGGGAGCGACGATTTTGTTTTTCGATCCAATCAAAGGAGGCGGCGAGGGAGGGGGAGGGAATGGGCTCGAGGACGAGGAGCATGAATTTTCGATTCCCCTTTGTTTTTGGAAATTTTTTTAGACTTGTAATCTTGGATAGGGATTTCCTGTTGGCCCCACGCGTCAGGCCAGTCAATTCCTTCTCCATTTTGTTTTATTTTTTCTTACAAGAAATAAAATACCCATGTGATGTGATGAATTTCCATTCGGAAAATATGTTTCAAACATGTGGTCCTGGTCCATAGTCTTGGAATCGAACGCGAGGCAAATACATCAATGATGAGGAAGAATACGAAACATATGAGAAGAGAGGGTAGAGAATGAGGGCAGGAAGAAGGGTTGGCTAATGATCTAGATGGTTGATGGTAACCGATGATGGTTAGATAGAGGAGGTGGTGTGTCTCAATGGATGAGCAAATCAAAGACGGAGGCCATGTAGAATGAGTGGATGAGGTAGTAGTAGCAAAAAAAACGGTGTATAGCATTCTCTTAAACCTTTGACACAACAAATTATTGTGTAATGGCATTTTTTTTCTTTGAGAGAAGTGGCGGAATGACATTTCTTTTAAGCATATGCACTGGTGACAGTCGTTGAAGGTTTTTGAGGTGCTAATACAAGGTTTTTATTTGAAACATGGTTGGCTCCTCGTCTGCCTCCATCGTGTCCAGAGATTGCACGCACGGCCAACTTGATCTAGCACGTGGCCCACACTTCTCTACACGCACGTGGCCAACTCGATCTACGCTCTACTTCATTGTGATAGAGATCAAACTAGGATTGCGACAACCCAAAGTCGAAGTTGGGGAGCTCATCGTCCTAAAAAGCAAATCCTCCCCCATTCATCCAGAAATAAGAGAAGGATGGATGGACAAGCCTCCTCAGAGCTCAGTGATTCTGGGCCGTTGGATGTGTTCTCTTGATGCGTTCTCGTCCGTTGGATCGAGAGGTGGGAGGATCTGGGCCGTCGGATATGGATGAAACACTGCTGGAATGAATAGTAATGGCAACAGAATGTAAATACCATGCCCCCACAAGGCATTTCGGTCATTTCGCGTGGTGGGGGTATAAAAGGGCCGGCCGCTCATGTGACGGAGACCTAGCCGCCTCCTCCCTCGCTCGCTCCCGCAGCCGCCTCCCTCCTCCCTCGCTCGCGCCTCTGCCCCGCGCCTCCCCCGCGCCCAGCTCCTCCGCCTCGCCGCCGCCTCCTCTCCCTCCCGCACCTCCTTTCCCTCCCTCCCTCCCGCGCCTCCTCTCGTGGCAGATCCGCCAGAAGAAGCGCCCCCCCCCCCGACGATTTAGCAAGCAGAGGAGGAGGGCGAGGAGCATGACGGCGGCGGGTGGCGGGCACGCTGCAAAGGCGATCGCGGATGCAGCTTCGGACCTGGGCGCTGGGCGGAGGCGGATCTGTGGCGGTGGTGGTGGGCGGAATCCGCCGACCGCGTCCCTCCCAAATCATAGCGATGATAGAGGGAGCCTCAGCGGCCGGCCAACAACCAACCGACGGGCTCGCCGGGTTGCCGTTCCTCGGGCCACCCTCCCCGTGTCGGATCGCGCATCGGCTTGAGGCCCCTCAGGCTACCGCCGGTCGGGGGCGCGTCATGACCGTCTTGGGCTCGGGACCGAGCGGCGAGGCCGTGGTGCGTTCGGTCGAGGCTTGCTCGATCCGCACGCGATCTGAGCCCGTCGATGGATTTCGCAGCTCGATGCCTTTTGTTTTGGATTCAATCGACCCACATCTCTCTCTCACACACACATGTTGCGGTCGAAATCACTGTTTTTACTTATTTGGAAAAGTTCAGCACAAAATGAACCATGTTGGAAACATATCTGGGGCGATGATGATAAAACTTGTCTTTGATTCTTCGAGGACCTGTGGGCATAAAAAACCCACTCCCCCCTCTTTTGGAACCTTTTCATTCTCATTGAATATTGACGACTCTGTCTTGGATGGTCACTCTTTGAGTGATAACCAGAGGAGCTTGACTTCAATGGTGGGGATTGATCTGGTGCAAGAAGACGGTGGAGCTGTGGAGCTAGGTCGTATGATCTATCAAAGGAGAATCTGAGCCACCTCAAATCTCAATGCAACTAATATTGTGGCCTGTACACATTTATTTATCCCCTTTTTATGTTTAAAAGTGATGAATTGTTGTGGTTGTGGCATCTACTATCTCATTAAGAGCAGCTACGCACATATCACCTCTCGTGGTGTTTGGCTTGCCTTCTCATGATTTTGTTGTCCATGGTGGGAACCAGTTTGGTGCATTCAGACTTTTTCTTTTTCTGTTTTTACTTTTCCTTGAATGGTTGTGATCATTCTGCTGTCCCTTGGTGAAAAACTTGAATTGGGAATGGAACCCTTGATGGATTGATGTTTGCTGAAGATAGTCCTTGCAGCAAAGAAGAACATGAAGCAGGTTTTCTATTTTTGACAAGTATTTCCTTTTGTTCCTAATTGTTGTCTCTTTCGTATGGAAGCTCTGAAACAAAATGAGGTGGCCTAAAATTAAGGATTAATTCTTTTGATAGCTGATTTGAGAAAACAGATTCATGGAATATAAGTACAAGGTAGACTGTAGCATTGATCATTGCTATCCTGTACATATAGTCCAACCAACTGCTCTGAGAGGAACCAAGGCAACGTGAAATTGGCGTCTGTGAAGCTTTGCCGGAGCCATTCCTGCTCTTCCAGAGCCACAAGGAGAGCCTAAAAGTCAGGGTACCACTCGCTTCTCCAAGAATTTGTATAATCATTAGAAGTTTATAACCAGTCAAGCCAAAAATATGAAATGGAATGCATTTGCAGGCAGAAGCATGTCCGGCTGTCATACGAGAAGAAGTGTGCACGGCTGAGGAGCCAGGGCGCCAATGATGCGGAGTCGTTCGCCATCAAGAGGACCAAAGCTGCCATCAGTGACCACCAGATCAAGCTCAACATCTCCCTCGCCTCCGTCAACGCCCTGTCCCAAAGGGTCGTCGCCATCCACGATGAGCCCGCAGCTCGCGGAGCTCGTCCAAATGTATGTGTTTCTATTATAGTGTGCTCGATTGATATCCCCAAGAACACTGCTGCCGCATGTGTTTGATTGATGTTTCTTGTTGTTGTCTTGTATGTATAGGCCGGCAAGGATGTGGCGACTCATCGGCGACGTGCACCGGGTGATGTAGCGCATGGTGTACGAGGCGAGCGTGCTCCTCTCGTTGTCGGCCACATGGTTGGAGGAAGGTATCAAGGGCTCGCTGATACCGGGGTGGACCTGTGCACAATTTATATTGATATATCTTATTTTGCCAAACAGCAAGATATATGCTCCTGATACTATTAACCTGACAGGGAATTTCAGTTTCTTTCACATGATACATCAATAAATATATAGAGATCTAGATGTGTTGCATTTCCGATGGTTCTTCTATTATAAATGTCAGTTTTTTCATAGCAACATTACATGTATACAAAACACACTACTTTAAATAGGATAGTAGAAGGGGCGTGTCCTACCTGGCACCGCCTTGCTTCCGCTCAAGCGGCGCGCCACAGGCGCGCCCTTCCTGGCATATTATGGGAGACAAACTAATACTTTTCCTGCTATGTTCGCTAAATACAGAAACGCTTTAAGAGGATTTGGTTTTGCAAGCCTTTGATGGAAAGTGAATTTTAAGATGCAGTACAGGATTGCTTCGCAAGAAACAAGTTTAGTTACGGTTTGACACATCAACAGGTCTGTTTCACAGTCTTCTGGTGTTATGTTAATTTACGTTAGCTACTGATCCCAGGGTGTTCCTTTGATACAGGTTGTAAAGCAGCATGTTTTATTATTTTAGTTAGCATTAAGCTAATCACAAACCACAAAAAATACACACGAGCACCCTTAAAGAATCGCATCTATATATGTTCCGCTCTTTACTGAATCTTGATGTTGCATATTGAACCTTATGTATATTCTCCTTGCATCTAAATTGTTGCTTTCTACTCAATATTGTGTGTATATGTCCATCTGTGCATAATATGTGGCCCAAATGATGTGATATGTTCTTTTAGCCATGAACCAATTTATGTAGCGAGGCCGACGATTTGACCTTAACATTTTTTCTCCTCTAGTTGAATACTGCATCTTTTTTGAAATTGTCCTAAATGTTTTATAGCCCCTAAGTAATGTATTATCGAAGCCGGTGGGAAAATATGCTGTGTCTTAAGATAATTATAAAATAACTGAATATATCAAAATGATAATGACATTGGATTAAATTTAGAGGAATATGATAGAAAGTTTAACCTTCAATATTGTAGGTTTTCCTGATTGTCTGGCACCTTATTAGGAGACGACGACCGCTACCATGAATAGGTTTAAATGCCACATTGCTTCCACTGGACAAATCATGATAGAAAACAAATGTGCCTAAACTTATAACATAAACTACTGCTGGTTTGTTGTTCTTATCGAGGATGTTTTCTTTAAGCATATGCTAATCACATACTATCTCCTATTTCACTAAGATTATTCATAGGGCTCCAGGGATAACCACATTATTTTCACTTACATGTTCCTGATTCCTTCTTCATCTCGCAGCTGGATCGGTGGGTGGCGACACGTTCGCTGTTTGGTCGAGGCGTCCACGGCGCTGTTGCTGCCGTCCAGGATGAGCTGCTCAGCCTGCTACTCCACGAGTCTCCCTAGCAACAGCTGAAGAGAGGTTCCATGGGAACAAGCACCCATGGTTGTTGTCGCCGTTAGCACCGTCCCTTAACTGCGACCCTTTAGACCCTTTGCTGATCCAGCTCCCAGAAGGTCAGTGCCTGGTATAATTCCCCTTCTCTTCACCTTCTCCAACCACTGTAGTTTCAAGTCCCGTTCTAATCCTATTTGTAATGATATTACTTGGCATAGGGGAAGGGAAGTGGTTTCTCTCTGTCGAGGACGGCAAACAGATATAGAGGAGGCAGATGTGATATGATTGGCATTATGTTGTGAGGATAGAGGGCCATGGATCTGGATGTGGAGGTCAGTGGCAGTATTGATGCCTTTTTCCTCTTCTACTCGATTCCTTGACCTGTTTCCTTTCACTGTTAGATTGTGAAAGTCCATGTGACGTTTGTGTCAAGATGAGCGGCCGTTCCTGCTGACATTGTGTCAACTAGATGGTTGTATTCTTAAAACTTATCAATCAATTGGAGTCGGTTTCTATAATTGTTTTCCCTTCAGAAGTTTTTAACCTGCTTAATGCTTATTGTCATTACCTTGCAACATTAATCTTTGCTGAAATTGTGCACCTTTACTAGATCAATCATGTTTGTCAGTGTTAAATAATTAGGCACATAATAAGATGAGATCATAGTGTAATCAAGTTTTGTGCCTAAAGAACATCTTGGAGGATATCTGTGTATAGTAGGCTTATTATGTTTTCTGGGTGCCTTGTGGAATACTAAGATAAAATAAATTTAATTTCATCTTTTATATTCTTTTATGTTAAAGAGGCTACATTGTATCCAAACTAGCAGGTTCACCCACGCATTTGCGCGGCTAGATTTATTATTGCCTCCACCATTACACACACATGCAAATTATATTTTGGTTGTTAATTAAATATATTATCTTCTAATGGAAAATATTTAATCCAAGCAAATTCTTTACATTCCAAGGAAATTATATCATTTATTTATTATAAAATGATAGAATTTTGAAAAAATAATTGAAGTTTGAATGGATCAATGGACTATTTGCCTTTACAAACGTAGTCACCTTTTAGTTACAACTAATGCTTTCATATAGTTCGATCAGTTAAATGCACTTTGTTTGTGAAATACAAATTTTGCATTACTTATAGTAGAGACTGCCTTGAGATTAAATTCCCACTTGCGTATTTATTTTTATTTCTAATGTTTTATAGATTGTAGGCATTTTACAACTATATTATTACTTCAAAAGTTGGTTGTATAGTTGTTATTTCTTGCCAATCATGTATAGTTTGTAGAATAAAATCATGAGAATCTATATTCATCATCAAAAATCACATGTCTTTGTTTCCCTTCATTGCTCTAGTCTTGGCTCCTAAGCCTTCTGACAACATCTAGAGCTTGTTTGACTAAAATAAATTTCACAGGCATTTTAAGGATTTCATTGCCTTTTTTGTTCAATCATAGCCTCATACCAAGAGCTCCTAGGTTTTAATATTCTCATTTTCTTCAAACCAAACTCCTATGGAGTGGACTTAGGTCACATATGAGGTCGGGTGGGACGTTGGTGGACTTGGCTACACTCGGTGATGGATCACAATGCTAATTTGGCCTACCTATAAATCAAGTAAGTTGCATGCTTCCCATTTTGCGACATTTTTTATATGTTGTGTTGTTCAGCTTGCACAATGTGTTCTCTGTTTGAATTCAAAGTGTTGGGTACTTTTGCATTATTATTTATGAGACGCCTGCAAGTTTGCATACTATTTGTTTTCCTTGAAAAATTGTACTGTTTTGCGACTTACAAAAATATATTTATCATAATTTTCAAATATGGGAATGTTATTGATTAATTTTCATGTGAGGTCAGTCCACATGGTAGTTTAGTCTGCGGGTTGCTCATATCCATGGAGAGAGCACGTAGTTGTTTGCTTGAGCCCACGCAAATGCCTATCTACATATCTTATATGCTAACCACTATAACGGAACCGTCCTTTTTAGCTCTATATCTTAACCTTATACTCCCTCCGTGTACAAAGTTGAGTCATTTATTTTGGAACGGAGAGTGTAGTATAAAACTTCCTAGGAAAAAACTCAAAGGATATAATAATCCTAAAGAAAAATACTATGAAATTCTTTTGAATCAAAGTGTGGTTTTAAAGAAAATACTATGAAATTCTTTCGAACCAAAGAGTGATTTCTAAAATGGTTCAAGTAAGTTCATCTAACTGGTGTTGTCCTATGAAGCAAAAAAAAAAGGTTTATTTATATGATCGGTAGCATCATCTACCAAAAGACTTAATCCAGCAACTATACTTGTAATCCAGAATTCTTGATTTGTTCTTTTGAGAAATACACCATACCAAATGTAAAAGAAACAAATAAGTAACAACTAAGAGTGAAATGGGTAATATCATATACGTGGATATATTTGGCACAACTTATAAAATATTAAACAAAGAAAACATGTCATGGTACGTAATTTACTCTAGGTTCGAGATGCACCAGCATGCTCGTGGGTATTAAACATGTGGAGGCTGGCCACTGATCATACCAACTTTGTGTCGTTTCCTGACTGCATATGTCTGCTTCGGAAGTGGACACAGTGAACCACGTTGGGATGAGAGACGTTGCGATTGCTTGCTTCTCCTATGCTTTTCATTGCCGCCGGCATCAGGCCATTAAGAACTCCAACATGCATGACATGGAACATAATATTTCCAGGAACCTGGCTGAGGGGCGTTGCTCATAGATTGGTACATATGCTGGTCTGCAAGTGATTACATGGGTTACCTGGCCAATATTCCTTTTTTTGTTAATATGTTTCTCTCTGAGATTAAGTAACTATCTCTAACCAATTATTTCATTTTATATACGTACTATGATTGGTTAGTAGGTGACATCAGCTATGATGTCATTGCATGCATCGATTGATATGGGCATGTAGTCCTGAATTTGTTGACCATCTGATGCAAATACGGCCATATTTTTTTTTTAAATAATACACTTTTTTTATTAATTTTCAAAAATATTACGCCGTTTTTTATTTTTAAAAATAATACAGCGTCGGTTTACTGCAGACCGACAAGAGCCAGTCGGCCTACTGCTAGCCGATTAGTTCCAGTCGGCTTCGTGTAAGCTGATTACTACTAATCGGCTAGCAGCTGGCCGACTGGTGCATGGCCCATGCAACGTATCGTGTTTTATGTGTGATAGTACAATTTTTTCTGCTCTCTGCTGGTTCTGCCGCGCGCACTGCACGCAGGGCATTCGGCCCAACGCTCCTCGTGAACCAGCCTGATGTATGCGGACGCAGGCCAACGAGCCCGTTGATGATGTAGACGTACAACATACCTAGTCGTGCAGCGTGCAGACGAGTGCCGCCGGAGCTGCGCCGCGTAAACGACTCGCGGCTAGCATGTTGCCACAGTCCAACGACGACGACGACTTTAATTTCCGGGCGACAGCCAACGGGCCAAGACTCCAACCTGGCCATGCAAAGGCTACCTACCTGATTACCGTACGTATGTACGTGTGTTATGGGCATCTACCATACCGTATGTCTATCTATCTATATATAATATCCCAGTACGTGGGTATGTATATAATATTCCAGTACGTAGGTTTCATACCCACTCGATCCCACCACACCACCCACGTACGGGTGAGCTAGCTAGCTCTCCCTCCGTACACACACCACACACGCATGCAAGGTTCGACGAGGCGTGGCAGTGCCATGCACCAGTTGGCCAACTGCTAGCCGATTAATACTAATCGGCTTACAGGAAGCCGACTGGGCTACTTCCTGGCCGACTTACCTCCTGTTGGCCTGCAGTAAGCCAACGCTGTATTATTTTTAAAAATAAAAAAAACAGCATAATATTTCTGAAAAATAATAATAAAAGTGTATTATTTAAAAAAATCAGCCTATGTTCTAGACGCACAGTTTTAAATTTCATCCAATATAATTAGAACCCATCATACAAATACCGTTTGTATTACTAATAGTACTGATTAACCTTCTGTTTGATTCAAATAGGATTTTTTTTAATTAAATTTCAGATCATCACAATTTTTCCTAATAATTCACTCCCTGTACGTACGCTGCAGAGGTAACTTTCCATCCACTTAAATATCCTGGAAAGAATATTTTGTTTTGCTGTGTTGCAATCAAATAACTGATACCAATTCAACCATGCAGAATATTAATTGATATGACACTACAATTCTAAGATTTCCTGTTTTTAGTAATCTTGGGAGTTAAAAGGACATAATTATTTGGCTGTACGTATGTGCCATGCAGAAAGAAAATTTTACATCTATTGAACTCAGGGTGGTTGATGCCATGAAAATAGGCTTCATGCGGACGTGATCCTCAGGCATGCATGCACCGATGCACCTATTGAAACCTGTCCGATCTGTATTAGGAGAACCATATTAAAAATAGAGTTTGGACTATGATTAGCATGTGTATATGTGGCAGAATTAAAGAATCATCTATATGTGGTTCATAGGGTTCGGACTCCTGTTCTGCCTGCCCACAACGATTATTTTTTCGCGGATGGCCCACAACGATCTTGCGTAGGAGTCCAACGTTAGTTAGCTTTGGCCAATTGATCGATAGCGTGGCTGGTTTTGTTGTTTCTTGTCCTATTAGAATTCAAACTTGATGGCATTGTAAGCTTGGAGGTTTCTTCTCCTACACCTAATCGTGCTTGCACTTTCCTTCATAGACCATATACGTGGCATACATCATAGGTGCAAAATAATGCATGTACATGATATTTGTATGTAACGTTCACATCCTTCAATCTCAGCCGTGCATATTTAAAATTAATGGTCAAGACAATTTAATCTGTGTGAATAAACGTGATGGCTTGTTTGACTTATGTTTTAATTATATAATAGATCACTTAATATTATCCAAAGTGATTCTCTTTCATACAGACCAAATTAGTTCCTCGCTGTCCATGAGACGCACTATTTGAATAGTTTGCCTAACATGACATGTCCTTTAGCAGATCCATGCGTTGCAACATGCAAGCAAATCAAATGAAGGAGTGTGGACAAAGTTATATATCAAGCAAATCGGATGAAGGCGTGTGGACAAAGTTATATATCTAACAGTCAACCATGTAGTTTACTATTATGCAGTATGAAAAACAGTGTAAACAAGTTATCTGAGACTAATACTGCTATGGCCTGCTTTTGGTTTCTATCATACCAAACCTTGCTTAGGTATTTCATGTCACATTTTATATAACAAATGCCTTGATGGCATGTAGATAGGGCCATTTTTTTAGATATTTTACAGGGTGAGTACTGTTGTGAGTATCTACCAACACCTACTCTTTGAGTAATATTAGATATATTTCTATCCTGAGATATAGAGTAATATCAGATGTTAATCGGAAAAGAGTTATATCAGGGGTTTGATCATTGAACTTTTTTTTATTCCATCTTGATTAAGTTGTTCTGTACATGTGTTAAACTTGCATTTCTACTAATGCATAATGCAGTTTGACCTTCCACTGCTTGGCCATATCGGTTGGACTGGCACCCTCGCGCCGAGGCGCGTCGCCGATCTAGTTTACAACACACCATCAAACAACCCACCGAGATAGAGAGAGGAGGGGTGAATCGAGCAGGTGCGAGGATTTTTTAGGGTTATAGTACACCTTCGATGTGATCTTGTACCATGGCTTATCCTTCTTGAGCTTTGGTTTACCGGCGCGCCCACCTTAACATGAATTTGAGAGTTGGGGGTTGCACACCACCTTGAGATTGCGTTTGTATGTGCCAACCACCTCCGCGAACGCTCTCCTCGCTTACGAGGGTCACTACCCATGATCCAATCGCCGGCAAGAATGCCCACATTGTCGCCGTCGCCTACCTAGGGTTTGAGATTTCGACTACGATGTTGGAAGCACAATTTAGGATTTGGGGTATTAGCCGTTTCAAGGGCTTCCCAGCGATATTTGGTACAAATTCTTGTTCTTTTGTAAAAAAAAAACGCTCCAGCCCCTTTAGCCCGTTTCCAGAAGCCACACAAGCACCTGCTGACGCCGCCTGCCCGGTCGCCGTCGTCGCTCGCTCGGCCCGACCGCTATCGCCGGTCGCTCTTGTGCCCGCGCGCCATAGCCGCTCAGTCCGGCCGCCTGCACGGCACTCGCGCCGCTCGTCCCGGCCTTGCCGCTCGGCTGATACTTGAGCCGCAGCGCCGAGCAGCTGACGGCGACGTCCTCACCGCGGTCTAGCCGCTCTCTGACGGCGTCGCGCAGCGACTCCGGCCACGGGAGGCGGTCCTCGTCCGTGAGCGGGACGCCCCTGCTCACCTTCTCTGTTTTGTTCGACATGGGCAGGGAAGGGACACAGAAGTTCAGAGTTTGCTCTCAGGTGAAGAAGCTTCAGACATGGCACTGCAGGTAGTACCTTTGTTGGCGTGGGAGTGGTGGTCGTCCGCCTCGACGAAGCCGCAGCCCAGCGCGTCGGCGAGCATCGCCGCCACGGTCCTGCGGCAGAGAATTGGCATAAGAGCAGAGCAGAGGGCAGCTGCTGCTCCCCATATGTTGTCCTCTTCAGTGTTGAAGTTGAGAGAGCAAGCAATAAGAGAAGATGGGATGATTGCTGAAATTAGATCTTACGAGATTGTTCTGTTAGGATTCATATAAGATTGTTTTATGGCATTTAAAACCATGACGGTATATCACCAGATGTATGATATAGTACTATTTTTCAGTTCACTGGGTTGCTTCGGTATCCATTTTCCTACCTGAATTTTCATCAGAAGGCAAGATGTTCTCAACTGTCCTGAATTTGAGTCAGAATGCAAGACGTTCCCAAATGTGCTGCTGGTTATATGACTGTACCTGACATTCTCCCATTTTGTTTGAAGGATGTACTCTAGCTAAATGCTGGATATTTATATCCACACAGCAGACCACAAATTTTTACAATATGAGTGTATTGACCAGACCACAATTTTGGAACAACCATACTTTAAACGACAAAAACTAAGCATAATCTGCTATATATCCACACAGTACGTCGACATGAGAAGAATAATAATGAGACATAAACTACGCATAATTTGTTGCATCTCACGACTCACTTAAATTTTGAGTTCCAAGCTCATTGAAATGTGAGTTCATATCTCACATAAGCAACACACTGAGTAGAACTACTAGTGAGTTCACTTCTTCATAACAAGCATATTGAAAGTACTTGTTCACATCTGACATAATGCCATCTCAAATAGATCATTCATCCAACTGGTAGCTTCCTCTTTGGAGTCATCTTCTTCGGTGGAGCTGCTGTTGGCATCCTCCTTGGGGTCATCTTCTTTGGTGGAGCTGCTGTTGGCATCCTCTCTGGGGTAGTTCTAGTGGTTTGTGAAGAACTACCCTCTCCCAACAAGGTAGCAAGGCGGCTGCACACATATATATTATCACATTTAGATAAAGTATTTTTGTTCCCCATTTGGACATTGCTGAACATTTGCAGCTTACCTTCTAGTGACTATGCTTGGACTGTCCTGCAATATTTGTTCTCTAGTAGGTCTTTGTGGGGTGCTAGGTTCAGCTGGCCTAGCTTTTGTACTGTTCTTTCTAGGCTTCATCTTCCTGCAATTCAACAAAAAAAATTATTTTTGGCATGATGTGATAATTTAAGCTTTGACTGAAAGAAAAACACTTGCCTTTTTTTGGTTCCATTGAGTGGACACTTGTAACTAGTGCCTATGACCCTTTTCGCCACATTTCTTGCAAGTCACTGGCCCTCTAATCATTTTCTTTCCCTTAGAATTGGTGGGAACAGTGCTATCATCCTTGGGAGCATCATTGGCACCTTTTTTCTTGTGGCCACCTTCAAGACATCCTTTGATCCTCAATTTCCTTTGTCTTCCTTTATTTCTTTTCGCAAGTGGTGCCCCCACAACAAATGGTAGCTCCACACGTGGCCATTGTGATTTATCTGTCATTGGCTCAATCTCTCTCCCATAAGCAGCCTTGAATCTGTCCACGAGTAGTACTCATGCACAAATTGTTCAAGGTTTACTCTCTTTGGGATGTCACAAAGGCCAAGACATGTTGACATGGCTTACCAGTGTGCTGCCATTCAAGACAAGTACACGTCTGCTGATTTAGCTTCACGACATGCCTTTCACAGTTCTTCTAGGCTTCATCTTCCTGCAATTCAACAAAAAAAATTATTTTTGGCATGATGTGATAATTTAAGCTTTGACTGAAAGAAAAACACTTGCCTTTTTTTGGTTCCATTGAGTGGACACTTGTAACTAGTGCCTATGACCCTTTTCGCCACATTTCTTGCAAGTCACTGGCCCTCTAATCATTTTCTTTCCCTTAGAATTGGTGGGAACAGTGCTATCATCCTTGGGAGCATCATTGGCACCTTTTTTCTTGTGGCCACCTTCAAGACATCCTTTGATCCTCAATTTCCTTTGTCTTCCTTTATTTCTTTTCGCAAGTGGTGCCCCCACAACAAATGGTAGCTCCACACGTGGCCATTGTGATTTATCTGTCATTGGCTCAATCTCTCTCCCATAAGCAGCCTTGAATCTGTCCACCGAGTAGTACTCATGCACAAATTGTTCAAGGTTTACTCTCTTTTGGGATGTCACAAAGGCCAAGACATGTTGACATGGCTTACCAGTGTGCTGCCATTCAAGACAAGTACACGTCTGCTGATTTAGCTTCACGACATGCCTTTCACAGTTCTTGCTATTATCCCATACCTCTGCACTCCAATTAGCAGATTCCAGGTGACCTCTTCAGTACCTCAGCCTTCCATTTATATAACATCTCAAAACTCTCTTCCCATTTACCATAAACCTCTGCAAGAGCTTTTTCTTTCCCCCTCCAGACCGTGTCATATAGAATCGTGACTTTGTATTGTTCTTGCAACTTTTTCTGTAATTCTTAGCACCCATATTAGGTGAACTCCTAAGGATACTCACAGCCTTGTTAGCTACCCAGTCTTGCGATGGCGTTATGGTCTTTACTCTGCTGCTTGAAACACAATCACGTTGATCAACTAAAACTGTGACCTGCACATATAGAATTTAAAAATGAAGGAAAGTTACATAGTAAATAGACATACACAGAGATACAAAAATTAAATAATGAATGAAGGTTATATAGTTAGCCATATTTCACCTTTACAGTACATTTATCATCCTGTAGGCTGCCAACAATCCTCCAAGGACAATCCTCACTTGACTTGCAGAACCCTCTAAATCTCTTTTTATCCGACTTCTCCGTGCCTATATCAAACTCCTCATTGATGGCAAATTGCCTCACTGCTAACCTAAATTCCTTCATTGATGGGTACATTGTGCCAATGTCCATTTTTGGGTGGTCCTTATCATATGTAATCACTACCATGAATGGCAGCACCATCATTGTCACTGCCCCTGCTCAACCATTCTACGACCCTTTGGTTCACTCTTACCTTTTTTCTCTTCTTCATCTTGCAAGCCCAAAATTTCACATAACTGATCTTCACTCAGTAGTTCAATTCTACCTTCTTCATCATGTGTCTCCACTATTTGCAAGTTATCCCAATCGACTTCTGAAATTGACGTTGCCTCAACCTGTAACGATGGATCCTCAATACTGCTCCCCAACGCGACCTCTGGGTCATGCCTACTTGAAACAATTAAGAAAACATGACCATAAGTTTGGGTTAGCGGTCATAAACATGTCAAAAGTCGCGATCAGATTTTTACAAAGCATATATGTAGCTGAACATAAATTCCTCCAGATTGTTTACTATTTCCCTTCTTCATGGATGCATGATGATTCGAAAATTCTACTATTTCAAAATTCTACTGCCTTTACAATTAGGATAACTTTTACCTCTCATTATGATTTCAGGAAGAAATAAGTCTTTCAAGGTTCGGCTCTGTTGAACTAGTGGTTGTGACGACTCTGCTCTTTCTACTTCAGTGAATATACATCACTTTCTTTTTTGCATTCTTACTATATCTAGTACTGCTCCCAGAATTAGATGCCAGATAACAACGACCTTTCCCACCCTTTCTTGATTTAGATATAGGCTATCAGAATTAGATGTAAACTGTGGATGTAGGCTATCGTTTCACCTAGCAGGGAGCAGTTTAGGAATCACGATTGTAGTTTTCGCAGATTCCATACTCACATGATGCAGTGCTTTGTTAACGAGCCATGCAAGGAGAGATCAATCGCTACAGATTTTTGAACAGAACAGAGTAAGGCTCAATACGATACCGTCCAGAATCCATGAACGCAGCGACGAGAACGGCGGCACACGGCGTTGACGAGATCGGCGGCACGGGATGTCGAGAAGATCGGCGGCACTCTGCCGTCGAGAAGAATCGGGGGCAACACAAACGATATTCTTGGCGGCCGGTGCGCTGCTCTCGTATCAATTAGAACGTGGATACTACGTACGTGTATAGAATCAGGGGTAGTTTGGTCTTTTCCCCTGCTTATGAATGGAAAAATAAAAAGGAAAATCACTAAAAGGAGGGAAGTGGTATGGTAATCAAGGAGCCAATGAGTAAAGTGGCAATTTTGCGAAGCCCATTTTGGAAGTGGCAATTTTGAGAAGCCACGTATTGAAAGTGGCAAATATCCAATTTTCTCTTGACTTTTTTTTATTAGAGAACTGGCGTACAGTGCCGTCTATATGGAATCGATGGCTCGACTCCAGCAAGCTCGAGAAAATTCGAGCCGAGGCTAGCACTAGCTCGGCTTGCGAAAAATAATTTCCAAGATTTGGAGTCGGCTCGGGACGGCTTGCGTGCCCAGCCGTTACATACATGAACGAGCCAGATAGCCAGCGCTGGCTTGGCTCGATCCCCTCTCCCGCACGATGCACGCCGCCGCCGCCGCCCGCCGGGGCCGTACGTCACGCCTGCCGCCGCGAGACTCCCCCGCGCCCCCAGTCGCAAGCGACCCTGGCCCGCGCCTCTCTCCTCCGATAGCGGACGCGCCTCCACTGCTAGGCCGGCCGCCTCCCGTGGCGGCTCGCGAGCGACCCGGGCCTGCCCTCCGCCGGGTGTCCGAGGCGGCGGAGGCCTCCGGGCAGGTACCTCTGCGCCGAGTGCCTCCTGCACCCCGCCTCGAGGACGTGGTCTGCATCCTTGCAAGCTCTGTATGTACGTCCTCTGTTCTTCACAACGCTCTCGTTTAGTTGTTTTGTGTTGCTAGCCTAGCTGTCTCCATCTTCTGTGCATCTTAATGTCACCTGATGCAATCAAATATTCGAAGGCACACAAGCAGTACTAATTCCTACTGTACGACAGAACAGTTTCGAGCATGCAACATTTTAGAAAATCACTTTCGAGTTTTGACACGAATGACGGATTTGATAGATCCGGCTACCGGTGGTTGGGACGATCAGAGCTACTCCGCAACTGCTTTCCTATACTTTGACGTGAACCAGATCTTGGCTGTAACGACTACGGGTGTATTCGCTATGGCAGCTGCGAAGCTTCGAAGAACGATGAAACCTGGCGGAGGGCCGGGTGCGATGGGAGTTGGAAGTGAGCTGGGTTGGTTGGATTGCGAACTGCGAGCGCCGCCGGCTGTGCCGGTTCGATCCCCGCGGTGGCGGAGCTAGTAGATGCCTTACTTGATCTGCAAGGAGATCCAAATCTTATCTTCTCACTGCTTTTAGTAAATTAAGCATGGAGTGGGATTGTAATTAGACATAAAGTAAGTGTAAGTTTATTTTTGAGTGGATTATACCAGACATGCGAGGAGTAGTAGAGTAGAAGCTCCTTGGTTATAGGTTGACGGCCAGTGTATAAATAGCTGCCCTCCTGATTACTCTCAATTCCCAAGTCCCAACTACTCCAATCCTTGGCGAGGTGAATCGGAGCGCGGATGGAGGTGGCTGTCGGCGTGGTGAGCTCGCTCCTTGGCAAGGTGCTCACGAAGTTATCTGATGACCTGGTGGCCGCGTATGTCGACAGCCTCGAGCTCGGCCACAACTCCCAGCAGATCAAAACAAAACTGTTGCACACACAAGGGCTGCTGCAAGTGGCCGAGGGGAGGGACGTGAGCAACGTCACCGCCCTTCAGGCCTTGTTGGAGGAGCTGAGCAAGAAGGCCGACGAGGCGGAGGACTCGCTGGATGAGCTCCACTACTTCAAGATCCAGGACCAGCTTGACGGCACCAACTATGCGGCGCCGGATCTCGGCGATAGCCTCCGCGGCCATGCTCGTCATGGTGGCCATGCTGCTCGCCACACCATCGGTAACTGGTTCCCATGCTTTTCTTGCTCGCGTGCGCAAGATGATGATTCTGCTCCTACTGCTGTTGCCAATAGCCCACACCACTATGCAACCAACTCTGCTACTGCTAGTGCTGCTGATGATGGCGATGTCGATAAGTTACATTTCGACATAGTCACCATGTCCAGAAAAATTAAGTCAGTGATAAATGACATACACTCTTTGTGTGATCCCGTCTCTGATTTGCTCAACAAAGTTCCAAACAGCAGCACAGCCGTCGCCCTAAAACGGCCTCACATAGGGTCCACAATTATACAAGATACACTGCACGGGAGGAGAGACATTTTTGAGAAAATTGTCAATGATATCACAAGTGGCACACATCACGGTCAAACTGTTTCTGTTCTTCCTATAGTTGGCCCGGGGGGTATTGGAAAGACAACTTTCACCCAACACCTGTATAATGATGGTAGGACTGAAGAGCACTTTGCTGTTATGGTTTGGGTGTGTGTATCAACTGATTTTGATGTGTTGAAACTCACCCAACAGATTCTTAACTGCATACCTGCAACTGAAAATGAAATTGCAATTGAAACAACCAATCTAGACAGACTTCAAAAATCCATTGCGCAAAGACTGAAGACCAAAAGGTTCTTAATTGTCTTGGATGATATATGGAAATGCGATAGTGAGGATGAGTGGAAAACCTTGCTAGCTCCATTCACAAAAGGGGACGCCAAAGGCAGCATGATACTTGTCACAACTCGATTCCCAAAACTAGCAAGAATGATGAAAACAGTTGATTCAGTAGAACTGCAAGGTTTGGAGTCTAATGACTTCTTCACATTCTTTGAAGCATGTATATTTGGTGAACATAAGCCTAGGGATTATGAAGATGACTTAGCTTGTATTGCAAGAGAAATTGCAAGCAAGTTAAAGGGCTCCCCACTAGCAGCCAAAACAGTTGGTCGACTATTGAAGAAAAATCTTTCCCGGGAACATTGGAATGGAGTTCTTCACAATCATGAGTGGCAAAACCAGAAAAATGATAATGATATTATACCATCTTTGAAAATTAGCTACGACTACCTCCCTTTCGATCTGAAAAAATGCTTCTCATATTTTTCCCTTTATCCTGAAGATAGTAGGTTTAGCACTTCAGGAATTAATCGTTTTTGGATTGCAATAGGCATCATAGACTCTAGCCACCGAAGCGATAAGAATTACATGGAAGATCTAATGGAAAATGGTTTTCTCATGAAGGAGGTTTCTAAATATCCTCCTTTTCATGAATACTATGTAATGCATGATTTAATGCATGAGCTATCTCGAAGTGTCTCTGCACAAGAATGCCTCAATATAAGTGATCTAGATTTTAGAGCTGAGGCCATCCCACAATCTATTCGGCACCTATCCATCACCATAGAGAATAGATATGATGAAAAATTTAGGGAAGAAATGGGTAAACTAAAAGGAAGGATAGACATTGTAAATCTACGGACATTGATGATTTTTAGAGAATATGAAGAAAGAATTGTTGAGATCTTAAAAGATACATTTAAAGAAACAAAAGGCCTACGCATCCTACTTATAGCAGTGAAGTCTCTTGAATCTCTGCCACGAAGCTTTTCAAAACTTATCCACCTTCAGTACCTGCAAATTCGATCACCCAATGTCACGGAAATGACTTTACCTAGCACACTATCCAGATTTTATCACTTGAAATCCTTGGACCTAAGTTGGTGGTTTGGTAGTTCTAATTTGCCTAAAGACATTAGCCGCCTTGTGAATTTACGAGATTTCCTCGCTAAGAAAGAACTCCACTCCAATGTTCCTGAGGTTGGAAAGATAAAGTATCTGCATGAGCTAAAAGAATTCCATGTTAAGAAAGAAATTGATGGATTTGATTTAAGAGAGTTGGGAGGATTGGGAGAGCTTGGGGGAACACTCAGTATACATAATCTTGAAAATGTGGCAACCAAGGAAGAAGCTAGTGATGCCAAATTGATGTTGAAAAGGGATTTGAAAGAGTTGACATTAGTATGGGGCAGAGAGCAACCGACTGATGTACATGCTGATATTCTTGATGCTCTTCAACCACACTCTAACCTTACAGCACTTGGCATTATAAATCATGGTGGCACCACTTGTCCTGGTTGGCTGTGTCCTTTGATAAGGGTAAACAATTTAGAGACTCTCCATTTACACGGCGTGTCTTGGGGAACTCTTCCACCTTTTGGGCAGCTACCATATCTCAGGGAACTCAGCTTGAAGAGCATTTCTGGGCTGCGTCAGTTTGGTCCTGACTATGGTGGTGTTACAGGCAAATGTCTTTTGCAGTTGAAGAAAGTTGTGTTTCATGACTTGTCAGAGCTTGTCCAGTGGGTTGTGGAACCTAATTGCCATATGTTTACAGGTCTTGAAACCATCGACTGCACAAATTGTCCGAATCTATGTGTGGTGCCCTTCTCGGAGTACTCTTGTACCACTTTGTCCAGGCTTTGCATTGATAGTTGCCCCAAATTGTGTCTGCCCCCCATGCCTCACACCTCCACACTAACATATTTTGCTGTTGAAGAAAGTTTGTATTGCAACGAAAAAAAAATGGAGGTTTGTGAGTATGCCGGTGCTTTGGCCTTCCACAATCTGGGTGAAGTAGAGGATATGAGTATTGGAGATGTATCACACATTTCGTGGACAGACCTCGAAAAGCTTAAATCCTTGAAAGAACTAGCTGTCGGAAGATGCGACAGCATGTTCTGCGGAGAACTGGATGGCAGTGTTATCTTCCACAACATGGACAAAGTTGAGAGTCTCAGAGTAGATGTATCTCATCTTACCGGAAAATTGCTGTCAAAAGTGTTCAATAGTTGCCCAACTCTTGTTGAACTTGATATAAGATCTTTATATGGAGACGATGAGGAACGAGCAATGCATTTCCCATCATCCAGATCACTGCAGAAACTTAACTTCTTGATGACGAAGGGCCTGGTTCTTCTGCCTGCAGAGGATGGAGGAGGTATCCATGACATCACGTCGCTTCAATCATTAAAGATACTGCATTGCAACAAGTTGTTCTCTCGGTGGCCCATGGGAGGAGCTCCGATGGCCAACCCTTTCCCTGCTTCCCTCAGGGAACTTTATATTTCGGGAGAGTCAAGCATGCGGTCAATGGCTCTGCTCTCAAACCTCACGTCTCTCACCCATCTAAGTCTAGTGGACTGTGAAAATTTAACACTGGATGGGTTCAATCCTCTCATCACAGTCAACCTCAAGGAATTTGAGGTCTGGAACGACAGAGGCAACTCTATAGCAGTGGATCTGCTCTCAGAGGTGGCAAGGAGCAAATCAATGCATGCGGGTTCCTTCCAATTGGAGAGACTGAGCGTGGATAGCATCTTGGCAGCGCTTGTTGCTCCCATTTGTAGCGACCTCTCTGCCACCCTCCACAAATTGCAATTCCATGGCGATGAGCAGGCAAACGGCTTCACGGAAGAGCAAGAGAATGCGCTTCATCTCCTCACCTCCCTCCAGAAACTAGAATTTACCAGTTGCAAGGTTCTGCAGTCCCTCCCTCAAGGATTACATCGCCTTTCTTCTCTCAAGGAATTAAAAGTCCACCGTTGTCCTGAACTCCGATGGCTGCCAGAGGAGGGCTTCCCCACCTCGCTGCAACTTCTGCGTCTACCCTTTTGCAGTGCCGAGCAAAAAGAGCAAGCTGAGAAACTGAAAGAAGTATATCCAACTTTACGAGTAGATTATCATTAGCCCAAGGTAACACTTGTCGCCTCCCTCTTCTTATATATTTCTCTAAAGTGATTTATCTTAACTTCTAAAACTTGACAGGCTGGCTCCACTGTTGCAACATGCACATAGCTTCCGGTATTTGACAGGCTGCCAGGCACCATTGATCTGCAATCTGCCAGTTAGTGACGGAAAACTAAATTCTGCTCATCAATTTTTATGATTTCGTTTACACTCCATTCAAGACTGCACTATGTTCTTATGACTTCTGCGTTTCTGTATCTACACATACATCTGCACTATGATTAATTCTTATGCAGCTTTCCTTTTTCTAACCAGAACTATAAAATTTCTTATGCAGGTGTGGTAGCTTTTGTTCTGCTTTCATCTGCTAGCTGCATGGTATATATGAAGACTAAGGCGACACCTGATAAACCTATAGATGAATGTCTATTTTAACAGAATCTCACAGGTAAGCAACTTGCACGCCTGAATCTGCAATCTAGTTGTTCATGTATTGAAATTTTAAGGCAATGCATTCTGCAACCTTCTTTCTGGACAGGAAGCAGATATCAGATTCTGCAAATTT